>OZ014520.1:92631303-93231303 GCA_963966055.1 Lathyrus aphaca
AAATGTTTTTAGATGCTTGAAAGAATGTATAACACAATGCAAAAAGAACCATTCACAAACTCAATTTGGATCAAAAGTTATGAATTTTTGAAGTTAGGGTTAAAAATATTCAAATTAAAGAACCCTAATTCAAATGAAAATTGCCAAAGTATGATCAAAACCAAAAAGATATTTGTTGTGAGTTTGTAAATGTTTCTAAATGTTTGAAAATGTTCTCTGAATTTTTTTGGTGTTTTTTAAATACCTAAATGTATTTTTAATTAATTAATTTCCATTAACTAATTAAAAATAATCATTTAAATGATTTAAAAATATTTTTTAATGCAAAAAAAATAAAAATAAAAATATTT
The DNA here is from genome assembly GCA_963966055.1 of Lathyrus aphaca. Taxonomy (NCBI): domain Eukaryota; kingdom Viridiplantae; phylum Streptophyta; class Magnoliopsida; order Fabales; family Fabaceae; genus Lathyrus; species Lathyrus aphaca. The sequence goes on from OZ014520.1 coordinate 92,631,654, forward strand.
TTGGGTTCTAAAAATTAATAAAAGCTTGAATAAAAATTTCCAGAATTTTTGGACCTTTTTTACTATTTTTAATAAAATGTAGAAAGAAATACAAAGAAATATAAAATAAAAATAATAAAAATGAAAAGTATGCTGGATGGAAGGCTGAGATGCATCCTGGGCTTTTAGAGGTTTGACTAGGCGCGCATCTGGACGGTCCAGGTTCAAACCTGACTAATTTTAATTAATTAAATTAATAAACCTAATTAATCACTAATGACAAGATCCAGATCACTCAATCACGCGCGGGAAGCTCAATCTAACGGCCCAAATTCAAAAATACACTAATTACTCAGCTAACCCTAATTAGGGCAAACTAACCTTAGACGGCCGGAACAGTGGTTCCGGTCGTCTTCTCCGGCCAACCCCCAAGAACAAAATCTTCCCTAGGTCATTTTAAGAGCTGTAGAGCTCCAGATCAAACCCCCAAAGCTTCCTAAACACAAATCTACCCCCAAAACCAATTTATGTTGCCTCAAGAACAAGATACGAATCAAAGTTCAAAAATGGCCAAACTTTCAGAGATACGATACAAGCTCAATAGTCAATCATTTTCAAAAATAAAAAGTGCAGAATGTTCAGTGGAGCAAGCAGATCATTTCTATAACTTAAAAGAAGGTTTCTGGAAAAAAAAGTTTGAGGGAGCTACCTGAGATGGAGCTTTCAACTATGGAGCTTTCAGGCTGCTTCCTTGCTTCCAAATGCCTCCAATGAACTCCCTGAAGAAGCTTTGAGGCTTGGTTGGAGTGTTTTGTGACTAGTTTGTGAGATTGATGCAGTTCAGTTCAAAGGGGGAGGGAAATCGTGTTTTTGATATGGGGGGTTTCAGGGCAAGGTGATGGTTGGGAAATGATCAGAGGTTGATGGTGAGTTGTTCTATGGAATTTGTTTTGAGGTTTGAAACTTGTGTGCTGAGTTTAGAAGAAAAATGCATAAGAGGGAGCTTTGGTGTATGCTGAGTTGTGGGAGGTTTTAGCCTTGCTTGTTGTATGTGTTTAGTTGCTTTTGGTCCATGTATCAAGTCTTGATACGTCAGAGAGTTGTTGGTGGCCTATGTTGATTGGTATGGCTCAAATTGCATAAAGTCAAGAAAGTTGTCCTTTGAGGTATGGGCTCATGGCAGGCTGGTTGTGATGCATGGCTCGAGTCAGCTGGCTTTAGGGAGGTCCATGGAAACTGATTTGAAGAGCTGGCACAAGTGGATGTCAAGATTTGGGGCATTTTGCAATTTGTGAAGGTTTTGGCCCCTTTTGAAATACTTGATGATCAAGGCATGAAAATGAGTGATTCTTTGGGCAATTATGAATTATAGGTCATGTAACATGTTTGTGTAAGGCTTAGAAGTCAATTAGAGGTCACATTTTTCCTTGGTATGAGTTTTTGCAAGTTTCCCTCTTTGGTGCATAAGTGAAATTTAGTGATTTTTCCCAACTTTGTAATGCCATAACTTGAGTTCTAGGATGAATTAGATCAAGTTCTTGTACTTTTTGAAAAGGGAATGATCCAATCTATAACTTTCATGATCAATAATTTTTCATTTGAAGCATTTTTGAATCAAAAAGCGGAGGTTGAAAACTTTCCCAAAATGGCAATTTTGCATTACAAGTCACTTTCCCAAAATGGCAACTTTGCAAATGGCTTGAAATTCTTCAATTTTGTGAACTTCTAAACTCTTATAAGATCAAGTAAATATCATATACATCCAAAATGATGGAGAAGACCCTTTGGTTGGATGATTGGGGGCCTCAGATGCCCTGATTTTGCATTGACTTGCTCAAGAAGTTAGTTATTGATCAGATGCCTTCCCCATTGAATTTCTTCATGAAAATTGGTGTGTAGGATCCTTATAACATATAGAGGCCAATAGAAATAAGAATGACCAAAAAATTTGGAGTTATTGCCTCTGAAACCAAAACCCTAATTTTAGGACATTGTGCAGTTAAGCTTGGCTCTGCTTCCCTTCCTCTCTCAGTTCTTGTGATTTTCTGATTTCCTTGACCTTGGGAGGATATAATATGATGCTTGAACATACATGGACCCTCTTGAGATGATTGAAGACATTTGTAGTGGCTCAGAAGGCTCTGGGATTACTCAGATCACAAACCCTAGATGCAGATGACTTTGAACCAATGCAGTGAACCATGATGTGATATGATTGAATTTATGCAAATGAAAAGATCACAAGCCAAGGTGTGAACATAGTGAGGGCAAATTTGGGGTGTTTACAATAGTCTCTCCGGAGGGTCCTGGGTTTCTGCATGAAGTTATGATTCAAAGAGGGTTCCATTGTCTTATATATGATGTCAAGTGCCTAGGGTTCAAATTTCATCCACAAATTCATTTTGGAAGAGGTTCGACTGGCCAGATGACTGAAAATCGAGGAATCGGGGAAAAGGAAACCGAGCTAGGTAAAAAAGGTCGACTCCAGACTTTTAAGATCAACATCATGAAATCAGGGTTACAATGATCATATGGTTCAAATTTGGTCAAGAAATGATGGAGGAATCATAAAAAAAAACAAAAAAAGAAATATCATTTTGAAATGTGGTTGGTTTTACGTTTCCCTCCACTTTTCCTTCCACTTTCTTTCCACACTTCCTTTCATTCTTTCCCTCTTGTTTTTCCATTTCAATTCCACTCCATTTCCCTTGGAAACTTCTACCATGTTCTACCATCTTCTAGAATGTTCCTTCTCCTAACCTAGCTCCATTGCTAAATCCTAACCTCATTACCAAACCATAATTTTGGATCCCAAGCCTAATTTTTGGGCCCCAAACCTAAGCCATATTTAATCCATTTTCATCCAAACCAAAGGGTATTACACACACAATTTTCATTCACAAGATTCTTCACTCTCTCACAATCACTTTTTCTCTCTCACTTTCCCTTCATTTTCCCTTTTTCACTAAAGCTTTTTGAATAAGCTCTTCAAGTTTCAAATTGAAACTTAAAGATCTTGAAGCTTGGCACCAAACCTACATTGATTTTGTGGATTGTGGAAGAAGAAGCTACTGAATTTTGTGAGGATTTCAACTTATCGGAAGTGCACGAAGGTTCAAGCATCAAGAACACATTTATTTTGCGAGTTCGCAGTTTTCGTGGTTTTCTCTTCGATCAAGCTCCGATTCTTGCAACAATTACCGAAGCATTTCTCCGCTTCGTAGGTTGGTGATCTAAATCACTTCTTCTTTAAGTTATTCTCTTCATCTCGCCATTTCGGCATTCTTTAAGTGCTTTTTGTATTGCTTATGTTTGATTACATTTTCGTTAGGTTTTGCTTGCGAATTATGATTTGTAATGGATTAGGAGTTAAGGTGTAGATGGTAATAGGTTTTAGCATGTGTAAATAAGCCCTAATTGAGTAGAAATTTGTGTTAGCATGATTAGGTGGGGGTTAGGGTTGTTTAGAAGGAAGATTGTGGCCAAAAGTACTTATTTCAAAAGCATTTTTCACTTTCTGTTCAGCGTTAACCGGTTAACGGTTTGGTTAACCGGTTAACGCATGCGTTTTTGGCCATTTTTAGTGTTGTCCAGGGTCCGTTAACGGGTTAACCGTTTGGTTAACCGGTTAACACTGTTCATTTTTTGATTTTTAGCTTATTTTCTTGCTCAATATTGCTTCCTAGTTCTTCTAAGGTTCATGTATGTTTTAGGCATTGATTTTAGGGAATTTTTGGGTCTATTTCCAGTAGCCAATTCATTTGTTTCGAGTCGTTTCGACATGATTCCGTTCACTTTTCCATGTTTTGTGTTAAATGTGAAAATGTGATATAATTGATTCTTGATGTTGTTTTGCTACACTTTAATCATTTGTTTCACATGTTAATTGCTTGCTTAAATTCAACATATGCTTCATGATTATTGTCATTGCTTGCTTGATTGATAAAGTGATTAAATACCATGTTGATTTTTTGCCAAAAGTGATTAAATACTTCACATGTTCATGCAAGTTTCTTGTGCTTAATTGATCATATCTTAACATGAGTTCAATTCTGATTTTTATGCCATGCATGTGTAACAATTGATGCTTGTAGTGATACTTGTTCAATCTCATGATAAAATGCTCATTTGTGCAACATGAAAAAGTATGTTTGTTCTTGATTGATCATTGTCATCTTTAATCAAATAAATGATATAAATAAATTCACATGTTTGAGTTCATTTTGTGATGCATGTAGATTCATGTTAAGTGACATTAATGTGTTGTTTATCATTCACTTTGTGCACATAAATAAAAATGATCAAATTTGTCCCATGTTTTCATAGTTGTTTGTTAATATAGGTGTTGTAAAATACATGTGGTTTATTATGCTTGCATGTTGTTTGTAACCTTTTACACCTACCTTTTCATGCTGCATGCTGGCTGTAAAAAGCTGATTTGTGTTATGCATTGTTTTCATGGCTGTTTGTGTAATAGGGGTTGTAGTAGGAGCTGTATTTTTTTGTCTAAGCATTTGTTTAGTTCTTTAGAATTAAAATAGAATTTAGATAGAGTCCTAGAGTCATTAGGATTTAATTAGGGTATGTTTACCCCATTCCTTTTTAATAAAAATGTACATTAACCTTTGTTTTGTAGAGGGGAAGATTGAGGTAAGTTTCCTTCACCTTATCCTTTATTTTTTATGCATTTTCTTTATTTATTTAATTCATTTCCTTTCTTTGCATACTTGTGTTTGGTAGGATTCCCCATTGTTAGGACCAACTTATCTTTCTTAGGAAGTAAGTTGCATCTTTTTTCTTCTTTCTTTTCCTTTTCTCTTTAGGATTAGAAAAACTTCACAAACCATTAGGATATCCCTTTTGTATATGATAACTAACTTAGGATAGTGTCTTAGTCCCCTTAGTTTTTTCCTTTTGCAACTTGAGTCTTTCTTTCTCACCTCACAAATAAAAATAATAAAATACCTAATAAAGGTTGAACGTTCTTATACGCCACGAGACTTTGTTGCGGAGTACTTATACACGTCCTGTTTCGGGGCGAGGTGTAAGTATTTACCACGATGGATAGGTGTTAGTATGGGAATGTTCACAAACAAATTCAAAACATTTCTCATAAAAAAGACAAAAACAAACAATAAGCGACTTTCCTGCGGGAACTTCTTTTCTCATCTCATTCATTCTCAACGCGAACTTGCGACGACTTGTCTCGCATGCAAGACGGTAAACGCACTCGTACCAGACGAGCCTGCAACACCTGAGCATAGACATATGCGATTCAAGCTATAAAAAACACAAACAGAAAGTTCCCTCCTGGTTAAGTGAACTACGTCGACTCTAATCCTCATTATCCCGATGAGGTACGTAGGCAGCGGGGTAGGGCCTGTTCGAGCACATTCTTTATTTTCCCTACATTTTCCCCATTCTTCGTTTCCATTTTCTTTTCCAATTCCCTTTCTCATTTTGCATTCCCATTCCAGTCAGCAGTTTTATTCAGTAGCACTCGTATTTTCTCACCCTTTGAAACAAACAAGCAAGCGTGGATCCCGTCGGGTACGGCGGACGGTCTGGGGTGCTAATACCTTCCCAGGTCGTAACCGACTCCCGAACCCAGATCCTTAGTTCGCAGGACCTTGTCCTTTCCTTCTTCCTCGGGTTTGTGCAACATTACCTTTCCCATTCATTCAGGATAAAAATGTCTGGCTGGCGACTCAACCTTTTCTGCGCCACTTTCGCGTTTGTACTAGGATGAAAATCACGGGTTCGATAAATCATCTTCATCTTCATCAAACTCCTCATTGATTGCAAGGTGGGTTCTAGTTAGTACTTTTGTTTTAGAAGTTTTATTGAGTTTAGAGTTTTAGGTCAATTTGATAAAATTGCTAAATCGAAGTTTCTAACAGATAAAATGCTGAAATAATCGGGTAGGATAGTCGGGTTACATGTATATTAAACATACTAAGAATGCTTGGATGATCCATTATGTTTTGATTGATTTTGGGGGAGTTTTGAGTATTAAAAACGAAGAATTTCAGCTTCTGACTGTCGGTTAATTGGTAAACCATATACGTTAACTGGTTAACGGGACCTGATACGACACTGGAAGTGGAATTTTAGACTGGTTAACCGGTTAACCGTATAGGTTAACCCGTTAACGCTGTAAGTTTGAGAAAAATATTAATTCTTCTAAAATTCATAACTTTTTACTCGTGTATCCAATTGAGGCAAACTTTATATTGTTGGAAAGATATGACAACGTATTATCCAATGGTAGAGGGAAATATTACTTTTGATGTAGAAAATATTTATTTATTTTATGCCGACTAAAAGTACCGATATTATAAATATAATATGTGAACCATAAAACATGTAATTTAAAGTATTGTGAGGAAACCTTACCATAAACCAATAGTATGGCCTAGTAATGTAACTAGAAATTGTTATATGGTATAGCCCTTGAGATGTTAGGACTACCCTAGTTGATGCGAAACCGTTGGCGTGTATTACACAGTGTCCTCCGAAAAAGTCTTGAGTAAGTCTTGTGGTGGGTATTACACTGAGTCCCACGGGAAGCATCCGTAAAGGCTGGAGGTATCGTGGGTGAGGCAGGTAGTGATTTGTGGTGGGTATTACATTGAGTCCCATGGGAAGTCTTGCCGAGTTTAGGCTTGTGGTGGGTATTACACTGAGTCCCATGGGAAGTCTTGCCGAGTTTAGACTTGTGATAGGTATTACACTGAGTCCCACGGGAAGCATGGTTTAGGCTTGTGGTGGGTATTACACTGAGTCCCACGGGGAGCATCCGTAAAGACTTAGATATTGTAGTGGGTATTACACTGAGTTCCTTGGGAAATCTTTTCAATAACACTTACGATTGGTATTCCACTGAGTTCCACGTAAGGTGTTGAGAGCGTGTATGGACTTTTCCACTCTTGTTTTGGCTTCTTTGTAGAGAAATGACCAAAGACCCGAGTAGTGGATAGATTCAAACCTTTAGAGCCGAGAGAACTCTAAGATATGGAACTCACTGAGATGTTGATATCTCACCCCATTATTATTGTTGCTTTTCAGGTTTCTTTTGCAGGTTGATTTACAGGTGGAGTTATGCTCGGGAGGTTTCAAAAGAAGCATAAATTTAGTTTCCGTTGTGTATTTATCTTTGTACGATAATGGATATTGTATTTGATCTTAGTATTTTTATTTTAGCATACTTTCCATGTCTTGTACCATAGATTGTATTATTTTTAGAATTGGTCAAGAATGTGAATTGTAATATTAGGCACTTGAAATATCATAAATAAATCTTTCCTGCCTCCTAAGTGTGTCTTACGTACATGATTCTTAATATCATATTTTGTAGTATTTGGTTTGATCAACCTAATGTTATGTATGTGATAGGTAGAATCATGGTTGTGCGACCATGAGGACTCTGAAGTGTTGTCGTAACTTGTGCTGTGAGAGTGGGCTCAAGCCAAGGGTTAGCAGAGGTAGCTTTGGTCAGCTCAATTAGAGTCTTCTTAAGAGTTGTACTTCCTGTAACATGGAGTTGTAGAGTAGTGTGTTGTTCGAGAAATCCTTTGGAATGGATAGAGTCTGAAAGGAAATGATCTTTATCGATAGAGTGATCAAGGCATCAAGGAATATGTAAAGTCACTGGTAGATCGGTATTGGCCACTAGTATGGACAGGAACTTTGAGAAATCTCATTCCACGAAAAGAGAAGATGCTTTGTGGAACTTGTGACTTAAGGTTTGGGAGTGAGTTAATTATTAGTATTTCAGTTTTAAGATCGCGGTGGCATCATAGATGTATGAGAGTACTTCAAGGAATGTATTTTGATAATACCTTACGAATGGATAGAAGTTATAAGTAAAAAACGTTTGTTTTCTTATGGGAACCTAAAGTCATGGTGAAGCTGAAGAGAAACACAAGGATGTGGTTACACATTTCAAGTGAGACAAGTATACCCCAGACGAAGATTAAAAGATAGGAGTTGTATATTCGGTTATAACCGAGGAGACAAAGATTAGATTAATACATCAGGGTGTTATTTTTAGTAAGGGATCAATTCAGAAGTGTTGAATTACCCAAGGAATGGTATAAGGTATAGTGTCGGAGAAAGAATAAGATTTATTTTAGCAACCTGAGGTGTATTTGATATGGACCAAATGAAGTTGTGTTAAGTGTTAAAGTAAGCACCTTGGATTCGGGAGAATTCTAGTAAGATGGATTATGTTCGGGTATGAGAGGATTACCGCAGAGCGTGAAGTGAACACGATATGGAAACAATATTAACAGTACAATATGAGGAAATGATAACAAAATGTATTCTTGGACGAATGTACAATGGATTTGTTAAGATGTTGTTGAAACTAAAGTTAAGGAAGTGTAATCAATGATGGTTCTCCCATTAGGACTCTGGTAGTGTGATTACTCTATGTGTGGAATCATCTGTTGATAATTGTTATAAATTTTGGACGTGATTGGAATGAGTTTGGGAGGTTTAGGTAGCAATGAAAACCAGAATTTTGCTTCTACATTTGAAGTAATCAGATTACCCTCTAGGTAGTACCTAGTTACAGAATTGTATTTCTAAATCTCTTTTAGCTACTAGAAGTCCAGGTTTGCACTGAGTAATCAGTTACCCTCCTGGTAGTAACCGGTTACCATTGTTAAGTTTTCAAAACTTGTTTTTTCTAAGATTCTTACTTTTGACTCGAGTGCCCGATCGAAGCATTCTTGGTACCAATAGAAAGTTGTGGAGACATTTTATGCAATGATTAGCAAAGGGTAAAGGAACCCCAGTTAATGCGTAAGTAGAGACAACAAGGTTTTTCATAGGGGTGTTTTACCTCAATTTTCTAGTGTGAGGGAAAACTTATATAATTATGAATGATCGAAGTATTTGGAATTTATCTCTAGTGGGATTAAAAATGTTGTTCTCGCCAAGGAATTAAAGAGAGAGGACAAAGTTGTATACTAAGAAATGAGATGTTCATTGTTTTTTTTTACATGATAAGGATTGTGTGTTGGATTTTGTTTATGGACGAACCAAGTGTTAGCGTGCGAATAAAACCCTTTTGATGTCGTCATTGTCGTTTTCCTACTAACGTCGTTGTATGAATGGAGTTGAACCATTCCGTTGAGTATTTGTGATGTGAACATAACAGAATGGTAGTTCTACTTCGTCGCTTGTTGGAGTATGTAATCTGCATGTTATGTCTCGTTCTGTGCTACCTTGAGTTGTGAACGGTGGGCGATTGTTACACATGTTTAGAAACCGTGAGTGAGAATCATCTTGCAAGTTAGTGTAGACTGAATTGATAATTTGGAGTTGGGTTGTTTGTCAAAAAAAAGGAACAAGTTTAGTTGTGTTTGACGCATGACTTTTGTGGGGGACTTTAGAGAATCGTACTTTCTGAACTGTAAGTTTGTTTTGGCTTACATTCAAAGTGTCAGAGGATAAAGTGTTGAACTTTATTTTAAGCATGATTGGTAGTCAGTAAATGATCTGAAATTTTGGTGTATCGTTGTTGCGACTACTGAGGACCTAAATTGAGAAGTTACACGAGACTCGTCAAGTGTTGATCTTCCAAGAAACATTTTGGTATCCAAATTATTGTGTGGATAAGAGATGAACAATTGGTCAGTTTAGTATCATTAATTCTTAACATCAATTATGGACTCCGTAAGAGTAATACCAGATGTATGCAGTTGAGCCGTATTCAAAGATAGGAAATTTTAAGTTACCCTTCCAGGTAAGAGTGGATATGAATGTTCCAAGGTTAAACATGTAAACTGGATCGCTTAAGGAACGAGACCCTTGAGAGAAGCAAATTTGAACGAGAAGTTTTGTATGGCCTTCAAAGGTGAGTATGTGGAATATTGTGTGCAATAGGCAAGTGTTATGGAAATTCACAAGTATACTAGGAATGATTGTAAATTATGTGACATTACTATGTTATTATTAATGGAGACCTTATGTCAACAGAAACCTTAAGTTAATAGAATCATGTGAAGAGAATTAACATGGAGTATAGTAACCATGGCAGATTTGTTAAGCTGAATTTGATAAATTGTTTCGAGTTTAGAATGGATTTGGAAATTGTACCAGTTTTGATTACAGTTGTAACACCCCCAAATTTTCCCTCTCATTTTCATGGCATTTAACATATCACATTGCATTCATAATTCCACATCCTTGCATAAAAAATTGAATCATAACATTCATGATTGAGGCTAGGGCTTGTGATCAATGACTGAGCAACTAAAGATCATCCAAAAGTAATAGAAGGGTCACATGGCTTCTCAACATTATTCAAAGGGTTCACAATATCCCACAAGATCTCATTTGATTTACCAAGTCTTAGAAAGAGGTGTATTAATCAAAGAATTTAAGCAGTGCCACACCTCCTAACAAAAGGGGTTGAAATTAGGGTTTCTGATTAAAGAGGCTTCCCAAGGAAATTTTGGTTCAAACTTGATCTCATTTTGTTCCACATGATTTAAAGTGTCTAGGGTTGAAATATCATTCATTGAATCATTTCAGAGGGTCTACAATTGGTCAGTTACTTGAAAACCAAGAAATTGGGGAAAAGTCAAATGTGTTGAGGACAAAGTCAACTTCTGACTTTTTGGGGTCAAAGTCATGAAATTGATGTTACAAGGAGTCCATGGACAAAATTTGATCAAGAAGTGATGGAGGGATCATCAAAAATCAAGAAAATCAAAACATACCATTTTTGGAAAGTTAGGGTTTCCAAATATGGCAAGTTTTGGCCATTTTCAGTCACGTTCAAGAAAGGCCTTCTCCCAAAATAAAAGTCAAACAAAAATTCCACTTGGGCTATTTGAAAGAGGGAATCCTTATCTTCAAAGCCATGGTGGATCATGTTCATGGGATTAAAATTAAAGGAGTTATGATCAATTAAAGTTGGATCAAACTAGGGCAAAAACCAAGTCATGCCTTGTATCTTGCGCGCGTTAGGCAAGGTATTTCTTCAAGCATGTGGTGGGCAAGAAGTATGGCTTAATTACTCCATCAAGATGACCTCAAATTAAATTTTTTCCAACATCAAAGTTGTTCATTGTTGCATTATCTACAACTTTCATATTGGAGAATTTTTCATATGATCAATTGTTTAAGAGTTATTGTGGCTCAAAGTTATGTACCAAACCTGATCAAGTCACAAGGTATTTTGTGCAAGGAAAGGAAAATCATGCAGGCCCATTATGCAGTTTCATGACATGAGTTTCAATGATCAATTTGAATGACTTACAAGCTTCATCTTCACTTGGCATAAACATCAAACATGTTGTATGAAGATTGATCTTAAAAATGAGTTTAAGAAGTGTATCTTTTGATTGCTTGAGCTTGAAGAAATATCCCATGGAAGATCATTGTGTGCTATCTGATTTCTTGCTTGATAAGGCAATGATCCAAGGCATAATATGGATTCAATTCAAATCGTTTGCATCATTTAGATTGATATGATCACAAGTACACCACATGTGGAGTGCATCATATCATGTATGCATGATCACACCAAGTATCATGCACATCTTTGGAAATCAAGGCAATTTCAAACATGATGAACATGTTGCATCACTTTGATCAATTCAGTTCCATTTCATTCCATTAATCCTCATCATAAGCAACATGAACACTACCACACTCAAACAAATTCTAGCTAGACAAGTTCAACTTCATACCATTGATCCACACACCTTCAAATTGAACATTGCACCTCAAGTTAAGAACTAACTCTAGTTCTAACCATCAACTAGAGTTAGTTATAACTAACTATGGATATATAAGCTCAGATCTAACTGAATTGCACACACTTTCATTTTATCAGAATCACACAAGAAAATCACATTCTCTCTCATTTGGCTCTGGTTTTGTGAAGAGATTCTTCTGGTTTTTGCTTCGAGCAAGCTTCATCTTCATCAATCACACTTCAAGCTTCCTCAATTCTTCATCCTCATCACATTATGCACATCCTCCATGGTTTGTTTCTCAAAATCTTCAAAGATCAAGTTTCTGCATCACTTCTGCATAATCCATATTTTGGCCAAGATTTCACAAGCTTGATTTGTTTATTTCACTCATAAAGAATCAAGGAGCGTTGTAGAAGCTCCCTTATGGTTTTCTTCAACCTTGGAAGCTCTGCATTTCACAGGTTTTACTTCAAACTCCATTGGCACGATTTCACCTCTTTCTGATGGTTTTATGTCATTTGAAGCTTGATAGAAGCATTGCAATACCTGGCTAGTTGATATGCATCATAAATGCTCAGTTTCAGTTTTTTAGGTGAAATGTTCTTGGCTTCGATTTTGGCTTGCTTGTGAATGATAAATGATTTCTAAACCTAGATTCTTGATGCACTCAACGAGACGGACACAATTATGGTATTGGATTTCATTTCCATGAAAATTTGACCTTGTCCAAACCTGAGGGTCGCCGAAGAGGATGATCGGAAGTCATCTCCAGTGACCTGAATAGTAACCCTAGGTTTTATGAAACTTTAAGTCCCAGCCATGGGATCTTTCTCATCCAACGTACACAAAGTTGCCAACGCATTAATGAGTAATATGTTCCTCACGTGTATGTTTTATAAGACCTGAGTCATCACACGTGTGTCATCTACCCTCATATTGTGTGTCACTTGATCTGGTTCATAGGATTTGCATACCTTGACCCCATCCCATCAGCGTGTGTTAGATCAATCCATTGGTCCTGATTGAAGTCAATGGTTGACTGAATTCCACCATAAGCCTCATACTCAGTGCACTTTGGTCTGGGCTTAAAATTCATATTCGCACCCCCACGTTACAAGCCCGTTGGTTTTACAACTGAAATTCATTTCTTTATGCACCCCTTGCCATTTTCTTTTTTCTTTTTATTTCTTTTAATTTCCTCTTTCAATTTCCATTTTAGTAAAATACCAAATAGCTTCCAAAAATTACCAAATAATTCAGGGACTATTTTCAACATTTTCCCAAATTTTTTATTTTTTTTATTTTTATTTTTCATTAATTTTTAAGTCAGAATTAATTTCTCATTCTATTTCTTTTTTAATTTTTAATTCCTTCCAAATGAAAAAAGATCTAAATGCCATTCCTTTTGCCCTAATCAGAGGATAAATTAAGGTCCATAAAAATATTTTTCCACATTTTTTAGGTCATGTTTGGTCCTTGTTTGAGTCATTATTTTGGACAATATCCTTCGAAACCCTAATTCTTGTTGCATATTTTTTTGAGTGAGCTAAACTCCAATTTTTTGTGAGATCTTTTTGAGATTTGTTACCCCCTTGATCATGACTTTGAATCTTAATTTTCATAATTTTTCTATGTCATTATTTTTTTTTGGTACCTTGTTCCATAAGCTACATTTTAGGGTTTATTTTCTCACCCTTATAATTCAATTTGAGTAAGGCATTTAGGCCATCCATTTGAGATCTTAATTTGAGTTCTTAATATCTTATTAGGTGTATTTAAGTCACTTTTTTCCATCATAGGTCTTTGACTTTGGAATTTTGGGTTGCTTTGTCCTTAAGGTTCATATGTGTTCATGTATACTCATTTTTCCCTAATTTATATTCTTCCTTCATCTTAACACTTCTAATTCAACTTTGTGAATATGGTGCCCATGTTATATCATTTTCATATATCTTATAAGTTTCCCACATCCATTGTTGCATCTTTACTTCAAGTCTTGACCTCATTTGCCTCATTTTATATCCTTTTGTACATTAATATTTCAAAATTAAACTTCTTTGTACCTTAACCCTAATATGCCTCATACATGTTAATTTGTGGTTAATTTTTGAGTTTAAACTTCATCTTAACTTCTCATATATCCTCTGGTTTTTGTATGGGAGTTTCATTTTTGTTTTTTCATGTTTGACTCTTTCTTCTAAGTCTTTTTCATCCTTTGAAATTACATGTTCACTTCTTCTTATTCTTTCACCATTCAACCTTGTTTGAATCTCTTCCACTTGAATATCTTTGTGCATAATTTCATTTGCCTTACAAGAAACTTTCATGTAGTGTTAGGTTCTGGTTTTAACATTAATCCTGACCTAATTCAAGTTTACTTTGCATAATCATTCAACTTCTCCATCTAATTTCACCTTGATGTCCTTTAGGGTTTAATACCTCATTAGGACATATATTATAGTTGTTTGATTTTCTAACATTAGAATACTTTAATAGGGTTAATCTAATGACTTTAGAAGTCTCTTATCATATAGGATCCTTTTAGATCTAGGTCTTAACTCTAGGGAACCCTTAGTGCTTTTCCATAGCTACTGTGAGCTAGTTTGAACCTTTTGACATGCTTTATGTTTTCAATATGCTTTGTAAAGCTAACCTTTGTTTTGTAGGGAGGTTGAGGTAAGACTTGCTTATATAATTTCTTCCTCATCTTCTTTATGATTCCTAAGTGTGTTTGCCTTAGCACTTTATGCTTTGCTTGTATAGGCTTTTCCCCTTCTTTAGAAAACAACTTAACTTCCTTAGGAAGTAAGTTGAGTTCTAAGTCCTTTTCATATTTTCCTTTTTCTCATTAGGATTAGAAGATCACACAAACCATTAGGATCTCCTTTTGCATGAAATAAATTACTTAGGGTTATGTCTTAGTTCCCCTAGTTTTTCCCTTTCTCGATTTGAGTCTCTCTTTCTCATCTCATAAAGAAAAATGTACAAAACACCTAATAAAGGTTGAAGCTTCGCGTACGCCAGGAGACTTTGTTGTGGGTTACTTATACACGTCCCATTTCGGGGCGAGGTGTAAGGAATCTACAATGATGAACAAGTCTAATCATGAGAATTTTTTACAAACAATAAAAGCAAAACACTTCTTTTAAAAGACAATAAACAAACAACACATGTCTTTCTTGCGGGAGTTATCTTCTCATCTCATTCACTCTCAACGCGAACTTGCTACGACATGTCTCTTTGCAAGACGGTAACGCACTCGTACCATAAGAGACTGCAACACCTGAGCATAGGCATAAGAAGTTCAGGTCATAAAAAATACAAGCAAGTTCCCGTCTTAGTTAGGCGAACTACATTGACTTTGATTCTTATTTCCCATGAGATATGTAGGCAACGGAGTAGGGCCCGTTTGAGCATATTCTTTATTTTCCCTACATTTTCCCATTCTTTCTTTTCGTTTTCTTTTTCCAATTCCCTTTCTCATTTCAGTTCCAGTAGTGGTTTTTATTCAGCAGTAGTTTTATTCATTATCCTTTTAAACAGACTAACAAGTGTGGATCATGTCGGGTAGGAAGAACGGTCTAGGGTGCTAATACCTTCCCAGTTCGTAACCGACTCCCAAACCCAGTTCTTTGGTTCACAAGACCTTGTCCTTTCCTTTTCTCTTAGGTTTGTACAACATTACCTTTCCCATTCATTCGGGATAAAAATGTCTGGTTGAAGACTCTACCTTTTCCGCACCACTTTCGCGTTTGTACTAGAATGAAAATCATGGGAGCGACAGCAGCAATACAACCCCTATATCTTTGTTGTTGGAGAGTTTGATCGATGATATTATTGTGTGACTGACAAGTAAGTTGTTCTATCCCTGAATGTCTACAAGTTTTGTTTCATTGGTTGGTGAGAACTTCAATGGGTAAGTGTGTTCTCCACGGACTATCAACTACCTAGTGTTGCTTGAGAATTTGTAATATCTCTACTGTTAGACTTTGAGAATGTAGCGGAAGGAGAGAGATGAAAGAGTTCAGTTGGATTGTTGGGAATCATAAGAGAATTACTTATAAGTATAGAGGTAAGTGAAATTTTGTTATCGGTGTGTTGTCCTTAAGTAAGACACTAAAAGGATGGAGTGTCGGATGTAAGTGGTTACAATGTATGATGTTGGACCAAGTGGAATTGGTACAAAATTTGTTTGACAACTTTTGAAATGGTTTTAGTAATTGAAGGATTTTAATAAGAGCTTTTGATAGAAATTGTGCTTAGATAAGATTTCACTTAGATACCTTGTGGAGATTTGTCGAGTGTTGTTATCCCCAAATCAAGTTGGAGTGTTATACCTTGGTGTTGTGACTCAATAGAAGGAATAAGAGCGGTATGCTTCTCCGAAGGAGAGATGAGCCTAAGTGATTCGATATGAAACAACAGATGAATTACGGAAATAGTAAGTTAGAAGTTAACCTAATGTTGGAACAAGCGTATGAGTAAGGACATGAAGTTTTATTTGTTATGAAATGAGGACTTTGAGCCGCGAAGTAAAATTGGAATTTGAATATGTCAGAATATGTAGGAGAAGTAAGGATAAGTATGGATATAAGATAGTGTTGTAAACTGTTGTTGTTGTAGAGTAAAGGAAATTAGAGGACGAATTTCAATTTAAGGAGGGGATGATGTAATACCCTGTATTTTAATTAAATGCTATGGATAATATTAATTAAGATTAATAGTGTTCCGGTGTACTCCGAGAGTTTTCAATTAAAATAATTAGAGCAACCGACGAACGTAAATTAATTAATTAGTATTATCTGACTCAGAGTTTCTATTAAACATTCGACTTAGAGACAATTTTGGATACTCTCAATTTGGACCGGTTGTTACTAACTATTGTATATCAGTATAATATACATCATTTTGTTTTAAAAGAAAGAAAACAAGGGTTTGTAAAGAAATAAGAAGAAAGTTGGTAAGAAGGAAAGAAGAGAAAGGAAGAAGAGAATAGAAAGAGAAGGAGGAAACCCTAGAAGAGGAAAGAAGCTTGGATCATCAACATTCTTCATTAATCATCTTCATCTTCATCAAACTCCTCATTGATTGCAAGGTGGGTTCTAGTTAGTACTTTTATTTTAGAAGTTTTCTTGAGTTTAGAGTTTTATGTCAATTTGATAAAATTGCTAAATCGAAGTTTCTAACAGATAAAATGCTGAAATAATCGGGTATGATAGTCATGTTACATGTATATTAAACCTACTAATATTGCTTGGATGATCCATTATGTTTGGATTGAGTTTGGGGGAGTTTTGAGTGTTAAAAACGCAGAATTTTAGCTTCTGACCGTCGGTTAACCGGTTAATCATATGCGTTAACAGGTTAACGGGACCTGTACGCCACTGGAAGTGGAATTTTAGACTGGTTAACCGGTTAACCATATAGGTTAACCCGTTAACGCTGTAAGTTTGGGAAAATATTAATTCTTCTAAAATTCATAACTTGTTACTCGGGTATCCGATTGAGGCAAACTTTATATCATTGGAAATCTATGATAACGTACTATCCAATGGTAGAGGAAAATATTATTTTTGAAGTAGAAAATATTTATTTATTTTATGCCGACTAAAAGTACCGATATTATAAATATAATACGTGAACCATAAAACATGTAACTTAAAGTATTGTGAGGAAACCTTACCATAAACCAATAGTATGGCCTAGTAATGTAACTAGAAATTGTTAGATGGTATAGCTTATGAGATGTTAGGACTGCCTTAGTTGATGTGAAATCATTGGCGCGTACTACACGGTGTCCTCTGAAAAGTCTTGAGTAAGTCTTGTGGTGGGTATTACACTGAGTCACACGGGAAGCATCCGTAAAGGCTTGAGGTATCGTGGGTGAGGTAGGTAGTGACTTGTGGTGGGTATTACATTGAGTCCCACGGGAAGTCTTTCCGAGTTTAGGCTTGTAGTGGGTATTACACTGAGTCCCACGGGAAGTCTTGCTGAGTTTAGACTTGTGGTGGGTATTATACTGAGTCCCACGGGATGCATGGTTTAGGCTTGTGGTGGGTATTACACTGAGTCCCACGGGAAGCATGGTTTAGGCTTGTGGTGGGTATTACACTGAGTCCCACGGGAAGCATGGTTTAGGCTTGTGGTGGGTATTACACTAAGTCTCACGGGAAGCATGGTAGTGGCTTGTTGTGGCTATTACACTGAATCCCATGGGAAGCCTTGCCGGTGAAATCTTGAGTAAGTCTTGAGGTGGGTTATGTTGAGTCGCATGGGAAGCATATGTAATGACTTAGGTAGTGACTTATTGTGGGTATTACACCGAGTCCCACAGGAAGTCTTGCCAATAACACTTACGATGGGTATTGCACTGAGTTCCGCGTAAGGTGCTGAGAGCGCGTATGGACTTTTCCATCTTGTTTTGGCTTCTTTGTAGAGAAGTGACCAAAGACCCGAGTAGTGGATAGATTTGAACCTTTAGAGTCAAAAGAACTCTAAGATAGGGAAATCACTGAGATGTTGATATCTCACCCCATTATTATTGTTGCTTTTCAGGTTTCTTTTGCAGGTTGATTTACAAGTGGAGCTATGCTCGGGATGTTTTAAGAGAAGCATTGATTTATTTTCCGTTGTGTATTTATCACTGTACAATAATGGATATTGTATTTTATCTTAGTATTTTTATTTTAGTATAATTTTCATGTCTTGTACCATAGATTGTATTAGTTTTAGAATTGGTCAAGAATTTAAATTGTACTATTAGGCACTTATGATGGTGACAGTACCAATTAAACCCTTGTATGATATTATTCTAGATATATATTATATGGGGCGTTACATCGAGCCTCCTGAAAATGTCCGACTGAAAACTAGTGAAGGGAAGACGGATCCCCGCCTCTCTGAAAGCAAATTCATACATTGGGAACCGTTTTCTCGAAAAACTGAGCAGATTTGTTGCTCGAGGAGAGGGTCATAACACTCCCAATTGAGAGGTTCATCTGGGTTTAAGTCCTCCACGATTATATGGGCAGTGCAATGATCCTAGATAAAACGCGAGCCCGTCTCCAACGGCTCTTCCGTGACCTACGATATATCCTCATCCCAGGAGGTGGTGGGCATGTTCCTTTCCATATGATGTTCACGTTCGTCCACGTCTTCCTCGTGCACTTTTATATCGACGTCCTCCATGGGGACTTCTTCAGCTTTTTGATCCACGTTTCCTGAAAAGCAAAGGAAATCGGTGAATTCAACATCGCATCAAATCCACCCTTCCACCGCAGTTCAAGTGAAAGGGCGAGGGCCAAAACAGGATGGAGAGATGCCCGACACACTCATCTCAACTCAACGAATGCTCGAGACATTCATCGAGGGATGCTCGGGACATTCAAGGAAAGCCCGATAGGTGCCCGAGATATTCAAAAGATGCCTGAGAGATTCAAAGAAAACACCCAAGATTGCTCGACACATTCATGACAAACTTAAGATGTGCCTGGGGCATTCATCAGAATCTCCCCTAAAAAAGCCCAAGGGAGGGCCTCCTTGTCTACTCCGATGACCAAATCACCGTACTAACTAACAAATTGAAGCTAATGTACCAGAAAAGAGAGAAAAACCGTACATGATATATTATCTGATGAAGCGAAGGTACGACAACGACGACGATGGCAGTGATTTCGGTTAGAGAGAGGTGTGCGTACGGTGAACTTGAGAGGAGAAGTAAAAAGCGTAAAATGAAGAAGTGGTCCCCTCCAAGCTCCTTTTATAGACGCTACAGGGGAGGGCGTGCCTAGGCAATCATTGCCTAGGATGCCTAGATTCTCTAGAGTGACAAGCATTTAATGCATCGTCACACAAAAAACAAAATGACGCGCATTAAATGTTATTTAAGAGAGAGACGAAAAGGCAAGACACGTCACTCTTGAGAATTTCAAGGGGCACCGGGCACACTTATCGTTGACACCTTAAAAACGTGATAGCATAAAGAAACAAACGAGCACCGTCCACGAATAATGAAAAATATCCTCGGTAGTGATAGACCTTGCCGCCATAGCCCTTACGCCTGACATGTTTCCTCTTAAGTCATCACTCCGCTCCGGAGTTGCGACTTGGGGGCACTTATTCTGTACTGGGTGTTTACCCCGAAAGTTGGTAAACAACCCCTGGTCCTCTGAAGATACCAAAAATACCCTCAGTTACTCACAAGATCGACCAGATTGATCCTAGGATATGTGTTAAATTGGAGAAGATTGTGATGTTGATATATCATGTTTTTGGGAAAGAAAAAGAGTTATTGAATCTCTCAACGAGACTCAGATCTGGTTTTAAAAGGAAAACAAAGTAAAAGACAAAGGCTTTTAAAATAAATAAAAGTAAAGAAAAGGATGGGAATTTAAAGGAAAATAAAGGCAAGGCTTGAAACTTAAATGAAATTTAAAGGCAAGGTGAGGAATGTTAAATTGCTGGAAATGTAAAAGGTTGGAATTGTTACAGAAAACGCAGTAAATTGCTGAAAAGCTAAATGGCTTTGAAATGTAGAGTGCTTTAAAATAAAGGCTTTGTAAAGATAAATGACTTAAAAAGTAAATAACTTGAAGATAAATTTGACATAAAAGATAAATTGGTGGTGGTGTTTCAATCACATGCATTCTCACTGCACTCGTTTCTCTACACGCGGATACTTTGAGTCTATGGAGTTACTAGTACATATGATTTCCACACGCTTATTCTAACACTAGACTAAGTTATTTTTATACATTACAAAGTAACCACTTTCGACGGTTTCTCCTACAACTATCCTAAGATGGTGACATTTGTCCCATCACATGCTGAAGAAGCTTCATCTTGCGCCACTTGTCCCTGTCTTTGAATTGAAAACTCCATGTTTTCCCTCCAAGAATGAACATGTAAGACCCTTGGTAATTGCCACCTTCGTTGAACATATGCTTAGTCGAGTCCCCTCAACACTTGGAAAATGTTCCAAACTTAGAATTTCACTAAGTATGAAACTTGTAGGTAGTTCGCTTCGACTCTCATTTTTAATTGGTTATGTCGTAAACCTTACTTTTGGCTTATCACCAGCAAAGTCTCTTACTAAGCCAAGATAACCTCATTAATTGCTAGCGTTGAAATTTAGGGATAACAAATTGCCCCCCAAAAATGTTCTTTTCGACCATCTTGATGAAAAGATTATTTTTTGATATTCATATTTTCGACGCCAACTTAGGTCAGACAAAAGCATGGTTGAAACCACCTACCCCATGTTCTAAAATTGTTGTGATTCTTTGCCCACGTACATGATGTCATGTAATAATGGTACAAATCTCAAAAGTCCCATAAGCCATTTCTACAGCTTTCTGATCATGATTTTTTTTCTTGAAACAATGCGCTACAGTCTTTTTCATTAACTGTTTCCTCAATGCGTCAGATCCCAAGTGTCACGTGCCCCACCACTTCATGTCTTCATTAAGTGGCTAGACTTTGAAACTTTTCATTGCCTACGCCTATAAATAACCTCTTCACCAAACAAAGAAAACGTTGCAAACTCTTTGCGAATTCATCCCTTCCTTGCTAAAGCTCCCTCCTTTCTTTCAAGCACCCCATAAAACTTCCATTTTCCTCATCAACAATGACGTCCTCCAAGACCAACGTTTCTCAAAAGAAAGGTCAGAAATAAAAAAAAACGTTTCATTTTGAACCAACTCTTCCACCATTCACCAACATCTTTGAACTGAAAAGCATTAAAAATCCTCAATTCGCTCCTGGACCTTTGGCCAATGAGACAAGGAGTATATACCAATCTCACGTAATGATTCCATTCCTTGTAAATGACTGTCCTTTTGCTATTTTTGGTCCATTGGTTGTTGTACCTAGTACAAATGAAAAACTGAAAGAGTTATTCCCCTGCTACCAAAAAACTCAACCTTTATGACACAAACTCCTCCATAAATCTGACGATTCTTCTTCTGACCCCCTTCCCCTTTGTCGCTCCCGATAAGTGAACAGGGTCAAATAAAGGTACAGACGCGAACGGTCGGCGAAGGGAACAGTGAGAACACACAGTCGTGAACTCACTGGAGATGAAAAGAGTCGCCAGCTAGGCATTTTTATCCCGGAGGAAAGGCTATGTTGCATAGACCTAGAAAGAAATGGATAAGACGGTTGCGAACCAGAGAGACTGAGAAAGGGGGTTGGTTACAACCTGGGAAGGTATTAGCACCCAGATTGTCCGCCGTACTCGACGGGATCCACGCTTAAAAGATTTGTGTTTATAAGGGGTAGTGACAGTGCAATCTGTGTGTAAAAGAGCTGGAAAACAAAATGTACAGGTGTCAGTGTAAAGGGAGTGTAAAGTGAAATATGAAAGTGTCAGTGCAGGAATGAGAATATGCTCAAGATAATGAGGCTAAAAGAATGAAGCTGGAAAGAGGGGGAATATACTGAGACTTTTGTTCGATAACTGTTAAGTTATGCCTACGTATCCTCTCGTGCAATGAGGAAGTCAGAACGCCGTAGTTCGACCCAAAGAGACTAAAAGATGAATTGACTTGTGAACTACTTACTTGCCTATGCTCAAGTGTATGATCTGTCTGGCACAGATGCAAACTGTCTTGCATTAGACGGAAGAAGCGAGTTCTCGTTTGTGAGTGAATGAGATGAGAAAAGAATCCCGAAGGAAACGATTATTGTTTGTTTTTGAGTTTTCAGTCTTTTATTGCTTTTGAAAGTTTGTCATAAGTTAATGAGCTTAAGCCTAAACCAATGGATTTAGTAAACTCATCACATCTTCCCTCTGATTAGGGGTAATGAGAATACCTTAAGTGTGAAGTCAGATTCTCACACTTAATCACCTTTGGTATAGGATTAAGATCATTAACCTACTTGTGATTATTTAGATGTTTTTGTGGTTTTTGGTTTAGTGTTAAGTAATGAGGTTAAGCCATAATCAGGGATTAAACAGACTCATTACACCATCCTAATAGAAGGATAATAGATGAGCATGTTTAAGTTGAGGAAAGCTCCTCAACTTAATCCATGATTAGGGATTAAACTCATGACAAAACAAGCCTTTAATTAAGTGGATTTTATTTAATGATGATGATGAAGTGAATTTTATTGTTTGTAAGACAACTTGAGGGGGACTTGTCCATTAACACTAGGGTTAGTCCTTCTTAACCACTTAAGGAAGAAATAGAACCCTGATGCAAGGCCCAAGTTACAAGTGTGATGTCTTGATACTTATTAAGTGAATTGATTAAGAGATTTAAACAACTTAAGGGTTTAATACCTAGGATTAAAGTTATACACTCCATCCTAAGAGAAGGATGCAGGCATAACCCTAACCACAAAGTCTTAGAACCTTTAGGGTTTAGTCTCTGATTATGAGATGAGAAGAGAAGACTCAAAGAGAGACACAAAGGTAAAACTATGAGGGGGAGACTAATCAAAACCCTAATTCATTGTCATGCTTGGTTGATCCTAAGGTTTGTGAGGTTTTCAAGAACAATCTTCAGAGGAGCCACCAGGAAGCAGATGAATAAGATCAAGAGAAGCAAAGTGACTTGCTTCATTCAAGAAGTCAAGTCACTTGAAGAAAGAAAGTGGGAAGAAGAAGAATGAGCAAGCTCAATCTCAAACATAAATAGAAATGCAGCAATGGATGCAAGAGAGATGAAAAGAAAAGTTATGAGAAGTGAAGGCAAATTCACTTCTCAAGTTTACTTACCACCTGAAATGTTAGAAAGAAATGCAATGCAATATCAAATGAGATGAGATGACATGATGATAAGCAAAACCAGAAGCATGTTAATGATGATGATGATGCTATGAGATGCTATGAACATGAGGCAAGGCATGGGGATGTTCATACAAGATCATGGATGCAAATGATGCAAGTTAAGGAGCATGGATGAACATGAAAAATTATGAAACATACAAGGCAAATGACATGGCAAATATGTGATGCAATGATCAAACATGCTTCCTACATGTCTTAAGATGTCAAAAGAATCATAAGTATGCACAAAATGCAAAGACAAGTCATGTTATGCAAGAGAATGCAAGAGGGATGCAAGAGAAAGCCCAAATTAGGGTTTATGGATCAAACATCAAACCAAAACCAAAGACAGAAGCAAACCCTAAGGTAAAAAATGGAAAATGGTACCCAAAGAAACCCTAAACCTATAATAAACCACTGTCCAAAGGGGAGCTCTCAACTCTCAACCAAACTCAAGTTATGAATTTTCTAAGTTATTAGGGTTTTTTAGGGTTCTTAACAAAAGAAATGCCAAACAAATAGAAAATGCAAGATCAAATCATGGCCATTTTACCTTAGAAACTATATGCTAAACACAAGACAAAGCAAAAAGAATCAATGTCTCAACCTTCTCCAATAGGCAGAAATGAATTTTTAAACTCATGATCAAAATAATGCATAAAATATGATTTAATTCAATGAATAATTCTTAAAATGCATCAAGATCAAAAAAGAAATTTGGTTTGAAGGTTGGACAATGTTTCTAAATGTCTTAGAACATTTCATGAATTTTTTTTGTAATTTTTAAATACCTAAAAGTATTTTTAATTAATTAATTCCCATTAATCAATTAAAAATAATCTTTTAAATATTTAAAAATACTTTTTTAATGATGAAAAATAAAATAAAAATATTTTTGTGTCATAAAAATTATTAAAACTCAGAGGAAAAAGTTTCATAATTTTTATGCATTTTTTGCTATTTTAAAATAATTATGCAAATTAAATGAAAGAAAATGAAATAAAAATTAAATAAAATGAAAGTATGCAGCATGGAAGGCCAGGATTCAATCTGGAAATGAGAGGGTTGACTGCGCGCCAGATCCAATGGGCCACATTCAAACTGGGCTAAACTTAATTAATTAAATAAATTAAACCTAATTAAGTTAATGACAAGATCTGGGCCATTGGATGCGCGCGGGAAAAGACCTGGTCAACTCATCCAACGCATGAAATTCAAACCTGAAGCCCTAACCCTAATTACCCATTAATGACTTTCAGGTCACCGGAGACGAGCTCCGGTCGTCTTCTCCGGTGACCTTCTTCCCTGAAAACCTCCAAATCCTTCCCTAGGTCACTAAAATGAAATCTAAAACCATGGAAATGTTCCTCAACCTCTCACGAATCGAACCCCTCTCTCAAAACAAATTTATTCTTCCTAAAAAAGCTGAATCGAAGAGAACAAGTTCTAGGGCACGCAAGCTTCAGAGACAAATTAAATACTCAAAACAAAGCCATTTCAAAAACTAAGAACATCAGGATGATCAGTGAATCACATAGAACAAGTTTGTAACAAGAAAAATGATTTCTGGAAAAAATAATTTTCGAGCTACCTGAGATTTGGAGCTTTCAACTTGAGGACTTTCTGGCCACTTCTTTCAGTGCAAACCACTCCACTTGATCCCCAGAAGATGTTTGAATGCTCAAAAGAAGTTTGAGCTGGCTGGATAGTGAGATTCGAAAGCTCCTGCTCAAGCTTGGTCAGAAATGGCAATGGAGTTTCTGGAGGTTTCAGGCCATTGTGAATGATGGTTTGTGATCCTGAGGATGAATGGAGAAGGTCTGGAGTGTTTGTTGGTGTGTTTGTGGTTTGTGGAAGGAGATTCGATTGAAACTGCAAAATGAAGTGAGAAATGGCAGTGAGATGTTCAGGCTGTTTCAGGCTTGTGTTCTTGGTGCTGGGTGGTCTATGGAGCAAGGTGAGTTGAATGGTGAAGAGGGTTTGAATGTTTGCAAGCTGTGTAGGCAGATTCGAAGCAACTTGCAATTGGGAGTGTTTTTGTGAATGTGATGAATGTCTGTGTTTCAGCCCTGCTTGCTTAGTGTTATGGCTTGCCAAAGGATACAATAAACAAATGCAAGTGGCCAGAGGATGTGACATGGCCTGTGGTGATTGGGATGTCTACTTTTGCAAAAAGGTCAACTTTTGTGTAAGGCAAGTATGGCTTCACTCTAGGCAAGTACAATGGGCATGGGCTGCGCAGCAAAGTGAAGGGAAAGGCTAGGCTTGGTCCAGCATTCAAGGCAGCAAGTTGGTGAAATGTTATGAGTGCTTTTGCAAGTTGTGACATTTTGGTTCACATGTGATTCTTTTGCATAACCAAACATAAACCATAGGCATTCTTGGTCCAAATCTGATTTTTAGGACTTAGAGGATGTTTATGTGCTGGTTTGAAATGAATTAGAAGTCACATAATGCATTGGTCCAAGATTTTGCAAAATTTCCATTTGTGGCATGCCTTAAAAATCAATGATTTTAGCCAACTTTGCATTGCCATAACTTTTGATCCAAGAAGAGTTTGATCATGTTCTTGTACTTTTTGAAAAGGGAAAGATGAGATCTACAACTTTCATGACCAAAGTTTTTCCATTTGAAGCCTTTTTGGGTCAAGAATCAAGGCTTGAAAAATGACCTAAAATGATGCATTCTTGAAAAGTCAACTATGCCCAAAAAGTCAACATTTGCAAAAACCCTAAATTCTTGATTTTTATGAACTTAAACCTTCTTCCATGATCAAATAAAGATCATATACACTCAAAATGATGAAGATCACCTATTGGTTGGGTCATTGGGGGCCTCAGATGCCCTGATTTTACACTGACTTGTCTGAAAAGTCAACCCTTGATCAGATGACTTCCCCATGGAATTTCTTCATGAAAATTGATATGCATACTCCCTATACCATATAGAGACCAATGGAAGCAAGAATGACCAAAAAATTTGGAGTTATGGCCTCTGAAACCAAAACCTTAATTTTCAGTCAACTGTGCAGTTCAACCTGGCTCTGCATCCACTCAAACCCTAGTTCTTGTGATTTCTTTGCAATTTTGACTTTGAGGAGATGGAATGTGATATAAGAACACACATGGACCCCTTTGAGTTGATTGGTGGCCTTTGGAGTGGCTCAAGATGCTTTGGGATTGCTCAGATCACAAACCCTAGGTGCAGATGACTTAGCAACTATCCAGTGAATCAAAAATGTATTATGAGATGATATGTTTGTGTTTATGCATATGAGGATGATCACAAGCCATGGTGTGAATGGGTGAGGGCAAATTTGGGGTGTTTACAGCTGCCCCTATTCAAACATGAGTTAGCTGTGCAGGTTGTAAGCGACGGCTTAGCAGGCAAACAAGATAACTTGTGGTTGAATACCAAAGACAGTCCGAAATTTGCACTCACAGAATGAAGAAGAAAAGGGATATAGATTGTAAAAGAAAATAAAGTATATTGTAAAGTGCGGGCGACGGAGGACGACCGTCGAGCAGAGGACGACTGCTGGGTAAATAGCAATGGCGGGGACGGCCGACACGCTGGGGAAGGCGAGGAAAATAAAGCAATGACGGGGACGGCCGACATGCTGGGGATAAAAGGTAAAGCTAAGACGGGTACGGCCGACTAGCTGGGGAAAATAAAATAAAATGATGGGGACGGCCATCAAGATAAAGTTGTAGCATTCTCTGGGGATTAATGAAACATGACGGGGACGGCCATCAAGTTCATAAAGCAAAGTAACCGACGACGGGGACGGCCATCGGGCTAAAAAGAAAAGGGACCACGACGGGGACGGCCATCGGGTTAAAGAATAAATGAAATAAACAGATGATGGGGTACGGCCATCAAAGATGAAGGACGATCACCTAGCAGGGTACGGCTGCTCTGTTGGGGATAAAAAGAAAAATGATGGGGACGACCATCAAAGGTGGAGGACGACCACCTGGCAGGGTACGGCTGCCGAAAATATCGCGACACAGG
This sequence comes from Lathyrus aphaca, assembly GCA_963966055.1. Classification (NCBI taxonomy): domain Eukaryota; kingdom Viridiplantae; phylum Streptophyta; class Magnoliopsida; order Fabales; family Fabaceae; genus Lathyrus; species Lathyrus aphaca. Next base: position 92,659,137 of record OZ014520.1, read on the forward strand.
ACGAATGCCGGATAAAAGGTCAACGATGGGGACGGCCATCGGACGAGCATGATGGAGGACGACCATCAAGAAGTGGAGGACGACCACTTAGCAGGGTACGGCTGCTCTCAAGGTTTATCATAACACAGGACGAGTGTCAGATAACCAAAATCAACAATGGGGACGGCCATTGGATAAAGTGATGAAGGACGATCATCAAAAGGTGGAGGACGACCACCTAGCAGGGGACGACTGCTAAAAAGATCAACGATGGGGACGGCCATCGGATGAGCATGATGGAGGACGACCATCAAGAAGTGGAGGACGACCACTTAGCAGGGTACGGCTGCTCTCAGGGTTATCATAACACAGGACGAGTGTTAGATAAAAAAGGAAAATTGATTGTTGGTGATCTACTGGGGATATAGTAAACACGGACGAGCGTTTACACCCAAGAAACAAAAGGTATAAGTGTTTAGATGTATGTGTATAGATTAAAGATGCGGACGAGCATCCTTAAGACTATGATACGGACGAGTATCATGTAGAAACAAACTGACACATGTTCAGAGATGATGATACGGACGAGTATCAACGGGTTAACAAAGAACACGGACGAGTGTTGCATCTGAAAGAATCCTTCTGGGGAATAGTAGACACAGACGAGTATCTATATTCAAGGAGACATAAGTGTTTGACACGGTGTATGGATTAAAGATGCGGACGAGCATCCTTAAGACTATGATACGGACGAGTATCATGTAGAAACAAACATTAGACGCAATGTTCTGAGATGATGGTACGGACGAGTACCAACCGGTTAACAAAGAACAAGGACTACTGTCGAATCTGTGGGGATATAAATGATGTATACAAGATACGAACGAGTATCTGTATAAGTGTACCAACGAGTGGTGAATATATATATAGATGAGTGTTTATCTGCTGGGGAGGGTGACACGGACGAGTGTCAAGAGAGAAAAGTATAATATTAACAAGTGTATGGGTGATAAAAGTGCAAGCGACTGCGCTGGGGATATGACACGGACGGGTGTCCAGAAAGTGTATATATAGGTATATGTGAGTGCAAAGAAGATGTCTTTGGCTTTCTGCTGGGGTATGACACAGACGGGTGTCAGGACGTATCTGTAATACGGGTGATCTTGTTCGTAAAGATGTTCAGGCGACTTTACTGGGGAGTAATGACACGGACGAGTGCCAAAAGGTGTATATACTGGTGTTTGTGATTCGTGAGGCAACTGCTTTTGCTGGGACCCTGGTGGGGATTTTTGTGTAATGATGATGAGCGGTTTATTATTCACAAGTGTTAATTCAGAACATGGCTTATGATTATGCTATGCGTTTGATTTTTGCCGTAATGCTCCGTGTTAGACGGAATGCTACGCTTTGAGGGGATAGTATGATGCGGATGCTATGATTATGCAAAGGGGCACCGATCCGGGATTCGGATCCCGTTGCTGCGAAGATCTCTGGTCGATCTGCCTGAAGTGAACATCCCAGCTGGGGATGAGATCATTGGTAGGTCTGATGATGTATCTGTTTGGGGATATAGGTCGCTGATTGACATATCCTTGTAATGTGGGACCCAGCTGGGGTTTGTAGAAGTCTTCTGTACTCTGTTGTGATCTTCATGCATTGCTCTTCTGAAAAGAGGCTGAGACTCTATGGGGAGATGATTCCCTGATGCCTGTATCCTGCTGAGGAAGGATGATTGGTACTACAGCTGGGGGTGTGGTTGGTAACTCAGCTGGGGAGAGCAATGAGAGGCAACTCAGCTGGGGATAGAGCATTTCGGATGCTGAGATCTTTTATTGATTTGCTGAGCTGCTGAGATGTAACTTGCATGCCCCAAGTTGCGTTCCGGATACCTGCAATCCTGCAAAGGTAAGGAAACGCACAAAAGATCCCGAGGTAACCTTTACTGGGTTCCGTCATAGGAGTTAAGTACCTTCGAGAGTAAGTATATTCCCTGTAAGCATGTTTTTATTATTATATATTTTTGAGAGAAAAGCATCTGTACTTATGCAATTGATTTTTTTTTTGAGACATCAGACATCCTTTGCAAATAAAAATATACAAAACGAAACATGACCGAAAAATCTGGTTTTATTAATTCATGTGCCCTGAACTGGCAAGATACAGTCAAAGAAACATATCTCCTGAAATGAGGAGATTGTTACAAATTGAGAAACAAAGTGCTGGCAGTGTTGATGACGCTTTGAGGAGCTTCCTCTCCCGCTATGACTCGTATGACAATGACGTTCTTCTCGTCTTGCTTTCTGGAGAGAGTTGATTCTGATCGGAGCTTGATCCTTCCGAAGCTTACCAAGTTGCTGACAATACAGACGAATTCAGAATGCAGTTGTTCGCTTATTCCCTTGTTTTGCTTGGATCGCCCTTTCGGGTTTTCAATCCATCGGGATACCCATTTTTTCCTGAGTTGTCCAATGCGGCTTTTCAACTCAGCGGGTGTACTTTTTTTTTTTTTTATTTATTTCCCTTACTTTTGCCCGAGTCTCTTATTCTGTTTTTGACTCGCCGGGATGCCCTATTTTGCCTGGACTTACATTCTGTTTTTGTGTCCAGCGGGTCATTTTTATGCAAAGTATTTTTTAACTGCATCTGAATTCACAGGGGACGGAAAATCTTCACCATCCATGGTGCTGAGCATCAGTGCTCCACCAGAGAAAACTTTCTTTACCACGAATGGTCCTTCATAATTTGGAGTCCATTTGCCCCTGTGGTCTGTATGAGGAGGGAGGATTCTTTTCAGCACAAGATCCCCCACTTGGTACTCTCGATGCCTGACTTTCTGATCAAAGGCTTTCTTCATTCTCTTCTGATATAACTGCCCATGGCAGATTGCAGCCAATCTTTTCTCTTCGATCAGACTCAGTTGTTCGAATCGGGACCGAACCCATTCTGCTTCACTCAGTTTAACATCCATTAATACCCGTAACGAGGGTAGTTCGACTTCAACAGGTAGGACTGCTTCCATACCATATACAAGCTGATACGGTGTTGCCCCAGTGGACGTTCTGATTGATGCGCGGTACCCATGCAAAGCAAATGGTAGCATTTCGTGCCAGTCTTTGTATGTGATTACCATCTTCTGCACAATCTTCTTGATATTCTTATTTGCTGCCTCAACAGCGCCGTTCATCTTTGGCCTGTAAGGAGAAGAATTGTGATGTTGGATCTTGAAGTCCCGGCATAATTCAGCCATCATCTTGTTATTTAGATTGGAACCATTATCAGTAATGATTCGCTCGGGCACTCCATACCGACAGATGATATCTCTTTTCAGAAATCGGGCTACCACTTGTCTTGTAACATTTGCATAAGAGGCTGCTTCGACCCACTTGGTAAAATAGTCGATGGCGACCAGGATGAATCTGTGGCCATTCGAAGCAGTTGGCTCAATCTTGCCGATCATATCAATGCCCCACATGGCAAAGGGCCATGGTGAAGACATGATGTTCAAAGGATTGGGAGGCACATGCACCTTGTCTGCGTAGATCTGGCATTTGTGACATTTTCTGGCGTAAGCGCAACAGTCTGCATCCATTGTGATCCAATAATAGCCTGATCTTAACAACTTTTTAGCCATGGCATGCCCTCCAGCATGGGTACCAAAAGATCCTTCGTGCACTTCATGCATCAACAAATCTGCTTCTGTCTTGTCAACACATCTGAGGAGTACCATGTCAAAGTTCCTTTTGTATAAAGACCCATCAGTGTTCAGAAAGAAACTTCCAGCAAGCCTTCTCAAAGTCTTCTTATCATTGGAAGATGCCCCAGGCGGGTATGTTTGATCCTCCAAGAAGCACTTGATGTCATGGAACCAAGGCTTATCATCCTTAACAATATCTGCTGCAAATACATATGCTGGTCTATCAAGTCTCGACACTGATATCTGAGGTACAAAGTTAGCAGCTTGAACTTTGATCATGGACGAAATGGTAGCCAAGGCATCTGCAAACTGATTCTCGTCCCGAGGGATATACTCAAGTTTGACTGTTGTGAAGAATGTCAATAACCTTCTTGTATAATCCCTGTAAGGTATCAGATGATCCTGGTGTGTATACCATTTTCCGTTGGTCTGATTGATTACCAAAGCTGAATCTCCGAATACGGTTAATGTCTTGATCCTGAGGTCAATGGCTTCCTCAAGACCCATAATGCAAGCTTCATATTCAACTTCGTTGTTAGTGCAGTTGAAAGTGAGTTTTGCCGAGAAAGGCATGTGAACTCCTTTGGGTGTAATGAGCACTGCACCAACACCACGGCCATTCATGTTAACAGCCCCGTCGAACATCATAGTCCATTCTTCCTCCGGGTCAGGCCCTTCAGTGTGAACAGGCTCTTCGTGATCTTTTGCTTTAATGAACATTATGTCTTCATCAGGGAAGTCAAACCTCATAGGTTGGTAGTCATCAATGGGTTGCTCAGCAAGATATTCAGATAGCACACTGCCTTTGATGGCTTTCTGAGAAGTGTACTGTATGTCGTATTCCGTGAGAATCATCTGCCATCTTGCAACCCGTCCGGTAAGAGCTGGCTTCTCGAAAATGTACTTAACTGGGTCCATCTTTGAGATCAATAAGGTAGTGTGGGTCAACATATACTGTCTCAGTCGGCGAGCAGCCCACGCTAAAGCACAGCAAGTTTTCTCGAGCAGTGAATAACGCTGTTCACAGTCGGTAAACTTTTTGCTTAGGTAGTATATTGCATACTCTTTTCGTCCAGACTCGTCATGCTGGCCCAGCACACACCCCATTGATTCTTCTAATACTGTCAAGTACATAATTAGAGGTCTTCCTTCAACTGGCGGCATGAGGATCGGAGGTTCTTGTAAATATTCTTTGATCTTGTCAAAAGCTTTTTGGCAATCTTCGTTCCACCTGACCGTTTGTTCTTTTCTTAACAGCTTGAACAAGGGTTCACAGGTTGCTGTAAGGTGAGATATGAACCGTGAAATGTAGTTCAATCGACCTAAGAACCCTCGAACTTCTTTCTCTGTTTTAGGTGCAGGCATTTCTTGAATAGCCTTGACTTTATCAGGGTCCACTTCAATCCCTTTCTCGCTTACAATAAAGCCCAGCAGCTTACCGGATCGCACCCCGAATGTGCATTTGTTGGGGTTCAGCTTTAGTTGGTACTTCCTCAGACGCTTGAACAACTTCAGCAGATTCACCAGGTGATCTTCCTCTGTAAGGGACTTGGCAATCATATCATCCACATAACATTCTATTTCCTTGTGGATCATATCGTGGAATAATGTCACCATAGCCCGTTGATACGTTGCACCAGCATTCTTTAGTCCGAATGGCATCACCTTGTAACAGAACGTGCCCCAAGGTGTGATAAATGTTGTCTTCTCCATGTCTTCAGGTGACATCTTGATCTGATTGTATCCTGAAAATCCGTCCATGAAGGAGAATACCGAGAACTGAGCCGTGTTATCCACCAATACATCAATGTGAGGTAATGGGAAGTCATCTTTTGGGCTGGCTCTGTTCAGATCCCGGTAGTCAACACACATTCTTACTTTGTCGTCTTTCTTAGGCACAGGTACTATATTAGCAACCCACGGAGGATAGCTAGTTACAGCAAGGAACCCGGCGTCCCATTGCTTTTGTACCTCTTCCTTAATTTTCATAGCCATGTCTGGGCGAGTTCGGCGCAGCTTCTGTTTAACTGGTGGGCACTCTTCTCTCAAAGGCAGCTTGTGCACAACTATGTCGGTATCCAACCCTGGCATGTCTTGATACGACCAAGCAAACACATCCACATACTCTTGAAGTAGATCAACCAGTTGCTTCTTCACTGAGTCTTGCAGGCAGGCCCCGATTTTAACCTCTTTCACGTCTTCCTCTGTACCAAGATTAATCACTTCAACCTCCTCCTGGTGAGGGGTAATAACCTTTTCCTCTTGTCTTAACAACCTGGCTAGCTCTTCAGGAAGCTCATATTCTTCTTCAACCCCTTCATCAGCTTGATTGATCGGATTGTCAAAGTCATACGATGTCATAGCCGTGCTGTTGTCGGTGCTGTCAGGAAGGCACTCTCTGCAAGGGTTAAGTTGTTCATTTTAGTGATTGATTTTAATCTTGCTTTGGAAAAAAGTGAAGTGAAGTTATCATTTTGAAAACACCGCCATTTATTTTTTGTACAAAAAGAAAAATGGAAAAACAGTGAGCAGAAAAGAAAAAAACTTGTTTGCAAAAAGATGTCTGATATTTCATTAATTTAATCTTGTTTGCACAAAAGTACAGATGGCCCTGCTTACAAAATGAGTCTTGTCATCTTGGGCAAGATGCAAGACTTTGATGCATGCTTAAAAATACAGGAAATAATAATTACTCTGATCGAGTAACTCTTATAATTTCCTGGGAAGACCAGTTTGAGACACTGCTCCCCGGGATCTTTGGACGAATCCAATTCTCCAGATTGCGCTCCTCTTCCAGCTCGTCTTCCAGACAGTTGATAGCATCAGGGGTAAGCATTCCCCCACTGACAAATCCAGGCTCTGCAGCAGCCTTTGCTTGATGTTGAGTTGGTCTGTAACCCAACCCAAATTTGTCCTTCTTCTCCTCCACAGCTAAAACCTTGCCCCAGCCTAGGGAAGTTCCTTCTTCAACAACCTTCCGGGCTTGTTGGTAAGACGACATTGGAGTACCAGATACAGCAGATGCTTCATTGACATTCAAGGCTTCAAAACCTTGGCTCATTGTTTCATGGATCTCTCCATCCATCTCAATGTACTTATACGTAGCCAGATGGCTAACGAAAATATCCTCTTCCCCACAGATTGTGACAACTTGACCTTCCCACTCAAATTTTAACTTTTGGTGAAGGGTAGACGTTATTGCGCCGGCGGCGTGAATCCAGGGTCTACCCAACAAACAGCTGTAGGCGGGCTGAATGTCCATCACATAAAAGATAGTTTTAAAGGTCTGCGGGCCAATTGCCACGGGCAGCTCAATCTCTCCCAGAACCGATCTCTTAGAACCATCAAAGGCTCTCACCACCAGGTTGCTGGGTCTCAATGCCAATCCATCGTACTCTAGCTTCACCAGAGCCTTCTTTGGTAAAACATTCAGGGAAGAACCTGTGTCCACCAGCACATGAGAAAGGACAGCTCCTTTGCATTCCATGGTTATGTGCAAGGCTTTGTTGTGATTGCGGCCATCCGCTGTCAAGTCAGAATTGGTAAACCCTAGCCCATTGCTAGCAGTAACATTTCCAACCACAGTTTCCAATTGGTTGACAGTAATCTCCTCAGGCACGTAAGCTGCGTGCAAGACTTTAAGTAGTGCATTCCGATGGGCTTCGGAGCACATAAGCAGTGAGAGGATGGAGATTTTGGATGGCGTCTGGTGAAGCTGATCCACAACTTTATAATCACTCTTTTTGATGATTCGCATAAACTCATCAACTTCTTGATCGAACGGTGTCTTCAAGGCTTCTTTGGCAGCTGGGTCTTCCTGCACCGGGCCTTTTCCCTTTGCCTTGGCAGCAGCTTCTGCTTCGGCTGTAGGTCTTTGGACTTGTGAAGCAAAGAGACGTCCGCTTCGAGTGAAGCCTCCGCCTCCCCCCACATTATCTACTTGTGGTGCAGGTGCTGATGTTTCAAGAGTGATTCTTTTTCCTTCGCAGTATATGTCAGAGCCATAGTGCCAAGGGATGGCCCTATTGCTTTCATATGGTACTGGTCCGGGCACCGTGACAGTGACTGGACTGATTGCTGCTGCTGAAGGGACTGTAATTGTCTGTGGATCATAAAAGATTGTAACTGGTGCTCTGGCGGGAGCAGCACCCTCTGAATGGTAGGCGGAATTATTCTCAGGATCGTAGAATATGGTAATAGTGGAGACATCTTCATGATTGATTGCTGGTGTTGTAGGAGGTACTGTTGAAAGGACTGTTGCTGTTGTTGATGGAGATTCGAAATGGAATGAAGCTGAAGTTGTAGCAGGAGAAACTGTTGGAAACTGATCATTTGGGAGGACAGGTGAAGTACTTGTTGATGTTGCTGGTGAATTGTCGGGAACCATAGTTGCTGCAGTTGTAGGAGGGTCTGAAACCGTTGCTGATGAAGTTGCCGGATTTGTCGGAAATGATGTAGTGATCTGTAGCAGGCCACTCTGAATAAGGCTGTCAATGCCATTTCTCAGGTCCTCGCACCCATTCCATGAAATATTACAATAGGGACACCCTAGTTCACACCCTGGAAATATTTGGTTTTCACGGAGTTGAGCCTTGATTTCCACCAATGGTGTCCTGATCTGATCCACACTGGTTATTAAATAAGACGGTCTGTCTTCTTCAATAGCGTTAATTCGAGGACCACCATGGTTTGGCATTGGGTTTTTATTGACATTGGGCGGAGGTGCAAAATTCAGAGCCTTGGAGTCTACCAAGTCTTGTACCTTCATATGCAGAGCCCTGCATTTTTCTGTACTGTGACCAGGTGCGTTTGAGTGAAAAGCACACCTAGCATTGGAGTCATAGTTTCTTGGTAGACTGTTGGGATCCGGAGGTGCCAACGTTCTTAGCTCAACTAGGTTGAGTTTCAGAAGTTGTGGCAGCATACGGCATTGGGATCGGGTCGATCACTCTATTAGCTTGGGATGGCCTTTGTTGGAATGGCCTCTGTTGATTGTTGTTGGTGTTGTTGTTGTAGTTCCTTGGAGGATATTGATTCTGCTGATACTGGGGTTGTTGTTGATAGCTTTGCTGAGGAGGTTGATAGACAGGTTGAGGATGAGCTGGAGCAGGAATGGTGACTGCTGCTATGGACCTCTGAGCATATTGGGGCCTACCCCTGTTGGTGTGAATGGCATTGGTCTCGCCAGTTCTTCTCGGGCCTGCAAAAGGCTTTCTCGTACCACTGGACGAACTAGCACCATTATCAGAGATCTTACCCATTTTTAACAGGCTTTCAATTCTCTCCCCGGCTATGACAACATCTGCAAAGCTAGTGGAAGAGAAAGCTGCCAACCTGTCAATATACGTCCCCTGGAGAGTATTCATGAACATATCTGCCATTTCCCGTTCAGACATAGGTGGTTGAACAGCAGCAGCCAGTTGCCTCCACCTTTGAGCATATTCTCGGAAACTCTCCCTCGAAGACTGTGACATTCCCATTAGGAGAGTCCTGTTGGGTGCCATGTCTAGATTATACTGATACTGTCTGATGAAGGCCTCTGCCAGGTCCTTCCAGCATCTAATTGTTGCTCTTGTCAGATGGGAATACCACTCCCTCGAAGCTCCAGTCAAGCTATCTTCAAAATAGAACATCCACAATTTCTCATCCATTGTATAGGCCTTCAGCCTTCCCAGAAATGATTGTAGGTGAGTCCGGGGGCATGAAGTCCCATTATACTTTTCGAAACAAGGAGGCTTGAATTTATGGGGGATCCTGACCCCTTCTACCAAACCCATGTCCATAACGTCGAAGCCCAAAGAGTTTTGGGATTCTAAGGACCTCAACTTCTCAGCTATTTCATCCAATCTTCTATCATAAGCCTCTTCCCCGGCACCCATTACTGTGAATTGGTCTTCTTGAGGGTCTTCTTGAAGTACCCTGGCTGCAGTGGCTGTCCCCTGAACATTTGCAGGAATGTTAATCTCAGGATGTAGATGTGGGCCAAACACATGAGGGTTAACATGGGGTTGCACCCGTTCATTGTTACTTGTGCCAGCAGTCCCCACATGGGGCTCATCTTGATTCCTCCCTTCTACCAAGGCTCTGAGCCTCTCCTGACTTTGAGCTAAGTTGTTCATTACTTCCATGAACTGTGTTATCTGGGTTCTCATCTCCAACCTTTCGTTGGCCATCTGGTTTCTGACCTCCGTAAGGTCCTGCTGCATCTGATCCATCTGAATTCCCGGAAGGTTGTTTCTAGTTGGGTACCTGTGTGGCCTGTTGAGGGGAAATACCCGGCGGCGAGCAATAATTCCTGAGATTCACAACAGAGGTTAGTAACAACAAAACAAAAACCTACAAAACAAACAAAAGGGTTAGTATGCAATGCAGTTATGCTTATTTGTTCTCAAGGTATCCGGTTTGGCCTTCCGTTTTGACCCTTCCAGACCCTCGAAGATGCTGCTGTTGAAGTTGCTTTTGAAGTGAACTCAGGTGGAACAAACCAACACAAATATATTACATAAGATGAAATAATACAACTTGTCCAAATTACAACACAAGCCCTTAAAGGGGTCAAAATACATCACAAAAAGGCAAAAGTACATGGAATAGAAACAACAACAAGCAAATGATCAAACTCCAAGGCCAAACTCATCCTCACGAACTTCCTTGAGAAGTGCTTCGGTCACAGGATCAGCCGGATGCTCCGTAAGATTCCTGATGAGAAGGTTTCTTGTAACAACAGCTGCAGCCAATTTCTTGTTTTGACTTTAGTCCTTAGACCTCTTCACTCCTGCTTTGATTTTTAGCTCTGAAATTTCCTTCTGGGCTGCTGCCAGGGCCTTTTCCATCTGCTCCATCTTGTCCTGAACTCTCTTGTCTTCTAGAGTACGGGCCTCAGTGATCCGGACCCACCTGGCTTGACTCTCTTTCAAATACAAGTCTGTCCTTGCTCTCTGGAACTGGGCTTCTTTACAAGCATTCTTCAGAATCTGTTCACCAGCTTTAGACTTGTTGATATAATCTCCAGACTTCTCAATTTTAATCAGATGCTCTACTCTCAATTTCTCCAATCTTTCAATCTCCCTCACACCTTCACTCCTCTCCCGGAGGGTCTTCTGCAAAGCCTGGGTCAACTTCTCATTTCTTTCCTTCAAGCTTTCAAACTCCTCCAGACTGATAGTGGCAGGGGGTGGTGCTGAAGATGACTCAGGCATGTCTTCTATGGTGAAGGGCATTCCAGAGAATTGGGCCCTGGCACGGGACCACTCATGATATTGTGCTGATGCCACATTGTTGCACTTCCCTAGAATGGTTATTCCCTTGGTTTGAACATTATCCCAGGCCCAAGCAGCCTGCCTAACAACAGTCAAACTAATCTTGTTCTCACAATAGAGAGTCTCCACTAAGTCTTGTGCCTTAGGAGTGTGGACCAGTGCATAGCCCAATTGCCTCCTGAACAGCAGAGGGTTGTAATTGATACTTCCCTTAACTCCCACTAAAGGCACATTGGGAAAGTGCCCACAGCTTGTGATAATACCTCTGCCCTTGGTGCCCTGAGTGCACCATCTGATATCTACTGAAGTTAGGGTGGTGAGCCTCCTAGCCCAGTTGCTTTGCTGATGAGGGTTTAAAAATGTATCTGTCCTGGGTAGGTGCTTGAGAAGCCAAGTATGAAATAATGGAGCACAAATCCTCACTAGCCTCCCCCTCTGCTTTTCATTCTTCTGATGTACTGAGTAATAGAGATCTCCTAGCAAAGTTGGCACTGGGTTCTTCAGGATGAACAAATGGATTGCATTCTTGCTGATGAATCGAGGCTCATCTGCAAACAACACAATTCCATATACACTTAAGGCCAACAGAGCACAAACAGCTCTCCAATCTCCCAGGGAGGCCTTCAGACTAGCTTGAGAAATTAGGAAGTCCAGATGAAAACCAAGGATCCCAGCTTTAGAGGTCATATGCTGCTCAACCAAAACAGGTTCCAGGTGCAAAGCTTTTGCTATCTCTCCATTGCTGGGAAAGACCATTTCAGGGTTGAAAGGAATTTCTCTCCTGATTGGCAAACCAACCAATGATGAGTATTCTTCTAAAAGAGGGCCCAACTGAAAGTCTTGAAAGGTGAAACATCTCAATGGGGGGTCATAAAACTGAATGCAGGTGTGGATCAAACTCCTCTGAGATGGGTCCAGATCCATGACCAAGTCAAGTATATCCCCATAATGCTCCCTGAACAAAGGTATGTGCTCTGGAGTGATCAGGGTTTGGATCCTCCTGATGTCTGATAAGTCTGGTTGGAAGAAATGATAAGTGATGTTGCTTTTCTTTGGAGCCATGATGCTGAAGACTGAGTAGAGTGCTGATGAAGATGCTGAGGAGTGGGCCACTGGCTGGCTAGTGCAAGTAACTGAAGTATATGTCTGACAAGCTGAAGCAAATGCTGGTGGAGACAGGTCAAAACTACAGATGGGGTCAAAACCAAAAACCAGATGAAAATGGATACCCTGAAACACAAATAAGCATATGTTAATATGATGCAATGAGTATGTATGCAAATGAAATGCAAGGGTTTGTGACTGAGCTGGATCTGATTAACTGCCCTGGTATAGATCCATGTGTATTCAAGAATTCCAGATGGAGGTCTATAAATCCAGTAACCAGGGTGGGGGACTCAAATAAAGAGTCACATGTCCAGGGTTTTAGAATCACAAGAACTATCCAACATGTAGTATTCTTAACAAAGTCAAAGTAACAGGGTATTCTGAGGTCAAGGTACCTGCAAACCTGTAAACAACCCATCCCCCTCACAGGTGGTGTTCTAAAACAAAGATCCTCAGACTTGGATCCGTTATGAGAAGTGTAAACACTTCTAACCCGGAGGTACAGTGTTTACAATAACCATAACAATTCCTCCTCTAATTCACCTCAGTTTCTGAAGGTCAATACTAAAAGGTCATCCAGACTTAGCAGGCTTCCCAGATAGCCCTAGCATTGCAGGAAATCCGCAACACAGAGTTCTCAAGAAGAAACCCATATCTGAACCGTGTTTCATATTCCCGCACCAGACCGAAATGGAATGGGAAAGAATATGATTCACTCTAGCCTAGGTGTCACTCAGGTCCCAGGTATAGGACCTTAACTCTCAATGAAACACCCACCCACCAAAGGAAAACCAGATCCAGCCAGCAGCAGTGACAGTATGATATAAATAAATGCAATAAAGAAAGCAGTAAAGTAACTGTACATAAGCAATAAACAAAACAAATATACAATCACAGATAGCACATAACACCCCAGTAAACACAAACCAATCAAGCGCTAGGAGGAACCCACAAAAAGAACCAGAAGCCCTGGTTGCAATGTACACATCCCCAGCAGAGTCGCCAAGCTGTCGCTCCCGATAAGTGAACAGGGTCAAATAAAGGTACAGACGCGAACGGTCGGCGAAGGGAACAGTGAGAACACACAGCCGTGAACTCACTGGAGATGAAAAGAGTCGCCAGCTAGGCATTTTTATCCCAGAGGAAAGGCAATGCTGCATAGACCTAGAAAGAAATGGATAAGACGGTTGCGAACCAGAGAGACTGAGAAAGGGGGTTGGTTACAACCTGGGAAGGTATTAGCACCCAGATTGTCCGCCGTACTCGACGGGATCCACGCTTAAAAGATTTGTGTTTATAAGGGGTAGTGACAGTGCAATCTGTGTGTAAAAGAGCTGGAAAACAAAATGTACAGGTGTCAGTGTAAAGGGAGTGTAAAGTGAAATATGAAAGTGTCAGTGCAGGAATGAGAATATGCTCAAGATAATGAGGCTAAAAGAATGAAGCTGGAAAGAGGGGGAATATACTGAGACTTTTGTTCGATAACTGTTAAGTTATGCCTACGTATCCTCTCGTGCAATGAGGAAGTCAGAACGCCGTAGTTCGACCCAAAGAGACTGAAAGATGAATTGACTTGTGAACTACTTACTTGCCTATGCTCAAGTGTATGATCTGTCTGGCACAGATGCAAACTGTCTTGCATTAGACGGAAGAAGCGAGTTCTCGTTTGTGAGTGAATGAGATGAGAAAAGAATCCCGAAGGAGACGATTATTGTTTGTTTTTGAGTTTTCAGTCTTTTATTGCTTTTGAAAGTTTGTCATAAGTTAATGAGCTTAAGCCTAAACCAATGGATTTAGTAAACTCATCACATCTTCCCTCTGATTAGGGGTAATGAGAATACCTTAAGTGTGAAGTCAGATTCTCACACTTAATCACCTTTGGTATAGGATTAAGATCATTAACCTACTTGTGATTATTTAGATGTTTTTGTGGTTTTTGGTTTAGTGTTAAGTAATGAGGTTAAGCCATAATCAGGGATTAAACAGACTCATTACACCATCCTAATAGAAGGATAATAGATGAGCATGTTTAAGCTGAGGAAAGCTCCTCAACTTAATCCATGATTAGGGATTAAACTCATGACAAAACAAGCCTTTAATTAAGTGGATTTTATTTAATGATGATGATGAAGTGAATTTTATTGTTTGTAAGACAACTTGAGGGGGACTTGTCCATTAACACTAGGGTTAGTCCTTCTTAACCACTTAAGGAAGAAATAGAACCCTGATGCAAGGCCCAAGTTACAAGTGTGATGTCTTGATACTTATTAAGTGAATTGATTAAGAGATTTAAACAACTTAAGGGTTTAATACCTAGGATTAAAGTTATACACTCCATCCTAAGAGAAGGATGCAGGCATAACCCTAACCACAAAGTCTTAGAACCTTTAGGGTTTAGTCTCTGATTATGAGATGAGAAGAGAAGACTCAAAGAGAGACACAAAGGTAAAACTATGAGGGGGAGACTAATCAAAACCCTAATTCATTGTCATGCTTGGTTGATCCTAAGGTTTGTGAGGTTTTCAAGAACAATCTTCAGAGGAGCCACCAGGAAGCAGATGAATAAGATCAAGAGAAGCAAAGTGACTTGCTTCATTCAAGAAGTCAAGTCACTTGAAGAAAGAAAGTGGGAAGAAGAAGAATGAGCAAGCTCAATCTCAAACATAAATAGAAATGCAGCAATGGATGCAAGAGAGATGAAAAGAAAAGTTATGAGAAGTGAAGGCAAATTCACTTCTCAAGTTTACTTACCACCTGAAATGTTAGAAAGAAATGCAATGCAATATCAAATGAGATGAGATGACATGATGATAAGCAAAACCAGAAGCATGTTAATGATGATGATGATGCTATGAGATGCTATGAACATGAGGCAAGGCATGGGGATGTTCATACAAGATCATGGATGCAAATGATGCAAGTTAAGGAGCATGGATGAACATGAAAAATTATGAAACATACAAGGCAAATGACATGGCAAATATGTGATGCAATGATCAAACATGATTCCTACATGTCTTAAGATGTCAAAAGAATCATAAGCATGCACAAAATGCAAAGACAAGTCATGTTATGCAAGAGAATGCAAGAGGGATGCAAGAGAAAGCCCAAATTAGGGTTTATGGATCAAACATCAAACCAAAACCAAAGACAGAAGCAAACCCTAAGGTAAAAAATGGAAAATGGTACCCAAAGAAACCCTAAACCTATAATAAACCACTGTCCAAAGGGGAGCTCTCAACTCTCAACCAAACTCAAGTTATGAATTTTCTAAGTTATTAGGGTTTTTTAGGGTTCTTAACAAAAGAAATGCCAAACAAATAGAAAATGCAAGATCAAATCATGGCCATTTTACCTTAGAAACTATATGCTAAACACAAGACAAAGCAAAAAGAATCAATGTCTCAACCTTCTCCAATAGGCAGAAATGAATTTTTAAACTCATGATCAAAATAATGCATAAAATATGATTTAATTCAATGAATAATTCTTAAAATGCATCAAGATCAAAAAAGAAATTTGGTTTGAAGGTTGGACAATGTTTCTAAATGTCTTAGAACATTTCATGAATTTTTTTTGTAATTTTTAAATACCTAAAAGTATTTTTAATTAATTAATTCCCATTAATCAATTAAAAATAATCTTTTAAATATTTAAAAATACTTTTTTAATGATGAAAAATAAAATAAAAATATTTTTGTGTCATAAAAATTATTAAAACTCAGAGGAAAAAGTTTCATAATTTTTATGCATTTTTTGCTATTTTAAAATAATTATGCAAATTAAATGAAAGAAAATGAAATAAAAATTAAATAAAATGAAAGTATGCAGCATGGAAGGCCAGGATTCAATCTGGAAATGAGAGGGTTGACTGCGCGCCAGATCCAATGGGCCACATTCAAACTGGGCTAAACTTAATTAATTAAATAAATTAAACCTAATTAAGTTAATGACAAGATCTGGGCCATTGGATGCGCGCGGGAAAAGACCTGGTCAACTCATCCAACGCATGAAATTCAAACCTGAAGCCCTAACCCTAATTACCCATTAATGACTTTCAGGTCACCGGAGACGAGCTCCGGTCGTCTTCTCCGGTGACCTTCTTCCCTGAAAACCTCCAAATCCTTCCCTAGGTCACTAAAATGAAATCTAAAACCATGGAAATGTTCCTCAACCTCTCACGAATCGAACCCCTCTCTCAAAACAAATTTATTCTTCCTAAAAAAGCTGAATCGAAGAGAACAAGTTCTAGGGCACGCAAGCTTCAGAGACAAATTAAATACTCAAAACAAAGCCATTTCAAAAACTAAGAACATCAGGATGATCAGTGAATCACATAGAACAAGTTTGTAACAAGAAAAATGATTTCTGGAAAAAATAATTTTCGAGCTACCTGAGATTTGGAGCTTTCAACTTGAGGACTTTCTGGCCACTTCTTTCAGTGCAAACCACTCCACTTGATCCCCAGAAGATGTTTGAATGCTCAAAAGAAGTTTGAGCTGGCTGGATAGTGAGATTCGAAAGCTCCTGCTCAAGCTTGGTCAGAAATGGCAATGGAGTTTCTGGAGGTTTCAGGCCATTGTGAATGATGGTTTGTGATCCTGAGGATGAATGGAGAAGGTCTGGAGTGTTTGTTGGTGTGTTTGTGGTTTGTGGAAGGAGATTCGATTGAAACTGCAAAATGAAGTGAGAAATGGCAGTGAGATGTTCAGGCTGTTTCAGGCTTGTGTTCTTGGTGCTGGGTGGTCTATGGAGCAAGGTGAGTTGAATGGTGAAGAGGGTTTGAATGTTTGCAAGCTGTGTAGGCAGATTCGAAGCAACTTGCAATTGGGAGTGTTTTTGTGAATGTGATGAATGTTTGTGTTTCAGCCCTGCTTGCTTAGTGTTATGGCTTGCCAAAGGATACAATAAACAAATGCAAGTGGCCAGAGGATGTGACATGGCCTGTGGTGATTGGGATGTCTACTTTTGCAAAAAGGTCAACTTTTGTGTAAGGCAAGTATGGCTTCACTCTAGGCAAGTACAATGGGCATGGGCTGCGCAGAAAAGTGAAGGGAAAGGCTAGGCTTGGTCCAGCATTCAAGGCAGCAAGTTGGTGAAATGTTATGAGTGCTTTTGCAAGTTGTGACATTTTGGTTCACATGTGATTCTTTTGCATAACCAAACATAAACCATAGGCATTCTTGGTCCAAATCTGATTTTTAGGACTTAGAGGATGTTTATGTGCTGGTTTGAAATGAATTAGAAGTCACATAATGCATTGGTCCAAGATTTTGCAAAATTTCCATTTGTGGCATGCCTTAAAAATCAATGATTTTAGCCAACTTTGCATTGCCATAACTTTTGATCCAAGAAGAGTTTGATCATGTTCTTGTACTTTTTGAAAAGGGAAAGATGAGATCTACAACTTTCATGACCAAAGTTTTTCCATTTGAAGCCTTTTTGGGTCAAGAATCAAGGCTTGAAAAATGACCTAAAATGATGCATTCTTGAAAAGTCAATTATGCCCAAAAAGTCAACATTTGCAAAAACCCTAAATTCTTGATTTTTATGAACTTCAACCTTCTTCCATGATCAAATAAAGATCATATACACTCAAAATGATGAAGATCACCTATTGGTTGGGTCATTGGGGGCCTCAGATGCCCTGATTTTACACTGACTTGTCTGAAAAGTCAACCCTTGATCAGATGACTTCCCCATGGAATTTCTTCATGAAAATTGATATGCATACTCCCTATACCATATAGAGACCAATGGAAGCAAGAATGACCAAAAAATTTGGAGTTATGGCCTCTGAAACCAAAACCCTAATTTTCAGTCAACTGTGCAGTTCAACCTGGCTCTGCATCCACTCAAACCCTAGTTCTTGTGATTTCTTTGCAATTTTGACTTTGAGGAGATGGAATGTGATATAAGAACACACATGGACCCCTTTGAGTTGATTGGTGGCCTTTGGAGTGGCTCAAGATGCTTTGGGATTGCTCAGATCACAAACCCTAGGTGCAGATGACTTAGCAACTATCCAGTGAATCAAAAATGTATTATGAGATGATATGTTTGTGTTTATGCATATGAGGATGATCACAAGCCATGGTGTGAATGGGTGAGGGCAAATTTGGGGTGTTTACACCCTTGCTGAACTAGATGTGAAATACCTCTATGATGGTATTAGGCTGGTCAGGGTTGTTAGCCAGTTTGCTGAGTTTGATCAATGGTTGGCTAGATTAGAGAAGACTAAGGCTGACCATTGGAAAAACATTGGGATATATGATCTTTTAATGTTGACAAAGACGCATATACCCTACTGCTTAAACCTCCTGGTTGCCTCCTTGTATTTCTGGGACTGTACCCATTATACCTTTCATCTTCCCTGTCGGATGATTACCCCACGCTTTTTGACAGCCGTTATCATAGGGCTTCGACCTGATGGTTCTACTTACGACCCAACCATTGATGCCAAAGATACTATCGACTTCAACACATCCAAGCTAACATATATTCTCTTCCTCAAGCATCATTATAAACCAAATGAAGAAGTAGTTTCATATGAGGAACATATTTCTTTCCTCACATTTTAGTTGTCTAGGTATGTCTTTTGCACCAAGTCTCTTCAGGTGGCGAAGAAGTATCTACCCCAAGCAGACCAGCTTCACAACAACAGGAAGGTTTTCTTGAGTGAACTCATCCTAGCTAGTCTTTACGAGTCTCTCGGTGAGGGAGTGACTCGACTGAGGGACCCAGACCACAACCCTAGTTCTATGAGTCTCAGTGGTCCTCTTTGGCTCATTCAGCTTTGGTTGAATGCCACTTTTGATCTTGTACTTCCCAGGAAAGGGAAAGTCAATGAAGAGTCAGAGGAGATCGGGTTAAGGAGCACTGAAGGCATTCGACTGGCCCAGCTTACTCTGGATGACAAAGGTGTAACCTTGAAAGGGGCCTTCTCTAGTTTTGTGTTTATGTTTGCTCATCAGTATGATTTTGCCCCATATATGGCTCCCTTTTCTGGTAGGAAGTTTGGTCCCAAGTGATTCACTAGGGCCTTCCCTAACTCTCCTACAAGGAAGTTTCATTTAGATTCTGTTGGAATTTGGGAAGCCTTTTTTATTCCCAGATTCTTTGTTTATAGGCTGAATGGCGGGAGGCCTGACACAAGCCTTATTGCTTACCAACCCAATTTGGTTTCTAAGCAATTTGGGTTAAGTCAGAGCTTTCCCAAATGTATTTATGACCGAAAAAGCCAAGTCATTTTTTACAATAACGTTTTCGATGAGGATGATGTTGCTGAAATCTTCGCCAGATAGGAATCCCAGAAGGCGGTTTTGTCTCCCGTCTTCTTTCGACCTTCAACCTAACGCACTCATCCTTTCAATGATTGGTGGTGCAAGTATTGCAGTGAGAACTTTCTCACTGCTGCTGAATTTTCTACTCAAATTAACCTTGTTTTTTTGTTGATGTGCAGAAGAAGGTCAAGAAAAGTAACTCTGCTCACATCCAAGAGATACAAGCTTTCCAAAAGTACTTTGAAACTATCTATCGACCAGATGATCTTAGTCAAACTGTTCGTGAGGCTGCTATCACATTAAGGGAGAAATTTTTATAAAAGATGGATAAGTTGAAAATCCCCCTAAACATTCCTCGTGAGAGGCGGTATGAGTAAGGGTGGAAATAGGTCAGGCCGATAACAGGGGCCTACAGGCTAGCCTATATAGGCTCAGGCTAGGCCAAGTTTTTTCATTAAATAGAAAAGGTATAGGCTTTTTTATAAGCCTATTTAGTTAAAAAAAGGCTAGGCATCAGGTCATGGTAAAAGCCTTTTAAGCCTAACAGGTCAGCCTTTTTAAATAAATATGAATAATTTTTTTATTATCATTATGTTATGTTTTGTAATTTGAATTAAATAACTTAAATAAAAATCAGCTATCTCGGAGAAATTATGAAAATAAGATGAAAACACCTTATGAATAATGTTATAAGTTGTTTTCATAAGTTATCTTAAGCAAATAGTCTCGCAAAACTTGTGTTAATAGGTAAGTTAAAATAAGTCAATGCAAACAAACGTTTATTCTCATTGGTTTTTTAATTTGTTATTCTATTTAAACATTATTTTAATTGCTTATTTGCATATGTTTAAAATAATAGGCTTTTATGTAGGCTAACAGGCTAACCAGACCTTACAAAAGGCCAGGTTCAGACCTAAAACTAAGCATATGACAGGCTATATGTTAGGCTTAGGCTTTAGTTTTTTTGGAAGGCCAGGCTTAGGCTTGGCAAAGCCTAGCTCGGCCCAGCCTATTTCCACCCCTAGGTATGAGGAGGCTTTTCGACTTTTTCTTCCAAAATTCCCTCGAATTCCTACTACTGATTTAGGAGTGGCATTGGCTCCTCCATTTCTAGATTGGTTCGTCTGTGGGAATTCAATTAAGATCATTCAACAACAGTCTCAACCAAAAGCTCAAAGGGTGGTTGCGACTAAGCACACACTGGATAGTTTCAAAGGACGCCTTTATATAGGGCTTGAAGACGTTAGCTTCAAATCTGAAATATATGAAGGTTTGAGGTATTTTATTTCCCTTGATTGAATAATCAATTACTAACTCATGACAATTGTTTTTGGTACTTCCAGCAATTACCAGAAGAACCACTGCCAATAAAGGCGTGGTAATACAAACGGAGAACAAAGAAGTCACAAAGGTATCTTATAATCCTTACTTTATATAACTCTTCATGTGTTTGTATTCTAATCTCTGGTCTTTCTGATAGACAAACAAAAAACCTTATGTGTCTCCAAGAAAGGGGAAAAAGGCCTCCACCATTGTCATCTCTGCATATGATGACTAATCTCTTGAGGATGTGCCCCTCAAAAGAAAGAGGAAGACTGCATAGTCTCCCAATGTGGCTAGCCAACCATCCTCTAAGGTGGCTAAAATTTTGAAGAAGGCACCCACTAAGGGTGTTGTCGAGGCTATACTTCCCACTCCTGTGGCGAAGCCTGTTGATGGCGCCCCTAAGAGTTCCAACTCAAGTCCCGGAGGCAAAGAAAATCAGGTATTTAACTTAATATTCGACCCTTCTTGATTTCTTCTTATAGCCTCGACTTAGCTTCTTCTCTTGTTGACAGGCTGGTGCAGGTGTTAACTTGCAACCCTCGACTGATCCTCTTTCACCTACAGTTCTTCTAAATAGCTAAGGTGAGCCTACTTATCATCTAACTTCTGATTTTGGCTCTGATCATAGCTCTTTGGATGAAATTAACCAACCCACAACCATGACATTTGTTCCTCTGCTAACTATCGAAACTGTACCACATTCTCCTGCTAAGACAACTACTCAGCAGTCTCATACTGATGATTTAGAGCGTGAGTACGAGAATATGACCAACAAGGCCTTTGCTGGGAAAACCTGCAGACTTGCTAAGGAGATGGATGCAACTTTTGTTGTTGATGAAGAAGAACAAAGCAAAGAAACTGAAGAGCCTTCCCCTTCCAGCCCTCAAAGAAAAGATCCAGAGACTGTGGGTGATCCTCAAGCTGCCGCTCAAGGTCATATCATGAATGATCCTGAGCAAGAAAATGGGGAGGAGGAGGAAGAGGATGATAATCAGGGCAAGGATGGAACTGTACCAGAAACAAGGCCTGCAAAGACCCAATCCACCTTGCCTGAAGAAGATTCTCAGCAAACTCCTGTCCTTCAAATTCCAACTCCTGTAGCTGGGGATCCAATGTCAGCATTGAAACATTCGAACCCCGGGGAGTATGCTAGGCTAAAACTTAGGAAAAGTCTTGGCTTCTCTGAAAGCAGCTCCTCGACAACTCCTGGTGATTCTGCTGGCCCAATCCTCAAGAAGATAAAAAATAATTTTTTCAAGAGGGACATTCGTACTACTCTGGGCACAGATTCTACTGCTCACCTCTTCCTGAAAGACGCCCTGCAACAGCTGGATCTTTCGATGCTTGACCCCAAGGTCACTCAAGCCCTCATGGAACTAAGCACTTTGGTGAACCAAATGTCTGATGATCTTAAGCTGGTTCCCAAAGTCGAGGACATCATTCAGAAGACGGAGGTTAGGAGTGGTAATGCGTGGGATCTGGCTAGGGAGGCTAAGAATGAGGTCGAAAGGCTGGAGGGTATCAAGGCTAAGAGGGACAGACAAATTGCTGCCAACAACTTATCCCTTAAGGTCTGGGAGAAGGAGCTTGAAGAACTTCAGAAGAAGATTGTTGCGGCTAAGTAGAGCAACTTGGAGCTTAGTCAGTTCGACGAGGCTGCATTGAATGCTAAGTTAGAGTGCACCCTCGAGCTCATTGATAATGTTGAGGTGCTTGACAAAGAGCTTGCTACTTCCAAACTTGACAAGGCTTTCTGTGAGAACCTCCTTTTAACTAGTCAGCACAATTTTCTTTGGTTGCAATCAAAGTTACCCTTCTAATCTTCGACGATGCTTGTCATGTCCCAGGGCTTTATTATTTTTCTTAAGTAATCCCATTCTTTGGCCCTGTCGTGGCCCTTATGTAATGATAATTTTAGGGCCTTGTTCCCCCTATTCATTTACAGATTTCTTTTTCACTTTCAACTCATCTCTTTTCTCCATATATATAGAAGGTGTTCGTATTTTATTTGGCCGTTTAACATAATTTTTAAGTTAGTCATAGAAACTCTAACTTAACCTTGGTTCAAAGCATTAATGCTTTAACCTTAATTATGACGACGACGTTTCAGCTTTCAATGCCTCATACTTATGTGGCACAAGTTCCCAACTTCGGATTGAAGCCTGAACGCCCTTTTACAATGTTGTTTCCCAAGAAAGACTTTACACGCTTTCCGGTTGCCTTTCGTCTAGCCAATCAACATGCAAGCCCTTCATCAATAAATAACCCCTATTCAATCCATCTCTCCATCACAACAACATGGAGAATTCTGCAAAGAAAATGGATGGCACCATTTCCTGCAAACAAAGGAAAAAAACAAAAAGGGAAGAGAAAACTACCCCTCGTGCAAGGGTCATTACTCGTTCCCAATCAAAGGGGAATAAGGTGGCATCTCCAGCCAAGGAGTCTCCTAATAATGAGCCACCGCCTGAAGATGAAGCTGATGAGACTGGATGGATTATCTTAACTGCCTCACTTGGGAGGATCTTCAAGACTAGGTTTTCTTGTTTTCTTGCTATTCAACTATGTTCCTAGACATTTGTAATTGACGGCCTTTTATGGCCCCTTTTTATGATTAATGAAATTGTTATTCTCTGATATGAATCTCTTGAAGCATAGGTCTATATCTTTTTAAATATTTACCATTTACTTTAAAGACTCTCAAATCAGCTTCAATCTCATGAATCTCATACGCATTGTTACTAAAAACTTTTGTAACTTAGAAAGGGCCTTCCCATTTGGGTGACCATTTTCCTAAGGATCTAGTCTTTTGATTCATAGGTAATATGACTATCCACACTAATTCACCAACTAAAAAGGTTTTCAATTTAACCTTTTTGTTGTAAGATTTCTCTACCCTCCTCTTCTGCTTTTCTAATAACTCTAAGGCATGAAGCCTTTCTTCGTATAGGTCGAGTAATTCATCTAGAATCATGACCTAATAAGTCTCAGCTGGGATTTCATGGTGCCTTTGAATTCTTGTGGATTAAAGATAAATTTCAAGAGGCAGAACTGCGTCATTCCCATAAGTCAGTCGAAACGGAGTTGTATTGGTTGCTTCTTTGGGTGATGTTCGACATGCCCATAAAATTTGGTCTAATGTTTTGTGCCAGTTCCTTAGCTTCTTACCCACATGTTTTATTATCAAACCAATGATTATTCTATTCGCTGCTTCGACATGGCCATTGGCCTGGGCATAATAAGGTGTAGATGTCAAAAGTTTAAAACCCATTTTTTGGTGAACTCATGCATCTTTCGTCCTATAAATACAAATCCTTGATCCGTGGTGTCGCTCCCGGGATTTTCATCCTAGTACAAACACGAAAGTGGCGTGGAAAAGGTAGAGTCGCCAGCCAGGCATTTTTATCCCGAATGAATGGGAAAGCTAATGTTGCACAAACATAAGGAAAAAGGAAAGGAAAAGGTCCTACGAACCAAAGATCTGGGTTCGGGAGTCGGTTACGACCTGGGAAGGTATTAGCACCCCAGACCGTCCGCCGTACCCGACAGGATCCACACTTGTTAGTCTATTTCAAAGGGTGAAAAAAAAATTGTTGCTGGATAAAAACCGCTACTGGAACTGGAATGAGAAAGGGAACATGAAAAGAACAGGGGAAATGTAGGGAAAATAAAGAATGTGCTCGAACAGGCTGTACCCCGCTGCCTACGTACCTCGTCGGGAATATGAGGATCAGAGTCGACATAGTTCGCCTAACTAAGGCGGGAACTCTGTTTGTGTTTCTTAGAGAGTGAACTGCTTATGCCTATGCTCAGGTGTTGCAGGCTTGTCTGGTACGAGTGCGTTTACCGTATTACAAAGAGACATGTCGAAGCGACTTCGTTCGTTGAGAGTGAGCATGATGAGAAAAGAATTCCCGCAGGAAAAGACGTGTGTTGTTTGTTAACTGTCTTTTAGAAGAAGTGTTTTATTTTTGTTGTTTGTGAAACATTCTCATACTAAGACTTGTTCATCGTGGTAGATGCCTTACACCTTGCCCCAAAATGGAACGTGTGCAAGTAACCCACGACAAAGTCTCATGGCGTACGAGAAAGCTCGACCTTTATTAGGTGTCTTTTATTGCTTTTTTATGAGATGAGAAAGAAGGACTCAAATCAAGAAAGGGAAAAACTAAGGGACTAAGACATAACCCTAAGTTATTTATTGCATGCAAAAGGAGATCTTAATGGTTTGTGTGGTTTTCTAATCCTAATATAAAAAGGAAAAGAAGAAGAAACTAGAAAACAACTTACTTCCTAAGGAAGTTAAGTTGTTTCTTAAAAGGGGGAAGCCTATAGAAACAAATAACCAAGTGCTAAGGCAAACACACTTAGAAAGCATAAAGAATATTAAAGGAAGAAGTTATGTGAACATGCTTACCTCAACCTCCATACAAAACAAAGGTTAGTAGGATATGGCTAAAATGATAAAAGGAAAGAAGGTAAACAAGAACCACACATATCCTAATACATCTATGGCCTAAACTAGACTCAATCCTAAGTCTAAGGATCCTAAAAAAATTAAGCAAAGCCTAAATCCAATAGTTAATACAACTTCATATTGCACAAACAGCTACTAAATGCAATGCACAACACAAACAACCTATTACAGCTACCAATCAACATGAATATAAGTGTAAAAAGACCTAAAACAGAATAATGCAACATGTTTTTACAACTCCTGTTTCAAAATGCAGCGATGAAAACAAGGCAGATTTTCATTATTTTTCAAAATGCAAAAACATGAGTTTTAATGCATACAAGGGAATGCAATGTTCATGCAAGTTATGAAACAACATGAAATGGATCACTAACAATGGAATGCAACATGCCATCATACAATCAATGAATACAATCTAGATGATTTACATGTTTTTAACAATATGCAATTTTTCCATTATGCACATGACTTGACCAAAACATGAACGGACTTTGAATGCGATGCAAAAAAGAAGTGTAAACACATATTAACATGCTATTAATGATGCCAGATCATGTAAATTATGATCACAATACACTATGAAGACACATGCAACACTTTATGCTTAAAATCGAAATCTAACGAAACGTACGTCGAAAGCTATCGAAACTCTGCACACTTGCACTAAACCAACTCCTAAAAATTCCCTAAAATCCTAATCTAAAGATCCAAGATGATAAGAGAAGGAGTGGTGCACAAACATGCAAGAAAACAACACAAAAATGTAAATCAGTACAGTGTTAACCGCTTAACGCCCAGGGTTAACTGGTTAACGGGTTCAAAAATTAGTTAGATAGGGGCAAAAACAGTGTGTTAACCGGTTAACCCTGGATGTTAACCGGTTAACACTGAACCAGAATTGAAAAAAAAATTGAGGAAAAAGGAACTTCTAGCTATCAACTTATTTCCTAAAGCTCCTAATACAACCATTACCATACTAGCACGAAATTGCCAACTAAACACAACCTTCTACCACCTATTAACACCATAATCAGACTATGATTCTAGCTACTAATGACTAAACCGAATAAAGCATCACAAAAGCAAGAAAATCGAAGAATTCCTTACGGCGAGATGAAGAGAAATAAATTAAAGCAAGAAGTGGTTTTGGATCCACCAACCTACAAAGCGGAGACTTGCTTTGGTGATTATTGTAATGTTGATCGATGCACGAACGAAGAGAATATCAGATGTTCCAAGCTTCGATCCGCGAGTGTGCAAAATAAATGCAATCGATGAGAATCTGAAACGCTTCTGAACGGTGAAATAAACACCGCAACTGCAACGATTTCTTCGATTATCCACTGAATCGGTGAAGATGGTAAAGGCTAAGCTTCCGATATTTTCGAGTTTCGATGTGAAACTTGAAGGATCTTGATGATGAAGCTTTGGTGAGTTTGGAAAATGAGAGATAATGAGAGAGTTGAGATTATGAGAATGATGTATTTTTGTGAAGAAATGGCTAATCCGTTTTTTGCTTGATGAACAAAGCTTATATAGGCATTAGGCTTGGAGTTAGGTTTAGGTTAGGGCACAAGGCTTGAATCCTAAGCTTAGGGTCGGATGGGAATATTCCTTGACATATTCTTGGAATATTCCTTGGGAAGAACGTGGAATGTTCTAGAGTTTTATGGAAACACAAAGCAAAATGGGAAATGGAAAGGGGAGAGAACAACCAACTGAATTTTGAAAATTTTGCCCAAAATTCGCAGGCGTTAACCGGTTAACCCCTGGTGTTAACCGGTTAATGGGAGAAAAAAATGAATTTCCCTCCTTTTTGTGGGAAACCCTCCAAATGCATTTCCACCGTCCGTTCTGAGCCTATTTTGACCTTGAGTTCTGATAGTTGATTTTGCCACTGAGTAACCCTCGATCATATGCCTAGTGCGCTAACCAATGATGCGTGACTTATTTTATTATTTTTATTATGCAATGCATGGACGTATATACATGATGACACGGAAACGAAGCATAAGCTACTCAGAGGCGGTGAGAAATAAGAGGGAAATTTTTTTGGTGTTACAGCTGCCCCTATTCAATCAACTGCAGAACTGAATGGATGATAGCAATGACTTTCAAACTTTCAAGGTATGGAGGGTTTAAATACTGAATAAACCGGAAAATTTGTACTCTATGGGAAATAAAATATATTAGAAAAATGCCAACCTTTTAAAGGGATCAGTGATATGAGGCCAAGCCGAAGGTGAACTCGAGAAAAGTAAGACCAAGCTGAAGTTGGACTTACAAATAATTCGAGAACAAGCCGAAGGTGAACTCGGAAAAAAAAGTAAGGCCAAGCCGAAGGTGGACTTACAAAGATTGAGACTAAGGCGAAGGTAGACTCAAAAAAAGATACAAAACCAAGCCGAAGATGGAATCATAAACGTAAGACTAAGCTGAAGGTAGACTTACAAAAGAATTCGAGAACAAGCTGAATGTGAACTCGAAAAAGTAAGACCAAGCCGAAGGTGGACTTACAAATATTGAGACTAAGCCGAAGGTAGACTCAATCACAGATATGAAACCAAACCGAAGGTGGAATCATAAACGTAAGACTAAGTCGAAGGTAGACTTATGAAAGAATTCGAGAACAAGCTGAAGGTGAACTCGAAAAAAGTAAGGTCAAGCCGAAGGTGGACTTACAAAGATTGAGACTAAGCTGAAGGTAGACTTAAACATAGATATGAAACCAAGCCGAAGGCAAAATCGTAATCGTGTGACTAAGTCGAAGGTAGACTTACGAAAGAATTCGAGAACAAACCGAAGGTGAACTCGAAAAAGTAAGACGAAGGTGGACTTACAAAGATTGAGACTAAGCCAAAGGTAGACTCAAACAACGATACGAAACCAAGCCGGAGGTGGAATCGTAAATGTAAGATTAAGTCGAAGGTAGACTTACGAAAGAATTCGAGAACAAGCCGAAGGTGGACTTGCAAAAATTGAGACTAAGCCGAAGGTAGACTAAAAAAAAGATACGAAACCAAGACGAAGGTGGAATCGTAAACATAAGTCTAAGTTGAAGGTAGACTTACGACGAATGTCATGATGGACAATTCTGCAGGGGACAAAAAGTACCTGAGGGCAAGATTGACAAATCCCTGATCCCTTGATTATACTTCAAATTTTGTCCGGTAATGTATTGGGGTATCCTCTATGGGGATGTTTTAGTTTGATTGAATAACCAATGTTTTAGGCCTTCGTGAGGGGTACCAAAGCTAGCTTATACTTTGTATGCATATGTTTGAATTTCCCTGCGTAATGCTCCATAATGATGGAAATGCTACGCATTTTGAGGATGCAAATGAGATGATGGTTATTAAATGCTAATGCAAAGGGATCTCTTGATGAGGAGATGACAAGTATCATTGACAACTTTAGTGGGGAAGAAATAATCACTTCATTGATTTGATAAATCCCTGTGGGGAAAAGCAACTTTACGGAGGGATAGTGTTAATGATACACCGGCTTTGAACTGCCGGCACTGCGAAAAATAAATTGGACTTTAAGATTGGAGTGCCAAGACCCTGTTGGGAATGAACTTGATTTGAGAGGTACGCTACCCATTGAACTCCATTGGCGAAGTGATATCCTTCTGACTCGGCTGGGGAAACAGACATGTGGGTATTCTGCTGAGGAAGAAACATGTTGGGGAATCCCTCAGATACACGATCTTCTACTTGGGGAAGAAATGCCAATAAGGATTGGACTTTACTTTGCGACTTCACTGGGGAAAACTGCAAACAATACTATGCAAGAAGGAAAACCATCTGACTTTTCACTATCTTCACCTCTTCTAGGGAATGAAACACCTCCATGAACTGATGGGGATAAGAAGCCTCTGGTAAGGAATACTTCTTTATTGAAGGAAAACTCTCTTCTTGGGGAGAATATCATAAGCCTTATGTTGTTATGCTGGGGAAGCTTTCAATTTCCAAATCTACTGGGGGTGATAGAGAATATCAATGAGAAGGCTTCCTGCTGAAGACAAGAGTTTTAAGTCACCTCTTGCTGAGGACAAGAGATTTAAAATGTCTCATGATGGGGATGAGGAAGTATATATCGTCCCATGTTAGGGATAAGAGATGTCAGACGTCTCATGTTGGGGATGAGAGATGTAAGACGTCTCATGCTATGGTACCTTCTGCCAAAGAAATACCAACCCTTTTGTTGCACTATTGGAGAAAAGATAGTCTGATAAGACTTGCTGAGGAATCATGCTCAATGATTTGCTGAGAAATATAAACCCAACCAAAGGGAATTCTTCTTGGAGATAAAGAGGATGCAACGGCAGCAACGAAAGATTTGTATTTTGTACGATTTCAGGTGACTACTGGCTTGCCACAACGGCGATGGACTTTGAAAAAAAGGATATTCATCACGAATCTTATGTTTTGTATACGTTCCCCATAGGTGCACTTAAGTTTGTGGGATAAACATGCACTAATAAGGATCTCGCATCTGAACATGCGTTGTAACGACCCTGATTAGAATCTGCATCTGAATATGCGCTTTTACGATTCTCTTCGCATACCCTACGGTCAGATAGACGGTAAAAATGTGCATCCATGAGAATCCACATCTGAATATGTATTGTTACGGTTCTGAGTACTGTTTCGACGATGAATCTCGCCATCGGGATCTCGCCTGAGTAGCGCTAAAACGACCCTGCTTAGAATCCGCATCTGAATATACACTGTTATGATTCTAAAGCAAAAAATTTGACAATTTTCACTGTCAGGATCTCACCTGAGTTACGCTGAAAATACCCTATTCACATATTGTAAACACCCCAAATTTGCCCTCACTCATTCACACCATGGCTTGTGATCATCTCATATGCATAAACACAATCATATCATCTCATATCACATTTTTGAGTCACTGCATTGTTTCAAAGTCATCTGCACCTAGGGTTTGTGATCTGAGCAATCCAAGAGCTTCTTGAGCCACTCCAAAGGTCATCAATCACTTCAAAGGGGTCCATATGTGTTCAAGTATCATATTACATCCTCCCAAAGTCAAAAATGCCAAAGAATCACAAGAACTGGGATTGGTATGGATGCAGAGCCAAGTTTGACTGCACAGATGACCTAAAATTAGGGTTTTGGTTTCAGAGGCCATAACTCCAAATCTTTTGGTCATTCTTGTTTCTATTGGTCTCTATATGGTATAGGGAGTATGCATATCAATTTTCATGAAGAAATTCCATGGGGAAGTCATCTGATCAAGAGTTGACTTTCTGGACAAGTCAGTGCAAAATCAGGGCATCTGAGGCCCCCAATGACCCAACCAAGGGGTGATCTTCATCATTTTGAGTGTATATGATCCTTATTTGATCATGGAAGAAGGTTGAAGTTCACAAAATTCAAGAATTTGAAGTTTTTGCAAAGTTGACTTTTTAGGGCATGGTTGACTTTTAAGGAATATGTCATTTTATGCCACTTTTCAAGCCTTACTTTTTAATCCAAAAATGCTTCAAATGGAAAAACTTTGGTCATGAAAGTTGTAGAATACATTTTTCCCTTTTCAAAAAGTACAAGAACATGACCTAATTCATTTTGGATCAAAAGTTATGGTGTGACAAAGTTAGCAAAAATCACTAATTTTCAAGTCATGCACCAAAAGGCAAAGTCGCAAATTCTCCTTTCAAGGCCAATTCAGTCATCATATGGGCTTCTAATGCACTCAACATGATCACACAACTTCTAAAGTTCAGATTGGACCAAGAATTTCTCATGTTCATGACTTGTATAGCAAGATCTTTCCATATGAACCAAAAGATAACCAAGTTGCAAAACCATCATGATGCTTCCTACCACTTGCTGCATTGGCCATTGAACCACCCTAGCCTCACTCACACACCATGCTGCGCCAGCCCCATGCTTGTACTATCCTAGAACCAAGCCCATGCCTCTCTTACAACAAAGTGGACTTTTTGAAAAAGTGAACATCCCAATCACAGCAGGCCAGGTCACATCATCTGACCAATTGGAATTGTTTATACTATCCATTTGCAAGCTAAACATAACATCAAGCCAGCCTGAAGCAAGCCCCAGCACAGCATACACAAACTCACTCCCTCAAGCATTTCTCTTCGAATCTCTCTGCACAACACACAAACACAAAAACCAAATCCATTGATCAACTCACCTTGCTTCATTGAGCCAAAACCAGCAAGACTTAGGCCTGAATCAAACAAGAACCCCATTCCTCCATTTTCACTCCCAGAAGCAAAACCATTCGAAACTCACTCCACAGGCCATAAACACCCAAACAAACTCCACAAACCTTCTCCACTCATCATCCTGATCACAAAGAACCCTTCACCATTGCCAGAAACAGCCTGAATCATAAACACGATTCACACCTGAGCTTGAGCAGAAGCTGTGCAAACTCCCTAACCAGCTAACTTAAACTCCTTCTAAGCATTCAAGCATCATCAGGGGATCAAGTGGAGTGGATTGCATCAAGAGGGGAGGTCAGAAAGTTGCAGGATTGAAAGCTTCGAAACTCAGGTAGCTCAAGAACTTTTTTTCCAGAAATCATTTTTTAAGTTCTTAAGTTGTTGTTCATGCTTCCCTGATCATGTATATGTCCTTAGTTTCGAAAATGGTGGAGAGATGAGAGTGTAATCAGTCTCTGAAACTTTTTGCCCTAGATTTTGTTTGTTTCGATTCAGTTATTTCTGGAATGATAAATTTGTTTTGATTTGGGGTTTTGATTCGTGAGTGAGTGGGGTTCGTTTCTGTGTTTTTAGATTTCGTTTTAGATGCGTTTTGAAGGAGTTTGAGGTTTGGGGTGAACGGAGAAGATGACCGGAACACTGTTCCGGTCATCTGAAAGTGATTAGCGGCGAGATTAGGGTTTAAGCATTAATTAGCTAAGTTTGAATGTGGTCCGTTCATTTACGCGCGTGGTCATCTCCCGCCCTTTCCAGTTTGAATCTCACACGTTGGATCTGTTGACTTTTACTTATTTCAGTTTAAATTCATTTATTTTCATATTTATTTCATTTGTTTTGCATAATTTATTTAAAATAGCAAAATTGTTTTAAAAATTATGAAACTTTTTCTCAAGAGTTTCACTAATTTTTAAAACACAAAAATATTTTTATTTTCATTTTTAGCATTAAAAAAGTATTTTTAAATATTTAAAAGTTTATTTTTAATTGATTAATGAGAATTAATTTATTAAAAATACTTTTAGGTATTTAAAAATCACCAAAAAATCCATGAAATGTTCTAAGACATTTAGAAACATTTTCCAACCTTCAAACCAAATTTATTTTTTGATCTTGATGCATTTTGAGAATTTTCCATTGAATTAAAATCATTTTTATGCATTAATTTGATCCAAAGTTCCAAAAATCATTTCTGCCTATTCATGAGGAGTTGGACATTGATTCTTTTTGCATTGCATTGTGTTTAGCATTTAGTTTGTAGGATTAAATGGCCATGATTTGATCTTTCATTTTCTATTTATTTGATAATTTTCTTATTTAGGAACCCTAAAACCCTAGAAAACTTAGGAAAATCATATCTTGAATTTGGTTAGGAGTTGAAACCTCTCCTTTGGGCAGTGAGTTAGTATAGGATTAGGGGTCCTTTGAGTGCATTTTCAATTTTTTATAATGTTGTTTGCTTCTGGTTTTGGTTTTTGTTTGATGTATGGTTCATAAACCCTAATTTGGGCTTCCATATGCATCCATCTTACATCTTCTTGCATAACATGACTTGCCATGACACTCCATGTTTCCATTTGATTCATTGAACATCATAAGACATATTGAAAGCATGTTTGATCATTGCATCATGTATTTGCCATATTGTATGTCATGTGCACTTCATAACTTTTCATGTATGTTCATGGTTCCTAACTTGTTTCATTTGCATTCATGAACTTGTATGATCATTTCCATGTGCTGCCTCATGTTTGTAGCATCTCATAGCATCATTAGCATCATGTTTATGCTTTTGATTTTGTTTCTCATCATGTCATCTCATCCCATTTTGCATTGCATTGCATTTCTTTTCTAACCTTTCAGGTGGTAAGTGACTTTGAGAAGTGAATTTGCCTTCACTTCTCATAACTCTTCTTTTCATCTCTCTTGCATCCATGCTGCATTTTATCTTGTGTTTGAGATTGAGCTTGCTCATTCTTCTTCTGCCCACTTTCTTTCTTCAAGGGACTTGACTTCTTGAATGAAGCAAGTCACTTTGCTTCTCTTGATCCTTTCATCTGCTTCCTGGTGGTTCCACTGAAGATTCCTCTTGAAAACCTCACAAACCTTAGGAACAACCAAGC
Organism: Lathyrus aphaca; assembly: GCA_963966055.1. NCBI lineage: Eukaryota > Viridiplantae > Streptophyta > Magnoliopsida > Fabales > Fabaceae > Lathyrus > Lathyrus aphaca. The sequence continues at coordinate 92,692,605 of OZ014520.1, forward strand.
ATGACAATGATTAGGGTTTTGATTAGTCTCCCCTCTTAGTTTTGCCTTTGTGTCTTCTTTGAGTCTTCTCTTCTCATCTCATAATCAGGGACTAAACCCTAAAGGCTTTAAGGCTTTGTGATTAAGCTTATGCCTGCATCCTTCTATTAGGATGGAGTGTATAACTTTAATCCTAAGTGTTAAACCCTTAATGTGTTTAAATCTCTTAATCAATTCACATAATAATCATCAAGACATCACACTTGTAACTTGGGCCTTGCATTAGGGTTCTAATTCTTCCTTAAATGGTTAAGAAGGACTAACCCTAGTGTTAATGGACAAGTCCCCCTCAAGTTGTCTTACAAATCATAAAAATCACTTCATCATCATACCATTAAATAAAATCCACTTAATCAAAGGCTTGTTTTGTCATGAGTTTAATCCCTAATCATGGATTAAGCTGAGGAGCTTTCCTCAGCTTAAACATTCTCATCTATTATCCTTCTATTAGGATGGTGTAATGAGTCTGTTTAATCCTTGATTATGGCTTAACCTCATTACTCAACACTAAACAAAAACACCAAAAACATCTTGTAGATGTTTAAGAATTGGCAGAATTTTTGACCAACAAGAAATGTTGAATTCAGTTCAGAATGTCCTATCAGATGTTGGGACATTATCAAACAGAGTATGTGAACTTATTTCAGGATGTCTCATCAGATGTTGGGACATTGTGTAAATAACTTCTGTTCAGTTTTTCAGGATGTCCCAACAGATGTTGAGACATCTCAGACCTGCTACCAGAATTAATTAATGATTAACTGATCAGAGATATTTAAGGAGAATTATCTGGAATTAATTAATGATGGTTAAAAACAGAACAAGGCGCATCTGTAGGGAGATTTATATTGAAGATTCAGATTAAAACAGAAGACCTAATGCACCTAGAATCTAGGAGGTAACAAACCCTAAATTCAAGGTGGAAGCTGCTGCGCATTAGGGCTGGACCATTCTACAGAAAGCCCAAAATTCAGATACCTATTTAATCAACAGAAACTCATAGAATTGAGTACGAATTTCAGAAGACCAAATAGGGTGTCTAGTGTTTTAATAGCAGGTTGTTTTTATGTACCACTTTATGAGCTTTTAAGCAAAAGTGCATTTGTGACTTGATTGAAACTGTGAAGTAAGATCAAGCTGTATTGTTTGAAGGATGTCTTCAATTTCTGTAAACTTGTAAACTTGATCACTGTGTGATTGAGGGGGAGTGAGTAGGGTACTCATATCTAAGGTGTGTCTTAGGTAGAAATTACATTGGGTAGTTATTAAGTGATAGATTAAACAGGGTGGTTTAAGTCTAGAATTAATATTACTAATAGTGGATTTCCTCCTGGCTTGGTAGCCTCCAGATGTAGGTGTGGTTATACACTGAACTGGGTTAACAATCTTCTGTGTTGTTTACTTTTCTTGCTATTTAAGTTTTTGTTAAATTTGTCAAGTGTCCTATCAAGTGTTGGGACATCTCTTAGGACATCTCATACCTGATCACAGAATTTCAATTGGCATCAGAGCAGGCACTCTGCCTGTTTATACTGGGTGAGATCTAGGGAAAACAAATTCTGTAACATGGACAGAGATATAGGGTCAGTAAATAGACCACCTATACTGGATGGATCTAATTATGACTACTGGAAGCCAAGAATGATTGCATTCTTAAGATCACTTGACAACAGGGCATGGAGAGCAGTAAATGTTGGATGGGATCATCCTATCCAAGACACCAAAGATGGATCAAAAGTGCTGAAACCTGAAGAAGAATGGAGTAAGGAGGAAGAAGATTCAGCACTAGGCAACTCAAAAGCCTTAAATGCCCTATTCAATGGCATTGATAGGAACATTTTCAGACTTGTGCATCATTGTGAGCTGGCCAAAGATGTTTGGGACACTCTCAAAACAACTCATGAAGGAACATCAAAAGTGAAAATGTCAAGACTTCAACTTCTCACCACCAAGTTTAAAAACTTGAGGATGAAGGAAGATGAATCAATTCATGAGTTCTACATGAACATCTTGGATATAGCCAATACTTCTGGAGCTTTGGGAGAAAAGATGTCTGATGAAAAGCTGGTAAGAAAGATTCTCAGATCTTTGCCAAAAAGATTTGACATGAAAGTCACAGCAATAGAAGAAGCTCAAGACATATGTTCCATGAAAGTTGAAGAACTCATTGGTTCCCTTCAAACTTTTGAGATGGGAATGAATGACACAAATGTTAAAAAGAACAAAAGCATAGCATTGGTGTCAAATACTGATGAAGAAGAAGATGATGAATCAGAAAATGGTAAAAGCTTATCAGAAAACCTAGCTATGCTTGGAAGACAATTCAAACAGATTCTCAGAGGAATGGATGGCAAATCCAAATCCAGTGGAAAATACACAAACTCTTCTGAGAACAGGAGACCTTATGATGCTAATAAAAAGTCAAATTATGCTGAAAAGACCAGTCAAGAAGGAATCAAGTGCCATGGATGTGAAGGATATGGACACATCAAGAAGGAATGTCCTACCTTCTTAAAAAGACAAAAGAAGGGACTATCTGTAACCTGGTCTGATGAAGACTCAGGAGGAGATTCAGAAGAAGAATCAGCTAAGCATATTACTGCTTTAGCTGGACTGTGTGAATATGATAGTGATTCCAGTTGTGGAGAGCTTACTTATGAAGAACTTGAGCAAGCATTCAAAGATCTATACAAAAGAAGCTCTGAAATATGCAGTGAGGTTATAAAGCTAAAGAAGCAGAATGAGACATTAGAATATGAAAAAGCAAATGATCAAGAAATCATTGACACCTTGAAAAGTGAAGTAAGTCTTCTCAACTCCAAGTTGGAACATATGTCCAAATCTGTTAGAATGTTGAACAGCAGCTCAAATACACTGAATGTGATTCTCAACAACAATAAGCACTCAGGGGATAAAAGTGGACTGGGATTTAACAGAGCAAATAAAGATGAAGCTAGCTCTAGCAAAACAGCTTCAAAATCCATACAGTCTAACAAGATGTCCCAACAGATGCTTCAACATCATGAAAGAAACACAAAGTCAAACATAATGTTCCAACAGATGTCTCAACATTCTGAAAAGAACAAAATGAAGAAGAAGTATCAAAGATGGAGATGTCATCACTGTGGAAGATTTGGACATATCAAACCTCATTGTTATAAGCTTCATGGATATCTAAATCAGATGTATCAGCAAACTTCCAAGCAGAAAGTAGAAGGTACCAAGAAAGTGCTGCATAGACATCAAATAAATCAGCAATCTCCTAAGCAAAAGACAGAGATCATCAAGAAAGAGTGGAGACCAAAAACCAGCATTCAAACTGATCAAAGTCACATACTCAAGAACAAGATCAACAATCAATCTTGGAGATCAGCTGATAAACAACACACAGGGCAGAGGCATCAAAAGAAATCTCAACTCATCTGGTCAAAGACAAATACTGCATACATATCACATACATCACTGAGAGTATCAGCTAAAGAAGACTGGTACTTTGATAGTGGATGTTCAAGACACATGACTGGATTGAAGAATTTGCTAGTAAACTTAAAATCACATTCATCCAGGTATGTGACCTTTGGAGATGGAGCTAAAGGAGAAATCAAGGGAGTTGGAACCTTGGACTGTCAAGATGTTCCAAGACTAGATGATGTGCTGCTTGTTAAAGGTTTAACTGCTAACCTGATCAGTATAAGCCAGTTATGTGATCAAGGGTACAGTGTAAACTTTACCAAAACTGAATGCATAGTGACTAACAATGAACAAGAGGTTGTAATGAAAGGAGCCAGATCTAAAGACAACTGTTACATGTGGGAACCACAAGACTTCAGTCTCACTTCAACCTGCTCTCTAGCTAAAGAAGAAGAAGTGAAACTGTGGCACCAAAGACTAGGTCATCTTCATTTCAGAGGCATAAAGAAGATCATATCTATGGATGCTGTAAGAGGTATTCCTAAACTGAAGATTGATGATGGAAAAATATGTGGTGAATTTCAAATAGGCAAGCAAACCAAGATGTCCCATCCAAAGCTCCAACATCTGACAACTTCCAAAGTTTTGGAACTTTTACATATGGATCTCATGGGACCTATGCAAGTTGAAAGCCTTGGTGGTAAGAGGTATGCCTATGTGGTGGTTGATGACTTTTCAAGATATACATGGATAAATTTCATCAAAGAAAAGTCAGATGTATTTGAGGTATTCAAAGAATTATGTCAAAGATTGCAAAGGGAAAAATCCAGCTGTGTGATCAGAATTAGAAGTGATCATGGAAAGGAATTTGAGAATCAAAAGTTCTTAGATTTCTGCTCTTCAGAAGGAATCAATCATGAATATTCTTCTCCTATCACTCCTCAACAGAATGGGATTGTTGAAAGAAAGAATAGAACTATTCAAGAATCAGCAAGAGCTATGATCCATGCTAAAAAATTACCTCTGTATTTCTGGGCTGAAGCTATGAACACTGCCTGCTACATCCATAACAGAGTTACCTTGAGAAAAGGAACTTTGTCCACAATATATGAAGTCTGGAAGGGCAGAAAACCCACTGTGAAGTACTTTCATGTGTTTGGAAGTAACTGCTATATTCTGGCAGATAGGGAGCAAAGGAGAAAAATGGATCCTAAAAGTGATGAAGGGATTTTTCTTGGATACTCTATAAACAGCAGAGCATATAGAGTATTTAATTCTAGAACCAAGGTTATCATGGAGTCTATAAATGTGATAATTGATGATGCTCCTACAGATGTCCCAGAAGATGTTGGAACATCTGCTGATATCAAGATTGAAGCTGAAGAAAAGAATGATCAATATAACTTCAATCAAACTAATACAAGGACAGAAGAATCAAGCAAACCTCCCTCCATCAGAATACAGAAGGATCATCCCAAAGATTTAATAATTGGTGATCCCAACAGAGGTGTGAGCACTAGATCAAGAGATGTGATTTCAAGTTCTTGTTTTGTTTCCAAAATAGAACCTAAAAACATCAAGGAAGCTCTCACTGATGAATACTGGATTTGTGCTATGCAAGATGAATTAGGTCAATTCACAAGGAATGAAGTGTGGAATCTTGTTCCTAGACCTGATGACATAAATGTGATTGGAACAAAATGGGTGTATAAGAACAAGTCAAATGAACAAGGAGTTGTTACAAAGAACAAAGCCAGACTTGTAGCTCAAGGATACACTCAAATTGAAGGGGTAGACTTTGATGAAACATTTGCACCAGTAGCAAGGCTTGAATCAATAAGACTACTGTTGGGAATTGCTTGTATCTTAAAGTTCAAGCTATTTCAAATGGATGTGAAAAGTGCCTTTTTAAATGGCTATCTTAATGAAGAAGTATATGTAGAACAGCCTAAAGGATTTGTTGATCCAAGCTGTCCAAATCATGTATACAAACTAAAGAAAGCACTTTATGGTTTGAAGCAAGCTCCAAGGGCATGGTATGAGAGACTAACCACATTTCTTATCAAGCAAGGATACAGAAAAGGTGGGATTGATAAAACCCTGTTTGTTAAAGATGAAGAAGGAAATGTCATGATTGCTCAAATATATGTTGATGACATTGTCTTTGGTGGGATGTCTGATAAGATGGTCAAACATTTTGTCAAGCAGATGGAATCTGAATTTGAAATGAGTCTAGTAGGTGAGTTAACCTACTTTCTTGGTCTACAAATAAAGCAAATGGAAGACTCAATGTTCATCTCACAAAGCAAGTATTCCAAGAACATAGTCAAGAAATTTGGAATGGAAAATGCTGCTCACAAAAGAACTCCTGCCCCCACACATTTAAAGCTGACTAAAGATGAAAAGGGAGAGAATGTAGATCAAAGTTTATACAGAAGCATGATTGGAAGCTTGTTATACTTGACTGCTAGCAGACCAGACATTGCATTTGCTGTAGGAGTTTGTGCAAGATACCAAGCTGATCCAAAAGTCAGTCATCTCAATCAAGTCAAGAGAATCCTTAAATATGTTAATGGTACTTGTGACTATGGCATAATGTATTTTCATGGTTGCAAACCAATTCTCACTGGCTTCTGTGATGCTAATTGGGCAGGAAGTGCTGATGACAGAAAAAGCACTTCAGGAGGATGTTTATTTCTAGGAAACAATCTGATTTCTTGGTTCAGTAAGAAACAGAATTGTGTATCCTTATCTACAGCTGAAGCTGAGTATATAGCAGCAGGTAACAGTTGTTCTCAGTTGGTTTGGATGAAGCAAATGCTCTCTGAGTACAATGTCCCACAGGATATCATGACATTGTACTGTGACAACTTAAGTGCAATCAACATATCAAAGAATCCTATCCAACATAGCAGGACAAAGCATATTGATATCAGACATCACTTCATCAGAGATCTTGTAGAAGAAAAGGTGATTTCATTGGAGCACGTAGCTACAAATCTGCAGTTAGCTGATATCTTTACCAAAGCATTGGATGCTACACAATTTGAGAACTTAAGGGGCAAACTTGGAATCTGTTTATGTGATATCTAGCAGTTAATGAGATGTGCCAACATGTCATATGACATTGTTTGGCATAAGGTCCAGATGGCAAAACTAATCTGGACAAGATCCTTGGGAATTCCAGCTCTAATCATTTGCACTGTAACGGCTACTTATTTAGTAACTGCTTATAATCAGCTATCAAGATTCCCATCATACTATCACAAGCGATTCACATTAACCAGCTATTCTCCAGAAATTAAAAACCCTAAAGCTTTCTATCCATCTTCCTCAACAATGTCTCAAAACCCTAACTCAACTGAAGAAGTTCTCAATCAAGAAGACGTAGTTCATGCCACTCCCATTTCTGTAGTACCAATGCAATCAACCCCATTGGACGAACTCAGGGGAAGCGTTTCTCACACTAAAAAGGCAAGAACTCCAAAGAGAGGTAAAGATCAAGTCAGAAGCAAAGCTAAAGGCACTCCCTCTCCAGCTAACATGCCCCCTAAATCTTCACAATATGTGGATGATTCAATTAAGGAGATTGTCACTCAAATTCTGTTTGAACAAAGAAAGGTGAGTGGAATCTCTGTTCCTCTGAACACCATGCCTGCATCTCAAGAAGAACAAGCTCAAGCTGCAGAAGAACAAGATGTCCCAACAGATGTTGGAACATCTGAAGATAAGAGAAAGAACTCATCTGATGTTGAGTTGGAACAAACTGAGGACCAGAATAAGACCTCAAATGAAAATGATGAAGAAATCTCTGAGGATCAGACCAAAGCCTCAAATGAAGGTCAAATCCCTGCTGATCAACAAGCTGAAGAGGAGACTGCTCAATCTCATCCAGTGGTGAACCTGGAGCAGGACTCTGATGCAGAGATCATAGCCTCTGTTAAACCCAGCATAGCCAAAAGGCTAAGGTCCAGGAAAGGCAAGATGCAAGCTGAAGCAACAATCCCTGAGAAGAAGAAGGCTAGTCCAAAGAAAGGCAAGGCTAAAGCTACCTTTGGTCCAACAAAACCATGGAGCAAAGTCCAAACCCAGAAGAGAAAAGCTTCCACACCATCAGATTCAGATGTTGGATCAGATGTCCCAACATCTCCTCCCAAGAAGAGACCAGCATCATCCAGAGCTTCAACTACTGTTCCAGAAGCTCCCTTGGACAACATATCGTTCCATCATGTCTCCAGTGTCAACAGATGGAAATATGTGTACCAAAGAAGGGTTGCTCTAGAAAGAGAACTGAGCAGCAATGCACTTGAGTGCACAGAACTGATTGACCTCATCTCTGCTGCAGGACTGTTCAAGACAGTCTCAGAGTTCTCTCCCTGCTATGAACTTCTTGTCAAAGAGTTCATTGTTAATCTCCAGGAGGATTGTTCAAATGGTAAGTCCTCTGAGTTTCAAAAAGTTTTTGTTAGAGGTAAATGTGTAGAGTTTTCCCCCCAAATCATAAATGAGTACCTAGGAAGAGAAACAGATGGACCAAATGAGCTAGGTAAAACAGATAATCAAGTCTGTAAAGTGATCACAGCAAACCAGGTCAAGGCATGGCCTGTGAAGGGAAAGCTCTCTGTGAGCATGCTTACCAGAAAGTATGCCATGCTGAACAGGATTGGAACTGCTAACTGGGTGCCTACCAACCACACTTCTTCAATCTCAACTGGTCTGGCCAGATTCATCTATGTTGTGGGAACTCAAACCAAGATGGATTATGGAGCTTATATTTTTGATCAGACTATGAAGCATGCCATCTCTTCTGCAACAAAGCTGCCAATAGCTTTTCCATCTTTGCTGTGTGGTATTGTGCTCAATCAATACCCTGGAATTCTCAATGACAAAGATACAGCCTGCAAAAGAGAAAGCCCCTTGGCTTTTCACTACAAGTTATTCCTCAGTCATCATGCAGCAGATGTTGAAGCACCCTCTGGGACATCTGCAGGTCCTTCAACTACTAGGAATCCAATCTCCAAGAAGGCTTTAATTGCTGAACTCAAAAGCACCTGCAAAGAGCTTGAAGCTAGAAAGCAGAAGCTTGAGGAAATCATTAAAAGGTTGGAAAGTGAAGAAGATCAGAATGCTGCATCTGATGAAGACAGTGAAGCTGATGAAGAAAGTGAAGCTGATAAAGTAACTGAAGTGGAGGAAGAAACTGAGAGTGATGAATCTGAGTGATCAATGTATGTGAGGCAAATGTAATGACAGCAATGTATTTGGAATAGTGTCTTTGGCCCCTAATTTTGTGTCTACCAAGGGGGAGAACAACATCAAATTATTGTAATTGCTGTTTAAGTATGAATGAAAAAATTTGTTTGTTTGCTTCTGAACTGAATAAGTGTTTTTCTGTTACAACAAGATTGGATACATATATGTTTGAGGGGGAGTAATCTCAAATAAGAATCAACAGAAAAGTAATGCTATACTCTGATAAAAAGAACTTCTGCTGCACTCTGAAAACCAGAAAAGATGTTAGCCAAAAATTAGCCAAAGGGGGAGTTTGTAGATGTTTAAGAATTGGCAGAATTTTTGACCAACAAGAAATGTTGAATTCAGTTCAGAATGTCCTATCAGATGTTGGGACATTATCAAACAGAGTATGTGAACTTATTTCAGGATGTCTCATCAGATGTTGGGACATTGTGTAAATAACTTCTGTTCAGTTTTTCAGGATGTCCCAACAGATGTTGAGACATCTCAGACCTGCTACCAGAATTAATTAATGATTAACTGATCAGAGATATTTAAGGAGAATTATCTGGAATTAATTAATGATGGTTAAAAACAGAACAAGGCGCATTTGTAGGGAGATTTATATTGAAGATTCAGATTAAAACAGAAGACCTAATGCACCTAGAATCTAGGAGGTAACAAACCCTAAATTCAAGGTGGAAGCTGCTGCGCATTAGGGCTGGACCATTCTACAGAAAGCCCAAAATTCAGATACCTATTTAATCAACAGAAACTCATAGAATTGAGTACGAATTTCAGAAGACCAAATAGGGTGTCTAGTGTTTTAATAGCAGGTTGTTTTTATGTACCACTTTATGAGCTTTTAAGCAAAAGTGCATTTGTGACTTGATTGAAACTGTGAAGTAAGATCAAGCTGTATTGTTTGAAGGATGTCTTCAATTTCTGTAAACTTGTAAACTTGATCACTGTGTGATTGAGGGGGAGTGAGTAGGGTACTCATATCTAAGGTGTGTCTTAGGTAGAAATTACATTGGGTAGTTATTAAGTGATAGATTAAACAGGGTGGTTTAAGTCTAGAATTAATATTACTAATAGTGGATTTCCTCCTGGCTTGGTAGCCTCCAGATGTAGGTGTGGTTATACACTGAACTGGGTTAACAATCTTCTGTGTTGTTTACTTTTCTTGCTATTTAAGTTTTGGTTAAATTTGTCAAGTGTCCTATCAAGTGTTGGGACATCTCTTAGGACATCTCATACCTGATCACAGAATTTCACATCTAAATAATCACAAGTAGGTTAATGATCTTAATTCTACATCAAAAGGTGATTAAGTGTGAGAATCTGACTTCACACTTAAGGTATTCTCATTACCCCTAATCAGAGGGAAGATGTGATGAGTTTACTAAATCCATTGGTTTAGGCTTAAGCTCATTAACTTATGACAAACTTTCAAAAGCAATAAAAGACTGAAAACTCACAAAAACAAACAATAATCGTCTCCTCCGGGATTCTTTTCTCATCTCATTCACTCACAACCGAGAACTTGCTTCTTCCGTCTAATGCAAGACAGTTTGCATCTGTGCCAGACAGATCATACACTTGAGCATAGGCAAGTAAGCAGTTCACAAGTCAATTCACCTTTCAGTCTCTTTGGGTCGAACTACGGTGTTCTGACTTCCTCATTGCACGAGAGGATACGTAGGCATAACTTAACGGTTATCGAACAAAAGTCTCTGTATATTCCCCCTCTTTCCAGTATCATTCTTTAGCCTCATTATCATGAGCATTTCATCTTTGTTCTTACACTGACACTTCACATATTTCACTTCACATTCCTTTTTTACACTGACACCTGTACATCCTTTTTCCAGCCCTTTTATACACAGATTGCACTGACACTACCCCTTTAAAACACAAATCTTTTAAGCGTGGATCCCGTCGAGTACGACGGACAATCTGGGTGCTAATACCTTCCCAGGTTGTAACCAACCCCCTTTCTCAGTCTCTCTGGTTCGCAACCGTCTTATCCATCTCTTCTTAGGTCTATGCAGCATTGCCTTTCCTCCGGGATAAAAATGCCTAGATGGCGACTCTATTCATCTCCAGTGAGTTCACGGCTGTGTGTTCTCATTGTCCCTCTCGCCGACCGTTCGCGTCTGTACCTTTATCTGGGCCATTTCCCATTTATCGGGAGCGACAGCTTGGCGACTCTGCTGGGGATCCTTATACTGCAACCAGGGCTTCTGGTTCTTTTGTGGGTTCCTCCTAGCGCTTGATTGATTTGTGTTTACTGGGGTGTTATGTGCTTATTTGTGTTTGTATATTTGTATTTATTTTTGCTTTATGTACAGTTGTTTTTAGCTTTACATATTATCATATTGTCATACTGTGTTGCTGGCTGGATCTGTTGTTTGCTTTGGTGGGTGGGTGTTCCACTGAGTTAAGATCCTATACCTGGGATCTGAGTGACACCTAGGATAGAGTGGTTCATATTCTTTCCCATTCCATCTCGGTCTGGTGCGGGAATATGAAACACAGTTCAGATATGGGTTTCTTCTTGAGAACTCTGTGTTGCAGATTTCCTGCAATACTAGGGCTATCTGGGAAGCCTGCTAAGTCTGGATGACCTTTAGTATTGACCTTCAGAAGCTGAGGTGAATTAGAGGAGGAACTTTTATGGTTATTGTAAACACTATACCTCCGGGTTAGAAGTGTTTACACTTCTCATAACTGATCCAAGTCTGAGGATCCTTGTTTTAGAACATCACATGTGAGGGGGTTGGGCTGTTTACAGGTTTGCAGGTACCTTTGGCCTCAGAATACCCTGTTATTTTGATTTGATTAAGAATACTCCATGTTGGGATAGTTCTTGTGATTCTAAAACCCTGGACATGTGGCTCTTTATTTGAGCCCCCCCACCTTGGTTACTGGATTTATAGACCTCCATCTGGATTTCTTACACACATGGACCTATATCAGAGCTCTTGATCAGATCCAGCTCAGTCACAAACCCCTTGCATATCATTTGCATACATAATCATTGCATCATATTGACATTTGCTTATTTGTGTTTCAGGGTACCCATCTTCATTTGGTTTTGGTTTTGACCCCATCTTCAGTATTGACCTATCTTCATCAGCACTTGCTTCAGTCATCAGCTATCTACTTCAGCCAATCAGTGGCCCATTCTTCAGTGTTATCATCAGCACCTGTCTCTACCCATGGCACCTAAAAAAGGCAACATCACCTACCACTTCTTCCAGCCAGAGTTATCTGACATCAGGAGGATTCAGACCCTGATCACTCCATATCACATACCATTGTTCAGGGAACACTATGGAGATATACTTGATATGGTTATGGATCTGGACCCTTCACAGAGAAGCCTGATCCACACTTGCATTCAGTTTTATGATCCCCCACTGAGGTGTTTCACTTTTCAAGACTTTCAGTTGGGCCCTTTATTGGAAGAATACTCATCATTGGTTGGTATACCTATCAGGGGTGGAATCCCTTTCAACCCTGAGATGGTCTTTCCTGGTAATGAAGAAGTAGCAAAGGCTTTGCATCTGGAATCAGTCTTGATTGGGCAGCATATGACTTCTAAGGCTGGGATCCCTGGCCTGCATCTAGATTTCTTGATCTCTCAAGCTACCCTGAAGGCTTCTGTGGGAGATTGGAAAGTAGTCTGTGCTTTGCTGGCCCTGAGCATATATGGGATCATATTGTTTGCAGATGAGCCTCGATTCATCAGCAAGAATGCAATCCATCTTTTCATTCAAAGAAACCCAGTGCCAACCTTGTTGGGGGATCTTTACTATTCAGTGCATCAGAGGAATGAAAAGCAGAGGGGAAGATTAGTAAGGTGTTGTGCTCCATTGTTCCATACTTGGCTTCTCAGGCATTTACCTAAGACAGATGCATTTTTGAACCCTCATCAGCAGAGAAATTGGGCTAAGAGACTCACTGCTCTAACTTCAGCCGATATCAGATGGTGCACTCAAAACACCAAAGGCAGGGATATCATCACCAGCTATGGGCATTTTCCCAATGTGCCCCTAATAGGAGTTAAGGGTAGTATTAACTACAACCCTCTGCTGTTCAAAAGGCAACTGGGCTATGCACTGGTCCACACCCCTAAGGCACAGGACTTGGTTGAGACTCTTTATTGTGAGAACAAGCCTAATCTGGCTATTGTTAGGCAGGTAGCCTGGGCCTGGGACAATGTTCAAACCAAAGGGGTAACCATTCTGGGGAAGTGCAACAATGTAGCATCAGCACAATATTATGAGTGGTCTCGTGCCAGGGCTCAGTTCTCTGGAATGCCCTTTACCATAGAAGATATGTCTGAATCATCTTCAGCACCACCCCTTGCCACTGTCAGTTTGGAAGAGTTTGAGGGCTTGAAAGAAAGAAATGAGAAGTTAACTCAGGCTCTGCAGAAGACCCTCCGGGAGAGGAGTGATGGTAGGTTGGATATTGAGAGGCTAGAGAAGCTGAGAGTGGAGCATCTGGCTAAGATTGAAAAGTCTGGGGATTATATCAAGAAGTCTAAGGCTGGAGAACAAATTCTGAAGAATGCTTGCAAGGAAGCCCAGTTCCAAAGAGCAAGAACAGACTTGTATCTGAAGGAGAGTCAAGCTAGGTGGGTCAGGATCACCGAGGCTCGTACTCTGGAGGACAAGAGAGTCCAAGATAAGATGGAGCAACTGGAAGCTAGTGCAAAAAAGCAGCAAGAAGCCCTGGCAGCAGCCCAGAGGGAGATATCAGAGCTGAAGATCCAAGCCAGAGTGAAGAGGTCAAAGGACCAAAGTCAGCACAAGAAGCTAACAGCAGTTGTTACTACCCGGAATCTCCTCATCAGGAATCTCACGGAGCGTCCGGCTGATCCTGTGACCGAAGCACTTCTCAAGGAAGTTCGGGAGGATGAGTTTGGTCTTGGTGTTTGACCATTTGTTTGTTGTTGCTTTCATTCCATGTACTTTTGTTTTCTTGTAATGTATTCTGACCCCTCAGAGGGCTTGTACTTGTAAACAAACTATGTACCATTTGTCTTTTGTAATATATGTGTTAGTTTGTTCCACTTCAAAAGCAACATCAACAGCATCTTCGAGGGTCTGGAAGGGTCAAAACTGAATGCCAAGTCGGATACCTTGAAAACAAATAAGCATACTGCATTGCATGCTAACCCTTTGTTTGTTTTGTAGGTTTTTGTTTTGTTGTTGCTAACTCTGTTGTGATGTTCAGGAACTATTGCTCGACGCCGAGTATTTCCCCTCAACCGTCCGCACCGATATCCAACCTGTAACAATCTTCCGGGCATACAAATGGATCAGGTACAGCAGGACCTTGCAGAGGTCAGAAATCAAATGGCAAACGAAATATTGGAGATGAGAACCCAGATGACTCAGTTTATGGAAGTGATGAACAACATGGCTCAGAGCCAAGAAAGATTGAGAGCCATGGTGGAAAGGCAAAATCAAGAGGATCCACATATAGGGACTGCCGGCACCAGCAACACCGAGAGGGTCCAACCTCATGTTAACCCCCCTGTATTTGGCCCCCACCTCCATCCTGAGGTCAACATCCCTGCAAATGTTCAAGGGACTGCCACTGCAGCCAGGGTACTGCAAGAAGACCCCCAAGAGGATCAATTCACAGTAATGGGTGCTGGGGAGGAAGCTTATGATCGAAGGCTGGACGAGATAGCTGAGAAGCTAAGATCCTTAGAGTCTCAAAACTCTTTGGGTTTCGATGTCATGGACATGGGCTTGGTAGACGGGGTCAGGATTCCCCATAAGTTTAAGCCTCCTTGTTTTGAAAAATACAACGGGACTTCATGCCCCCGGACTCACTTACAGTCATTTCTGGGAAGGCTGAAGGCCTATACTATGGATGAGAAGCTCTGGATGTTCTATTTCGAGGATAGCTTAACTGGAGCGTCAAGAGAATGGTACTCTCACTTGACAAGGGCAACTATCAGGTGTTGGAAGGACCTGGCAGAGGCCTTCATCAGACAGTATCAATACAACCTAGATATGGCACCCAACAGGACTCTCCTAATGGGAATGTCACAGTCGTCAAGGGAAAGTTTCCGAGAATATGCCCAGAGATGGAGGCAATTGGCTGCTGCTGTTCAGCCACCTATGTCTGAGAGGGAAATGGCAGATATGTTTATGAACACCCTCCAGGGAACATATATTGACAGGCTGGCTGCTTTCTCTTCCACTAGCTTTGCAGATGTTGTCATAGCTGGGGAGAGAATTGAGAGCCTGTTAAAAATGGGCAAGATTACTGACAATGGTGCCAGCTCGTCCAGCAACACAAGGAAGCCTTTTGCAGGCCCAAGAAAAGCTGGCGAGACCAATGCCATCCACACCAACAGGGGCAGACCCCAGTATGTTCACAGGTCTGTAGCAGCAGTCACCATCCCCGCTCCAGCTCATCCTCAACCAGCTTATCAACCTCCGCAGCAAAACTATCAGCAACAACCTCAGTACAATCAACAAGCTCAGTATCCTCCGAGAAACTACAACAACACCAACAACAATAACCAGCAAAGGCCATTCCAGTAGAGGCCATCTCAAGCCAATAGGGTGATCGATCCGATCCCTATGCCATATGCTACATTGCTGCCACAACTCCTGAAACTCAACCTAGTTGAGCTAAGGACGTTGGCACCTCCAGATCCCAACAGTCTACCCAGGAATTATGACTCCAACGCCAGATGTGCTTTTCATTCAAACGCACCTGGCCACAGTACAGAAAAGTGCAGAGCCTTGCACATGAAGGTACAAGACCTGGTAGACTCAAAAGCTCTGAACTTCGCACCACCACCTAATGTCAACAAAAACCCCATGCCAAACCACGGTGGTCCCAGAATTAACGCTATTGAAGAAGACAAGTCGTCTTATTTAATAACCAGTGTGGGTCAGATTCGGACACCGTTGGTGGAAATTAAGGCTCAACTCCTCGAATGTCAAATGTTCCCGGGGTGTGAGTTGGGGTGTGCTTACTGCAATATCTCGGTAAATGGGTGCGATAACTTAAGGAATGGCATAGATGGTCTCATTCAGAGTGGCCAGCTTCAGATCACCACATCATTTCCAACAAATCCAGCAATCTCATCAGCAGCAATTCCTGTAGCTCCTACAACTACAACAACCGTTGTTCCGGACAATTCTTCGGCTTCATCAACAAGTACTTCATCTGTCTTCTCAACTGATCAGTTATCAACAATTTTTCCTGCTACAACTTCAACATCACTCCATTTTAAGTCTCCTACAACAACAACATCCATCCTCCCGACAATGTCTCCTACAACTCCAGCAACAAATCATGAAGACGTCTCAACTGTCACAATATTTTATGATCCTGAAAACAACTCCGCCTACAACTCACAAAGTGCTGCTCCCACCAGAGCACCAGTCACGATATTCTACGGTCCACATACTATCACAATTCCTTCCGCAGCTGCAATCAGTCCAGTCACTATCACGGTGCCTGGACCAGTACCTTATGAAAGCAGTAATGCCATCCCCTGGCATTACGGCTCTGACCTGTACTACGAAGGACAAAGAATCACTTTTGAATCATCAACCCCTGCACCACAAGTAGATAATGTGGGAGGAGGCGGAGGCTTCACTCGAAGCGGACGTCTCTTTGCTCCACAAATTCAAAGACCCACTGCCGAAGCGGAAGCTGCTGCCAAGGCAAAAGGAAAGAGCCCGGTGCAGGAAGATCAGACTGTTAAAGAAGCTTTGAAAACACCCTTCGATCAAGAGGTTGATGAGTTCATGCGAATCATCAAGAAGAGTGATTATAAAATAGTGGATCAGCTTCACCAGACGCCATCCAAGATCTCTATCCTATCATTGCTTATGTGCTCCGAAGCCCATCGGAATGCACTACTCAAAGTCTTGCACGCAGCTTACGTGCCCGAAGAGATCACTGTCAATCAGTTGGAAGCTGTAGTTGGAAATGTTAATGCTAGTCATGGACTAGGGTTCACCAACACTGATTTGACCACGGAGGGTCGCAACCATAACAAGGCCTTGCACATCACCATGGAATGTAAAGGTGCAGTCCTTTCTCATGTGCTGGTAGACACAGGATCATCCCTTAATGTCTTACCGAAAAAGGCCCTGGTGAAGCTAGAGTATGAAGGATTGGCATTGCGTCCCAGTAACCTGGTAGTAAGAGCCTTTGATGGTTCTAAAAGATCGGTTCTGGGAGAGATTGAGCTGCCTGTGACGATTGGCCCACAAACTTTTGCAACGATCTTCTACGTGATGGACATTCAGCCCGCCTACAGCTGTTTGTTGGGTAGACCATGGATTCATGCCGCTGGCGCAGTAACGTCTACCCTTCACCAGAAGTTAAAATATGAGTGGGAGGGTCAAATCGTTACAATCTGTGGAGAGGAGGATATTTTTGTCAGCCACCTGGCTACCTATAAGTATATTGAGATGGATGGGGAGATCCATGAAACAATGAGCCAAGGTTTTGAAGCCTTGAATGTCAATGAAACATCCGCTGTACCTGGTACTTCAATATCATCATACCAACAAGCCCGGAAGGTTGTTGAGGGAGGAAACGCCCAAGGCTGGGGCAAACTGTTATCGGTGGAGAAGAAAGAGGATAGATTTGGGTTGGGTTACAAACCAACTCAACAAGATCAAGCAGAGGCTGCGAAAGAGCCCAACTTTGTGAGTGGGGGATGCTTACCCCTGATGCTGTCAACTGTTTGGAAGACGAGCGGGAAGAAGAACGCAACCTGGAAAGCTGGATTCGTCCAAAGATCCCGGGGAGCAGTATCTCAAACTGGTCTTCCCAGGAAATTATAAGAGTTACTCATGCAGAGTAATTATTATTTCCTGTATTTTTATAGCATGCATCAAAGTCTTGCGTCTTGCCCAAGATGACAAGACTCATTTTGTAATCGGGCCATTTGTACTTTTTGTGCAAACAAGATTAATCAATGAAATATCAGACATCTTTTTGCAAATGAGTTTTTTTCTTTTCCGCTCACTGTTTTTCCCATTTTTTCTTTTTGTACAAAAAAAAATAAATGGCGATGTTTTCAAAATGATAACTTTATTTCACTTTTCTAAGCAAGATTAAAATCAATCACTAAAATGAACAAACTAAACCCTTGCAGAGAGTGCCTTCCTGACAGCACCGACAACAGCACGGCTATGACTTCGCATGACTTTGACAATCCGATCAATCAAGCTGATGAAGGGGTTGAAGAAGAATATGAGCTTCCTGAAGAGCTAGCCAGGTTGTTAAGACAAGAGGAGAAGGTTATTACTCCTCACCAGGAGGAGGTTGAAGTGATTAATCTTGGTACAGATGAAGACGTGAAAGAGGTTAAAATCGGGGCCTGCCTGCAAGACTCGGTGAAGAGACAACTGATTGACCTGCTTCAAGAGTATGTGGACGTGTTTGCTTGGTCTTATCAAGATATGCCAGGGTTGGACACCGACATTGTTGTGCACAAGCTGCCTTTGAGAGAAGAATGTCCACCAGTCAAACAAAAACTGCGCCGTACTTGCCCAGACATGGCAATGAAAATCAAAGAAGAGGTACAAAAGCAGTGGGACGCCGGGTTCCTTGCTGTAACTAGCTATCCACCGTGGGTTGCTAATATAGTACCTGTGCCTAAGAAAGACGGCAAAGTAAGGATGTGTGTTGACTACCGGGACCTGAACAGAGCCAGCCCGAAAGATGACTTCCCATTACCTCATATTGATGTATTGGTGGATAACACGGCTCAGTTCTCGGTATTCTCCTTCATGGATGGATTTTCAGGATATAATCAGATCAAGATGTCACCTGAAGACATGGAGAAGACAACCTTCATCACACCCTGGGGCACGTTCTGTTACAAAGTGATGCCATTCGGACTGAAGAATGCTGGTGCAACATATCAACGGGCTATGGTAACATTATTCCACGATATGATCCATAAAGAAATAGAATGTTATGTGGATGACATGATTGCCAAGTCCCTCACTGAAGAAGACCATCTGATAAATCTGCTAAAGTTGTTCAAGCGTCTGAGGAGGTACCAACTGAAGTTGAACCCCAACAAATGCACATTCGGGGTGCGATCGGGTAAGTTGCTGGGATTTATTGTAAGCGAGAAAGGGATTGAAGTTGACCCTGATAAAGTCAAAGCTATTCAAGAGATGCCTGCACCAAGGACGGAGAAAGAAGTTCGAGGGTTCTTAGGACAATTGAACTACATCTCACGGTTCATATCTCACCTTACAGCAACCTGTGAGCCCTTGTTCAAGCTGTTAAGAAAAGAACAGACGGTCAGGTGGAATGAAGACTTCCAGAAGGCTTTTGACAAGATCAAGGAGTATTTACAAGAACCCCCAATCCTTATGCCACCAGTTGAAGGAAGACCTCTGATAATGTACTTGACAGTATTAGAAGAGTCGATGGGGTGTGTGCTGGGCCAGCATGACGAGTCTGGTCGAAAAGAGTATGCAATATACTACCTGAGCAAAAAGTTTACCGACTGTGAACAACGTTATTCACTGCTCGAGAAAAATTGTTGTGCTTTAGCGTGGGCTGCTCGCCGACTGAGACAGTATATGTTGACCCACACTACTTTGTTGATATCAAAAATGGACCCAGTCAAGTACATTTTCGAGAAACCAGCTCTTACCGGACGGGTTGCAAGATGGCAAATGATTCTCACAGAATATGACATCTAGTACACTTCTCAGAAAGCCATCAAGGGCAGTGTATTGTCGGAATATCTTGCTGAGCAACCCATTGATGATTACCAGCCTATGAGATTTGACTTCCCCGATGAAGACATCATGTTCATAAAAGCAAAAGATCATGAAGAGCCTGTTCACACTGAAGGGCCCGACCCGGAAGAAGAATGGACTATGATGTTTGATGGGGCTGTTAACATGAATGGTCGTGGTGTTGGTGCAGTACTCATTACACCTAAAGGAGTTCACATGCCTTTCTCGGCAAAACTCACTTTCAACTGCACTAACAACGAAGCTGAATACGAAGCTTGCATTATGGGTCTTGAGGAAGCCATTGACCTCAGGATCAAGACATTGACTGTATTCGGAGATTCAACTCTGGTAGTTAATCAAACCAACGGAAAATGGTATACCCACCAGGATCATCTGATACCTTACAGGGATTATACAAGGAGGTTATTGACTTTCTTCACAACAGTCAAGCTTGAGTATATCCCTCGGGACGAGAATCAGTTTGCAGATGCTCTTGCTACCATTTCATCCATGATCAAAGTTCAAGCTGCTAACTTTGTACCTCAGATTTCAGTGTCCAGACTTGATAGACCAGCATATGTGTTCGCAGCAGAAGTTGTCAAAGATGATAAGCCTTGGTTCCATGACATTAAATGCTTCTTGGAGGATCAAGCATACCCACCTGGGGCATCTTCCAATGATAAGAAGACTTTGAGAAGGCTTGCTGGTAGTTTATTTCTGAACACTGATGGGTCTTTATACAAAAGGAACTTTGATATGGTACTCCTCAGATGTGTTGATAAGACAGAAGCAGACTTGTTGATGCACGAGGTGCACGAAGGATCCTTTGGTACCCATGCTGGAGGACATGCCATGGCTAAGAAGTTGTTAAGATCGGGTTATTACTGGATCACAATGGATGTCGACTGTTGTGCCTACGCCAGAAAATGCCACAAATGCCAGATCTACGCAGATAAGGTGCATGTGCCTCCCAATCCTTTGAACATCATGTCTTCACCATGGCCCTTTGCCATGTGGGGCATTGATATGATTGGCAAGATTGAGCCAACTGCTTCGAACGGCCACAGATTCATCCTGGTTGCCATTGATTATTTCACCAAGTGGGTCGAAGCAGCTTCCTATGCCAATGTTACAAGACAAGTGGTAGCCAGATTTCTGAAGAGAGATATCATCTGTCGATATGGAGTTCCCGAGCGAATCATTACTGATAATGGTTCCAACTTGAACAACAAAATGATGGCAGAGCTGTGTCGGGACTTCAAGATCCAACATCACAATTCTTCTCCTTACAGGCCAAAGATGAATGGCGCTGTTGAGGCAGCAAATAAAAATATCAAGAAGATTGTGCAGAAGATGGTAGTCACTTACAAAGACTGGCATGAAATGCTACCGTTTGCCTTGCATGGGTACCGCACGTCAATCAGAACATCCACTGGGGCAACACCGTATCAGCTTGTGTATGGTATGGAAGCAGTCCTACCTGTTGAAGTTGAATTACCCTCTCTACGGGTACTAATGGATGTTAAGCTGAACGAAGCAGAATGGGTTCGGGCCCGATACGGACAACTGAGTCTGATCGAAGAGAAAAGATTGGCTGCAATCTGTCATGGGCAGTTATATCAGAAGAGAATGAAGAAAGCCTTCGATCAGAAAGTCCGGCACCGAGAGTACCAAGTGGGAGATCTTGTGCTGAAAAGAATCCTCCCTCCTCATACAGACCACAGGGGCAAATGGACTCCAAATTATGAAGGATCATTCGTAGTAAAGAAAGTTTTCTCTGGTGGAGCACTGATGCTCGGCACCATGGATGGTGAAGACTTCCCGTCCCCTGTGAATTCAGATGCAGTTAAAAAATACTTCGCATAAAATGACCCGCTGGACATAAAAACAGAATGTAAGTCCAGGCAAAAATAGGGCATCCCGGCGAGTCAAAAACAGAATAAAAGACTCGGGCAAAAATAAGGGAAAATAAACAAAAAAATGTATACCCGCTGAGTTGAAAAGCCGTATTGGACAACTCAGGCAAAAATGGGTATCCCGATGGATTGAAAACCCGAAAGGGCGATCCATGCAAAAATAAGGGAATAAGCGAACAACCGCATTCTGAATTCGTCTGTATCACCTACAACTTGGTAAGCTTCGAAAGGATCAAGTTTCAATCAGAATCAACATTCTTCAGAAAGCCAGATGAGAAGAACGTCAAAAGTCATACGAGTCATAGTAAAGGGGAAGCTCCTTAAAGCGTCATCAACATTGCCAGCATTTTATTTCTTAATTTGTAACAATCTCCTCATTCCAGGGGATTTGTTTCTTTGACTGTATCTCGCCAATTCAGGGCATATGAGTTAATAAAATCAGATTTTCAGTCATGTCTCGTTTTGTACATTTTCATTTATTTGCAAAAATGTCTGATGTCTAAAAAGAAACTGATTGCATAAAATACAGATGTTTACCTTCAAACAAAAACATGCTTGCAGGAAATATACTTACTCTCAGAAGTGCCTAACTCCTATGACGGAATCCAGTAAGGGATACCTCGGGATTATCTTGTGCGTTTCTCTATCTTTTTCAGGATTGCAGGTATCCAGAACGCAACTTGGGGCATGTAAGCTTCATCCCAGCAAGTTAGCAAACCAACACTCAATTTTAGCACCCAAAGTGCTCTCTCCCCAGCTGAGTTGCTTTTCATGACTCCTCCCAGCTGAGTTTGCCACTTATTACTCCTCCCCATCAGAGTTGCCAGGCATCACAGAAGGCGCCCATATCCCCGGCTGAGTCAAGAATCTACTTCAGCAGAATCCCTAGGGAGATCTCAATGATTTCTTTTTTCTCCCCAGCCGAGTTGTCATCCTCAGCCGAGCACAAAAGTCAGGGAATCGTCTCCCCACAGAGCTCCAGCCTCTATCCAGAAGAGCAACGCATGAAGAATCACAACAGAGTGAAGAAAGCTTCTACAAACCCCAGCTGGGTCTCTCATTTATCGGAATAGGTCTCTCATTGACCCATTTCCCCAGGCAGATACATCTCATCGGATCTACCAATGATCTCATCCCCAGCTGGGATGTCTACTACAAACGGATTGATCGAATATCTTCGCGGCAACGGGACCCGGATCCCGGTTTGGTATCTTTGCACAATCATAGCATTCGCATCATATCCACCCACAAAGCGTAGCATTCCGTTTTAACACGGAGCATTACGGCAAAAATCCAACACATAGCATAATCATAAGCCATGTTTTAAACCAACACTTGTGAATAATGACAGTTCATCAACATACAGAAAAATCCCCACCAGAATCCCCAGCAAAAGTAGCTGCCTCACATTCACAAACACCAGTATATACTCATTTTGACACCCGTCCGTGCCATCTTTCCCCAATAAAGTCACCTGAACACTCTTTGCAAACAACACCACCCGTATTACAGATACTTCCTGACACCCGTCCTTGTCATGCCACCAGCAGAAAGCCAAAGACATCATCTTTGCACTCACCTACTTGTATATACATTTTCTCGACACCCGTCCGTGTCATATCCCCAGCGCAGTCGCTTACATTTTACAACCTATATATACTTGTTGATGTTATTATACTTTTCTCTCTTGACACTCGTCCGTGTCACCCTCCCCAGCAGATAAACACTCATCTATACGATACTCATACTCACTACTCATATTACACTCATACAAATACTCGTCTGTATCTTGTATATACCATTCATATCCCCACAGATTCAACACTCGTCCGTGTTCTTTGTTAACCAGATGGTACTCGTCCGTACCATCATCTCAGAACATGCGTCAAGCGTTTGTTTCTACATGATACTCGTCCGTATCATAGTCCTAAGGATGCTCGTTCGCATCTTTAATCCATACACTGTGTCAAACACTTATGTCTTCTTGAATATAGATACTCGTCTGTGTCTACTATTCCCCAGAAAAGTCCCCTCAGATTCAACACTCGTCCGTGTTCTCTGTTAACCAGTTGATACTGGTCCGTATCATCATCTTTGAACACGCGTCAGTATTTGTTTCTACCCGATACTCGTCCGTATCGTAGTCTTAGGGATGCTCGTCCGCATCTTTAATCTATACACAACATCTAAACACTTATACTTTCTTTTCTTGGTTGTAAACGCTCGTCCGTGTTTACTATATCCCCAGTAGATCTCCAAGTAAGCAAAATTTCCTTCTTATCTGACACTCGTCCTGTGTCATGATAAACCGAGAGCAGCCGTACCCTGCTAGGTGGTCGTCCTCCACCTCTTGATGGTCGTCCTCCATCATGCTCGTCCGATGGCCGTCCCCATCGTTGACCTTTTATCCGATGGCCGTCCCCATCGTTGATATTTTCAGCAGCCGTACCCTGCCAGGTGGTCGTCCTCCACCTTAGATGACCGTCCCTCATCTTAACCCAACAGAGCAGCCGTCCCCTGCTAGGTGATCGTCCTTCACCTTTGATGACCGTACCTCATCATCTGTTTATTTCATTTATTCTTTAACCCGATGGCCGTCCCCGTCGTGGTCCCTTTTCGTTCAGCCCGATGGCCGTCCCCATCGTCGGTTACTTTGCTTTTTGAACTTGATGGCCGTCCCCGTCATGTTTCATTCAATCCCCATAGAATCTTACAACTTTATCTTGATGGCCGTCCCCATCATAATTTCTTATTTTTCCAGCTAGTCGGCCGTCCCCGTCTTGGCTTTACCTTTTATCCCCAGCATGTCGGCCGTCCCCGTCATTGCTTTATTTCCCACACTTTACAATATACTTTATTTTCCTTTTACAATCTATATCCCTTTTCTTCTTCATTCTGTGAGTGCAAATTTTGGACTGTCTTTGGTATTCAACCACAAGTTATCTTGTTTGCCTGATAAGCCGTCGCTTACAACCTGCACAGCTAACTTATGTTTGAATAGGGGCAGCTGTAAACACCCCAAATTTGCCCTCACTCATTCACACCATGGCTTGTGATCATCTCATATGCATAAACACAATCATATCATCTCATATCACATTTTTGAGTCACTGCATTGTTTCAAAGTCATCTGCACCTAGGGTTTGTGATCTGAGCAATCCAAGAGCTTCTTGAGCCACTCCAAAGGTCATCAATCACTTCAAAGGGGTCCATATGTGTTCAAGTATCATATTACATCCTCCCAAAGTCAAAAATGCCAAAGAATCACAAGAACTGGGATTGGTATGGATGCAGAGCCAAGTTTGACTGCACAGATGACCTAAAATTAGGGTTTTGGTTTCAGAGGCCATAACTCCAAATCTTTTGGTCATTCTTGTTTCTATTGGTCTCTATATGGTATAGGGAGTATGCATATCAATTTTCATGAAGAAATTCCATGGGGAAGTCATCTGATCAAGAGTTGACTTTCTGGACAAGTCAGTGCAAAATCAGGGCATCTGAGGCCCCCAATGACCCAACCAAGGGGTGATCTTCATCATTTTGAGTGTATATGATCCTTATTTGATCATGGAAGAAGGTTGAAGTTCACAAAATTCAAGAATTTGAAGTTTTTGCAAAGTTGACTTTTTAGGGCATGGTTGACTTTTAAGGAATATGTCATTTTATGCCACTTTTCAAGCCTTACTTTTTGATCCAAAAATGCTTCAAATGGAAAAACTTTGGTCATGAAAGTTGTAGAATACATTTTTCCCTTTTCAAAAAGTACAAGAACATGACCTAATTCATTTTGGATCAAAAGTTATGGTGTGACAAAGTTAGCAAAAATCACAAATTTTCAAGTCATGCACCAAAAGGCAAAGTCGCAAATTCTCCTTTCAAGGCCAATTCAGTCATCATATGGGCTTCTAATGCACTCAACATGATCACACAACTTCTAAAGTTCAGATTGGACCAAGAATTTCTCATGTTCATGACTTGTATAGCAAGATCTTTCCATATGAACCAAAAGATAACCAAGTTGCAAAACCATCATGATGCTTCCTACCACTTGTTGCATTGGCCATTGAACCACCCTAGCCTCACTCACACACCATGCTGCGCCAGCCCCATGCTTGTACTAGCCTAGAACCAAGCCCATGCCTCTCTTACAACAAAGTGGACTTTTTGCAAAAGTGAACATCCCAATCACAGCAGGCCAGGTCACATCATCTGACCAATTGGAATTGTTTATACTATCCATTTGCAAGCTAAACATAACATCAAGCCAGCCTGAAGCAAGCCCCAGCACAGCATACACAAACTCACTCCCTCAAGCATTTCTCTTCGAATCTCTCTGCACAACACACAAACACAAAAACCAAATCCATTGATCAACTCACCTTGCTTCATTGAGCCAAAACCAGCAAGACTTAGGCCTGAATCAAACAAGAACCCCATTCCTCCATTTTCACTCCCAGAAGCAAAACCATTCGAAACTCACTCCACAGGCCATAAACACCCAAACAAACTCCACAAACCTTCTCCACTCATCATCCTGATCACAAAGAACCCTTCACCATTGCCAGAAACAGCCTGAATCATAAACACGATTCACACCTGAGCTTGAGCAGAAGCTGTGCAAACTCCCTAACCAGCTAACTTAAACTCCTTCTAAGCATTCAAGCATCATCAGGGGATCAAGTGGAGTGGATTGCATCAAGAGGGGAGGTCAGAAAGTTGCAGGATTGAAAGCTTCGAAACTCAGGTAGCTCAAGAACTTTTTTTTCAGAAATCATTTTTTAAGTTCTTAAGTTGTTGTTCATGCTTCCCTGATCATGTATATGTCCTTAGTTTCGAAAATGGTGGAGAGATGAGAGTGTAATCAGTCTCTGAAACTTTTTGCCCTAGATTTTGTTTGTTTCGATTCAGTTATTTCTGGAATGATAAATTTGTTTTGATTTGGGGTTTTGATTCGTGAGTGAGTGGGGTTCGTTTCTGTGTTTTTAGATTTCGTTTTAGATGCGTTTTGAAGGAGTTTGAGGTTTGGGGTGAACGGAGAAGATGACCGGAACACTGTTCCGGTCATCTGAAAGTGATTAGCGGCGAGATTAGGGTTTAAGCATTAATTAGCTAAGTTTGAATGTGGTCCGTTCATTTACGCGCGTGGTCAGCTCCCACCCTTTCCAGTTTGAATCTCACACGTTGGATCTGTTGACTTTTACTTATTTCAGTTTAAATTCATTTATTTTCATATTTATTTCATTTGTTTTGCATAATTTATTTAAAATAGCAAAATTGTTTTAAAAATTATGAAACTTTTTCTCAAGAGTTTCACTAATTTTTAAAACACAAAAATGTTTTTATTTTCATTTTTAGCATTAAAAAAGTATTTTTAAATATTTAAAAGTTTATTTTTAATTGATTAATGAGAATTAATTTATTAAAAATACTTTTAGGTATTTAAAAATCACCAAAAAATCCATGAAATGTTCTAAGACATTTAGAAACATTTTCCAACCTTCAAACCAAATTTATTTTTTGATCTTGATGCATTTTGAGAATTTTCCATTGAATTAAAATCATTTTTATGCATTAATTTGATCCAAAGTTCCAAAAATCATTTCTGCCTATTCATGAGGAGTTGGACATTGATTCTTTTTGCATTGCATTGTGTTTAGCATTTAGTTTGTAGGATTAAATGGCCATGATTTGATCTTTCATTTTCTATTTATTTGATAATTTTCTTGTTTAGGAACCCTAAAACCCTAGAAAACTTAGGAAAATCATATCTTGAATTTGGTTAGGAGTTAAAACCTCTCCTTTGGGAAGTGAGTTAGTATAGGATTAGGGGTCCTTTGAGTGCATTTTCAATTTTTTATAATGTTGTTTGCTTCTGGTTTTGGTTTTTGTTTGATGTATGGTTCATAAACCCTAATTTGGGCTTCCATATGCATCCATCTTACATCTTCTTGCATAACATGACTTGCCATGACACTCCATGTTTCCATTTGATTCATTGAACATCATAAGACATATTGAAAGCATGTTTGATCATTGCATCATGTATTTGCCATATTGTATGTCATGTGCACTTCATAACTTTTCATGTATGTTCATGGTTCCTAACTTGTTTCATTTGCATTCATGAACTTGTATGATCATTTCCATGTGCTGCCTCATGTTTGTAGCATCTCATAGCATCATTAGCATCATGTTTATGCTTTTGATTTTGTTTCTCATCATGTCATCTCATCCCATTTTGCATTGCATTGCATTTCTTTTCTAACCTTTCAGGTGGTAAGTGACTTTGAGAAGTGAATTTGCCTTCACTTCTCATAACTCTTCTTTTCATCTCTCTTGCATCCATGCTGCATTTTATCTTGTGTTTGAGATTGAGCTTGCTCATTCTTCTTCTGCCCACTTTCTTTCTTCAAGGGACTTGACTTCTTGAATGAAGCAAGTCACTTTGCTTCTCTTGATCCTTTCATCTGCTTCCTGGTGGTTCCACTGAAGATTCCTCTTGAAAACCTCACAAACCTTAGGAACAACCAAGCATGACAATGATTAGGGTTTTGATTAGTCTCCCCTCTTAGTTTTGCCTTTGTGTCTTCTTTGAGTCTTCTCTTCTCATCTCATAATCAGGGACTAAACCCTAAAGGCTTTAAGGCTTTGTGATTAAGCTTATGCCTGCATCCTTCTATTAGGATGGAGTGTATAACTTTAATCCTAAGTGTTAAACCCTTAATGTGTTTAAATCTCTTAATCAATTCACATAATAATCATCAAGACATCACACTTGTAACTTGGGCCTTGCATTAGGGTTCTAATTCTTCCTTAAATGGTTAAGAAGGACTAACCCTAGTGTTAATGGACAAGTCCCCCTCAAGTTGTCTTACAAATCATAAAAATCACTTCATCATCATACCATTAAATAAAATCCACTTAATCAAAGGCTTGTTTTGTCATGAGTTTAATCCCTAATCATGGATTAAGTTGAGGAGCTTTCCTCAGCTTAAACATTCTCATCTATTATCCTTCTATTAGGATGGTGTAATGAGTCTGTTTAATCCTTGATTATGGCTTAACCTCATTACTCAACACTAAACAAAAACACCAAAAACATCTAAATAATCACAAGTAGGTTAATGATCTTAATTCTACATCAAAAGGTGATTAAGTGTGAGAATCTGACTTCACACTTAAGGTATTCTCATTACCCCTAATCAGAGGGAAGATGTGATGAGTTTACTAAATCCATTGGTTTAGGCTTAAGCTCATTAACTTATGACAAACTTTCAAAAGCAATAAAAGACTGAAAACTCACAAAAACAAACAATAATCGTCTCCTCCGGGATTCTTTTCTCATCTCATTCACTCACAACCGAGAACTTGCTTCTTCCGTCTAATGCAAGACAGTTTGCATCTGTGCCAGACTGATCATACACTTGAGCATAGGCAAGTAAGCAGTTCACAAGTCAATTCACCTTTCAGTCTCTTTGGGTCGAACTACGGTGTTCTGACTTCCTCATTGCACGAGAGGATACGTAGGCATAACTTAACGGTTATCGAACAAAAGTCTCTGTATATTCCCCCTCTTTCCAGTATCATTCTTTAGCCTCATTATCATGAGCATTTCATCTTTGTTCTTACACTGACACTTCACATATTTCACTTCACATTCCTTTTTTACACTGACACCTGTACATCCTTTTTCCAGCCCTTTTATACACAGATTGCACTGACACTACCCCTTTAAAACACAAATCTTTTAAGCGTGGATCCCGTCGAGTACGACGGACAATCTGGGTGCTAATACCTTCCCAGGTTGTAACCAACCCCCTTTCTCAGTCTCTCTGGTTCGCAACCGTCTTATCCATCTCTTCTTAGGTCTATGCAGCATTGCCTTTCCTCCGGGATAAAAATGCCTAGCTGGCGACTCTATTCATCTCCAGTGAGTTCACGGCTGTGTGTTCTCATTGTCCCTCTCGCCGACCGTTCGCGTCTGTACCTTTATCTGGGCCATTTCCCATTTATCGGGAGCGACACATATCGTATGCGTCAGATACATGGTACAAATGTGCACTTAGAATTCGCATCTGAATATGCGTTGTTACGATTCTAAGTACTACTTCGACGATGAATCTCACTGTCGGGATCTCGCCTGATTTGCGCTGAAACATCCCCACTTAGAATCTGCATATGAATATGCGCTATTACGATTCTAAAGCAAAATTTCGATGATTTTCACCGTCAAGATCTCGCTTGAGTTGAGCTAAAACGACCCTCTACTTGAAGTATACACTCTACCGAATAGATATACATTCTAAGGTTGATCCACTGAGACTAGATATTGCGTCTGATATGTGCTAAATAAGAGATTCATTAAGACTGAATATGAAACTAATGCAAAGAGATTGGATTGATAATAACAAAAGGCATGACTCAGCAAGGGAACATTCTTTCTATAGAACTCCGCTGGGGTGAGAACGTCCTGACCGACATTTTGATGAGGAATAAGACAAAGATACATGACAATATCTAACACTTATTGAGGAGCAAATGATCGCTGAATCGATCTCGAAAATTCGTGTGAGGATAACAATCCGTTGGAAAAGAAATATGAATAAATCTGTCTGCATCGATTTGTCACACTTTCCAAAAATAAATTGGCGACTTCACTAGGGAATATTTCAAAAATGGGAGTGAATCCCAATTCATGAAACTCTGCGAGGAAATGATAACCTTCTGACTTGGTATTTTGAACCCTGGATTGGTGCCTCTGATTGTCCGTCTTCAGGAGAGAGTAACTTCTAGTGTTCTTGGGGGTGGTTTGCCCCAGTACGAGCCATTGAGTAGTTTCGTCCCTGAATGACTGATCTTCGAGTGAACACCCAGACTAATTGTTCTTGGAGAGATTTTAATCTCGAAGTGATTTCCCCAGTTGGCTAAATTGTGAAGAGATTAATCGACGTAACTACCTTAGACTGGCCGCACCTTAAAGAGATGGCTCGATATAACTGCCCCGGATTGGCTGACTCTTACCACAACTTGTTGGGAAAGTCCCTACTCAGTGGAGTTTCTTGGAAAAGTTCATCTTCATATGTTTGTCCTTCAGAAGTTTCAGACTTCTCAACTTTGTCAAGATTAAGCTTATGGACTAAGGCTCCATATATGAGCTTTTATGATGCCAAACAAATGTATGCAAGAAGAAAATGTTTATTCTGAGAATGAAAATTCTAATGCAACACACATGTTAATATTGATGTTTTACTGAAACGATGTCGCAAAACTTTGTGAGCAAATCACTAATTAAGATACAACATTATTTTTGAAAGCATGTACATGCAACACTAACAAAAATATTTTAGCACCACTCATAGGAGCCAGAAACACGGTCTCGTGGTAGTACGCTCTCAAAATAACCTTGTTTCAGTTAGGACTTTTGAGAGTTGTATCGTGGCCCGGTTCACGGTTATAGAAACAAAGGATACATGCTCGAATTTTATTTGTGCCCACCCCTCTTCGTGATGTCCTTCATTCCTATGATCAACTAATTTTCACAAGCGCTCACTTTCATAAGGGTTTTGTGTTGGTTGAGGAACCATTGACAATATCGGTTCAAGCACCAATCAGGTTATTGTTTGGAGTCATTGACCCCTTTGTCTTTCGTGTCTGTGCCACATGACTTTGTTTTTGTTTAAGGATCTTTCTTGTGTAGTCCTTTTTGTCTTTCGCTTTTCCATTCTTTTGTTTATCCATAAATTTTGCTTGGACTGATTCTTGTGAATCTTTTTGTGAAGTCCAGCGGGATGCCCTAATTTTTGCCAAAGTTGCTTATTTTCAAGTTTCAACTTAGCAGGCTTTTTCGTTTCTTTTTTTATTCTTTTTTTTTAATAAATTGTGTGACACTGTTTATCTTGATTGCTTTGCGAGGGTTGTGACTGCCTCACTTCTCAGTTGATGAGGGATAACCCTTGTGGTTTCCGGTCTTTGGATCTTTTGATTGGGATAACCATTGTGGTTTCTGGTCTTTGGACCTCTTGATTTGGTACAGCGAAAGGTAATGGGTCCTCAGATGTGCACTCCTTTTGAAATTTGAACACTCGGTCAAACTAACTGATGCCTACCCTGCCCTTAGGTTATATGTTAGGCTTTTTTCATGTGAAAAGAAACTCCTACTTCAAGGATCAAATAGGTTAGCGAGGGTCTATCTCCTTTATATCTCCAGTGTTTAGGATTTGAAACAATGCCTGTACATCATCAACAGGGTCTTATTCAAGAGTGCACAATCATAGATTTTTGCGTTTTCATTTCGACATTCTCCCTCATAGAGTTTAAACATAACAATTGGTGTTGCAATGCACATACACAAAATCATGAGTGAATACGAATGAATTACTTCAAGAAAAACATGTGCGCTTTATTATGATTAATCATTCAAAAACAAATAAGTTCCAGGCATGTATACAAATGTTTAAACAAACAAAAGAAACTACAAATGAAAATGCAGTAAAGAAGCTAAACATTGTCGTTATTAAGGAGACTTGACTCCGTATGGACTTATTTCTTCTGAAGATGCCCTTGCGAGTTGGGCACTCAATCTGGTGAGGATGCTTCAATGTGTGGGCAGATTTTCTGGCATGATGGCCTTTGAGTCGATCGAATTTTTCCCCTTGTGCTTGAACACGTCACAGTTGTCAATTCTATGCCTAAACGCCCTTGAGTAGTACTTGCATCTAGCATTCACATCGTGGTTGCCATTATTGAGGAGGTCTGACTCTGTCTGGACTTATTGCTCTTAGAGACTTTCAGCGGAAAACAGTCTGGATGTTCATTCTATTACTGATTTGGTGCCATATTCCCACCTTTTCCTGGTGTGAATACAATAGTCTTGGAGTCAATAAAATTTGAGACATTGTCTTTACCTTTAACTTTGAAAGAATTGCAATCTTCAATTAAATGGTTAGGTGCCCCAGAATGGTAGTCAAACCTGGCATTGAAACCTCCAAAGGAAGCTTTGTCGGAGATGACTCTGATGCGACTAGTTCAACTAGCCTGACTCTGAGAAAATGGGGAAACATGTTGCACGTACGACATCAGAATATGATCAAACTTCTTCTCAAGTTGTTTTGGCATTTACCCATGTGCTATGCCCCTAGGACTCTCTTAGGAAACTGATGTTGGATGCTGACAAACCACATCTGGAGGGAAGAGGTAGATAAATAATGTTAATAAATAAGAATTTACATTGACTAATAGAGAATCAGAGCGACATAGTTCCCCTCACTAGGGATAAAAATAGCTTTATTTCCTTAATAATGCATTCAGGATTTCCATAGCCAGGCTCATCCGAGTCTTCATCTGGTTGACTTCCTCCTTCAATAGTTTTTTACTTTTAAATAAAGCTTGCACCCTGAATTACCCCAGCTGGGTCTTCATTTCAGTAACTTCTGCCCGAAGTTGTTCCAAATCCATACCTCGATAATTGTAATTAAAGGGCCATTTTAATGAGAAATCAAGTCAGGATAAGAATATGTCTCTGAACACCTGTCATGAATGCAAGGATGTATGCAAATGCCATGTTCATTTATTTCTCAGGAATGTATCTGCTTTGATTCACCTTTTGATACAAAAGAAATCCAATAACATGATTCAAATATGAGATCCTCGGAAATAGATGAACATGTGTGCTGAAATGTTATGATGTCATATATGCAACTGGCATGTGATCAGTGGTCTGATGTTGGTGCTGAGTAGAGAACCAAGTGTTTGTGGAGAGTCATAATAACAATATTATCTATGTGCAGAAATTCCAGAGTTCAAAACCAAAGGACCATATGGAACTAGATCATATCACAAAGTAATACTGGCGAAACAGGTATGTTGAAAGTTTAGGGTTCCTGCAAACCTGTAAACCCCTCCCATCTCACGGGTGTGCTCCAGGTCAAGCATCACATCTCTCAAAGCTGAATAATAATAATACGTTCACCATTTCCGATAAATGGCTCATGACCAAATCAGGGAATCGGTTTGGCATTATGTATTACTCAGGGAGGTCTCAGCTGAGTCCGGGAAACAAGCATCCCTCATAAGTCCCCAGCTTCAAGCACTGAATCGAGAAACAATAGTATATTCAGCTCTTGGGATACAGTACTATCGTCATACGAAAAGTTTGCCTTGACTGGGTTCCTATGTGAGAACCAGATCATCCTATGAGTTCCCAGTGGGCCCTCGGATGTGAGTGGGTTTGCCAACAAATATGGTCTGCCACTGTCATCACTAGAGAGGGTTGTTTCCATTAAGGCCCTCGATGATCGGTCACCAGATGCACATAAATATCAAGGTCGTACCCTGAAGTGGAGGAAATCCCCATACAAGATATTTCCAAGACAGTCGCAGTCTGGGTGTGGAACACATCGCCACTCATCATGATACCATGCGAGTACAATGTATGTTCACGCTAGTCCTAGGGTGCACTCAAGTTGGATATTTGGCTTATCTCACAGTAATCTCATCCCACAGAAAAAACCAAACCAAAAAATATTGTCCAGTATATATGATGCATGGAAAATAAATACTGAAAGCAATAAATGAAGCTGTAAAGTAAAGCTGTAAATGAAAATAGTAAAGCTAAAGTAAAGCGCACAACAACAAACAACTAACACCCAAAGAAACAAAAACAGACAAGCTCTAGGATTGAATCTCAAAGGGGAAACCAGATATTCTGGGTTCGATCCCCAGCAGAGTCGCCAATTGTCCCTCCCGAGATTTTCATCCTAGTACAAACGCGAAAGTGGCGCGGAAAAGGTAGAGTCGCCAGCCATGCAGTTTTATCCCTAATGAATGTGAAAGGTAATGTTGCACAAACCTAAGGAAAAAGGAAAAGACAATGTCCTGCGAACCAAAGATCTGGGTTCGGGAGTCAGTTACGACCTGGGAAGGTATTAGCACCCCAGACCGTCCGCCGTACCCGACGGGATCCGCGCTTGTTAGTTTGTTTCAAAGGGTGAGACATAAAACTGTTGCTGAATAAAAACCGCTACTAGAAAAGGAATGAGAAAGGGAACTGGAAAAGAAAAGGGGAAATGTAGAAAAAATAAATAATGTGCTCGAACGGGCCCTACCCCACTACCTACGTACCTCATCGGGAATATGAGGATCAGAATCGACGTAGTTCGCCTAACTAAGGCGGGAACTCTGTTTGTGTTTCTTAGAGAGTGAACTGCTTATGCCTATGCTCAGGTGTTGCAGGCTCGTCTGGTACGAGTGTGTTTATCGTCTTGTAAAGAGAAATGTTGAAGCAAGTTCGTTCGTTGAGAGTGAGCATGATGAGAAAATAATTCCCGCAGGAAAAGACGTGTGTTGTTTGTTAACTGTCTTTTAGAAGAAGTGTTTTGCTTTTGTTGTTTGTGAAACATTCTCATACTAAGACTTGTTCATCGTGGTAGATGCCTTACACCTCGCCCAAAAATGGGATGTGTGCAAGTAACCCACTGCAAAGTCTCCTGGCGTACGAGAAAGCTCGACCTTTATTAGGTGTTTTTTAATACTTTCTTTATGAGATAAGAAAGAAGGACTCAAATAGAGAAAGGGAAAAACTAGGGGACTAAGACATAACCCTAAGTTATTTATTGCATGAAAAAGGAGATCTTAATGGTTTGTGTGCTTTTCTAATCATAAATGAAAAAGGAAAAGAAGAAGAAACTAGAAAGCAACTTACTTCCTAAGGAAATTAAGTTGTTTCTTAAAAGGGGGAAACCTATACAAACAAAGCACCAAGTGCTAAGGCAAACACACTTAGAAAGCATAAAGAATATAAAAGGAAGAAGTTGTGTGAACATGCTTACCTCAACCTCCCTATCAAACAAAGGTTAGTAGGATATGTCTAAAATGATAAAAGGAAATAAGTTAAAGAAGTACCACACATATCCGAATAAATCTATGGCCTAAACTAGACTCAATCCTAAGTCTAAGGATCCTAAAAAATTAAGCAAAGCCTAAATCCAGCAGCTACTACAACTTCTTATTGCACAAAAAACTACTAAATGCAGTGCATAACACAAATAACCTATTACAGCTACCAATCGGCATGAAAATAGGTGTAAAAAGACCTAAAACAGAATAATGCAGCATGTTTTTAAAACTCTTGTTTCAAAATGCAGCGATGAAAACAAGGAAGATTTTCATTATTTTTCAAAATGCAAAAACATGAGTTTTAATGCAAACAAGGGAATGCAATGATCATGCAAGTTATGTGTAACACGGTGGGAGAACTGACTTTCTATAAATGTTGCGGATAGCAAGAGTCGCCACCGACTTTTATTTTATCTATAAGGAAGAGACATAAAAGAACAGGAAATACCGTTTTGAAAAGACTTGGGTTCGGGGGGATAGGTTATATAAAGGGAAGGTATTAGCCCCCTTTAAATCCATGGTTATCCATGGGCTCTTGGTTACTTAGCTCACTTAAATGTTTTTTGAAAAGTGTAGTGTGTGATTAGAAATTTTTTAAGTACTTTGTAATGATCCTCGTATGGATGTATATAAAGCCTTGTTTGAAAATATTTGGAAATATTGTGAGGTGTGAAAAGTATTTTTGAAGAGTGAGCAAGTAACTATGAGGTACCTACCCTAGACTAAGTCATTCAAGTTCTTTTATGTTTCTTCAAGAGTAAGACTATCCCTATTATTAAGGAATGCGTAGTCATTACCTTGGATTTGTTTAAGGGACAGACACAGGGTCATCGTATGGTCAATGAAGGCAATTTAAGGGTGTCTTTAACAATTCGTAGGGACTATCATCATATTTACCAAAGGGACAAGATCATTATTCCGTAGGCAAACTCGAAGGGACTTGATCTTTTAAAATCTTTAAAGGGATAATGATGATTTCTTTCAAAGGGACTTTGCTTAGACACCCCTATATTCGAGGGATTTGACCATTTAGATAAGGCAACCAAGAGGGATACCCTAGGAAGTGTGGACGACGATCCTAGATCGACTTATGTGTGTGAATGATTTATTTCAAATAGTTATCTTATTTAATTAATTATCTAACTCCGTATTATTATTCAATTAATTTTCACTCCCTATTTACTAACCAATTATTTAAATAATAATAATTAAAAGGGCGGAAAAATAAATCTAAACTATTACAAGGCTTTGGGCAGTTACAAAATAATCAAACGAAAAATAAATTACAACATACAAACCTATACATTTTTTCTAATAATTAAAATAAAGCAAGAATTAAACATAAATAAAAATAATAATAAAGCAATACTAACAATAAAATAATTAGGGTTAACATTAGTGGTTAGAGAAAATTAGGGTTTGTTAGAATTAATTAAGAAAATTAGGGTTTTTTAAAAAAATTAGTTAAAACTTAATTAATTAATTTATAAAACTATTAAATAAACAAAAGAATATATTAAAATAAAATTATTATTAAAAAAAAATGTTTCTCTCTTTTTAAAGAAATAATAAAATTTTAATTTAAGAAAGAATTATTTTTATGGTTTAAATTTAATAATTTAGTTAATATAAAGTTAATAATAAAAGTAAATTAGAAAAAAGTGAGAAATTGATCAAAAAGATAGGACCTGGGAATTGAACCCAGGTCCTTTACCTCAATAACGTAGCACAAAACCAACAGGGCTAGCGCGCGCTGATGTTAATGCTATGGACCAAAATCATTATATTTTCAACCTACAAAACAAAAATAAAATGTAAAAAAATTTGCTGGAACCAGGGATTGAACCCAGCCTCTCTGTTTATCTGCGCGCACGCACTACCACTGGGCCAAGCATGCCTTGTTGAAATATAACCAGAACGAAAACTATATATTATATGATGCAAATTCAAATTCTATAAAAGGTGCCATTGTCTTCAACCTTGGGCATAGAATTTTAGCTACGATTTTGCTGTGAATTTGCTACGAAAAGTTCGTAGTTAATTAACCTGTAATTTCAAGAACTTTCAAAATACGCACGGTTAGCTTCAATTAATTATACCAATTGATCACCCACAACCTATACAACTCAATTATATCATCAAAATACATTTATATTGCGTAAATCAAAGAATCCCAATTTGAAGCTTGGAACCCTAAAAATGGCATCTTGCTAAAACGGCATCGAAACTCAAATTATTGCACCCATAATCAATCTACACATTCAAACAAACAATATTATGCAATCAAAATCAATGTATCATGTGTAAATAAACGAAACCGAAAAATCACAAAAGAGCAAGAAATATGAATCCGGTTATGACGTTTTGGGGCATGAATGGATGTGTTGATGATTGGTTTACGTTCAATGATGTTCAAGGAAGACAATGCAACCTTAAAATTTCCTTGAAAAGCCCTGCAACTTTGAAACCAAATTTGAAATTTTCTTTGTATTTTTTGACCTTTGATATGTGTTCTTGGCTGCCCAAACTTCGTCCCTTAGGCTTGTCTCAATTGTGTTCTTATAGAAGAGTCAATTTAGGTCAAAAAATCAAATGGTTTTGTGGGCTTGTGGATACCTTGAGTGTGAAGAAATCCCTCTCATAATTTTGTCCAAAAATCAAATGATACCCTTCCTATTTGGTGGTGCACGAAATTTTGGATGAGATCAAATCAACTTGAATGTCATTTAAGAGCTTCTAGAAGAAAGATCAAATCAAATATTTGTATTTTCATATTTTATTTTGATTTAAAATGGATTTTAATGAATAAAATCCAAATAAATAATAAATAAATTATAAAAATCAGAAAATATTTTAATTGGGTCGTGCTTGATGTTATCATGAAGATTGGGTTGCAAAATGATAGACCCATTTGGAAAAAATTAGATTTAAGCCCTTATTTTCTTCATACACCCTTGAAAATCTCCCAACTTTGACAAGGCATAAATCCCTCAATTTTAAGGCTATGAAGGTGTTCTTGGACATTTTGGAAATCTTAAAGATTCCTCTAACAAACCTCTTTGGTCTCATGTCCATATCTTTTACCATTTTCAAATTATGCTCTTTGGAAAAGTTGACTTTTTTGTTGACTTTCTAAGGGACCTATAATGTTTTAGCTCATACCTTCCAAATGAAGCATTTTTAGGCTTGGCTTGTGAGACACAAAGTTGTAGAGAATTCAATTTCCTTAAAAATGAGATTTGGATGGAAAATGTTTGATGAAGAATGTGAAAGTTATGGCCGGTCAAAATTTAGTTGACTTTTCTTAAGAAAACCCTAATTTAGAAACTCCTGATTCTTGATGATCTGAAACTTTCTTGATGAATCATGATCAAACCTTGATCAAATGATGAATTTTAATTCATAATCTTGATGTTGGCAAAAAATCTTAAAGTTTGACTTTGATTTGACCACAGTTGACCACAGTTGACCTCAGTTTGACTTTTTAACTACTTTGACTGATTTTTACATATCTGATCATCTGAATGGGAAAGCTCTTTGGGAAAGCTTTGAAAATTGACATGGGGATTCTTGAGGTCATATGGGATTCCATGAATCTCACTTGAAGCCTTAAAAGTCATTTTAAGCTGAGGAAACCCAAAACCCTAGTTTTGGACACTTTGCTTAGGAGAAGGCATTGTCTGGGGAAACTTCCACACTTCTTGATCAATTGGGAGTCTTGAGGATCTTATGATCACTTAGAATCCTTGAGAGATATTTTCTTGATTGTGGGAGATCAAATTTTGTGGTACAACAGTTGCCCCTGTTCACTTTTCTAAAATTTGAGGAGTTAGATTGGCATGTAAGCCATTCGTGACTTGAACGTTGAAGAGGATTGAACACAAAAGCCCAAAAATTTGCACTCGCCAGTGCGTAGAATGATACTGTTGGTTGGTTATGATGCCTGAATGGGCTTAAAGATGCCATTCAGAGAAAAAATCTTCAGATGTATTTCTTTGAGAAGAGAGCAATCCTCCAATATGAAGATCTAGCTTTTGGGTGGATAAACAACGACCCAAGGTAATAATATGGCTTTTGAGAAGAATAAACGACGTCTAAAAATAACCTTTAGGAAGAATAAATGATGTCCCAAAATAATGAGATAACCTTCGGGAATAATAAACGACGGCCCAAGGTAACAAAATGGCTTTTGAGTAGATAATCGACGTATCAAAATAGCCTTTGGGAAGAATAAACGACGTCCCAACATGAGATAACCTTCGGGAAGAATAAACGACGGCCCAAGGTAACAAAAATGGATTTTGAGAAGAATAAACGACGTCTCAAAATAACCTTTGGGAAGAATAAACGACGTCCCAACATGAGATAACCTTCGGGAAGAATAAACGACGGCCCAAGGTAACAAAAATGGCTTTTGAGAAGAATAAACGTTGTCTCAAAATACCCTTTGGGAAGAAAAAATGACGTCCCAACATGAGATAACCTTCGGGAAGAATAAACGACGGCCCAAGGTATCAATATGGCTTTTAAGAAGAATAAACAACGTCTCAAAATAGCCTTTGGGAAGAATAATCGACGTCCCAACATGAGATAACCTTAGGGAAGAATAAACGACGGCCCAATGTATCAATATGTATTTTGAGAAGAATAAACGATGTCTCAAAATAGCCTTTGGGAAGAATAATCGACGTCCTAAAATAAGTTGTTGATGAAGTTTGTCTGCTGGAGAATTAACCTAAAAAACAAGGTTAGTTTGGTGCAAATATCAAGATATATATAACATCCTGCAAGATAATATTTAATGAGAATGTGTATAATATGATATGATATGATATGATGTATGTACGAATGAATTATGTAGTTGAAGCGTATAAGTAGTTTCGTAGAACAACTGCTGACTGGGGAAAATAAATCCTGATTCATTGCTGAGGAGTATGAAGACTTCGTTCCCGTCTTGTTTAAGAACATCGTACTTAGAACTTCCCGTTTTTAGTTCTTCGTACTTCTTATTGAAGGATTAAGTTCCTGAATATCCTGACTGAGGATAAAAGAGATGGACATAGACCCGGGAGACCTATGAAGTTAAGTATCAATTCTTCGGAGGATATGAAACTGCTTGGAGACTTCGTAGAGTTGGAAGTATAAGATATTACTTGTAGAGATTACTTTGTGGGGATGAACCGACAAAGATTCGTTGAATTCCTACCTCCGTTCGTTCTTAGTAAATGCTATTATTGTATTTTATGCATTTTTGGTAAACATCAATCATATTCAAAAGCATATATACATTCAAACATAATCAACAAACGTTTTCTCGCTTTAGTAAAAGGGGAAGAGTAAACATGAATAAAGAGGGAAAAGTAAAACTGAATACGCAAAATGGAATCTTATTTATTTAGAAATTGGCCTATAAACAGGCAGGTTTTAACACGGAGACGGAAATCCTAGTAAGAGGAATTCGTCAAAGAAATTTTTACAAAAACAAGGAAAAATAGCTATGTGTAAATAATCCTATTGAGTTTCAACTTTGCTATTGCCATTATCTTCAATTATCTCATCTTCAGCTGTCGGAAAAGAAACGATTGGATTGATCCGTATCTGTTGAATTTGACGTAGATAACAAAACTAGTAGAGGTTACATGGGTGATCCAATGAGACAGTCATACGCTTTAATCCCTAACTTTTGCAAGATCTTCTTAATATTCTTGTTGGCGGCTTCCACAGCGTCATTCATCTTTGGACGATATGGAGACGAATTGTGATGCTTAATCTTGAACTACATTCAGAGATCAGTAATCATAGTGTTGTTTAGATTAGTACCATTATCTGTGATAATCCTTTCAGGGATGCCATATATGCATATAAGATTATACTTGATGAATCGAGCCACATCATTCTTAGTAACAGAAGCAAATGAAGTTGCCTCTACCCACTTTGTGAAGTAATCAATAGCCACAAGGATGAAACGATGTCCATTGGAAGCCGTAGGTTTGATCTCGCCAATCATATCAATGCCCCACATGGCAAAAGGCCATGGAGCAGTCAGAACATTCAACGGAACTGGAGGCACATGAACCTTATCAACATAAATCTGGCATTTGTGACAAATTTTGGAGTGTTGATAGCAATCAGCTTCCATGGTAAACCAATAATAACATGCTCTCAGAATCTTCTTAGCCATAGTATGCCCACTAGAATGAGTACCAAAGATCCCATCATGCATGTCTTCCATAATCTCTACTGCTTCTTTCTTATCCACACAGGAAAGCAAAGTTGAATCGTGGTTGTGCTTGTACAAGATTCCATTACTCAGGAAGAATTTAGCAGAAAATCTCCTCAGAAACTTCTTATCATTGATAGATGCCCCATTCAGGGAACTCTTGAGCTTCAAGATACCTTTTCACTTCATAGAACCAAGGCTTTTCCTCTACTCCTTCAGTACCCACCTCATTGCAGTATGCAGGTTTATAAAATCGATCAATAGTAATTCTCGGAGCTTCATCATCCCAACTGATTTCGAACATAAATGCCATGGTGGCTAATGCATTTGCCAACTGATTCTCTTCTCGTGGAATATGTCCAAAGGTGATCTCTTCAAAGTACGGGATCAAAGACAACACATGCTCTCTGTAAGGGATGAAATTAGGATGCTTGGTGTCCCAATCTCCTTTAACTTGACTAACTATCAGGGCTGAATCTCCATATACATTCAAAAACTGGATCTTCATCT
Organism: Lathyrus aphaca; assembly: GCA_963966055.1. Taxonomy (NCBI): domain Eukaryota; kingdom Viridiplantae; phylum Streptophyta; class Magnoliopsida; order Fabales; family Fabaceae; genus Lathyrus; species Lathyrus aphaca. The sequence continues at coordinate 92,734,601 of OZ014520.1, forward strand.
CAATGGCAACCTTGATACCCATGATGCACGCTTCATACTCAGCCATATTATTGGTACATTTAAAATAAAGCCTTGTAGTAACTGGTGTATAACAACCTTTAGGAGAGATAATCACAACACCAACACCATTACCAAGCGCGTTAGAAGCTCCATCAAAAACCATAGTCCATCGGGATCCTTGTCCAGGTCCTTCATATTGTCTAGGTTCTTTAGTAACAGTCATAATATCCTCATCTGGAAACTCAAAATTCATAGATTGATAATCATCCACTGCTTGATGAGCCAAATGGTCAGCTACTACACTTCCTTTGATTGCTTTCTGAGTAGTATATTGTATGTCATATTCTGTCAAGATCATTTTCCATCTTGCTATTCGTCCGGAGAGAGCAGGTTTCTCAAATATATACTTGATTGGATCCATTTTTGAAATCAATAAAGTGGTATAAGTCAACATATACTGTCTTAGTCGGCAAGCAGCCCATGCCAAAGCGTATCAAGTTTTCTCGAGCAGTGAGTATCTTGTTTCACAGTCGGTAAACTTTTTGCTAAGGTAGTATATTGCCTGCTCTTTTCGACCAGAATCGTCATGTTGCCCCAACACACACCCCATTGAGTTATCCAATACTGTCAAGTACATAATCCAGGGTCTTCCTTCAACTGGTGGCATCAATATAGGAGGTTCCTGTAGATACTTTTTGATCTCATCAAAAGCTACCTGACATTCGTCATTCCATTCCATTACTTGATCTTTCTTCAACAACTTGAAGATTGGTTCACAAGTAGCAGTCAACTGGAAAATAAATCTTGAAATGTAATTCAGTCGTCCCAGGAAACCTCTAAATTCTTTCTCAGTACGAGGAGCAGGCATCTCTTGTATAGCTTTTATCTTTGCAGGATCCACTTCAATACCTTTACCACTGACAATAAAACCCAGAAGTTTACCAGATCTAACTCCAAAAGTACACTTGTTTGGATTCAATCTCAACTTGTATTTCTTCAACCTCTCAAACAATTTGTGCAAATGATCAAGATGCTCTTTTCCAGTTTGAGATCTGGCTATCATATCATCCACATATACCTCTATCTCATGGTGAATCATATCATGGAACAAAGCTACCATAGCACGCTGATATGTTGCCCCAGCATTCTTCAAACCAAATGGCATCACCTTATAACAGAAAGTGCCCCATTATGTAACAAATGTATTCTTCTCCATATCTTCAGGTGCCATCTTAATCTGATTATACCCAGAGAAACCATCCATAAAAGAGAATATCTTATGTTGAGCAGTGTTGTCTACAAGAACATCAATATATGGAAGTGGAAAGTCATCTTTGGGGCTGGCTTTGTTCAAATCCCTGTAATATACACACATGCGTACTTTACCATCTTTCTTAGGCACCGGCACCATATTTGCAACCCACTGAGGATAAGAAGTAACAGCTAAAAACCCTGCATTGAATTGTTTCATCACCTCTGCCTTAATCTTTTCTGACATATCAAGACGCATACGACAAACTTTCTGTTTTATTGGGCGACAATCCTCTTTCACTGGTAGACGGTGAACTACAATATCTGTATCCAGCCCTGGCATATCTTCATAAGACCAAGCAAAAATTTCCACATTGTCATGTAACATCTTAATCAACCCGTTCTTAACACCATATTCCAACTCAGCACCTATCTTGACCTCTTTCCTGCTTTCTTCAGTTCCCAAGTTCACAACTTCGATTGGTTCCTCATGTGGTTGTATAGCTCTTTCTTCTTGTTGTAGCAATCTAGCCAACTCTACAGGCACTTCACAATCTTCTTCCTTTCCATCCTCGACTTGATAGATCGGATTCTCGAAGTCATAATTGACAATAGCATAATTGTTATCAATAGGATCCAGAGTGGATGAAGATCTGCATTTTAGTGACGTGGATGTGTGTAAGAACACATAGCTTTTTTTTGATAAAAGGAAAAAGTAAAAGAAAGACAAAGAGCGCAATATTTACGAAAGCGAGAAACGTCCATTGATTTTATTGAATGACAATATGCAAATGAAATGACAACCCTAACAAGCATACCATCGTGCCCCGGGCAAGGCACAAGGCTTAAAAGTATTTAATTGTTCAAAGTTACAAAAATTAAATTTAGAAAAATAAAATAGCATTTACTCCTGACTAAAGGAGATAGGAATAACGTCTTCAGCCTTCCAATTGTTGAGTCTATCACCTATGGTAGGAAAGTTCCAATCATCCAGGTTGTAACCTTCATCGTAATCTTCCACATCATTGACTTGGTCCTTTATGATTCCTCTATTGGTGATACGAGCAGCACGAGCACGATGAACAACCTCCTGAGATTCTGCAGTAAAACCCAAACCAAACTTGTCAGACTTGTAAGGAATGTCAGGAAGCTAACCCCAAATAGTACAACCACCTTCTTCAACCACAACTTTAGCATCTTTGAGGGAGGCCATTGTAGGAGGTACTCTGGTAATCACATGAACTCTTTTAACAGCAGGGAGGGCTTCAGTAGCAGGAACGGCTTGAGGAACCACTTCAAATATCTGGCAAGGAGTCTCAATAAATTCACCCTCCATCTCAACATATTTAAAATTATTCACATGACTGACCATGCATTCTTCTTCACCATAAACAGTGACAATCTTTCCTTTTACCGAATACTTCAATTTCTGATGTAAAGTGGAAGTCACAACACCTGCCCCATGGATCCAGGGCCGCCCAGGAAAACAAGAGTATGCAGGACGAATATCTATCACATAGAAAGTGGAATCAAAGACTTGAGAGCCTACTTTGATTGGAAGATCCACCTCTCCATGCACCATTCTTCTTGAACCATCAAAGGCCCTCACCACCACATTACTTGGTCTTAACACTACATCCTTCAAGTTGAGTTTGTCCATAACCTCCTTAGGTAATACATTTAACGAAGAACCATTATCAACCAACACATGAGACAAAATAGTGCCCCTACACTCAATGGGGACGTGCAAAGCTCTATTATGATTTCTTTTAGCAGGAGTCAGATCAGCATCAGTAAAACCTAAGCCATTATCACTAGTTAGATGAGCAACACAATTTTTGAACTGGTCCACAAAGATTTCATGTGGTACATGAGCAGTCTTAAGAAATTTGATTAAAGCCTTGGCATGGGCTTCAGAACACAATAACAAAGATAGCATGGAGATTTTAGAGGGAGTATGCCCCAACTGGTCAACAACATCATAATCACTCGTGCGGATGATCTTCAGTACTTCTTCCATCTACTTAGAGAGGTCTTCACTAACTGGTGCTTCAACTTAGATAGGTTCAATCACTGGTCCTTTTCCCTGAGCCTTAGTACTTGGCCCTGAGTTAGAGATATGAACTGGAGTAGCAGCAGTCTTTAATGTGTCTTCTAGAGAGAAAATTCTTCCACTCCTGGTAACCTTACTAGACCCAACAATATTGTCAACATCAAGATTAGCGTCAGTAATAGGTGCATCAGACAAAGGCTCTTGTTTGACACCATGGATATAAACATCAAAACCATAATTCCAGGGTATAGCCTTGTCAGAAGTATATGGGATAGGACCAGGAGTAGTAATAATCATTGGAGCCACCTTTGGCTCAACAGTAATCTTCAAAGGACCCTTAGAAGTGATCCTCACTGGACCCTTGGAAGTAATCTTCACATGAATCTTGTCAACCATAGCCACATCTTCAACTTTCAAGTCTTGAGCCAAACCTCCACACAGACTCTCTATAGAAGGGGTCATCTCAAATAGTATAGTATAGTTATCTATCAGGCGTTGAATACCTAACCTTAGCTTCCAACAACTATCGGGTTTGTAGGCACAGTAAAAACAATCTTCATTGCAACCTGGAAATAAACCGGCTTGCACAAGTTTCTTCTTGACAATAGATAGAGGAGTAGTTATTTCAGCCACAGTACGAACATAAACAACCCCATCAACATCATTAACAGTCTTCTCATGTTTAGGCATAGAAGCAGTAATCACATTAGGAGTTTCCAGAGGGTCAAACTCAATTTCTCCATTCTCAATCATATCCTGAATTTTGTTCTTCAATGCCCAGCAACTGTTAGTATCATGTCCAGGGCTATTAGAATGGTATGCATACCTTGCATTGGGATTGTAACGAGAAGAGGAAGTATTGGTATTCTGTGGAGGGTCCTTCAAAGTAATCAATTCTCCTTTCAACATGTGTTGCAAAGCCTGAGCCAATGACATATTGATCTTGGTAAATTGCCTCCTAGGCTTGGGCTGACTATTCTGTTGCTGCTCTTGTGGTGGAGGTGTAGGATTAGAAATCAAAACAGCTCCCACAGATTGGTTACGATTATTACGACCATGTTGGCCATACATATCATTGGATTCCTTTTTCCCATTAGGGGGCTTCTTGGTGGTATTTGAAGAAGCAACTATCTGAATCTTTCCACTTCATATCCCACTCTCCACATGTTCTCCAGTCATTATCAACTCAGTGAAGCCAGATGATGAGCTTCCAATGAGATGACTATAGAAAGGACCATTCAACGTACTCATGAACACATCAACCAATTCCCTGTCAGTCAAAGGGGTTGAACTCTACTTTCCAGATCTCTCCATTTCTGAGCATACTCCTTGAAACTTTCTTTGGCATCCATGGACATGCTTTGGAGCTGCATACGAGTTGGTGCTAAATCAGAATTGTATTGGTACTGCTTATAGAAAGCCTCAGCAAGATCATTCCAATTGCGAATGTTGGTACTCTCCAGTTGATAATACCATTCCAGTTGGGATACATATAAACTCTCTTGAAAGAAATGCATCCATAACTTCCTATCAGGAGTATGGGGTTGAATTCTTCTGACATAAGACCTCAAATGCAATTTTGGGTAAGACACACCATCATACACCACAAGAGTAGGAACCTTGAAACCAATAGGGATTGAGACTCCAGAAATCAAACTCAAATCTTCAAAGTCAAACCCATAATTCTTCTGTAGTTCCATAGCATTCATTCAGTCCACCAGCATCTTATACTTATCTTCACTAGTAGGATCTTGATAATAGTTCTCCTCATAATCAAAATCTTCCACAGTATCATGGAGACTGCCTTCTTCTTTCTCATAATTTTAAGACCCAAGATTCTCAACCTCTTCATCTGTCTTGATTGGACCTCTGAATCTTCTACCCAGGTTGATGAAGCCCACTGACTTTCTGGTCTTCTTCTTTTTCTTGGTCATAAGTGCCTTCAGCTCATCTTGTCCTCTGGACAAATTCAGAATCATTTCTTAAATTGTGCATTCTGATTCTGGAGATCCTTGATAGTTTGTTCGAGAGCCATTTCTTCTGAAATAAACAACGAGAAGATAAGATACATGTTGTGAAAACCTGTCATGCAATGATATGGTATGTATATGCATATGCAATGTTTTCAAGGACCGCATGATTTAAATTTGTTTAAAGAAGACAAAAACAAAATTTTATTAGTAAGTGTTTAATATAAATTTGCCCATTGGGCTTACAAGGAAATAACAATAAAGTACAAAGAGATAAATATATGGGGTTTTAAGTCTCCCATGGAGGCTTCCTCTTTGTGTGGAGGTACTTTTTGAGGTTTTGCTCCTCGTGAAGTTGCCTTGTTAGCTCCAGAATTCTTTCTTGACCAGCTCTGAAGTGAGTCTCAAAAGTATCCCTTTGCTCATTCAACTGAATCCAGGACCTTTGTAGTTCTTCCAAATCAGTGGGCATGTCCGGATGAAGGATGGTATATGGAACATCTCCTTCAGCAACATGCTCTATAGTGATTGGTAGAACAACGGGATATGGCATCATAAGAGTCTGAGCACGAGATCGCACCCATCTGAGATAAGGCTCCATAGGAATAGAATACTTTGGCTCCAAAGTCTTGTTATCAATCCTATTCACCTTGTTCCAAGCTCGTATAAACCTGTGATGGTAATCTTGAAGATCGTTGTCGTAGTCGAACACAATACCCTGAATAAACATGTCATGAGGACCATTAATCCGAGCATAACCAAACTGACGTAGAGCTAAAGAAGGGTTGTAGGTAATGCCCCCTCTTATGCCAAGGAGTGGCACATTAGGGAACTCCCCACAACGGTCAATGATAGTAACATTCCCCATAGATCGAGAGTACCAATGAATATCTGCATGAGAAAGTGACATAATCCTCTTAGACCAACTTAACCCTTGTTCATTCTTCATCACTGATCGAGGAAGGTGAGAAATAAACCACCTAGACAATAAAGGTATGTAGCACATCAGAATTCCTCTCGCCTTCGTAGTACGAGTGTGAAAAGAATGTAAGATGTCTCCAAGTAATGTAGGCACTGGATTGTGAGTCAAAAATATGTTGATGGCGTGTACGTCTATGAACTATTTTGGATTAGGGAACAAAACTAAGCCATAAATCAATAGGGCTAGGATCTCCTCAAAAGCATCATAACTCATAGCCTTTAAGAACACTTGAGCTTTCTCCATCAATACCTTAGCAAGAATACCATTAACTCTGCTTCTCGTTTCTAGGACAATGTCTGATTTCTTCAAATGTAGGGCTGCAACAATGACTTCAGGTTTAGGCTCCTTCTCTAAGCCTATGAAGGGTCTCTGATCAAGGATAGGTATACCCAGTAGTTTGGTGAACTCTTCCATTGTAGGAACCAGCTGATAGTCGGGGACTGTGAAACAATGATGTTTAGGATCAAAGAACTGAAATAGGACACTCATCATGTCTTCATTGAACCCTAAAATGACTAGATCCAATAGGTGACCGTGCTTCTTGATGAACTGGGAGTTTTCAAAAACTCAAGAAACCAGTTCCTTAAGCTTAGAAGGTATCCCTACAAAGTTGATCCGGATTGTATTCCTACGAGCAGAAGCCATGACCTGCAACAAAGAACAAAGATAAATCCTTTGGTCCTTGAAATGGTTAGTGAAAATGCTATGCTTATGATGTCATGATGTTATGCTCAATCACAAACATGTGGCACACACAAACAAGTCACACAATAGCCCTAGGTTTGAAGGCTTGCATGAGGTTTAAAGGTAAGTACCCTCCCCTGAAGTTTAGTTGGTTCATCATGTCCTACAAAAGTAACCAGGTTCTAAGGGATCAAAATATCACTGATCCTTCCCATGGGTGGTTGTTCAGTAGGCAACTTACTTGCCAACCAAAACCCTTCAAGTTTAGGATCTCAATGAGTGTAGTATCGAGTATCAACCAACTTTAGACTTCTCCAAAGCCGGCTATCTCACTACTTTCTAAAGGCCAAGATGGGATAATTAGGGTTCTAAAGGTTAGTTAGTGTATTGACAACATATGGCAGCCCCATATTATCCTTAACTTACTTAAGGAACATAAGCACCAACCAAGAAGTCACACTAACTATGGCCACCAGATCAACCATATCGATATACGCCGTACAGTTTCCTTGGTCTATTGCCATTTACCTAGGGTACACTAGATCCGGGTTAGGATCTTTCACACAAAAAGCCTAATAAGTAATATAAAGCAAACAAAGCAAACAATTTTAAATGATCTAATTCCTAAGGGTACCCCTCTTTTACTTAGTAACTCCCCAGCAGAGTCGTCAGTCCTGTAACACGGTGGGAGAACTGACTTTCTATAAATGTTGCAGATAGCAAGAGTCGCCACCGACTTTTATTTTATCCATAAGGAAGGGACATAAAAGAACAGGAAAGACTGTTTTGAAAAGACTTGGGTTGGAGGGGGTAGGTTATATAAACGAAAGGTATTAGCACACTTTATATCCATGGTTATCCTTGAGCTCTTAGTTACTTAGCTCACTTAAATGTTTTTTGAAAAGTGTAGTGTGTGATTAGAAATTTTCTAAGTACTTTGTAATAATCCTCGTATGGATGTATACAAAGCCTTGTATGAAAATATTTGAAAATATTGTGAGGTGTGAAAAGTATTTTTGAAGAGTGAGCAAGTAACTATGAGGTACCTACCCTAGACTAAGTCATTCTAGTTCTTTTATGTTTCTTCAAGAGTAAGACTATCCCTGCTATTAAGGAATAGGTAGTCATTACCTTGGATTTGTTTAAGGGACATGCACATGGTCATCGTATGGTCAATGAAGGCAACTTAAGGGTGTCTTTAGCAATTCGTAAGGACTATCATCATATTTACCGAAGGGACAAAATCATTATTCCGTAAGCAACCTCGAAGGGACTTGATCTTTTCAAATCTTTTAAAGGGACAATGATGATTTCTTTCAAAGGGACTTTGCTTAGGCACACCTATATTTGAGGGACTTGACCATTTAGATAAGGCAACCAAGAGGGATACCTTAGGAAGTGTGGACGGCGATCCTAGATCGACTTATGTGTGTGAATGATTTATTTCAAATATTTATCTTATTTAATTAATTATCTAAGTCCGTATTATTATTCAATTAGTTTTCACTCCCTATTTACTAACCAAGCATTTAAATAATAATAATTAAAAGGGCGGAAAAATAAATCTAAACTATTACAAGACTTTGGGCAGTTACAAAATAATCGAGCGAAAAATAAATTACAACATACAAACCTATACATTTTTTCTAATAATTAAAATAAAGTAAGAATTAAACATAATAAAAATAATAATAAAGCAATACTAATAAATAAAATAATTAGGGTTAATATTAGTGGTGAGAGAAAATTAGGGTTTGTTAGAATTAATTAAGAAAATTAGGGTTTTTAAAAAAAATAGTTAAAACTTAATTAATTTATTTATAAAATTATTATTATAAACAAAAGAATATATTAAAATAAAGTTATTATTAAAAAAATGTTTCTCTCTTTTTAAAGAAATAATAAAATTTTAATTTAAGAAAGAATTATTTTTATGGTTTAAATTTAATAATTTAGTTAAATAAAGTTAATAATAAAAGAAAATTAGAATATAAGAAAAAAAGTGAGAAATTGATCAAAAAGATAGGACCTGGAAATTGAACCCAGGTCCTTTACCTCAATAACGTAGCACAAAACCAACAGGGCCAACGCGCGCTGATGTTAATGCTACGGACCAAAATCATTATATTTTCAACCTGTAAAACAAAACTAAAATGTAAAAAAATTTGCTGGAACCAGGGATCGAACCCAGCCTCTATGTTCATCTGCGCGCACACACTACCACTGGACCAAACATGTCTTGTTAAAATATAACCAGAACGAAAACTATATATTATATGATGCAAATTCAAATTCCAGAAAAGGCGCCATCTTCTTCAACCTTGGACATAAAATTTTAGCTACGATTTTGCAGTGAATTTGCTACGAAAAGTTCGTAGCTAATTAACCTGGAATTTCAAGAACTTTCAAAATACGCACGGTTAGCTTCAATTAATTATACCAATTGATCATCCACAACCTATACAACTCAATTATATCATCAAAAGATATTTATATTGCGTAAATCAAAGAATCCAAATTTGAAGCTTGAAACCCTAAAAATGGCATCTTGCTAAAACGACATCGAAACTCAAATTGATGCACCCAGAATCATTCTACACATTCAAACAAACAATATTATGCAATCAAAATCAATGTATCATGTATAAATAAACGAAACCGAAAAATCACAAAAGAGCAAGAAATATGAATCCGGTTATGGCGTTTTGGGACATGAATGGATGTGTTAATGATTGGTTTACATTCAATGATGTTCAAGGAAGACAATGCAACCTTAAAATTGCCTTGAAAAGCCCTGTAACTTTCAAACCGAATTTGAAATTTTCTTTGTATTTTTTGACCTTTGATATGTGTTCTTGGCTGCCCAAACTTCGTCCCTTAGGCTTGTCTCAATTGTGTTCTTATAGAAGAGTCAATTTAGGTCAAAAAATCAGATGGTTTTGTGGGCTTGTGGATACCTTGAGTGTGAAGAAATCCCTCTCATAATTTTGTCCAAAAATCAAATGATACCCTTCCTATTTGGTGGTGCACGAAATTGGATGAGATCAAATCAACTTGAATGTCATTTAAGAGCTTCTAGAAGAAAGATCAAATCAAATATTTGTATTTTCATATTTTATTTTGATTTAAAATGAATTTTAATGAATAAAATCCAAATAAATAATAAATAAATTATAAAAATCAGAAAATATTTTAATTGGGTCGTGCTTGATGTTATCATGAAGATTGAGTTGCAAAATGATAGGCCCATTTGGAAAAAATTAGATTTAAGCCCTTATTTTCTTCATACACCCCTTGAAAATCTCCCAACTTTGACAAGACATAAATCCCTCAATTTTAAGGCTATGGAGGTGTTCTTGGACATTTTGGAAAGCTTAAAGAGTACTCTAACAAACCTCTTTGGTCTCATGTCCATATCTTTTACCATTTTCAAATTATGCTCTTTGGAAAAAGTTGACTTTTTTGTTGACTTCCAAAGGACCTATAATATTTTAGCTCATACCTTCCAAATAAAGCATTTTTAGGCTTGACTTGTGAGACACAAAGTTGTAAAGAATTCAATTTCCTTAATCTTTTCTACCAGAGGGTCAGGTATTCTGAATCTTAATCTCTTCTACTTTTATGTACTTGCATTCTTACTTTGGCATTAGAGAGCCTTACAGGTACACCCCCAGTTCATCACCGTAATTGTTGCTCAACACCTAGAAGGTTCCTTCTGATTAGGTCAGATCAATATATATATATATATATATATATATATATATATATATATATATATATATATATATATATATATATATATATATATATATATATATGGATATTCTTAGTTCAAGAGTAAGTTTATAAGACTTACTTCACATCCTCACCCTTAAATCATTTCTAATCAATGGTTGAAAATAAGCCGTAATTTTCTCTCCATATTTAATTATTGATTATTTGCAGAAAAGTTACGGCTTATTTTCAGCTATTGATTAAAAATTATTTAAGGTTGAGGATGTGGAGTAAGTTTTATAAACTTACTCCTGAAGTAAGAATATCTCCACTTATATATATATATATATATATATATATATATATATATATATATATATATATATATATATATATATTCAAACTTTCAGGAGATAAAAGGGGGAACAGTTGGGTGACGTGGCAAGTGGACTGACAGACATGTTCCTTGCCAGCTCTGAGTGCACGCCCGACTTACAAGATGCTTGCCCGACCGTTAGGCGCCCCTACCCGTCTGCCAGGCGCCACTGCTCGAGTATACGGGCCTCTGCTCGACCTATTGGGCCGTAGCCTAATACAGCCTCGAGGCCCAGTTCGGAACACTTCTGGTAAGTGTGAGGCTGCCGAACTGGTGCTGGTACCCCCATGAACTATGTTATGCGTGCCATTTGAGACACCATCCATTGATTTGTCTCAGTCGTATTCTGGATCAAAGGATGGAAAATTTCTCCCATAGTTTGGGACAAAGTATGCACCATTTGCATGTTAATTTCATCCATCGAATGCCCCACGACACCAGTCTGGTTATTCCTTCTCATATTTATTGCAAATCTGGATTCCTGCAATGGTGAAGAAATAACATTGTCTGAATAGATCGGAGGAGCATTTCTCAATCCTGCCATGGTAGTTGAGGTACCAAAGAGTCTCGGATATGCCTGAGAAAGTGATGTAAATATTTGTGGTTGAAATGCAGCTGTACTTGGTGGTGGAGTTTGAGCATTTGGCCCAATATACTCCAACACTGGTTGTGTATAATATCTGTTAATTGTGTCTCCTAATCCCGTTGAAGGGGCTTGCTCTGACGTCACAATTGGTGTGGTCGCGGGTCACGTCGAAGGATTGGAGGTTGGGATGGCCTCATTCCTTGGTCCACCTTGTATGTTCGTCGTACGAACATTTGAACTACTCACTTGAGGATTCAACCCACTCGTTATGGGTATTGAATCGCTTGAGTTTCCTTGGCCATAAGCCATCATTCTTGTGTTTCTTCTTTTAGGGATATAATGTTCTCTACTGGCTACTTTGCCACTTATCAAATGCATACAACAAAGGTAACCATTCCTTTTACCAGACCATCAACATCAAAGGAGTTATTAAAACACAGAAGTTACAAAAACATTACGAAAAGAAAAGAAGTTATTAACATTAAATCGTTTTCTACTTTAGCACTGTCCCATTGTGAGTGCCAATTTGTTTACCCCAAAAATTGGTAAACAACCGCCGGTCCTCTGAAGATACCAAAAATACCCCCAGTTACTCGCAGGATCGACCATATTGATCCTAGGACATGTGCTAAATTGGAGAAGATTGTGATGTTGATATATCACGTTTTTGGGAAAGAAAAAGAGTTCTTGAATCTCTCAACGAGACTCATATTTGGTTTTAAAAGGAAAACAAAGTAAAAGACAAAGGATTTTAAAATAAATCAAAGTAAAGACAAGGCTGATAATTTTAAAGGAAAATAAAGGCAAGGCTTGAAACTTAAATGAAATTTAAAGGCAAGAGGAGGAATGTTAAATTGCTAGAAATGTAAAAGGCTGGAATTGTAAGAGAAAACGCAGTAAATTGCTGAAAAGATAAATGACTTTGAAATGTAAAGTGCTTTAAAATAAAGGCTTTGTAAATATAAATGGCTTCAAAAGTAAATAACTTGGAGATAAATTTGACATAAAAGATAAATTGGTGGTGGTGTTTCAATCACGTACATTCTCACTGCACTCGTTTCTCTACACGCGGATACTTTGAGTCTACGGAGTTACTAGTACATATGATTTCCACACACTTATTCTAACACTAGAATAAGTTATTTATATACATTACAAAGTAACCGCTTTCGACGGTTTCTCCTATAACTATTCTAAGATGGTGACACTTATCCCATCACATGCTGAAGAAGCTTCATCTTGCACCACTTGTCCCTGTCTTTGAATTGAAAACTTCACGTTTTCTCTCCAAGAATGAACATGTAAGACCCTTGGTAATTGTCACCTTCGTCGAACATATGCTTGGTCGAATCCCCTCAACACTTGGAAAATGTTCCAAACTTAGAATTTCACTAAGTATGAAACTTGTAGGTAGTGAAAACCTTACTTTTGGCTTATCACTAGCAACGTCTCTTACTAAGTCAAGATAACCTCATTAATTGCTAGCGTCAAAATTTAGCGATAACACTAGGCCTGCAAGTCTACGTCGGCCCGAGGCCCAATACTCGGGCACAATCCATGGCCCAACAAAGACACGGGGATAACATCTCCCCCACGTAATCCACGTCCCCCAACTACCCGCTCTTATCTCCTGATATGTATGGGCAGTTGGACCAAAGACAAAACCACGTGCTAGGTCTTACATGCTCTTACGCAGTCCTTAACAGTTCTCCCTTGGGCCTAGCTAATCCAACCCATGGAGAACTTTGACCTAGCGCTGGGGGTACATTATAAATACCCTCTTCCACCAGAGGGTCAGGTATTCTGAATCTTAATCTCTTCTACTTTTATGTACTTGCATTCTTACTTTGACATCAGAGTGCCTTACAGGTACACCCTCAGTTCATCACCGTAATTATTGCTCAACACCTAGAAGGTTCCTTCTGATTATGTCAGATCAAAAAAAAATAAATATATATATATATATATATATATATATATATATATATATATATATATATATATATATATATATATATATATATATATATATATATATATATATATATATATATATATATGGATATTCTTAGTTCAAGAGTAAGTTTATAAGATTTACTCCACATCCTCACCCTTATATCATTTCTAATTAATGACTGAAAATAAGCCGTAATTTTTCTCTCTCCATATTTAGTTATTGATTATTTGCAGAAAAGTTACGGCTTATTTTCAGCTATTGATTAAAAATTATTTAAGGTTGAGGATGTGGAGTAAGTTTATAAACTTACCCCTGTGGAGTAAGTTTATTTAAGGTTGAGGATGTGGAGTAAGAATATCTCCACTTATTTATATATATATATATATATATATATATATATATATATATATATATATATATATATATATATATATATATATATATATATATATATAGGGAGCATATCTAGTGAGAATGACATTTTTATGTGAGAACATGAGAATGAATCTGAACCATTAGATTTTAAAATTAATGGTTGAGATTATTTATCATTTATTATAATATTTTAATTTAATTCATTTATTTTAATAATGATGGAGAGAGAAATAAATGAAACATAATCTCAACCATTAATTTTAAAATCTAATGGTTCAAATTCATTCTCATGTTCTCACATAAAAATGTCATTCTCACTAGATATGCTCCCTATATATATATATATATATATATATATATATATATATATATATATATATATATATATATATATATATATATATATATATATATATATATATATATATATATATATATATATATATATATATATATATATATTCAAACTTTTATATTAATATAAATATTATCTAGTTTAGAATAATATTTTATTAATTATTTTGGAGTATAAATAATATTAGTTATTTAAAAGCATATTTATAAAAATAATTTAATTTATAATCATTATAAAACATTTTTATGTTCATTCGATCAACATATTTTATATTACTAATTTTTAAATTAGTTTTTAAAATACATATATTTGACTGTATTTAATTGAATACATGTAAAAGAAACTTGCATAGTTGATGTATAAAAATTCAACGAATTAAAAAATGCATGAAGATTCATCTTTGATAAAAATAAAAACAAAATAATTTAAGTCCAATTTTATAAATTTTGAATGAAAGCTTTTATAGATGAAAAGAATTATAAACCAGAGATATTAAAAGCAAATGTTTTTACTGTGCAAATGTTTGTTTCCAAGGGTGTACAGGAATTTTGTACATTTGACTGATAATTTAAGTTACTCATATGAAGTTGTGCATAATCAAAAGACTAAACGGGTAATTATCAAAATTTCTATACTTAAAATCAATAATTTTTAATTTCATCATAAGTGGTCAATCTCTTAACCAATACATCTATGACAATTAAGATGGTTAAGGAAGTAAGCTCTCTCTCTCTCTCTCTCTCTATATATATATATATATATATATATGACTAAAATACAGTCTTGGTATGCGTAAGATTCTCATCAAATAGAAATGGCGTCTTGGAATTCAGTTTCTTTAGAACTAACCTACCAAATTCTGGGTTGGTTCGCTTTTATTGCATGGTCCATCAGTTTCTACCCTCAAGTCATCTTAAATTTTCGAAGAAAAAGGTTCCTATTTCTTCTTCTTCTTCTTCAATCATTTTCATTCTCTACCTATTCCGTTTGGTTAATTTAAAAACCCTGATTTTTCAATTTCAGCGTTGTTGGACTCAACTTTGATTTCGTTCTCTTAAACCTAACGAAACATAGTTCATATCTCATATACAATGCTTCTCTCTACTTTAGCTCTGCTATTCAGAAACAATATTTCCAGAAATATGGTTATGACCAGGTAACGTTCCTTCACCAACTTCTAACTTGAATCGCTTTTATTTACGATGTTTATGTGAAATTCTTCATTTTATAGGTATGATTTTATCTATTTCAGATGATACCGGTGGCAGCAAATGATGTTGCTTTTTCAGGCCATGCTGTTCTGCTGACGGCCGTTTCGTTGTTCCAGATTGCAATCTATGAAGTAAAAATGATGTTTCTTCTTGTTTTAAATGTTGTACTTCTTTTTGGGGTGTTTTATGAGTGAGTTTTCAGTTTTTCTGAACTTGGAAACTATTTTATTGTAGCGTGGAAGTCAGAAATTGTCAAAAATTTCTATTGGAATTGTCTCCGTTGTTTGGCTGACTGCTGGTGTTTGTTTCTTTATTGCTTTGTCTGATCATTCATGGCTTTGGCTTCTCAACATCTTCAAGTATGTTGTCTTTGCTTGTGTGGTCAATTGCATCTGTTTCACACTTTTTGAATTTTAAGTTTGCCTGTGCTTGATTATATGTGCTTGTGTAGTTAAATACATTACTCTATTTTTTTTGGAATGGGATCGTTACTTTTTGTTAATGGTAATGCAACCCTTGATATAGTATTAAAGTCTATATTCTGGGATTGTTAAGAGTCTCACATCAGACAACATGTGGCATGGACATATATTTATAAGTGAGGGGCAATCATCACCTTACATCTCGGTTTTGTATGGATAAGTTAGGCTCAACCAACATACTATAATATGGTATCAAAGCTCAGTTTAGAATCTTTTGGACTACTTGCTATTAGGTTTTCACCATCGTGCCACCCACTATTTATATCCATGCCCTAAGCCCGATAGTATTGGGCGTAGGAGAGTGTGTTAAGAGTCTCACATCAGATCGTATGTGACATGAGCATATGTTTATTAGTGGGGGCAATCATTGTTCTACGAACTTGTTTTGTAGGAATGAGTTAGGTCCAACCAACATACTATAAAAGGGATGATGAAAAATATCTGATTGCCATAGCCTGTGTGAATATGATTTAGTTTTGTTCTAACATTTTGTTTAAATTGATCATGTTGCAGCTCAATTCAAGTTCTTATGACTACTATAAAGTACATTCCCCAGGTTAGAATTTCCTTTTGTTTTCTTTTTCTATGCAGATGATTGTTGAGTAGCATTTTTTTATCACAAAAACAAACTCCTTACTGAACCTAATTTATTGGTTGTACTTCTAAATGCATATCAAACTATTTTCATGTTCTTCTCAAAAGTCCTTGTAGCCAACTCCAACTTAATATCTTTCTTTTTCTTAGAAAAAATAAACATATTGAATGGAATGAATTAAGGTGGAACCCAATTCTTTGATTCTTTCTCTCTATCTAGTAATGGAATCCGGAATCCTCTAAAAGTTTGAACCCTTCCTATAGCTGTATTGATTTGAAGCACCATTTTTCTATGATTTCCATTGTGCTCATGGCATGGAATTCTGTGAGACAACATCGTATTCGTGTCTCCAAATAAACTGTTTCTCAAAATTGAATAATAACACCAGTATATTTCTTTACTCTTCTGTTGATAACGGGTGTACTACGGAACCTGTAATAACACACTTTATAAACTGAAGTAGTTTACTATTAAATATTTTGTTCAAAATTTGCAGTTGGTGAAATAGTCTTGATTAATTGTTGTTTTTCCCTGAGTTAATTATGATGATAAATCAAAGAAAATCTACATCATTATTTCCAGCATCTTGCTTTTCATTTAATAACTTTTGTTATGAATGTAGGTAAGCATGAACTTCCTAAGGAAAAGTACTGATGGATTCAGCATTGGTAACATTCTACTTGACTTTTCTGGAGGAATAGCAAACTATGGACAGATGGTTGTGCAATCAATAGATCAAGGTTCGTTTGTCATGAACTCGTGTTCTGATAGGTCTTCTTGCCATTTGATTATATATTTCAACTGACATTTAAATCTCATCTTCCCAGATTCGTGGGTCAACTTCTATGGCAATATAGGAAAAGTGTTGCTCTCTCTGGTATGTATGGAAAACTCTCCTAATGCAATATTTTGCATCTTTTTTAAGTTTCACTTGTTTCTTCCGTTTCTATTCCATTCATTTTACATAATGTTATGGTTCTTGTTCTAATTCTGTTTTATTTCGATATCATTATTTTAATCTTAGAAATATGCTTCTCCATTTTAGTTCAGGAAATATGGGCTTGTTAGATTTTTGTTTCCACTTTCTGTTTTTGTTTCTTGTTTTTGCTTTTAATTATAAACATGTATTCTTTGTTTTTCATTTTGTTTCTTGTTTTTATTTTATATTTTAATGGAATGCATAATTGCAGGTATCTGTATCCTTTGACATTATTTTCATTATTCAACATTATGTCCTGTATCCTTCCAAAAAACCCTCCAAATTGGTGACCAATATTGGCGAGGATGAAGATCAAATTAGAGAGCATCTTGTCAGGCCTTCTGATGAGTCTCCACCAGATCATTTGTGAGACATGATTTGGTTCATAATGTATATTTAAAAGAGCGTGAAGATCGAATCAGAAAGCACCTTGACAGGAATGTTGTTAAAGAATGAATTCTAATGTATATCAAGTTTTCCATTGATTCCTATCACGATCGAAACAAGGATTTTTTCTGTCCCATGTACCAGGAGATTCTTTTTGCCTAGACCTTCACCAAACTTTGTTGTATAATTTGTATAATAAGTTTAAAAAAAATTATTATATCGATCTTTATGCCAATTTATATCATAAATTTTGACCAACTTACAAAATTTACTAGGTTCCCTCCCCACTTGGATCGATTCACTGCAGTTGGGTTTTCATACGGTTTTTGTAGTTTACTAACAATTATTTCTCAATTTTCTATGTTTGGAAATTTATCTTTTCTCTTCTTTCAAAACAAATACCCAGCTCTCACATATCTATGTGACTGTGGATAATTGTAGAGTTTTTAACTACATGCAATCGAATTCCAACTAGACCAGGTCAAAAGTTCAAATTAAATACTGTTAGTTGTAATTTATAGTTTTGTAGAAAGCTAGCATTTGATGTTAGTTGTGTTAGTTGTAATTTATAGTTTTGTAGAAATCTAGCATTCGATTATGTTGAAGTAGTTAGTCGAAGTAGTAGGAGTCAGATATATTCGACAGAGTCGAATACAACATATAGTTATGTAGAAGTGTAACTTGTAGTTTTATATTTTGCACTTTGTAAATTTTTGGTATGGGCTTTAGTTGTCTATATAAAGGGGGCATGGTATGATGTAAATAACAACAATATCACTTAATAAGGATTTTGGTTTTTTTCTCTCTTCTTCCTCTTCTTCTCTTATCTTTCTTGAAATCTTTTTGTTTCAACAAATTGGTATCAAGGAGTCGGGCTGTGCTTCAAAAAGAATATGTAATGAAAAATGGAACAACAAAATCAATGCAATTTCCAGCGAATCTACTGGTTTTCAAAAGTGAGAACTATGAACAGTGGGTTACGTAGATGAAGATCATCTTCATATGATTTCAAGATGTGTCTAAAATCGTGAATAGTGGAGTATTGCCATTGGAAGCGAATGCATATGATAGGCAGAAAGTTGTACACAAGGATCAATGGAAGAATGATGAAAATATTTTGTTCTTGATTCACCAATGTGAGGATCATCTTTTTATTTTATATTAATTAAATTAGTAACCATTAAACTATTTTCTAAAATATTAATAAAATTAATAACCTTTTTTTTAAATCCAAAAAATACAAAAAAATATCTTTTTATTATCTAATTAAACTAATAACCAAATTAAATTATTGTCTTAAAAATCAATTTTCTTAAAAAAATCAATTATTAAACTTTTTTTCTAAAAATCCCGTAAATCTATTTTACGCGAAGTCTCGATTTTCTTCCTTCTCTATCCTTATCTCTCTTCGATTTTAATTTCCTTGTTATTTATATTTCTTAGAATAAATGTATAGGTGCATGAAATTTGTAATAGCTAGATTTACTTTTCTCGCACGATTTTCCTAAATATTGTAACTGCCTATGGGATGTAATACCGTAGGAATTTTTATTCTTTCCGCACTTTATTTTCTGCAAGGGTTTTATAATTATGTAACTCTCCTAAAGCCCTATAATAGCATAAATTCATTTTCCTCGCACCTTATATTCTTATGCTTGTATGTGTGTGTGTGTGTGTGTGTGTATATATATATATATATATATATATATATATATATATATATATATATATATATATATATATATATATATATATATATATTCAACAGTGTAGTAATTAGGCGTGTATAGCAAGACTTAAAAAAACAAACGCTAGAATAACCGTAACAACTAAGAAAAAAATAACCAAATGAAACACACTTGCACACTTCACCTCTAGTGTAATATCTGTTGTTGCCTTTCGAATAATGGTCAAGTCCCTCAAATGTAGGGGTGTCTTAACACGGTTGCCTAATTAAAAATCATCAAGTCCCTTCGAATAAAATATCATAGTCCCTCGTTGTCCCTTCGAGTTACCTACGAACAAATGATCTAGTCCATCGATGACCCTACGAAAATGATGATAGTCCCTTTGAATTACTAAGACACCCCTACAAGGTTGCCTTCTATGACCATACGATGACCCTACGTCCGTCCCTTTAACATCCAAGGTTTAAGACTACTTACTAACTAAATGTAAGGACAATCCTACCCCTAAAGAAATGAAATAACAAGAAAAACTTTACAAACTTAGGGTAAGTAGTTCTTAAGTGCTTGCTCACTCCTTTTTCAAAATGCTTTCCACACCTCACATTTTCAAATACTTTCAAACTAAACACTTTGTATACATCCATACGAGGATCATTACAAAGTTAAAGACTTCTGAAATATTTTTCTAAATACACCACCACTATTTTTCAAACAAAAGTAAAGTGAGCTAAGCAGTTAAGAGCCCATGGATAACCATGGATACAAAGGGTGCTAACACCTTCCCTTTGTATAACTTACCCCCCGAACTCAATCTTTTTCAAAGGTCTTTCTTGTTCTTTTATTCCTTTCTTTATTGGATAAAATAAAAGTCGGTGGAGAGTCTTGCTATCCGCAACATAGTTTTTGTGAAAACAAAAACACCTAAGTCAGTTCTCCCACAGTGTTACAAAACTGACGACTCTGTTAGGGACTACTAATTAAAAGAGGGGTTACGTTAGAGTTAGGACACTTTACTTGTTTGTATTGATTGCTTTATTTTTAAGGGTACTTGTTGTGGGGATATTGTGAGAAAGATCCTAACCCGGATCTAGTGTACCTTAGGTAAGTGGAAATAGACCAAGGAAATTGTACGGAGTATACCGATATGGTTGATCTGGTGGCTACAGTTAGTGTGACATCTTGGTTGGTTCTGATTCCTTAAGTAAGTTGAGGATAATATGAGGCTGCCATATGTTGTCGTTAACATTAACTACCCTTTAGAACCCTAATTGACCCATATTGGCCATTAGAAAGTAGTGAGATAACCGACTTTGGTGAAGTCTAAAGTTGGTTGATACTCGATGCTACGCTCACTGAGATTCTAATCGTGGGATGTTTTGGTTGGCAAGTTAGTTACCATACTGAACAATAGCCTTTGAAAAGAATCAGTGACATTGAGATCCCTTATAACCCGGTTATTATTTCTAGGACAGGCTGAACCAACTAACTTCAGTGAGGAGGGTACTTACCTATGAACTTCATGAAGGCCTCTAAACCTAGGGCCCTTGTGTGACTTGTTTGTGTTTGCCACTTGCTTGCGTTGAACATAACATCATGACATCATAACATAGCATTTTCACTAACCATTTCAAGGACCAAAGGATTTATCTTTGTTCTTTGTTGCAGGGGTCTGGATGGTGAGGTACCCGACCTCTGATGACCGGATTTTCACGGATTATGGCACAAACATGTTTCCGTTGTACGAGATTATTTTTAAAGACATGAAGTTCAGGCTACCCTTTACGGACTTCCAGTAGAGTGTCTTCGTTCACCTGGAGCTCACACCATCTCAAATCCATCCAAACTCGTTTTCCTTCATCCGGGCATTCAAGAAGACTTGTGGTTACTTACAGATAGGGGCGACACTTCCCCTGTTTTTCCATGTCTTCCACATGCAACGGCAGGTCGTGAATGGCAAGTTCGGATGGGTCTCTCTAAAACAGAAGATGAAGATCTTTAAGGCCTTCTCAGAATCGATAAGGGACTTCAAAGACCGCTATTTCTTGGTCGAACCTCTTTCTGATCGAGCCTTGAACTCCTGCAAGTT
This sequence comes from Lathyrus aphaca, assembly GCA_963966055.1. Taxonomy (NCBI): domain Eukaryota; kingdom Viridiplantae; phylum Streptophyta; class Magnoliopsida; order Fabales; family Fabaceae; genus Lathyrus; species Lathyrus aphaca. The sequence continues at coordinate 92,756,332 of OZ014520.1, forward strand.
CTGGGGGGTGGATATTGACGACCAGGGCAATGATGTGTTGGACGAGGATGGAAAGGAAGTCCCCTGGATACTATTGAAGTTACTTTTTTCCTGGTCTCGAGACCATTTTGCTCGAGGAACTGACGAGTTCTTGGAGATCGGTTCTACTTTGGACGACAATGATCAGGCCAGCTATGAGGCGCTGATGAGTTATGTCTCCAAAATAACAATGAAGGTGCACGTGGACAAGCACGGCCACGATATCCTGGACAAAGATGGGGGTGCCAAGGTGACCCCTTGGTTTATTGAAGTATCCAAGCTCCTGTCTTGTGCGACGGACGGGGACGTCCGCAAGTATCTTGGTAGATTTATTGTTTATAATTTCTCATGCTCGTTTGATATTTGCTTGTTTCTGACCGTTTTATTTGTTCCTTTCCAGATTCAATGGTCAACCCTCAAGTCAATTTGATGGCCAACATGGGCAGGAAACAAGGAGCTAAAAAACTGACCCGGACCCGTTTGAGTGACAAGGTGGTCACAGGTTCAGTCACCTCTTCACCGGCCAGTCACGGTTCTCCCGGGGGGACCTCCAGAGTGGGCAAAAGACCTAGACCTGACAACATCGTCAATCTGGATGGTGCTTCCTCGAAGCATTCCTTCGAGCTTCCACCCTGCTTCATCAAGCCGAACTTCTTCAAGGAGCACTCCCTCCAAGTCCAACGAGCAGACACCCTTTACTTGGAGCAGACAAGCCGACCAGACAGACGGGCTTGGTTGGCTCGGGATTCCAGTTAGATTGTACGAGTCTTAGAGATGGCCTCTATGTTTGTCAAGGGGACGACCACTCATGAGGAGGAGATCAACAGGTTGAAGGCTCTTCTAGCGGCCTATGAAGAACTGTCCGGGGAGCGGGAGAAGTCTCTGGCCAAAGCTTCCAAGCAGGTGAAGGAGTTGGAGGAGTCAACGACTTCATCCAAAAAGGCTTCCGATGAAGAGATTGCTCGTCTGAAGGCCGAATTGACCCCGACTGAGGATGAGTTTGCGGATATTAAGTCCCTCAAGACACGTGTCGAGTTGGTGGCTAAGATCGAGGAGGGGTACACCGACTTAGAGGAAATGGCTAGTGTCGCCTTCAAGAACGCGGTCGAGCAGTTAAAAATAGTTAATCCAAGCTTGGCGTTTAACGAGGAAGGCACTAGTTTCATGTATAAAGCGGCAGACAATGTTATCCACATTCTTGACTTCCTCAAGGAGCCCGAGCAGACCATTCTTATGGATGAAGACCTTAGGAATCTTGTTGGGGGCTAACCGGGAGCTGACGACGAGGCTTGAATCGTGATTCTCTTTGTATGTTTTTTTGTTGGCTGGCCTGTGCACCATAGCCTTTTATATTTGACGGGGGAGTCTGTTCTCCCTTTTGTGTAACCTCGGAACAAGTCGGTCTTTTTGGCCGCATTTTTAATGTCATATTTATGACCTTGGTGGTCGGTTTCTGCATTTTATTTGTTCATAATGATGCGTCCTTCGGAGGACATATTTACTTATTATTTTTACTAAGTGTTTATGTTTTGGGAAGGTAATGCTCGATTTTAATGTCTGTCCATTTGGGGTACCGGACAGAATGCCACCTGTAAGGCTGATCGGGGGAAACGATGCTCGGAACATGTTAATGATCTGTGCTTCGCGACGTGAACATCCCATTGCAAGCTGGGTGTTCTTCCTGGTCATGGTACTTAGAAGATGATGGACTCGTTTGAGGATCCAATCGTGTGGGGATGACCATCCTCGTTTACAGGGAGGGTCTCACCGAATTGAATATATGGTATGCAATACTTGTACCTAGGTATGAATTTCAGGTTGGTGCCGACTGGTGCCTTAACTGTAATATTGTTTAAGTTTCTCAGCGTTCCAAGGACGATCAAGTTCTTCTCCTTGTAGATTTTCTAAGTAATACGCTCTGTTGTCCATTTTTGCCCGGACTCGGTAGGGTCCTTCCTAGTTAGCGGCTAGTTTTCCTTCTTTGGAATCTTTATGATTCCTTCCGAGGACAAGGATACCGACCAGGAAAGCTCGCTTGATGACCTTAGCGTCATTCCTTAAGGAAATCCTCTGCTTGAGGGATGCCTCACGTAGGGCTTCCCTCGACTAGATCGAGCACCTCGTACAGTATTTCTATGTTGGTATCTTCGTCCATAAGAGCTTTCTGTCCGTCTGGAATGGATGTGGATTTCTACTGGAATGACAGCTTCCGTGCCGTATGCTAGTCGAAAGGGGGTCTCCCTGGTGGTTGAGTGGGAAGTGGTCCGGTAGGCCCATAGGACACTGTGTAACTCTTCGACCCACCGTCTCTTGATCTCGTCCAACCTTCGCTTGAGGCCTCGAAGAATGATCATGTTTTCTGCCTCAGCTTTCCCTTTGGTTTGCGGGTGCTCCACGAATGCAAAATGTTGCTTGGTCCCGATGCTGGCGACAAACTCTTGAAATTCTTGTCCGTGAACTGAGTGCCGTTGTCGGTAACGATCGCTTGGGGTATCCTAAAACGAGTGAGGATGTTGTGTTTGAAGAAACGTAGTATGTTAAGGGCCTTGATTTTGGCCAGGGGTTTGACTTCGATCTACTTTGTGAAGTAGTCAACGCCGATGATCAGGTATTTGTTTTGATTGGAACCGACGATGAAAGGACCGAGGATGTCCAGGCCCCACCATGCGAATGGCCATGGAGAAGACATCGTTTTCAGCTCGTTCAGAGGCGCAAGGTGCATGTCCCCATGCCGTTGGCATTTGTCACATTTCTTCACATGTTCTTTTGCGTTGTTCTGCATCGTAGGCCAATAGTATCCTGCTCGGATGGCTTTCCTTGCCAGGGACCATCCGCCAAAGTGTTGGGCATTGATTCCTCCGTGGATCTCGCGTAGGATATGTGGGATTAGTTCTTCCTCGACACATCTCAGGAGAGGTATGTAGAACCCTCATTGGTAGAGTTTTCCTTCGACCAGGACATACGAGCATGACCTCCATTTGACAATGCTAGCCTCCTTTGGGTCCTCGGGTTATTCGTCGTTAGTCAAAAATTTGTATACGGGCGTCATCCAGCAGTTAGCGTCACCGATGACGTTGATGTCTAATGTTGCCTTCGATCCTTCAATACTAGGCCTTGTAAGTATTTCTTAAATGACCGATTTATTTCCTCCTTTCTTCTTCGTCCTCGCGAGTTTCAAGAGAATGTCTGCTCGAGTGTTGTTCTCGTGAGGGACATGTCTTACTTCTATGGTCGTGAATTTCACAATTTTTTCTTTGACGAGGGTCAGGTATTCTGATAAGTTATCACTTTTGACCTGGTATTCCCCTTTGACCTGCATGGTTACGAGTTGGGAATCTGTGCAGATGGTGATCTCCATTTCCCCTAGGTTATTGGCCAGCCTCAACCCTGCGAGGAATTCCTCATATTCCACTAGGTTGTTAGATGTTGGGAATGATAGTGAGAGGGATACTTCGATCAGAATACCTTCCTCGTTCTCCAAGATGACCCCCTCCCCGCTACCCGTCGAGCTTGATGCTCCGTCCATGAAAATGGTCCATTTTTTGGATGGGCAGATCAGGATGTCTGGGGTGACCATTTCGGCCACGAAATCAGCGAGGGCCTGTGCTTTGATGGCAGCTCTACTTTTGTACCGAATGTCGAATTCTGACAGTTCGAGCGACCATTTCAACATGCTCCACGCCATATCTGGTCGTCATAGGAGTTGTTTAATGGGTTGATTTATACGTACGACGATCGTATGCGCGAGGAAATAATGTCGAAGTCGCCTAGCTGCGTGGAGGAGTGCGAGGGATAGCTGTCGCTCCCCCGAAAAGGCACCAGGGTCCCCAGGGTACAGACGCGAAAGGTCGGCGAAAAAGAGAAAATGAAGGTGAATTGAATAGAGTCTCCAGCTTGGCATTTTTATCCCGAAGGAAAGGTAATGCTGCATAAACCGAGAAAAAGATGGATAAGACGGTTGAGAACCAGAGAAACTGAGAAAAGGGAGTTGGTTACAACCTGGAAAGGTATTAGCACCCAGATTGTCCGTCTTACTAGACAGGATCCACGCTTAAAAGATTGTGTTTAAAGGAGTAGTGTATGTGCTATCTGTGTGCAAAAGCTGGAAAATAAATATACAAGTGTCAGTGTCAGTGTAAAAGGGTGAATGCTCAGGAACTGAGGATTAGAAAAATGTTGAAAGAGGGGGAAGACACAAAGACTTTTGTTCGATAACTGTTAAGTTATGCCTACGTATCCTCTCCTGTAATGAGGAAGTCAGAACACCATAGTTCGACTCAAAGAGATTGAAAATAAATTGAATGTGAACTGCTTACTTGTCAATGCTCAAGTGTATGACTCGTCTGGCTCGAGTGCTAACTGTCTTGCATTAGACGGAAGAAGCAAGTTCTCGTTTGTGAATGAGTGTGATGAGAAAAGAATCCCGGAGGAGACAATTATTGTTTGTTTTTGTGTTTTCAGTTTTGTTATTGTTTTTGGTGTTTTGCATACGTTAATGAGCTTAAGCCTAAATCAAGGGCTTGTAAACTCATTATATCCTCCCTGATTAGGGATAATGAGCCTACTTAAGTGTGAGATAAGCATCTCAACTTAATCACCATGATGATGTAGGATTAAGATCATTAACCTACTTGTGATTATTTAGATGTTTTTGGATTTTTGTTTAGTGTTAAGTAATGAGTTTAATCTCTAATCACAAATTAGTGAACTCATTACACCATCCTAATAGAAGGATAATAGATGAGAACACTTAAGCTGAGGAAGATACATCAACTTAATCCATGGTTAGGGATTAAATTCATTATATAACAAGCCTTTATTAAATGGATTTTAATTAAAGGGATGAGATTAAGAAGTGGATTTTATGGTATGTAAGACAACTTGAGGGGGACTTGTCCATTAAACACTAGGGTTAGTCCCTCTTAACCATAAGGAAGAGTTAGAACCCTAATGTAAGGCCCAAGTTACAAGATAAAGTCTTGGGTGTTTTGATTAAGAGGTTTAAACAAATTAAAGGTTTAACACTTAGGATTAAAGCTATACACTCCATCCTAAGAGAAGGATGCAGGCATAACCCTAATTCCAAAGTCCTAAAACTTTAAGAGTTTAGTCTCTGATTATTGAGATGAGAAGAGAGACTCAAGGAGACTCAACGGTAAAAAGCTAAAGGGAACTAATTACAACCCTAATCATTATCATGATTGGATATCCTATGGTTTGTGAGGCTTAAGAAAGATCATCAAGGAAGCCACCAATGGAAGAAGCAGATGAAAGGAGGAGGAAACAGAAGAATAAGTTACTTACTTCCTAAGAAGATAAGTAACTTAAAGGATGAAAGTGAGAGAGATGGAACTTAAGTGAATCAAATTCACTTCAAGGACAAAAAAAATGAAAATGAAAGAGATAAGAAGAGGTGAGAGGTGAAGGCAAATCCACCTCTCAAAGTAACTTACCAAAAGTTCTAGAAAAGTTAGTATGGATGCATAAGGTATAAGGCATGAAGAAATGAGTTGAAATGAGATGAAATGAGATGCAAAGACCAAAGTCAGAAGTTCTTATGCTATGTAAATGTCATGTGAGATAATGCAATGTCATACAAGATGCACATGAATTACCATACAAGAATGAGATGTTATGGAAACATGCTTTGAAGTTTGAAAACACATGAAAGTTTATGAAATGAAATGAATGCTAAACATGGAAAATGAATGAAGAAACGATCAATCAAGGTTCAAACATGTCTTAAGATGTCTAAGATGACATATGAATGCATGAAAAGTCATGGCAAGTTCATGTAATGATGCATATGCAAGGTGAATGCAAATGAACATGAGAAATTAGGGTTACATGGATATGTGAGATGCAAATGGATAAACAGAAGCATATGACATGATTAAAATTTGAAATTAAGCTCAAAAAAACCCTAATCCCATATTAGGTCACACCCCAAAGGAGGAGGTCAGAAGCCTAAACTATCAAAAGTTATGATTTTTCTAAGTTTTCTAGGGTTTTTGTGTGGTTCAAAAGAAAAAATGCAAATCAAATTAAAAATGAAAGATAAATTCATTAGGAAAATTACCTATAAACTAAATTCAATATGTAACACAATGCAAAAAGAATCAAGTTCAAACTCTTCTTGGTTAGGCAGAAATGATTTTTCAAAGTTAGGGTTCAAAAATGTGATTTTAATGACCCTTAATTCAAAGACAATTGGCAAACTATGATCAAAACTAAAAAGAAATTTGTGTGAAGAGTTTGAAAATGTTTCTAAATGCATTAGAATGGTTCATGATTTTTTTGGTGATTTTTAGAAACCTAAATTCATTTTTAATTAATTAAAATACTTTAATTAATTAAAAATAACATTTAAATATTTTAAAAATACATTTTTAGTGCAAAAAATAAAATAAAAATTATTTTTTGATTGAGAAAAATATTTAAAGTCAGAATGCAAAGTTTCATATTTTTGTGATGGTTTTTGATATTTTAAAATAATTATGCAAAAGAAATGAAAATAAATGAAATAAAAATGAGAATAAATGGAAGTGAGCAGATCCTAAGGCTTAGATTCAAACTGGGGAAGGAGGGAATTGACCATGCGCGCATCTGGATGGCTGAGATTCAAACTGGGTTAATTAACTAATTATTTTAATTAAACTGAATTAGGGCTTAAGTGGATCAATCTGGACCCTACAAACACGCGCTAAATAGGATCCTACGGCTGATATTCAAACTGGCTGGATTAACCCTAATTACAACCCTAAACAAATTCAGGTGACCGGAGGGCGAGCACAAAATGCTATCTCTCTCCCTAGGCTATAAGAACCTCCGAAACTCTCCAGAATCAAACATTAATTATCAACAAGCAATAACCAAGCATCAAAAAGCATTTAAAACACGCATACATGATGAATCAAAGCAAAAACAAATTCACGGGCAAAGTTTCAGAACATCATGAAATGCTTATTTCTCAACCATTTTCAATTTTAAACACATCAGGGTGATCAGTGAAGCATGTAGAATCATTCTATAACATGAAAACACGTTTCTGGAAAAAAATGTTCTTGGAGGTTACCTGAGATGAGGTTCTTTGAAATGGAGCTTTCTGGCCTTCCCCCTTGTGCAATCCAGTCCCCTTTGACCTCCTGAGGCTATTGGTAAGCTTGAATGAAGCTTAGAGTGGCTGGTTTGTGTGTTTCAACTCTGACAAAGAAAAAATCGTGTTTATGATTCAATGGCTTTTAGGTCATGGTGAAGGGTGGGAAATGATCTCTGAGTGTTTTTGAGTTGATTGGTGGAAGAAGTTTGAAGTTTTGATGGTTGTGGAATGAGTTTCGAAGAGATGAAGGTGTGAAGTGATTTTGTGCAATCTGAGTGTATAAGAGGTTTTTAGCCTTGTGTGTTGTATGAAATGAGTTGCTTAATGTTCACATAAACAATGTTGATTGGCCAGAGAGTTGTTGTGGCACAGGCTGATTGGTATGGGAGGTTTTGCAAAATGTCAAGATTGTGTACTATGAGGTATGGGCACGGGTCAGAGATGTTTTCATGGGGTGTCTGGCCTCAGCTTGCATCAAGGATGACCATGGGATTGAATTTGATGTGCTGGATGGCTTGTGTAAACACCCCAAATTTGCCCTCACCCATTCACACCATGGCTTGTGATCTTCTCATATGCATAGACCTAATCATAGCATCTCATACCACATTTTGAGTCATTGCATTGGTTCAAAGTCATCTGCATCTAGGGTTTGTGATCTGAGCAATCCAAGAGCTTCTTGAGCCACTCCAAAGGTCATCAATCACTTCAAAGGGGTCCATGTATGTTAAATCATCATATTATATCCTCTCAAAGTCAAGAATGTCAAAAAATCACAAGAACTGAGAATGGTATGGAAGCAGAGCCAGGTTTGACTGCACAGATGACCTAGAATTAGGGTTTTGGTTTCAGAGGCCATAACTCCAAATTTTTTGGTCATTCTTGTTTCTATTGGTCTCTATATAGTATAGGGAGCATGCATATCAATTTTCATGAAGAAATTCCATGGGGAAGTCATCTGATCAAGAGTTGACTTTTCAAGCAAGTCAGTGCAAAATCAGGGCATCTGAGGCCCCCAATGACCCAACCAAAGGGTGTTCTTCATCATTTTGATTGTGTATGTTCTTTATTTGATCATAGAAGATGTTGGAAGTTCACAAAATTGAAGAATTTCAAGTCATTTGCAAAGTTGACTTTTTGGGAAGTTTGACTTTTAATGAAAATTGCCATTTTGGGAAACTTTTTCAAACCTTGCTTTTTGATTCAAAAATGCTTCAAATGGAAAAAAATTTGGTCATGAAAGTTGTAGAATGGATCATTCCCTTTTCAAAAAGTACAAGAACATGACCTAATTCATTTTGGATCAAAAGTTATGGCTTGTCAAAGTTGGCTAAAATCACAAAATTTGAAGTTTTCTACCAAAGAGGAAAAGTTGCAAATTCACTTGCCAAGGCAAATTGAGCTATCAAATAAACTTCTAATCTTCATACAAGCATGTACCAAGACCTAAAAATCAGAATGGGCCAAGGGATCACTCATTTTCATGACTTATGAAGCAAGAAATTTCAAAGGAAGCAAAAGTGAGGCAAGTTGCAAAAACTCACTCAAGTTTGAATCCACTTGCTTGCTGACTCCACAAACAATCCTATGGCTCTCCACACATCTTGCTGCGCAGGACACCCCATTCGTCCTTGGCTAGCTAGCAACCCATACCTCTCTTACACAAATTTGACATTTTGGCAACTTGAGCCATACCAATCACAGCAGTACACATTAACTCATCTGACCAATCCCATTTGTTTATACAAACCAAAAGCAAGACATTTCACATACAACACAAGCCTGAAAGCACCAAGAACATAGCTCTCTCATTTTCCACCCCATTTGCAAAAGCATTCGAAACACTCTCCACAAGCTGCAAACACATAAACAAACTTCACAAACAAACTCAGCATACTTCACTGATCAAAAAGCACCCATCACCATAGCCTGAAACTCCCTGAATCAAAAACACGATCACCACCCTCCCTTGAACAGAACTTCTGTAATCTTTCAAACCAGCCATCACAAACTTCTTCCAAGTATCAGGACCTCATCAGGAGCTCAAGAGGAGTGGTTTGCACAAAGAAAGGAGGTCAGAAAGTTGCAAACTGAGAAAGCTCAAGCTCAGGTACCTCAAGAACTTTTTTTCCAGAAATGAGTTTTTAAGTTCTTAAAATGTTCCTCATGCTTTGCTGATCACTCTGATGTTTTTACTTTTTGAAATGGTTGTGAAATAAGCATGTATGATTGCTCTGAAACTTTTCTGCCCTAGAAATGTCTTGCTTCGATTTGCCTGATTAATGCATGAAAAATGATTTTTGTTTGGGGGTTTTGATTTAGTTTTGAATGGGGTTTGATTCTGGGCTTTTAGAATTCGTTTTCATGAAGTTTTGAGAGAGTTAGCCACTTTCAGGTGAGAGTCTCGCCGGAGAAGACGACCGGAAGTCTTCTCCGGCCACCTGAAAGTGTTTAGGGCTAATCTGTGTAATTAATGTAGTTTGAATGTGGTGCGTTGATCTGTCTGACTTAGTCAATTCCCGCGCGTGTTCAAGGGTCCAGATCCTTTGCTTAGCCCTAATCTCATTTAATTAATTTAATTAATTCAGATTAGTTTAATTAGGTTAGTTTGAATATCAGCCTTTGGATATGGCGCCAGTCAATGCGCGCGTTTCCAAGTTCAAACCTCAGTCATTGATCATGCTTACTTTCATTTAATTTTAGTTTTATTTTCATTTTGATTCATTTATTTTGCTCATTTATTTTAAAATAGTAAAAATCATTCAAAAATTCTGAAAATTTTTATACAGCCTTTTATTAATTTTCAGAAACCAAAAACATTTTTATTTTTATTTTTTGCATTAAAAAATATTTTTAAATAATTTAAAAGTTTATTTTTAATTAATTAATGAGAATTAATTAATTAAAAATACTTTTAGGTATTTAAAAATCACAAAAAAATTCATGAAACATTTAAAATCATTTAGAAACATTGTCCAACTCTCAAACCAAATTTCTTTTTTGATCTTGATGTCTTTTGATAATTTTCCATGGAATTAATTTCATTTCAAAGCATTATTTTGATCCAATGTTCAAAAATTCATTTCTGCCTAGTCTTTAGGAGTTGGACTTTGATTCTTTTTACATTGCATCTTGCATATCATGAAGTTTATAGGATTAAATTGGCATGGTTTGATCTTGCATTTTCAATTTGTTTGACATTTTTCTTGACAAGGTACCTTAAAACCCTAGCAATCTTAAGAAATTCACAACCCTAATTAGGTTAAGAGTTAGAACCCCTGCTTTGGGCAGTGAGTTTGTATAGGTTCAGGGTTCCTTTGAATGCATTTTCAATTTTTTATCATGATGTTTGCTTCTGGTTTTGATTTTTGTTTTGTGCATTGATCATAAACCCTAATTTGGGCTTTCATCTGCATCCATCTTCCATTTGCTTGCATACCATGACTTGCCATGACATTTTGTGCATTCATTTGATTCAATTACATCTTAGGGCATATTAGAATCATGTTTGATCATTGCATATTGCATTTGCCATGTTGTATGCCATTTGCATTTCATAACTTTTCATGTATGTTCATGGTTCTAAGCATGCTTCTCTTGCATCCATATGTTTGTATGATCATCCTCATGCCTTGATTCATGTTTGCATCATATCATAGCATCATTAGCATCATATTCATGCTTCTGGTTTTGGTTTGCATCATGACATTGCATCTCATTTTGCATTGCATTTCATTTCTTTACTAACTTTTCAGGTGGTAAGTTGTATTGAGAAGTGAATTTGCCTTCACTTCTCATAATTTCTTTTCATCTCTCTTATGCATCATTGCTGCATTTTGTCTTGTGCTTTGGATTGAGCTTGCTCATTCTTGTTCATCTCACTTTCTTTCTTCAAGCAACTTGTCTTCTTAAGTGAAGCAAGTTGTTTTGCTTCTCTTTGCTCCTTTCATCTGCTTCCTGGTGGTTTCTCTGAAGATTTCTCTTGTAAACCTCACAAACCTTAGGAGCAACCAAGCATGACAATAATTAGGGTTTTGATTAGTCCCCCCATTTAGCTTTTACCTTTGTGTCTCTTTGAGTCTTCTCTTCTCATCTCCTAATCAGGGACTAAACCCTAAAGGCTTTAAGGCTTTGTGATTAAGCTTATGCCTGCATCCTTCTATTAGGATGGAGTGTATAACTTTAATCCTAAGTGTTAAACCCTTAATGTGTTTAAATCCCTTAATCAATTCACATAATAATCATCAAGACATCAAGCTTGTAACTTGGGCCTTGCATTAGGGTTCTAATTCTTCCTTAATTGGTTAAGAAGGACTAACCCTAGTGTTAATGGACAAGTCCCCCTCAGGTTGTCTTACAAACCCTAAAACTCACTTCTTCATCTTATCATTAACTAAAATCCATTTAACAAAGGCTTTGTTTTGTCATGAGGTTAATCCCTAATCATGGATTAAGTTGAAGAGTTTTCCTCAGCTTAAACATTCTCATCTATCATCCTTCTATTAGGATGGTGTAATGAGTCTGTTTAATCCCTGATTATGGCTTAGTCTCATTACTTAACACTAAATAAAAACAACAAAGACATCTAAATAATCACAAATAGGTTAATGATCTTAACCCTATATCAAAGGTGATTAAGTGTGAGATGCTGACTTCACACTTAAGGTATTCTCATTACCCCTAATCAGAGGGAGGATGTGATGAGTTTGCTAACCCATTGGTTTAGGTTTAAGCTCATTTACCTATGACAAATTCAAAAAGCAATAAAAGATTGAAAACACAAAAAACAAACAATAATCGTCTCCTCCGGGATTCTTTTCTCATCTCATTCACTCACAAACGAGAACTCGCTTCTTCCGTTTAATGCAAGACAGTTTGCACATGAGCCAGACAGGTCATACACTTGAGCATAGACAAGTAAGCAGTTCACAAGTCAATTCATCTTTCAGTCTCTTTGGGTCGAACTACGGTGTTCTGACTTCCTCATTGCACGAGAGGACACGTAGGCATAACTTAACAGTTATCGAACAAAAGTCTCTGTATATTCCCCCTCTTCCAGCATCATTCTTTTAGCCTCATAGTCTTGAGCATCTTATTCCTGTTCTTACACTGACACTGTACATCTATACACTTTATTTCTTTCACACAGACACATGTACATCCTGTTCCAGCTCTTTTGTACACAAATTGCACTGACACTACCCCTTTAAAACACAAATCTTTTAAGCGTGGATCCCGTCGAGTACGACGGACAATCTGGGTGCTAATACCTTCCCAGGTTGTAACCAACCCCCTTTCTCAGTCTCTCTGGTTCACAACCGTCTTATCCATATCTTTCTAGGTCTATGCAGCATTGCCTTTCCTCCGGGATAAAAATGCCTAGCTGTCGACTCTTTTCTTTTCCTGTGAGTTCACTCCTGTGTGTTCTCACTTCATCCTTTCGCCGACCGTTCGCGTCTGTACCTTATTTGAGCCAGTCTCATCTTTTGGGAGCGACAGCTTGGCGACTCTGCTGGGGAAACTTATACTGTAACCAGGGCTTCTGGTTCTTTTTGTGGGTTCCTCCTAGCGCTTGTTTGATTTGTGTTTACTGGGGTGTTATGTGCTATTTGTGTTTGTATATTTGTTTTATTTATTGCTTTATGTACAGTTTGTTTACTGCTTTCTTTACAGCTTTATATACATCATACTGTCATACTATTCTGGCTGGATCTGGTTTTGTTGCTTTGGTGGGTGGGTGTTCTATTGAGAGTTTAAGGTCCTATACCTGGGACCTGAGTGACACCTAGGCTAGAGTGGTTCATGTTCTTTCCCATTCCATTTCGGTCTGGTGCGGGAATATGAAACACGGTTCAGATATGGGTTTCTTCTTGAGAACTCTGTGCTACAGATTTCCTGTAGTGCTAGGGCTATCTGGGAAGCCTGCTAAGTCTGGATGACCTTTATTATGACCTTCAGAAACTGAGGTGAATTAGAGGAGGATCTTTTATGGTTATTGTAAACACTATACCTCCGGGTTAGAAGTGTTTACACTTCTCATAACTGATCCAAGTCCGAAGATCCTTGTTTTAGAACATCACCTGTGAGGGGGTTGGGTTGTTTACAGGTTTGCAGGTACCCTTGACCTCAGCATACCCTGATACTTGGTTTTGATTAAGAGTACTCCATTTTGGGACAGTTCTTGTGATTTTAACCATGGACATGTGACTCTTTATTTGAGTCCCCCACCTTGGTTACTGGACTTATGAACCTCCATCTGGATTTCTTGAACCTATTTGGACTTATACCAAGGCAGTAATCAAATCCAGCTTGATCACAAACCCTTTGCATATCATCTGCATACATCATCATTGCATCATTTAACATGTGTTTATTTGTTTTTCAGGGTATCCATATTACATTTGGCTTGGTTTTGACCCCTTCATCTGCATAGGCCTTTTGTTCACCAGCTACCTGCTTCAGCAACCTCCATCATCATCCTCAGCCTATCAGTAGCTCACCTCCAGTGTTAGTCATCATCATCAGCATCTATCTCAGCTCTTCAGCAGCAGACATGGCACCCAAGAAGAGCAACATCTCCTATCATTTCTTTGAGCCTGAGCTGGCTGGCATCAGGAAGGTCCAAGCCCTTATTACTCCAGACCATATACCACTATTCAGAGAACATTATAGAGGCATCCTTGATGTGGTTATGGATTTGGACCCTACCCAGAGGAGCTTGATTCATACTTGCCTGCAGTTCTATGATCCCCCTCTGAGGTGCTTCACCTTCCAGAATTTTCAGTTGGGACCCTTGTTGGAAGAGTATTCATCACTGATTGGTGTACCTATCAGGGGTGGAGTCCCCTTCAACCCTGAGATGGCTTTTCCCAGTAATGAAGAGGTGGCAAAGGCATTGTATCTGGAACCAGTTCTGATTGAGCAGAACATGACAACAAAGGCTGGAATCTCTGGTCTACACTTGGATTTCTTGACCTCTCAGGCTATCCTGAAGGCCTCCTTGGGAGAATGGAAGGAAGTCTGTGCATTATTAGCCCTTAGCATATATGGGGTTATATTATTTGCAGATGAGCCTAAGTTTATTAGCAAGAATGCAATCCATCTTTTCATTCTGAGGAACCCAGTGCCCACCTTACTGGGAGATTTCTACTACTCTGTTCACCAAAGGAATGAAAAGCAGAGAGGAAGGTTGGTGAGATGCTGTGCTCCCCTATTCCATACCTGGCTGCTCAAACACCTGCCCAAGACTGATGCATTCTTGAATCCTCACCAACAGAAGAATTGGGCTAGGAGGCTTGTTGCTTTGACCTCAGATGACATCAGGTGGTGCACCCAGAGCACCAAGGGCAGGGACATCATTACTAGTTGTGGGCAGTTCCCCAATGTACCTCTGATAGGAGTGAAGGGTTGCATCAACTACAACCCTCTGCTATTCAAAAGACAACTGGGCTATGAATTGGTCCATCCTCCTAGAGTGCAAGATCTAGCTGAGACCCTTTATTGTGAGATCAAGCCTAATCTGGCTATTGTCAGGCAAACATCCTGGGCTTGGGACAATGTCCAGACCAAAGGGATGGCCATTCTTGGGAGATGCAACAATGTGGCCTCAACTCAGTATTATGAGTGGTCTCATGCCAGGGCTCAAATTTCTGGGATGCCCTTCACCATTGAGGATGCACCTGGACCATCCACAGCACCACCTCCAGCAACTATCAGCCTGGAGGAGTTTGAAAAGCTAAAAGAGAGGAATGAGAATTTGTCTGAAGCCTTGAAGAGAACCCTCTGGGAGAGGAGTGATGGTCGTCTGGACATTGAAAGGTTAGAAAAGCTTAAGGTAGAGCATCTAGCCAGGATTGAAAAGTCAGAGGACTACATCAAGAAGTCAAGGGCTGGGGAACAGATTTTGAAGAATGCCTGTAAAGAGGCCCAGTTCCAGAAGGCTATGACTGATCTCTATCTGAAGGAGAGCCAAGCTAGGTGGGTCAGGATCACTGAAGCTCGCACTCAGGAGGATAAAAGAACTCAGGACAAGATTGAGCAGTTGGAGGCTAATGCAAAGGAGCAACAGGAAGCCCTATTAGCAGCCCAGAGGGAGATCTCAGAATTGAAGCTTAGGGCTGGTGTGAAGAGGTCAAAGGACCAGAGCAGACTCAAGAAGCTAACCACTGCTATCACCACCAGGAATCTTCTCATCAGGAACCTCACGGAGCATCCAGCTAATCCTGTGACTGAAGCACTTTTGAAGGAAGTCCAGGAGGATGAGTTTGGTCTTGGTGTCTGACTTTTGCTTGTTGTTGTTTTCATTTCATGTACTTTTATTTTATGTTGTATTTATTGACCCCTCAGAGGGCATGTATTGTAAAGAAACAAATTATGTATGATTCTCCATTTGTAATATATTCATTAGTTTGTTTCATCTGAGTTCTTTTTCTCTCAAGCTACATCGAAGCACCTTCCTCAGGGGTCTGGAAAGGTCAAAACCAAGTGCCAAGCCGGATACCTTGGAAACAAATAAGCATACCGCATTGCATACTAACTTTTGTTTTGTTTTGTAGGTTTTAGTTTTGTTTGTTACTAACTATGTTGTGATTCAGGAACTATTGCTCGACGACGGGTGTTCCCACTCAACCGTCCACACAGATATCCTACCCGCAACAACCTTCCGGGTATACAAATGGACCAGGTACAGCAGGACCTTACAGAGGTCAGGACTCAAATGGCCAATGAGAGACTGGAAATGAGAAATCAGATGACCCAGTTCATGGAGGTGATGAATGGCTTGGCTCAAAGTCAAGAGAGATTAAGGGCATTGGTAGAGAGGCAGACCCAGGAAGAACCCCATCTAGGGACTAGGGGAACAAGCAACAATGAGAGGGTTCAGCCTCATGTTAATCCTCTAGTGTATGGGCCTCACCTTCATCCAGAGATCAACATCCCTGCTAATGTGCAAGGGAATGCCACTGCAGGCAGAGTATTACAAGAAGACCCCCAAGAGGATCAATTCACTGTGATGGGAGCTGGGGATGAAGCCTATGACAGAAGGCTAGATGAAATTGCTGAGAAATTGAGATCCCTGGAGTCTCAGAATTCCTTGGGTTTTGATGTTATGGACATGGGTCTAGTGGACGGGGTAAGGATTCCCCACAAGTTTAAACCTCCGTGCTTCGAGAAGTACAACGGAACTTCCTGTCCCCGAACCCATTTACAATCCTTTCTGGGGAGGCTGAAGGCATATACCATGGATGAAAAGCTATGGATGTTTTATTTTGAAGATAGCTTAACAGGAGCTTCAAGGGAATGGTACTCTCACTTGACTAGAGCAACCATCAGATGCTGGAAGGACCTAGCTGAGGCCTTTATCAGACAATACCAGTACAACTTGGATATGGCTCCTAACAGGACCCTCCTGATGGGAATGTCTCAATCATCCAGGGAAAGCTTCCGGGAATACGCCCAGAGGTGGAGACAGCTTGCTGCTGCTGTCCAGCCACCCATGTCGGAAAGGGAAATGGCCGACATGTTTATGAACACCCTCCAAGGGACATACATTGACAGGCTAGCTGCCTTTTCTTCCACTAGCTTCGCTGACGTAGTCATAGCTGGAGAAAGAATTGAAAGCCTATTAAAGATGGGCAAGATTTCTGACAATGGTGCGAGCTCGTCCAGCAACCCCAGAAAACCTTTTGTAGGTCCAAGAAGAACCGGTGAGACTAATGCTATTCAGGCCAGCAGGGGCAGACCACAATATGTTCATAGGTCAGTGGCAGCAGTCACCATTCCCACTCCAATTCCTCAGCAACCAACATATCAACCACAACAACAACCCCATTACCAGCAACAAACTTAATATCCGCCTCAGAGAAACTACAATAACAACAGCAACAATCAACAAAGACCATTTCAACAGAGACCATCTCAGGCCAATAGGGTGATTGATTCGATCCCTATGCCTTATGCCGCTTTACTGCCACAGCTCCTGAAGCTCAACTTGGTTGAGTTAAGGACGTTGGCGCCACCAGATCCTTCCAGTTTGCCAAGAAATTACGACGCCAACGCCAGATGCGCTTTTCACTCCAACGCACCTGGCCACAGTACAAAGAAGTGCAGAGCTTTACAGATGAAGGTACAAGACCTGGTAGATTCCAAAGCTCTAAACTTTGCACCCCCGCCAAATGTCAACAAAAACCCCATGCCCAACCATGGAGGGCCCAGAATCAATGCTATTGAGGAAGATAAGCCGTCTTTCTTAATAACCAGTGTTGGGCAGATCCGGACACCCCTGGTAGAGATTAAAGCTCAACTCCTTGAATGCCAGATATTCCCTGGGTGTGAGCTCGGGTGCGGTTATTGCAACATTTCGGTAAATGGGTGTGATAATTTGAGAAGCGGCATAGGCAGTCTTATCCAGAATGGTCTACTTCAAATCACAACATCAATACCTTCAAATCCGACAATCTCTCCGACAACAGTTCCTGAGTCTCCTACAACTGCAACAACAATTATTCCAAGCAATTCTTCAGTTTCATCAACAAATGCTTCAAATATCACTTCAACAAGCCAGATATCAACAAACATTACTTCTACAACATCAGCACCCCTTCATTCAGAATCTTCTACAACATCAACATCCACTTATCCAGTAAGATCTTCTACGACACCAACAGATGTCTCAGCAGTCACTATTTATTATGATCCGTCAAGTATTCCTCCGAACAACAATTTTCAACAACAAGCAGTGGCATCTCCTGCCAGGACACCGGTCACCATCTACTATGATCCACATACTATTGCAACACCCTCCTCTGCTGCAGTCAGCCCGGTTACCATCACGGTACCTGGGCCAGTTCCATATGAAAGCAGTAATGCCATCCCTTGGCATTATGGCTCTGACCTTTACTGCAACGGGGAGAGAATCACTCTTGACTCTTCAATCTCTTCTCCACAGGTTGACAATGTCGGGGGAGGCGGAGGCTTCACCAGAAGCGGACGCCTTTTTGCCTCGCAAACACAAAGACCTAATACTGAAGCAGAAGCTGCTGCCAAAGCAAAAGGAAAGAGTGTGGCAGTGGAGGAACCTATTCTCAAGGAAACACATAAGACATCTTTTGAACAAGATGTAGACGAGTTTATGAGAATTATCAAGAGGAGTGATTACAAAGTGGTGGATCAACTTCACCAAACCCCCTCAAAAATCTCCATTTTATCCCTGCTGATGTGTTCCGAAGCTCACCGGAATGCATGACTGAAAGTCTTGCACGCATCATATGTGCCGGAGGAGATCACCGTTAATCAGCTGGAGACCGTGGTAGCAAATGTCAATACCAGCCATGGATTAGGTTTTACCAATGCTGATTTGACGACTGAGGGTTGTAACCACAATAAGGCTTTACACATCACTCTTGAATGCAAGGGTGCTGTTCTATCACATGTACTGGTAGACACTGGGTCTTCACTCAATGTCTTGCCAAAGAAAGCCTTGGTGAAGCTGGAGTATGATGGCTTGGCGTTGCGTCCAAGTAATTTGGTAGTGAGAGCATTTGACGACTCTAAGAGATCAGTGCTAGGAGAGATTGATCTACCTGTGATGATTGGCCCACAGACGTTTAAAATAACCTTCTATGTGATGGACATCTAGCCGGCCTACAGCTGTTTGTTGGGTAGACCATGGATTCATGCCGCTGGCGCAGTTACGTCTACCCTTCACCAGAAGTTAAAATTCGAGTGGGAGGGCCAGATCATCACCATTTGTGGTGAAGAGGATATTTTTGTTAGCCATCTGGCTACATACAAATACATTGAGATGGATGGGGAGATCCATGAAACCATGAGTCAGGGATTTGAAGCCCTGAATATTAATGAAGCATCTGCTGTGCCTGGAACTTCCATGACATCTTATCAGCAAGCCAGGAAGGTTGTTGAAGAAGGGACTGCCCAAGGCTGGGGCAAGCTGTTGCCTGTGGAGAAGAAGGAGGACAGATTTGGGTTGGGTTACAAACCAACTCAACAAGATCAATCAGAGGCTGCTAAGAAGCCCAGTTTTGTTAGTGGGGGGATGCTCACCCCTGATGCTGTAAACAACTTGGAAGATGAGTCGGAAGATGAGCGCAACCTGGAGAGCTGGATACGTCCAAGGATCCCGGGGAGCCGTATCTCAAACTGGTCTTCCCAGGAAATTATAAGGGTTACTCCTGCAGAGTAATTATTATTTCCTGTATTTTTTTAAGCATGCATCAAGTCTTGCATCTTGCCCAAGATGACAAGACTCATTTTGTAATCGGGCCATCTTGTAATTTTGTGCAAACAGATCAATCAATGAATATCGGATGTCTTTTGCAAATGAGTCTTTTTCTTTTCTGCTCACTGTTTTTCATTTTTTCTTTTTGTACAAAAATAAAAATGGCAATGTATTCAAAATGATAAACTTCATGTCACTTTTTCTAAACAAGATTAAAATCAGTCACTAAAATGAACAATCTAAACCCTTGCAGAGAGTGCCTTTCAGACTGCACCGACAACAGCACAGCTATAGCTTCGTATGACTTTGACAATCCAATCAATCAAGCCGATGAAGGGGTTGAAGAAGATTTTGAGCTTCCTGAAGAGCTAGCCAGGTTGTTAAGGCAAGAGGAGAAGGTTATCACTCCTCATCAGGAGGAGGTCGAAACGGTTAATCTTGGTACGGATGAAGACGTGAAAGAGGTTAAGATCGGGGCCTGCCTACAAAACTCAGTGAAAGAACAACTGATTGATCTGCTTCGGGAGTATGCGGATGTATTTGCTTGGTCTTACCAAGATATGCCAGGGTTGGACACCGATATCGTCATGCACAAGCTGCCATTAAAAGAAGACTGCCCGCCAGTAAAACAGAAGCTGCGCCATACTCGCCCGAATATGGCAATAAAGATAAAGGAAGAGGTACAAAAGCAGTGGGACGCCGGATTCCTTGCTGTAACTAGCTATCCGCCGTGGGTTGCTAATATAGTACCTGTGCCTAAGAAATACGGCAAAGTGAGGATGTGTGTTGACTACCGGGATCTGAACAGAGCCAACCCAAAAGATGATTTCCCATTGCCTCACATTGATGTATTGGTTGATAATACGGCTCAGTTCTCGGTGTTCTCCTTCATGGACGGATTTTCAGGATACAATCAGATCAAGATGTCACCTGAAGACATGGAGAAGACAACTTTCATTACACCATGGGGCACGTTCTGTTACAAGGTGATGCCATTCGGACTGAAGAATGCAGGTGCAACATATCAACGGGCTATGGTAACGTTATTCCACGATATGATCCATAAAGAAATCGAGTGTTATGTGGATGACATGATTGCCAAGTCCCTCACAGAAGAAAACCACTTGGTAAATCTGCTGAAACTATTCAAGCGTCTGAGGAAGTACCAACTAAAGTTGAACCCCAACAAGTGCACATTCGGGGTGCGATCTGGTAAGCTGTTGGGTTTTATTGTAAGCGAGAAAGGGATTGAGGTTGACCCTGATAAAGTCAAAGCCATTCAAGAAATGCCTGCACCGAAGTCAAAAAAAGAAGTTCGGGGGTTCTTAGGAAGATTGAACTACATTTCACGGTTCATATCTCACCTTACTGCAACCTGTGAACCCTTGTTCAAGCTGTTAAGAAAAGAACAGACGGTCAGGTGGAACGAAGACTGCCAGAGGGCTTTTGACAAGATCAAGGAGTATTTACAAGAACCTCCAATCCTTATGCCTCCAGTTGAAGGAAGACCTCTAATAATGTACTTGACAGTATTAGAAGAGTCAATGGGGTGTGTGCTGGGCCAGCATGACGAGTCTGGTCGAAAAGAGTATGCAATTTACTACCTGAGCAAAAAGTTTATCGACTGTGAACAACGTTATTCACTGCTCGAGAAAACTTGCTGTGCTTTAGCGTGGGCTGCTCGCCGACTGAGACAGTATATGTTGACCCACACCACTTTGTTGATATCAAAAATGGACCCAGTTAAGTACATTTTCGAGAAGCCAGCTCTTACCGGACGGGTTTCAAGATGGCAAATGATCCTCACAGAATATGACATCCAGTACACATCTCAGAAAGCCATCAAAGGCAGTGTATTGTCGGATTATCTTGCTGAGCAACCCATTGATGATTACCAGCCTATGAGATTTGACTTCCCTGATGAAGACATCATGTTCATAAAAGCAAAAGATCATGAAGAGCCTATTCACACTGAAGGGCCTGACCCGGAAGAAGAATGGACTATGATGTTTGATGGGGCTGTTAATATGAATGGTCGTGGTGTTGGTGCAATACTCATTACACCTAAGGGAGTTCACATGCCTTTCTCGGCAAAACTCACCTTTAACTGCACTAACAACGAAGCTGAATACGAAGCTTGCATTATGGGTCTTGAGGAAGCCATTGACCTCAGGATCAAGACATTAACTGTGTTCGGAGATTCAGCTCTGGTAGTTAATCAAACCAACGGCAAATGGTACACACACCAGGATCATCTGATACCTTATCGGGATTATACAAGGAGGTTATTGACCTTCTTCACAACGGTCAAGCTTGAGTATATCCCTCGGGACGAGAATCAGTTTGCAGATGCTCTGGCTACCATTTCATCCATGATCAAAGTTCAAGCAGCCAACTCTGTGCCTCAAATTGCAGTATCCAGACTTGACAGACCAGCATATGTATTTGCAGCAGACGTTGTCAAAGATGATAAGCCTTGGTTCCATGACATTAAGTGCTTCTTGGAGGATCAAACATACCCGCCTGGGGCATCTTCCAATGATAAGAAGACTCTAAGAAGGCTTGCTGGTAGTTTCTTTCTGAACACTGATGGTTCCCTGTACAAAAGAAACTTTGATATGGTGCTCCTCAGATGCGTTGATAGAACAGAAGCAGGCTTGTTGATGCATGAAGTGCACGAAGGATCCTTTGGTACCCATGCAGGAGGGCATGCCATGGCTAAAAAGTTGCTAAGATCAGGCTATTACTGGATCACAATGGATGCTGACTGTTGTGCCTATGCCAGAAAATGCCATAAATGCCAGATTTATGCGGATAAGGTGCATGTGCCTCCCAATCCTCTGAATGTGATGTCTTCACCCTGGCCCTTTGCTATGTGGGGCATTGACATGATTGGCAAGATTGAACCGACTGCGTCAAACGGCCACAGATTCATCCTGGTTGCCATTGACTATTTTACCAAGTGGGTTGAAGCAACTTCCTATGCAAACGTTACAAGGCAAGTGGTAGCCCGATTTCTGAAAAGAGACATCATCTGTCGATACGGAGTTCCCGAGCGAATCATTAGTGATAATGGTTCCAACTTGAACAACAAAATGATGACAGAGCTATGTTGGGACTTCAAAATCCAACACCACAATTCTTCTCCTTACAGGCCAAAAATGAACGGCGCTGTTGAGGCAGCTAACAAGAATATCAAGAAGATTGTGCAGAAGATGGTAGTCACCTACAAAGACTGGCATGAGATGCTACCGTTCTCCTTGCATGGGTACCGCACGTCAATCAGAACATCCACTGGGGCAACACTGTATCAACTTGTGTATGGTATGGAGGCAGTCCTACCTGTTGAAGTTGAATTACCCTCCCTACGAGTACTGATGGATGTTAAGCTGAACGAAGCAGAATGGGTCCGATCCCGATACGAATAACTGAGTCTGATTGAAGAGAAAAGATTGGCTGCAATCTGTCATGGGCAGTTGTATTAGAAAAGAATGAAGAAAGCCTTCGATCAGAAAGTCAGGCTCCGAGAGTACC
Organism: Lathyrus aphaca; assembly: GCA_963966055.1. Lineage (NCBI taxonomy): Eukaryota > Viridiplantae > Streptophyta > Magnoliopsida > Fabales > Fabaceae > Lathyrus > Lathyrus aphaca. The sequence goes on from OZ014520.1 coordinate 92,779,218, forward strand.
AAGTAGGAGATCTTGTGCTGAAAAGACTCCTCCCTCCTCATACAGACCACAAGGGCAAGTGGACTCCAAACTATGAAGGACCATTCGTAGTAAAGAAAGTTTTCTCTGGTGGAGCACTGATGCTCAGCACCATGGATGGTGAAGACTTCCCGTCCCCTGTGAATTCAGATGCAGTTAAAAAATACTTCGCATAAAAATGACCCGCTGGACATAAAAACAGAATGTAAGTCCAGGCAAAAATAGGGCATCCCGGCGAGTCAAAAACAGAATAAAAGACTCGGGCAAAAATAAGGGAAATAAATAAAAATGTACACCCGCTGAGTTGAAAAGCCGCACTGGACAACTCAGGCAAAAAATGGGTATCCCGATGGATTGAAAATCCGAGAGGGCGATCCATGCAAAATAAGGGAATAAGCGAACAACTGCATCCTGAATTCATCTGTATCACCTACAACTTGGTAAACTTCGAAAGGATCAAGCCTCTTTCAGAATCAGCCTTCTTCAGAAAGCAAGGCGAGAAGAGTGTCAAATGTCATACGAGTCATAGCAAAAGGGAAGCTCCTTGAAGCATCGTCAACATTGCCAACATTTTGTTTCTCAATTTGTAACAATCTCCTCATTTTAGGGGATATGTTTCTGATCTTACCTGATCAGGAGGGCCTTCCAAGGACTGTTGAGTGGACCAGAGAATGCGTGAATGAGGAGGGGGGTGTACCTGCAAGGTGCTCCAATGCTTAAGTCAGAAGAGGTACAGAATAAGGTTATCCGAGTGTAAGTTAGAATACCTGTCCCTTTGCTATGAAAGGGGTATTTATATTGAGCCCCCAGCGCTGGGCCAAGGCTCCTAATGGGCTGGATTAGCTAGGCCCAAGGAGGAGCTGCCAGGGGACGCGTAAGAAGCGTGAAGACCTAGACCAAGGTCTGCTCCCTGGTCCAACTGCCCCTATCCCTAAGGAGATAATATAGGGGAGTTGGGTGACGTGGTAAGTGATGTGCCGTTGTGGTTCTGCCCGACATAACCTAGGTGCCCGTGATGTAGGATGATGATATGTGGGCGGAGACCATGGGACGGACAACACGCTCTTTGCCCGACACGTAGTCAGAAAGTCGAGGAGACGTTCCTCGGGTGAAAAGACCTTCGCCCGACGTATCCGCGTGCTTGGTCGTTTGGACTTGGACCCGACGAGCGTTGGGCCGTGCCGTGCATAATGTCACGGCCCAGTCCAGAACAGGAGCCCCCCAAGTCGAGTCTCTGAGCCAGAGCGATGACTTATGTTGCAACTGGGGGTTCCCCGAGCTGACGGGGAAGTGTGATCGTTCGGCAGGTGAGGTTGTAATAGACTTGTTCACGAATTCCTCTTTCGCCGGTAGTGTCGGGGATGGAAGTGATCGGTTGGTATGCATCTTCCTAGTAACAGACGAGGGTATGACGCGGGGATATGGCGTCTTGATGAGTCAGGGAGACGGACAGGTGCTCGGCGTCGTTTCAGCTTCTTTTTTGGATAGACGTGTCTCAGACTTAATGGCGTCGCTTCGTTTTGTGTGCAAAGACGGCGTAGGCAGTAGGTAATGATGACCTAGCGCGTTGGTCCACGCGCCAGGCACTATAAAAGGAAGTTGAGTAACTTCATTTCTAATTTTTCGCTCCTACGTTCACCGGAAGTTCTCCATATTCTCTCTTGTTTGCTCGTTCAACCGTCTGAACCGCCGTCTCCGCCCGTCTCCTTGTCTGAACCACCGTCCGTTGCCCGTGCGCCACCGTCTCCTTTTCAACTTCTCTATGTCAGGTATGATTTTTCCTCTGTGATCCATCATTTTCCTTTCTGTTTTCCGTCAAATGCATGTTATCTCTGTAGAAATGTGGTTAGGTTTGACTTAGGAATAGTGTAATGGACTGTAGATGTACTGTAGATGGTAGAAAATAGGGTTAGGATCATACTGTACCGGGCATAAATTTCATATGCCGGGCAATATTTGCATAAGCTGTATGAATTTTCTGCCCGGTCTCTTAAGAACGCGCGTGTCCCTGAATTGAGCACAGTTAGTGTCTGTCGCCGCCACGCCCTTTCACTTGACCTGCGGTGGAAGGGTGGATTTGATATGACGTCGAATTCACTCTTTCTGTCTGCGTTTCAGGTGCTACCGGGCGTTTACGACCGAGGAGGGAAGATTCCGGGTCCTCGACCGAAGATGCGACAATCGCTCGTCTCCCTGTTGGGGATGGGAGTGTCCGGGATGGTACTGAGCACGCCTCCTCTTCCGGGCAGGCTGACTTCTCCTGGGTTGCGGACGAGCCTTTGGAGGAGGAATCATATTTCTGCGACGAGGCTATCCCCGCTTACGCTGTGGTCGAGAACATAAGCCGGGAGGACCCACCGAACTGGTATTGTTGCGCCCCCAAGGAAGAAGACCGTATCTGCCATCATTTCCCGGGGAAGCAGTTCACTATGTATGAATTTGCTTTCCGTGAGGCGGGGATTAGACTGCCCTTCAACTCCTTCCAGATGTCGGTCTTCAAATGGCTTCGGCTGGCGCCGTCCCAACTGCATCCCAATGCTCTCGCCTTTATGCGGACATTTGAGTTGGTCTGCCAGTTCCTCGGCATTGGTTGTACCCGGGCCCTCTTCTTCCACGTCTTCCATCTCCAGCGGTCCGGCTCCCGTGGACGTCACAGCTGGGTCTCTTTCAAGCAGCCCGTGCGCCTGTTCAAGACGTACGTGGACTCTGCTCGTCACTTCAAAGGCCGCTGGTACGTGGTGATGCCGATCACCCGTGCCGCCCTTCACTCCTTGTATTATTATCAACGAAAACCAGACGGGGAGGAGACATTGATGTCGAAGATACCGCTGAGGTGGCAGCGTGATCATTTCGACCTCTCCACGGCCCATTACAGGATCAAATACGCGATGCTCGGCACTAAGGATAGGCTCGCGTATAAGAAGCTGGTTGATTACGTGCAGAGCTTCAGTTTGGGGTTCTGGGCGAATCGACAGGGCGTGCCCTATCTGGATGAGGTCGGGGAGCTAATCACTGAGACGCGCTACATCAATACCAAGGCTCTGCTCGAGTGTGATACCGAGGAGGAGGCTCTAGCATTATTGAGTAGGCAGACTTTGTTTAGTCTTTTATTTTTGTTTATGTTTTCGCTCGCTAATGTTTGTGTGTAATATTTTGTAGGTGCCATGCCCAGTACACGTGATCGGGTTTTGAAGCTGGCGAATCAGGTCAGTGCACCTGACCGGGTGCCCAAGAAGAAAAAGAAAACGGTGGCCCGCGTCTTGGAGACTGCTGGTGATGCTGGGGCCGGTACTTCGAATGTGGTGAGCGTGACTCCTTCCTCTCCTCCTCGGGCTAACCCGATCGATATTCCTGACAGCAGTCCGTCGCCAGCGGCCTCTCCCCTCCACAAACGGAAGCGTCCGGCGGGGACTCTTACAAGGTCGTCACTAGGAAGTCCGGGTGGACCGGGCAGCTATCTGTTACCTCCTTGCTACGTGGAACGGTCGTTCTTCAAGGTCGAGGAGTCGATTGCTGTGCCGGCGCCCGAGGCTAAGGCTATTCTGGATCAGGATGCTGGTGCCCGGAGAAAAGATCTGGCTAGGGACATTGCCGCTGTCATCCGGGTGATGGAGACGGCCATGGTCTTGACCGACACTTCGGTCTCCACTGCCTCGCTGGAGGATGCCCTTTTGCAGGTCCGGTCAGAGAAGGACAAGCTGTCCAAAGACCTGTCGGACTACAAAGAGGAGCATCAGCTGCAGGAAGGGCTGAACCAGAAGCTGGACGAGGCAGAGAAGGAGCGGGACCAGTTGAAGGCCGCTAAGGAGAGCTTGGAAGAACAGGTGGCCGATCATCAGAAGCTGACCGAGGACAATGCTGGCCTGCGGGTTCAGATTGAATCTCTCGAGGAAAAGGTCCGTTCACTGGCCGACGAGACCGAGGAGGAACGTGCCCTTGGTTCGCGCAGTGAGCTGCTGGGGCATATCCGCTCTCTCAACCAAGACCTTGTGGCCGTTTTCAAAGAGGGTTTCGACAATGCTGTCGAACAACTTGGGCTTCTGAACCCTGAGTTGGTGACAGCGGGGTCGGCCCATAACTACTGTGTCAGGGATGGTGAGATCGTCTGCCCGTTTGAAGCGGAGGAAGAGCTGGGGGGTGAGGAAGAAGAGGAGGAAGAGGAAGTGCTCCGGGCGGAGTCTTAGTTATTTGTTTTTATTTGGTTTTTTGATTTAGTTGTCATGGCCTGCGTGCCTTATTATGTGGCCTGCGTGCCCGTTATATATTTTGGCCTTCGGGCGTGTGTAATATGGCCTTCGGGCGTACTTGGCTTCGGCCGTTGTTATTGTTTTTAATGTATGAATGTTTTCGTTATCATTCATTGTGTTCGTTTACGTTTGATATTTGCTTTTATGAATTCGTACTCTGCTCGACCTCGTTAATCTCCTCGGTTTAGGGAACCGACGAAGTGTCGGGCTTTGTGCCCGTGGGTATCGAAGCCCGGGTCCGTTGTTCGAACCCTGGTCTCGAGGCTTGGGCTTTCCCATCGCGAGCTGGGTGCCCTGCCCGTCCTGGTACTTCGACGTTGAGTCTTGGTCAAGATCCCAATCGTCGGGGAGGGTTGTGTTCGCTATGTGACCCCGGCTCGTTCCCGGGTCTCGCGGTTCCTCCCTGGGGTTTTGGGGACGAAGAGTGTGGTCGTACCAGCCACGTCTCCCCGTGGTGTATTTAGCTGTAATATTGTCTAAGTTTTTCTGCGTTCCATGGTCGAGCGAGTTCTTCCCCTTGTAGGTTTTCTAGGTAATAGGCCCCGTTGCTCGTCTTATCGCGGACGCGGTAGGGGCCTTCCCAGTTGGCTGCCAGTTTGCCCTCTCTTGGGTTTTTCTGGTTTCTTCTGAGGACCAGGGTGCCGACCTGGAACTCTCTTCTTATGACCTTCGCGTCGTGGCGTAGTGCTATTTTTTGTTTGAGGGTCGTTTCCCTGAGGGCTGCTTCGGAACGAATCTCCTCGACCAGGTCGAGTTCGGCTCTAAGGGTTTCATCGTTCATTTCCTCGTCTAGGGGTTCCTCTATCCTCCTCGTTGGTGCCCGTATTTCCACCGGGATGACTGCTTCGGTGCCGTAAGTCAGCCGGAATGGGGTTTCCCCGGTGGTAGAATGCGGTGTTGTGCGGTAAGCCCATAGGACGCTATGTAGTTCCTCGACCCATGCCCTTTTCGCGTCGCCGAGTCTTCGTTTGAGGCCACGTAAGATTACTCTGTTGGCCGCCTCCGCTTGCCCGTTCGTCTGTGGATGTTCGACAGATGTGAAATGCTATTTAGTGCCCAGGCTGGCGACGAAGTCCTGGAATCCTCCGTCCGTGAACTGTGTCCCGTTGTCCGTGACAAGTGCCTGGGGTATGCCGAACCGAGCGAGGATGTTGCGTTTAAAGAACCGGAGAATGTTCTGCGCGGTTATTTTAGCCAGTGCCTCCGCTTCGATCCATTTGGTAAAGTAATCCACTCCGACGATGAGGTATTTATTCTGGTATGATCCGGTGACGAAGGGTCCGAGGATGTCCATGCCCCACCACGCGAAGGGCCATGGGGAAGACAGTGATTTTAGGTCGTTCGGGGGTGCGAGGTGCATGTCGGCGTGTCGTTGGCATTTGTCACACCTTTTGACGTGCTCCTTTGAATCGCTTTGCATGGTCGGCCAGTAGTAGCCTGCTCGAAGGGCCTTTCGCGCGAGCGATCGCCCGCCGAGGTGTTGAGCGTTAATTCCCCGGTATATCTCTCCAAGTATGTCGGGGACTTTCTCTTCCTCGACACATTTAAGTAACGGGATGGAGAACCCTCTCCGGTAGAGTTTGCCTTCGAGGAGTACGTACGAGCATGCTCGTCGTTTGACAGTGGCCGTCTCTTTTGGGTCAGCTGGGAGCTCGTCTCGTGTGAGGTAATTGTAGATGGGTGTCATCCAACAGTGAGCATCCCCGATAGCGTTGACCTCGAATGGAGGAGGTAGTTTGTCGATGCTGGGTCGAGGAAGGATTTCTTGAATTACTGATTTATTCCCACCCTTTTTCCTCGTGCTGGCTAGTTTCGAGAGAATGTCTGCCCGTGTGTTGTGCTCGCGAGGTATGTGTTGAACTTCCCACTTTTCAAATTTATCAAGTTTTTCTTTGACAAGGGACAAGTACTCGAGGAGGTTGTCGTTCTTGGTTTGGTACTCTCCTCGCACTTGTGAGGCCACGAGCTGGGAGTCTGTGGATATTTTTATCTCTTTTGCTCCCAGGTCCTCGGCTAACCTCAGGCCTGCGATGAAAGCCTCGTATTCGGCTTGGTTGTTCGATGTCGGGAAAGCTAGTGCTAATGACACCTCGATCAGGATCCCATCTTCGTTTTCGAGGATGATCCCGGCTCCGCTGCCTGATGTGCTAGAGGCGCCGTCGACGAAGATCGTCCATTTGTGGGCGCCCTCTGCTGGTGCCGGGCAGTGGGTCATTTCCGCGACGAAGTCGGCCAGTGCTTGGGCTTTCAAAGCTTTCCTACTTTCGTATTGTATGTCGAATTCGGAGAGTTCCAGTGACCACTTGAGCATTCTCCCGGCCATATCCGGACGCCCGAGCAGCTGTTTGATTGGCTGGTCGGTCCTCACCTTTATCGTGTGTGCGAGGAAGTAATATCGTAGTCTCCTTGCCGCATTGATGAGGGCCAGGGCGACCTTTTCGATTTGCTGATATCGGAGCTCGGGGCCTTGGAGTGCTTTGCTCGTAAAATAGATGGGTTTTTGTCCCTCGTCGGTTTCTCGTATTAGAACGGCGCTGACGGCCTCGGTTGCCACGGACAGATATAGGTATAGGGTTTCCTTTTCTAATGGTCGTGATAAGACCGGGGGTTCGGATAGAATCTTCTTTAGATGGAGTAATGCTTGCTCGCATTCGTCGGTCCAATCGAAGGTAGCCTCTTTGCGAAGGAGTCTGAAGAATGGTAATGCGTGCTGGGCGGACTTGGCGATGAAACGGGAGAGTGAGGCGAGCACTCCATTGAGGGATTGGATTGATTTCTTTGTCCTCGGGGTCGGGAATTCCGAGAATGCCCGGCATTTGTCGGGGTTGGCCTCGATTCCTCTTTCGGTGAGGTAGAACCCTAGGAACTTTCCTGCCCGTACTCTGAACGTGCATTTTTCTGGATTGAACCTCATTTTGCACTGCCTCGCCTGCCCGAACACTTTGGTTAGATGTCGAGCATGGGTAACCTCCTCGTGTGATTTGACGATCATGTCGTCCATGTATACTTCGAGCATGTCCCCTATTTCATCCTTGAAGACTTTGTTCATCATGCGTTGGTACGTAGCACCAGCGTTCTTGAGCCCGAACGACATCACGTTGTAATAGTAATTGCCCGTTGGGGTCATGAACGCTGTGTGTCTCTTGTCTGTGGGCGACATAGGGATTTGGTTATATCCACTATATGCGTCCATGAAGGACAAGAGTTTAAAACCTGCAGAATTGTCTACGAGCATATCTATATTAGGGAGGGGGAAAGCATCTTTCGGGCAAGCCCTATTAAGATCAGTATAATCAACACACATACGCCATTTTCCATTATTTTTCTTAACGAGGACTACATTAGAGAGCCAGGTTGTGTACTGGGCTTCAGAAATAAAATTTGCCTCTAGGAGGTCTTTTACAGCTCGCTCGGCAGCCTCTGCCTTCTCGGGGGACTGTTTGTGCCTACGCTGTGCTATGGGCTTGGCTGCCCGGTCTAAAGCTAGCTGGTGACACGCGATCTCAGGATCCATCCCGGGCATTTCTGCGGCATTCCACGCGAAGAGGTCAGAGTTCTCCTTGAGGCATGCCACGAGTTTCTCTCTAGTTCCCTCGGGCAGTTCCTTACCTATCTTCACTGTCCTTTCTGGATCGTCCCCGAGCGGAATGAGCTCGAACTCTCCGTCGGGGATTGGTCGAACCGGGTGTTCGAGAGGTCTTTCCTTGGTGGATTTCCCTTCTTCGGTTTCGTCTGGCCCAATACGACAGTCGAGGTCGATGGCATTAACTCCCCGAGGAGGATCCTCGGTTCTGAGTTTTTTGTTGTTGCAGCTGCTCTTCGTGCTGACCACGGCCTGTCCTTTTACCGCAGGGTCGTAGCATCGCCGGGCGGCTTCGATGTCGCCGTGGATGGTGACCACGCGGCCCAATTTGGTGTAGTATTTCATCTTCAGGTGGACGGTGGATGGGACTGCGGTAAGTTCGGCCAGTGTTGGGCGTCCAAAGATGCAATTGTAAAGGGACGGGCAGTCCACGACCAGGAATTGGATTTTGACTTCCCTGGCCGTTTCCTGCTCCCCGAAGGTGACGAGGAGCTCGACATATCCCCATGGCCTTGTTGTTGCTCCATTGAATCCTTGGAGGTCGGATCCGACATAGGGTGCCAAGTTGGTCTTGTCTAACTTCAGAGTCTTGAAGAGGTGGACGTACATGATATCCACTGAGCTGCCCTGATCGACCAGGATGCGTCGGACGTCGAACTGGGCCATCTTTGCCCTGATCAATAGTGGGATGCCCGAGTTCGGGGATCCGCCCGGGAGTTCCTCTAGGAAGAAGGATATTGGGTTGGATTTCCCCCGGTACTTTGTCAACGTCGCCTTCTGCTCGGGGGCAGTCAGTAGGAGTTCGTCGAACTTGCGTTTGACTGAGAGGGCAGCGGCTTCCCCGTTAATTCCCCCACCTGATATCACCAGTGTGGTTGGGAAGTCTTCCCAGGGGCTGAGTGCAGCGATTATGCCTTCGGGAAGCGGTTCGGGGAGGAAGAAATCTTCCGGGCGTGACACGCAGAGGGCCACTTGGTAAGGAGAGTTGTCAGGGGGTGTTTCTTCCCGGGGTCTCTTCTTTTCTGGCTCGTCATGTCTGGGGGCTTCGTTCTTCCTCGTATACTGCTTTAGGTGCCCCTCTTGGATTAAAATCTCTATTGCATCCTTCAGGTGGACGCAGTCTTCGGTCACATGCCCGTGACTTCTGTGGAACCGGCAGTATTTGGATTTGTCGGTGTGGGGCTTTGGCGCAGATGGTTTTGGGAACCTGACCCTGCCCTGTTTAAATTCAGAGTTGACGCATTCTGCAAGGATGCGCTCTCGAGGAGCTGTCAGTAAGGTGTACTCGCTATATCGGCCCGCGGGGCCCCTTCCTTCTCGGAGCTCGCGAGGTCTTTCTTCTCTTCGCTTGTCCCCGTTGCGACGGGGGATGCTCGGGTCCTCGCGTTTGGAGTGCTCGGTATCCCCAGCATTACGTCCGCTGCGGGCATTGTGTGCCACCTATTTTTCCTCGTATCTGATGTAGGCCTGGGCCTTGTGCAGGAGTTCGTTCAAGGTGCGGGGAGGCTCGATCCCGACGGCTCTGCTAAGCTCACTTCCGGGCAAGAGTCCTCTTTCGAGGAGGTACTTCTTCATGTGTTCGGTGGTATCCACCTCGACAGCTTCCTGGTTGAATCGCTTGATGTACGAGCGCAGCGTTTCATTCTTCTTTTGCACTATGGCTTCAAGGGTCGCCTCAGTCTTGGGGTGACGACGGGAAGCCGTGAAGTGCCTGGTGAACATGGACCTCATGACTCTCCATGATGTAATGGATTCGGGGGCTAAGCTTTTGTACCAAGCCATGGCCCCTTTCCTGAGGGTCGTTGAAAACAGTCGGCACTTGAGATGCTCGGTTATATCATTGCGGTAGTCGAGCATCGCGTTAACGTTGTCGACGTGGTCGTCGGGATCGGTAGTCCCGTCGTATACAGCTAGATTGGGTGGTTTCTCCATGCCTTTGGGGAGCGGGGCTTCCATTATTGCCCGAGATAGGGGACAGTGCAGGTCTTCCTCGTCGCTCCTTAATGGAGATAGTTCGTTGTTGTCGGGGCTGCGCCCGCGCCTTGGTGATGTTCCCGCTCGACCACTGTCACGACGGGCGCGTGCCCTGCTGACGTGAGGTTCTGGAGAGCGACGTCCTCGCTTCTTTGTTGGTTCTGGACGTTGCTGTGTCCTCCTCTCCGGCTGGGGTCGGGCCTCTTGTCGCTCGGCTTCGAGGGCCATGATTCGTTCGTGCTGCTGATATAGCATAGAACCGGCCTGATTGAGGGCATTTACCATGGCAATCATTGTGGCGTCTCCTTCAACGGGAACGGGGATGGGATGAAATGTCTCTGCCCCTAAGTTTTGAGCGTGAGGGGCATCCCCGTTATTTTGGGGTTCTGGAGACGGGGTGGCTGAACGACCGTCTCGAGCGTCTGCTTCATGGGATGGCGGGCCGTCGTCCATAGTGTAGTCGACGAGGGGACGGCTGCGCTCGCTAGGTTGTTCTCCGGCCATGTTGGAAGGACAGAAATAAATGAGCTTTGATCCTCTGTTGATGAAGATGGGGATAGCTAGGTTCCCACAGACGGCGCCACTGATCTTACCTGATCAGGAGGGCCTTCCAAGGACTGTTGAGTGGACCAGAGAATGCGTGAATGAGGAGGGGGTGTACCTGCAAGGTGCTCCAATGCTTAAGTCAGAAGAGGTACAGAATAAGGTTATCCGAGTGTAAGTTAGAATACCTGTCCCTTTGCTATGAAAGGGGTATTTATATTGAGCCCCCAGCGCTGGGCCAAGGCTCCTAATGGGCTGGATTAGCTAGGCCCAAGGAGGAGCTGCCAGGGGACGCGTAAGAAGCGTGAAGACCTAGACCAAGGTCTGCTCCCTGGTCCAATTGCCCCTATCCCTAAGGAGATAATATAGGGGAGTTGGGTGACGTGGTAAGTGATGTGCCGTTGTGGTTCTGCCCGACATAACCTAGGTGCCCGTGATGTAGGCTGATGATATGTGGGCGGAGACCATGGGACGGACAACACGCTCTTTGCCCGACACGTAGTCAGAAAGTCGAGGAGACGTTCCTCGGGTGAAAAGACCTTCGCCCGACGTATCCGCGTGCTTGGTCGTTTGGACTTGGACCCGACGAGCGTTGGGCCGTGCCGTGCATAATGTCACGGCCCAGTCCAGAACAGTTTCTTTGACTGTATCTTGCCAATTCAGGGCATATAAATTAATAAAATCAGATTTTCAGTCATGTCTCGTCTCGTACATTTTATTGTCATTTGCAAAATGTCCGATGTCTAAGATACTGATTGCATAGATGTAGATGGTTTCTCTATTAAAGAATGCGTGCTTGCAGGAAATATACTTACTCCCAGGTGTGTCTAAACTCCTATGATGGAATCCGGTGAGGGATACCTCGGGATTACTTGTGCGTTTCTCTATCTTTTCAGGATTGCAGGCATTCAAAGCACAACATGGGGCATGAAAGCTTCATCCCAGCAAGCTGACAGATCAGCACTCTCTCAAGTCTTAGCACCCAAAGTGCTTTCTCCCCAGCCGAGTTACCATTTACTATTCCTCCACAGTCAGGTGTAAGGCCGGGAAACCATCTCCCCACAGAGCTTCAGCCTTTATCCAGAAGCGCGACGCATGAAGGAATCACAACAGAGTGAAGAAAGCTCCTACAAACCCCAGCTGGGTCCCTTATCACCAAGAATGGGTCTACCAGTGACCTATTCCTCCAAGCAGATACAACTCAATGATCTCATCCCCAGCTGGGATGTCCACTTCTAGCAGCTCGACCAGAGATCTTCGCAGCAACGGGACCCGAATCCCGGATCGGTATCTTTTGCATAAACATGGCATTCGCATCATATTCGCCCCCACAAAGCGTAGCATTCCGTCTAACACGGAGCGTTACGGCAAAAATCAAACATGTTGCATAATCATAAGTCATGGTCTGAATCAAACACTTGTGAATAATGACAATCCATCAACAATATACAGAATGCTCCCCAAGATTCCCCAGCAAAGAGCTAAAGCAGTTGCCTTACACCCACAAACACCAGTACATACTCCTTGTGGCACCCGTCCGTGTCATATCCCCAGTAGAAAGCCAAAGCGTCCCCTTTGCACTCACAGATACATATATATAATCTCCTTGACACCCGTCCGTGTCACCTTCCCCAACATAATTACCTAAACACTTTGTTAAGCATATACTTGTTTATAATATACCTCCTAACACTCGTTCGTGTCACTCTCTCCAGCAAGTTAAGCACTTGTCGTTACACCACTCACACTTATTTCTCCTGTTTTCACTCATATAGATACTCGTTTGTATCTTGCATACATTACTCAAAACCCCTCAGATTCAACACTCGTCCGTGTTCTCTGTTAACCAGTTGGTACTCGTCCGTACCATCATCTCAGAACATGCGTCAAGCGTTTGTTTCTACCTGATACTCGTCCGTATCATAGTCTTAAGGATGCTCGTCCGCATCTTTAATCCATACACGTGTCAAACACTTATGTCTTCTTGAATATAGACACTCGTCTGTGTCTATTATTCCCCAGAAGAGTCCCCTCAGAATCAGCACTCGTCCGTGTTCTTTGTTAACCAGTTGATACTCGTCCGTATCATCATCTCTGAACACGTGTCAGTATTCGTTTCTACCCGATACTCGTCCGTATCATAGTCTTAGGGATGCTCGTCCGCATCTTTAATCTATACACAATGCCAAAACACTTATACTTTTTATTTTTTGGATATGAACACTCGTACATGTTTACTATTCCCCAGTAGGTCGCCAGCAAAGCAAAATTTATTTTCTATCTGACATTCGTCCTGTGTCATGATAAACCCTGAGAGCAGCCGTACCCTGCTAGGTGATCGTCCTTCACCTCTTGATGATCGTCCTTCATCATGCTCATCCGATGGCCGTCCCCATCGTTGATTTTCTTTATCCGACATTCGTCCTATGTCGTGATATCTTTAGCAGCCGTCCCCTGCTAGGTGATCGTCCTTCACCTTTTGATGACCGTCCTTCATCATTTTATCCGATGGCCGTCCCCATCGTTGACCTTTTTCATCTGACATTCGTCCTATGTCATGATAAACCTTGAGAGCAGCCGTCCCCTGCTAGGTGATCGTCCTTCACCTCTTGATGATCATCCTTCATCATGCTCATCCGATGGCCGTCCCAATCGTTGACCTTTTATCCGGCATTCGTCCTATGTCGCGATACTTTCGGCAGCCGTACCCTGCCAGGTGATCGTCCTTCACCTTAGATGACCGTCCCTCATCTTGTCCCCAACAGAGCAGCCGTCCCCTACCAGGTGATCGTCCTTCACCTTAGATGACCGTCCCTCATCTTTATTTCATTTATTCTTTAACCCGATGGCCGTCCCCGTCGTGGTCCCTTTTTTCCTTTTCCTGACGATCGTCCTTCATCAGTTTAGCCCGATGGCCGTCCCCATCGTTGCTTGCATTACTTTATGAACTTGATGGCCGTCCCCATCATTTTTCATTAATCCCCAGGGAGTCGTATAGCTTTACTTGATGGTCGTCCCCATCATAATCCCTTTTATCCCCAGCATGTCGGCCGTCCCCGTCATTGCTCTTTCCCCAGCAGTCGTCCTCTGCTCGACGGTCGTCCTCCGTCGCCCGCACTTTATAATATACTTTATTTTCTTTTACAATCTATATCCCTTCTCTTCTTCATTCTGTGAGTGCAAATTTTGGACTGTCTTTTGGTATTCAACCACAAGTTATCTTGTTAGCCTGTTAAGCCGCTGCTTACATCCTGCACAGCTAACTCATGTTTGAATAGGGGCAGCTGTAAACACCCCAAATTTGCCCTCACCCATTCACACCATGGCTTGTGATCTTCTCATATGCATAGACCTAATCATAGCATCTCATACCACATTTTGAGTCATTGCATTGGTTCAAAGTCATCTGCGTATAGGGTTTGTGATTTGAGCAATCCAAGAGCTTCTTGAGCCACTCCAAAGGTCATCAATCACTTCAAAGGGGTCCATGTATGTTCAAGCATCTTATTATATCCTCTCAAAGTCAAGAATGTCAAAAAATCACAAGAACTGAGAATGGTATGGAAGCAGAGCCAGGTTTGACTGCACAGATGACCTAGAATTAGGGTTTTGGTTTCAGAGGCCATAACTCCAAATTTTTTGGTCATTCTTGTTTCTATTGGTCTCTATATGGTATAGGGAGCATGCATATCAATTTTCATGAAGAAATTCCATGGGGAAGTCATCTGATCAAGAGTTGACTTTTCAAGCAAGTCAGTGCAAAATCAGGGCATCTGAGGCCCTCAATGACCCAACCAAAGGGTGTTCTTCATCATTTTGATTGTGTATGTTCTTTATTTGATCATATAAGATGTTGGAAGTTCACAAAATTGAAGAATTTCAAGTCATTTGCAAAGTTGACTTTTTGGGAAGTTTGACTTTTAATGAAAATTGCCATTTTGGGAAACTTTTTCAAACCTTGCTTTTTGATTCAAAAATGCTTCAAATGGAAAAACTTTGGTCATGAAAGTTGTAGAATGGATCATTCCCTTTTCAAAAAGTACAAGAACATGACCTAATTCATTTTGGATAAAAAGTTATGGCTTGTCAAAGTTGGCTAAAATCACAAAATTTGAAGTTTTCTACCAAAGAGGCAAAGTTGCAAATTCACTTGCCAAGGCAAATTGAGCTATCAAATAAACTTCTAATCTTCATACAAGCATGTACCAAGACCTAAAAATCAGAATGGGCCTAGGGATCACTCATTTTCATGACTTATGAAGCAAGAAATTTCAAAGGAAGCAAAAGTGAGGCAAATTGCAAAAACTCACTCAAGTTTGAATCCACTTGCTTGCTGACTCCACAAACAATCCTATGGCTCTCCACACATCTTGCTGCGCAGGACACCCCATTCGTCCTTGGCTAGCTAGCAACCCATACCTCTCTTACACAAATTTGACATTTTGGCAACTTGAGCCATACCAATCACAGCAGTACACATCAACTCATCTGACCAATCCCATTTGTTTATACAAACCAAAAGCAAGAAATTTCACATACAACACAAGCCTGAAAGCACCAAGAACACAGCTCTCTCATTTTCCACCCCATTTGCAAAAGCATTCGAAACACTCTCCACAAGCTGCAAACACATAAACAAACTTCACAAACAAACTCAGCATACTTCACTGATCAAAAAACACCCATCACCATAGCCTGAAACTCCCTGAATCAAAAACACGATCACCACCCTCCCTTGAACAGAACTTCTGTAATCTTTCAAACCAGCCATCACAAACTTCTTCCAAGTATCAGGACCTCATCAGGAGCTCAAGAGGAGTGGTTTGCACAAAGAAAGGAGGTCAGAAAGTTGCAAACTGAGAAAGCTTAAGCTCAGGTACCTCAAGAACTTTTTTTCCAGAAATGAGTTTTTAAGTTCTTAAAATGTTCCTCATGCTTTGCTGATCACTCTGATGTTTTTACTTTTTGAAATGGTTAAGAAATAAGCATGTATGATTGCTCTGAAACTTTTCTGCCCTAGAAATGTCTTGCTTCGATTTGCCTGATTAATGCATGAAAAATGATTTTTGTTTGGGGGTTTTGATTTAGTTTTGAATGGGGTTTGATTCTGGGCTTTTAGAATTCGTTTTCATGAAGTTTTGAGAGAGTTAGCCACTTTCAGGTGAGAGTCTCGCCGGAGAAGACGACCGGAAGTCTTCTCCGGCCACCTGAAAGTGTTTAGGGCTAATCTGTGTAATTAATGTAGTTTGAATGTGGTGCGTTGATCTGTCTGACTTAGTCAATTCCCGCGCGTGTTCAAGGGTCCAGATCCTTTGCTTAGCCCTAATCTCATTTAATTAATTTAATTAATTCAGATTAGTTTAATTAGGTTAGTTTGAATATCAGCCTTTGGATATGGCGCCAGTCAATGCGCGTGTTTCCAAGTTCAAACCTCAGCCATTGATCATGCTTACTTTCATTTAATTTTAGTTTTATTTTCATTTTGATTCATTTATTTTGCTCATTTATTTTAAAATAGTAAATATCATTCAAAAATTCTGAAAATTTTTATACAGCCTTTTATTAATTTTCAGAAACCAAAAACATTTTTATTTTTATTTTTTGCATTAAAAAATATTTTTAAATAATTTAAAAGTTTATTTTTAATTAATTAATGAGAATTAATTAATTAAAAATACTTTTAGGTATTTAAAAATCACAAAAAAATTCATGAAACATTTAAAATCATTTAGAAACATTGTCCAACTCTCAAACCAAATTTCTTTTTTGATCTTGATGTCTTTTGATAATTTTCCATGGAATTAATTTCATTTCAAAGCATTATTTTGATCCAATGTTCAAAAATTCATTTCTGCCTAGTCTTTAGGAGTTGAACTTTGATTCTTTTTGCATTGCATCTTGCATATCATGAAGTTTATAGGATTAAATTGGCATGGTTTGATCTTGCATTTTCAATTTGTTTGACATTTTTCTTGACAAGGTACCTTAAAACCCTAGCAATCTTAAGAAATTCATAACCCTAATTAGGTTAAGAGTTAGAACCCCTCCTTTGGGCAGTGAGTTTGTATAGGTTCAGGGTTCCTTTGAATGCATTTTCAATTTTTTATCATGATGTTTGCTTCTGGTTTTGATTTTTGTTTTGTGCATTGATCATAAACCCTAATTTGGGCTTTCATCTGCATCCATCTTCCATTTGCTTGCATACCATGACTTGCCATGACATTTTGTGCATTCATTTTATTCATATTACATCTTAGGGCATATTAGAATCATGTTTGATCATTGCATATTGCATTTTCCATGTTGTATGCCATTTGCATTTCATAACTTTTCATGTATGTTCATGGTTCTAAGCATGCTTCTCTTGCATCCATATGTTTGTATGATCATCCTCATGCCTTGATTCATGTTTGCATCATCTCATAGCATCATTAGCATCATATTCATGCTTCTGGTTTTGGTTTGCATCATGACATTGCATCTTATTTTGCATTGCATTTCATTTCTTTACTAACTTTTCAGGTGGTAAGTTGTATTGAGAAGTGAATTTGCCTTCACTTCTCATAATTTCTTTTCATCTCTCTTATGCATCATTGCTGCATTTTGTCTTGTGCTTTGGATTGAGCTTGCTCATTCTTGTTCATCTCACTTTCTTTCTTCAAGCAACTTGTCTTCTTAAGTGAAGCAAGTTGTTTTGCTTCTCTTTGCTCCTTTCATCTGCTTCCTGGTGGTTTCTCTGAAGATTTCTCTTGTAAACCTCACAAACCTTAGGAGCAACCAAGCATGACAATAATTAGGGTTTTGATTAGTCCCCCCATTTAGATTTTACCTTTGTGTCTCTTTGAGTCTTCTCTTCTCATCTCCTAATCAGGGACTAAACCCTAAAGGCTTTAAGGCTTTGTGATTAAGCTTATGCCTGCATCCTTCTATTAGGATGGAGTGTATAACTTTAATCCTAAGTGTTAAACCCTTAATGTGTTTAAATCCCTTAATCAATTCACATAATAATAATCAAGACATCAAGCTTGTAACTTGGGCCTTGCATTAGGGTTCTAATTCTTCCTTAATTGGTTAAGAAGGACTAACCCTAGTGTTAATGGACAAGTCCCCCTCAGGTTGTCTTACAAACCCTAAAACTCACTTCTTCATCTTATCATTAACTAAAATCCATTTAATAAAGGCTTTGTTTTGTCATGAGGTTAATCCCTAATCATGGATTAAGTTGAAG
The DNA here is from genome assembly GCA_963966055.1 of Lathyrus aphaca. Lineage (NCBI taxonomy): Eukaryota > Viridiplantae > Streptophyta > Magnoliopsida > Fabales > Fabaceae > Lathyrus > Lathyrus aphaca. The sequence goes on from OZ014520.1 coordinate 92,796,811, forward strand.
AGTTTTCCTCAGCTTAAACATTCTCATCTATCATCCTTCTATTAGGATGGTGTAATGAGTCTGTTTAATCCCTGATTATGGCTTAGTCTCATTACTTAACACTAAATAAAAACAACAAAGACATATAAATAATCACAAATAGGTTAATGATCTTAACCCTATATCAAAGGTGATTAAGTGTGAGATGCTGACTTCACACTTAAGGTATTCTCATTACCCCTAATCAGAGGGAGGATGTGATGAGTTTGCTAACCCATTGGTTTAGGTTTAAGCTCATTTACCTATGACAAATTCAAAAAGCAATAAAAGATTGAAAACACAAAAAACAAACAATAATCATCTCCTCCGGGATTCTTTTCTCATCTCATTCACTCACAAACGAGAACTCGCTTCTTCCGTTTAATGCAAGACAGTTTGCACCTGAGCCAGACAGGTCATACACTTGAGCATAGACAAGTAAGCAGTTCACAAGTCAATTCATCTTTCAGTCTCTTTGGGTCGAACTACGGTGTTCTGACTTCCTCATTGCACGAGAGGATACGTAGGCATAACTTAACAGTTATCGAACAAAAGTCTCTGTATATTCCCCCTCTTCCAGCATCATTCTTTTAGCCTCATAGTCTTGAGCATCTTATTCCTGTTCTTACACTGACACTGTACATCTATACACTTTATTTCTTTCACACAGACACCTGTACATCCTGTTCCAGCTCTTTTGTACACAAATTGCACTGACACTACCCCTTTAAAACACAAATCTTTTAAGCGTGGATCCCGTCGAGTACGACGGACAATCTGGGTGCTAATACCTTCCCAGGTTGTAACCAACCCCCTTTCTCAGTCTCTCTGGTTCGCAACCGTCTTATCCATATCTTTCTAGGTCTATGCAGCATTGCCTTTCCTCCGGGATAAAAATGCCTAGCTGGCGACTCTTTTCTTTTCCTGTGAGTTCACTCCTGTGTGTTCTCACTTCATCCTTTCGCCGACCGTTCGCGTCTGTACCTTATTTGAGCCAGTCTCATCTTTTGGGAGCGACAGCTTGGATGAAGAGTTCTCATGGATTTTGCAGATTTCCCTCTTTGGTGTTTCTTGGATCACAAGCCATGAAAACCTTAGGTTCAATGCCCAAATCTGATCTTGGCAAGTTGCATTAACATGTTATGGTGCAAAGAAGTTGATTAGAGGTCATTAGAATGCTTGGCAAGTGAAATTGCAAAATTCCCTCTTTGGCATGAACTTTAAAATTATGTGATTTTTGCCAACTTTGAAAGGCCATATCTTGAGTTCTAAGATGAATCAAGACATGTTCTTGTACTTTTTGAAAAGGGAAAGACCTAATCTACAACTTTCATGCCCAAGAATTTTTCATTTGAAGCATTTTTGCATTTCAAGTCATTTCCAAAAATGGCAAGTTTGCAATTGGCTCAAAATTCTTCAATATTTTGAACTTCCAACCACTTATAAGATCAAATAAAGATCATTGAACTTCAATTTGATGAAAATATCCCTTTGGTTCCATTGTTGGGGGCCTCAGATGCCCTGATTTTGACTTAACTTGTTCAGGAAGTTACCCAGTAAATAGATGACTTCCACAATGAGTTTCTTCATCAAACTTGGTACACATGATCCTTATAACATATTAAGAACATAGAAACAATAATGACCCAAAAATTTGGAGTTAAGGCCTCTGAAACCAAAACCCTAATTTTGTTCATCTGTGTAGTGAAAACCCTAGCTCTGCTTCCATGCCTTTGCCAGTTCTTGTGATCTCTTGACTTTCATGTTTTCTGAGGAGTATAATATGATGGTAGAAAACACATGGACCCTCTTGGAAAGCTTTGAGACCTTTGGGATGGCTCAGATGGATTCTTAGATTGCTCATATCACAAACCCTAGATGCAGATGAATTTGAACTATGTAGTGAAGCAAGGATGAAATATGAGATGTAATGCTTATGTTAAAACAAAAAATGAAAGATCACAAGCCATGGTGTGATAAAGAGTGAGGGCAAATTTGGGGTGTTTATAGCTGCCCCTATTCAAACATGAGTTAGCTGTGCAGGATGTAAGCACCTGGCTTAACAGACAAACAAGATAACTTATGGTTGAATACCAAAGACAGTCCAATATTTGCACTCGTTGGATAGAAGAAGAAAAGGGATATAAATTGTAAAAGATGGTATAGTATGATTATCAGATGAAAAAGATGGAGGACGACCATCGAGTAGAGGACGACTACTGGGGATAAAGTGGTAAGCAAAGCAATGACGGGACGGCCGACAAGCTGGGGAAATAAAGGGATCATGATGGGGACGGCCATCAGGTAATGAAACAAAACTCTCTGGAGGTTAAAGTAATGAGAAAAGCAATGATGGGGACGACCATCAGATTTTGTGAAGTAAAGTAAACAACGATGGGGACGACCATCGGTTTAAAGCAATAAATGAAATAATGATGAGGGACGGTCATCAAAGGTGAAGGACAATCACCTAGCAGGGGACGGCTGCTCTTTATCACGACATAGGACGAATGTCGGATATAAAAGGTCAACGACGAGGACGACCATCAGATAAGCATGATGAAGGACGATCATCAAGAGGTGAAGGACGATCACCTAGCAGGGTACGGTTGCTCTTCGGGGTTTATCACGACATAGGACGAATTTTGGATAACAAGATCAATGATGGGGACGACCATCAGATAAAATGATGAGGGACGGTCATCAAAAGGTGAAGGACGATCACCTAGCAGAGGACGGCTGCTCTTTATCACGACATAGGACGAATGTCGGATAGAAGGTTCCAATAATGGAGATTCCACTAGGGAAAGGGATGAGGGACGGTCATCCAAAGGTGAAGGACGATCACATGGCAGGGGACGGCTGCCGAAAGTATCACGACATAGGACGAATGTCGGATAGAGGAAAGTTGTTTTGTTGGTGACTTACTGGGGAACGATAAACACGGACGAGTGCTTATGCTTCCAAGGATAAAAGATATAAGTATGATGCTGTGTATAGATTAAAGATGTGGACGATCATCCTTAGGACCATGATACGGACGAGTATTGGTAGAAACAAACGCTGACGTGTGTTCAAAGATGATGATACGGACGAGTACCAACTGGTTAACAAAGAACACGGATGAGTGTCGAATCTGTTCAGGAGTGATATAAACAAGATACGGATGAGTATCAAATACTTATGTATAAGTGTGCATAAGTATTGATTTGTAGATGAGGTATATGCAAGATACGGACGAGTGTTTGACTTGCTGGGGAAGGTATGACACGGACGAGTGTCGAGTATATATAAATATAATTAGGCATCTATTTTGAGAGTGCAAAGGAGACGCTTTGGCTTTCTATGGGGATGGGATGACATGGACGGGTGTCGAAAAGAGTGTGTTATGAACAAGTATTTGTTTTTGAGAGTGCAGAGGGGACACCTTGGCTTTTATGTGAAAAGGATGTATTTTGTATATTGCTGATGAAATATTGATGGTAATTGCAGGTGACTGGCCCGAACTTGGCTTGTGATCATGCAAATGTTTGATTTTTGCCGTAATGCTCCGTATTAGACGGAATGATACGCTTATTTGGTGAATATGATGCAAATGATATGATTATGCAAAAGGGAGAAATTGATCCGGGACCCGGATCCTGCTGGGATAAAGATCTCTGGTTGATCTGTTTGGAGGGATAAACCGGCTGGGGAAAGAGATCATTGGTAGATCTATCATGAGGGAGAGCTCTGCTTGGGGGAATAGATCATTGGTAGATTTATCCGTAAGGAGAACTCGGCTGGGGAGAAGGAAGCTTCAGCCACTTTGTTGGGGAAGGGTTTCAGGCATTGCTCTTCTGGGGAAAGAATGGAAACTCTGCGGGGAGGCAGTTCCATTAACTTTGCTGAGGATGAGAGAGATCTGGCACTCTAGTGGGGAATAGGAAATTCCTTGCTCATCTTGCTGTGAAGCAGTTGTCGGGCACTGCTCGGGGAGGTGATAACTTCTGGGAAGTAGCATGCTGGGAATTCAATGCCTGACATGCCCCATGCTGTGGAAGATTGTCTGTTTTGATAGCCTGCAACCTGTTAAGACAAAAGAAACGCGCAAATATTCCGAGGTATCCCTTACCGGATTCCCTTATAGGAGTTAGACTTTCCTGAAAGTACTATATTTCCTGCAAGCATTTATTTAAAATGGCTCATTTGTTTTATGCAAGTGTTGTATTATGAATATTGGACATTTTGCAAACAAAACAAAAATGTACAAAACGAGACATGACTGAAAACTCTGATTTTATTAATTTGGGTGCCCTGAATTGGCAAATACAGTTAAAAGAAACAAATCCCCTGAAATGAGGAGAATGCTGTAAATTGAGAAAATAAAAGTGTTGGCAATGTTGACGACGACGTTCCAATGAACTTCCTTTGCTATGACCTGTATGACTTTGACATTCTTCTCATCTTGCTTTCTGAAGAAGGCTGATTTTGACCGATGCTTTGTCCTTTCGAAGCTTGCCACATTGTGAGTGATACAGACGAATTCAGAATGCAGTTGTTCGCTTATTCCCTGATTTTGCATGGATCGCCCTTTCGGGTTTTCAATCCACCGGGATACCCATTTTTGCCTGAGCTGTCCAATGCGGATTTTTAACTCAGCGGGTGTATGTTTTTTTTGATTTTTCCCTTATTTTTGCCCGAGTCTTTTTATTCTATTTTTTGACTCGCCGGGATGCCCTATTTGTTTCCTGGACGTACATTCTGTTTTTATGTCCAGCGGGTCATTTTATGCGAAGTATTTTTTAACTGCATCTGAATTCACAGGGGATAAGAAATCCTCGCCATCCATAGTAGTGAGCATCAGTGCCCCGCCAGAGAAAACTTTCTTTACTATGAATGGACCATCGTAGTTTGGCGTCCATTTGCCCCCGTGGTCTGTATGAGGAGGAAGGAGTCTTTTCAGAACAAGGTCTCCCACTTGGTATTCCCGAAGCCTGACTTTCTGATCGAAGGCTTTCTTCATCTGCTTTTGATATAACTGCCCATGACAGATGGCAGCTAGCCTATTCTCTTCGATCAAATTCAGCTGATTATACCGGGACCGAACCCATTCTGCTTCATCCAGCTTTACATCCATCATTACCCGTAAGGTGGGTAGCTCAACTTCAACAGGTAGGACTGCCTCCATACCATACACAAGCTGATAAGGCGTTGCCCCAGTGGACAGTTCTGATTGATGTTCGGTACCCATGCAAAGCAAATGGTAGCATTTCATGCTAGTCTTTGTAAGTGACCACCATCTTCTGCATAATCTTCTTGATGTTTTTGTTAGCTGCCTCAATAGCGCCATTCATCTTTGGCCTGTAAGGAGAAAAGTTGTGATGTTGAAGTTTGAATTCTCGACACAGTTCTGCCATCATTTTGTTGTTCAAATTGGAACCATTGTCAGTAATGATTCACTCGGGAACTCCATATCGACAGATGATGTCTCTTTTCAGAAATCTGGCCACCACTTGCCTGGTGACGTTTGCATATGAAGCTGCCTCAACCCATTTGGTGAAGTAATCAATGGCCACCAGGATGAATCTGTGACCATTTGAAGCAGTCGGTTTGATCTTTCCAATCATGTCAATGCCCCACATGGAAAAGGGCCAAGGTGAAGGCATCACATTCAAAGGATTTGGAGGCACATGCACTTTATCTGCGTAGATCTGGCATTTGTGGCATTTTGTGGCATATGCACAACAACCTGCATCCATTGTGATCCAGTAGTAACCCGATCTTAACAATTTCTTTGCCATTGCATTCCCTCCAGCATGGGTACCGAAAGAACCTTCATGCACCTCGTGCATCAACAGGTCTGCCTCTTTCTTGTCAACACATCTGAGCAGGACCATGTCGAAGTTTCGCTTGTATAATGAACCATCAGCATTAAGGAAGAAACTACCGGCCAACCTTCTTAATGTCTTCTTATCATTGGATGATGCCCCTGATGGGTATGTTTGATCCTCCAAGAAGCATTTGATGTCATGGAACCAAGGCTTGTCATCTTTAGCAGTGTCCACAGAGAATACGTATGCTGGTCGGTTTAGTCTGGATACCAAAATCCGAGGTACATAATTTGCAGTTTGAACCTTGATCATGGAGGAAATGGTAGCTAAAGCATCTGCAAACTGATTCTCGTCTCGAGGGATGTACTCAAGTTTGACTGTTGTGAAGAAAGTCAATAATCTCCTCGTATAGTCACGGTACGGAATCAGATGCTCTTGGTGAGTGTACCATTTTCCGTTGGTATGATTGATTACCAAAGCTGAATCTTCGAATACATTCAATGTTTTGATCCTGAGGTCAATGGCTTCCTCAAGTCCCATGATACAGGCTTCGTATTCTGCTTCATTGTTAGTGCAGGAAAAGGTGAGTTTTTCCGAGAAAGGCATATGAACTCCTTTAGGTGTAATGAGCACTGCACCAACCCCACGACCATTCATATTGACAACCCCGTCAAACATCATAGTCCATTCTTCTTCGGGATCAGACCCTTCAGTGTGAACTGGCTCTTCACAATCTTTTGCTTTTAAGTACATGATGTCTTCATCAAGGAAGTCAAATCTCATGGGCTGGTAATCATCAATGGGTTGCTCATCTAGATAGTCATACAGTACATTGCCCTTGATGGCCTTTTAAGATGTGTACTGAATGTCATACTCTGTCAGAATCATTTGCCATCTTGCAACCCTTCTGGTAAGTGCTGGCTTCTCAAATATGTACTTGACGGTGTCCATCTTTGAGATCAATAAAGTAGTGTGGGTCAACATATACTGTCTTAGTCAGCGAGAAGCCCACGCTAAAGCACAACAAGTTTTCTCGAGCAGTGAATAACGTTGTTCACAGTCGGTAAACTTTTTGCTTAGGTAGTATATTGCATACTCTTTTTGACCAGACTCGTCAAGCTAGCCCAACACACACCCCATTGATCCTTCTAATACTGTCAGGTACATTATCAAAGGTCTTCCTTCAACTGGAGGCATGAGAATCGGAGGTTCTTGCAGGTAGTCCTTGATCCTCTCAAAAGCTTTCTGACAATCGTCGTTCCATTTAACTGTCTTTTCCTTTCTCAATAGTTTGAACAAGGGCTCACAGGTTGCAGTGAGATGAGATATGAACCTTGATATGTAGTTCAATCTACCTAAGAACCCCCAAACTTCTTTTTCAGTCCTAGGTGCAGACATCTCCTGAATGGCTTTGACTTTGTCGGGATCAACCTTAATTCCTTTTTCACTTACGATAAATCCCAGCAGTTTACCGTAACGTACCCCGAATGTGCATTTGTTGGGGTTCAACTTCAGCTGATATTTCCTCAGGCGCTTGAATAACTTCAGCAGATTTACCAGATGATCTTCTTTAGTAAGGGACTTGGCAATCATGTCATCCACATAGCATTCTATTTCTTTGTGGATCATATCATGGAATAACGTCACCATAGCCCGTTGATAAGTTGCACCGGCGTTCTTTAGTCCAAATGGCATTACCTTGTAACAAAATGTGCCCCAAGGTGTGATGAAGGTTGTTTTCTCCATGTCTTCGGGTGACATCTTGATCTGATTATACCCAGAAAATCCATCCATGAAAGAAAATACCGAGAACTGAGATGTGTTGTCGACCAATATATCAATGTGAGGTAATGGTAAATCATCCTTCGGGCTAGCTCTGTTCAGATCTCGGTAATCCACACACATATGCACCTTGCCATCCTTCTTAGGCACGGGTACAATATTAGCTACCCACGGCGGGTAGCTAGTTACAGCAAGGAAACCGGCGTCCCATTGTTTTTGTACTTCTTCCTTAATCTTCATGGCCATATCTGGGCGAGTACGACGTAGTTTTTGTTTGATTGGAGGACAATCTTCTTTCAAGGGCAGCCTATGCATGACAATATCCGTATCTAGACCCGACATGTCTTGATAGGACCAAGCAAAGACGTCGACGTATTCTCGAAGCATGCTGATAAGCTGTTTTTTTACTGGAGCTTGTAGACTGGTCCCAATCTTCACCTCTTTCAAATCTTCCTCGGTACCGAGATTAACAGTTTCAACCTCCTCCTGATGAGGAGTAATCACTTTCTCTTCTTGCCTCAACAACCTGGCTAACTCTTCAGGTAACTCATAGTCTTCTTCAACCCCTTCATCAGCTTGATTAATTGGATTGTCAAAGTCATACAAGGTCATAGCAGTGCTGTTGTCGGTGCAATCTGGAGGATTATTTCTGCAAGGGTTGAGATTTGTTCTTTTTAGTGATCAATTTTAATCTTGTTCAGAAAAATGAAGTTATTTATTTTGAAAACATTGCCATTTTATTGTTTTGTGCGAAAAATAACAAAAATGAAAAGACAATGAACGAAAGAGAAAATTGTTTGCAAAAGATGTCCGATATTCATTGATATTCCATTTGCATAAAATTACAAATATGGCCCTATTACAAAATGAGTCCTGACACCTTGGGCAAGATGCAGGACTTGATGCATGCTGAAAAAAAGCAGGAAATAATAATTACTCTACAGGAGTAACCCTTATAATTTCCTGGGAAGACCAGTTAAGGACTTGGTGACCCGAGATCCTTGGACGAATCCAACTCTCCAGGTTGAGGTCGCTTTCCGCCTCGTCTTCCACGTTATTGACAACATCTGGGGTGAATTAAGTTGTATTTGAAAACAAAGTTAAACAAACCATTGTTGTTTTTTAATTGAATGTGTCTCATCGTTTATCTCATGTTGTTTAAACATGTTATGGAATAATGATCTGGCTCCTTAGATGCATCACTGAATTCAAATATTGTTAAATTTCTTAAACAACAATTTATTGGATAGTCCACCACCTCCTCCTCACTGATAATCGTAAAAATTATGATTATAATAAGCATACTTTCAGAATATTTTCTTGTTGTAGAACTTCTGTTATGAGAGGAACTTCTTGTTGTTGCGTCAGAACTTCTATCATCTTAAAAACTTGTTTTTCATCAGAGATTCTGCATACTAAAATCAATCATTTTAAGAAGCATATTTTGTTCTTTATAACATAGAAATATTTGTTATCATCAAAACTTAATTTAAGAGAGTAGAATCAAAATTATTATTCTAACAATCTCCCCCTTTTTGATGATGACAAAACTTATATTTTGAGATATTTAATTAAGAACAAAAGATGATAGTGAGACTCCCGTTGAGTTATGAAGACCTTTGAAAATGTTCCTTCAGAGTTTTTGATCGGAAGTTCTTATGAGAGAAGCTCCCCCTAAGTTGAAGCCTTTTCCTGTTTACTTAACATCAGATTAAAATTATCATAGTTTTAGGATGTTTGAGGCTTAGTCTTAGTGAGCTGTTATTAATCAAAATATTTTACGTTCTCCCCCTTTTTGTCCTAATTCAAAAAGCAATGTAATCAGAGTAATAAAGTATGTAATCAAAACATATATAAGTAGAACATGGAAGCTTTCATTCATAATAATCAGGATAGCACATAAGCAGAACAACAAAGAAACAAAGAACAAAACATAAAAACAAACAAATAAACAGAAACTAAGGTTGTGGAGGAGGAAGTCTTGTGAAAAAAGGCCGCCAGAAGACTTTTGATCTAAGAAGTAGACTCCACTTGCTGACAAATCATATTCTTGAGTTTTGTATTTGTTTCATCTTGTTTGTCCAGTATGATCTTGACCGCTTCATTCTCTTTCTTTAACTCTTCCAGAGTTTTCAGCACAAGAGAGGATGAAGAAGTTTCTTTAGCAGAATTAACCAGATGCTCAGAGCTTGGTGTAGGAGTTTCAGATGGATACGTTGTAGCAACTTTCCCTTTGTTGTCAGAAACAACCATGACCTGAAGTCCAGAAGAAGAGGATTCCTTTGGTTCTGTCTAAGGTGTATTATCCAGAAGATGAAGAGTCTTCTTTTCCTAGCAGCTAAGAACTTCTTCTTTGAAGATATTCAACTTTTCACAAAAGTTCTGCTGAGCAATGTCATAACTTAGATCCCTTAGCTTCTTGGATTCAGCATTGAACCATTTTTTTAACTTGGTCCATAGGTGATCAGATGTTGCAGGGTTCAGATTTTTTGCACAAGCGCTTTTCAGAGTGTTCACCCAATCTTTCATTTTTGCTTCAAAAGCCAGCAGTAAAACAGCAAAATCTGATTTGGTTAGTTTGGGATTGGGTTTTGGTATGTCTATTTTCTTAGAGTTAGAAGCTAGTTTTTCTAGGGCTTCTATGTCAATGACCGTTCTAAGGGGGTCTTCTGGTTCATTAGAGGGAGTGGGGGTGTCAGGAATGATGATGAACGCAAGGGATCTTTCTGGAGTGGAATCATAAGAATAAGGTGAATCTTTTAGTGGTATGGGTATGTCAAAAATGAGCAGAGGTTGAGAGGAGTTAAGGGGATAGTTGATGTCAAGGATGGCTGGTGTGGTGGTAAAAGGTGGATTAAGAGTGTTTAATTGAGAAGTTTCAAAGTATGGTTGAAACTAATCAATATCAGAAAGTACTTGTTGAAGTTCTGGTTGGGTTTCAACAAAAGGTGTGAAATTTAGGTCAGAGGGAGGATTTGGATTAATAGGAATGTTGAATTCATCAAGAGTTTGTGGTGAATTGGGTTCAGAAGGTCTAGGAGAAGGTGAAGGGTTTTCTGGTTGAGGGTTTTCAGGTTGAGGATTATCAAAAGGTGTGATTTTAGAAGATGGGGATTCAGAAGTAATGGGTTTTGAAGAGGTATGGATGTCAGAAGAAGGAGTTGTAGAAGGAGGAGGGTTATCAGAGGTTGTAAGTAATATTGACTCGATGACAGAAACAAAAGCAGAGGGGTTACCTTTTTTTTAGCATCCTTTGGTGTCTTCTGAGAAGTTCCTTCAGAAGCTTTCCTTTTCTTTGTCTTCTTCAGTGAAACTTCTGGAGCTGGTCTTCTGAGATCTTCTAGATTGATCTCAGGGGTGGTTCCATCTTGTTTACAAGCCTCCAGATATCTTACAATAACTTCTGGATGGGTATCAGGTGAGAATAGAGGAAAATATTTTAGAGGGATCTTTCTTGTAGTAATCACTTCCCTTGAGTGCAGAATATGATCCTTCTTAATGTTGTCAATAAACTTAATCTTTTTTAGATTCTTCGCATTTAGGGTTCTTCCAGCAATGGCTTCTAGATCATCAATTTGTTGGGCTTTAATCAGTTGTTATATTAGTTTGTTCGTTGTTAGAATATCTCAAATTAGCCTTCCCTGGGGTAACTAATCTCTTTTGGTCTTCTCCTCTTATCTAGTTTCTTTGACGTTGTTCTTCAGATGATTGAATAGACAATGGGCTAGGTTAACTTTCTTGTTGTTTGAGAAGAAAGAAGAGAGGATATTGTTGATCAATGTTGATATAATCTGGAGAACTTGTTGGTTTTCTGTGACTAATGCGACCCAAAATAATCTTTTCCCATATTCTCTGACGATCTTTGAGATCCTTGATCTTGTTATAATGTTGCCCAGAAGTGAAAATCTCTCTAGAAATTGTTGTTAGGTCAGAATTTTTCTCCATGTCACTGCATTTAATCCCAATTCCATCTGACTCAAAAATTCTTCCAATAAGATCTTCAGTGATGATGATCTTCTTCCCTATGACATAAGAAGTAACCTGATTGCATTAAGTTGTAGTGAAAATACATAATTCTTTGACCAACTTAGGGAAAATGGGACCCATAAGACGATCAAAGTACATCGTCCAGCCTTGAAATTTTACTTCAGGAGTGAGATCATAGCCATTTTCTTTCATGTTATCAAAGTCCACAAACACTTCACTTCTAGGTTTCCAACCGGAGTGAGAAGAGTTCTGACCGGAGTAACGTGGGTTTCTTCAAAAGCTTTATTTTCAGAAACTTGTTGAGAAGATGAAGAAGGTTTATCTTTCTTGGAAGATGAAACCATTGTTCACAAGAAGGTTTTGGTAACAAAGTGCAGAAAACAAGAGAAAACAAGTAGAGCAAGAAAGCAAGAAGAGAGTGAAAGTGATTGTGAGAAAGTGAAAAGTGTTTGTGAGGTGAGAATGATCATGTATATATATATATATATATATATATATATATATATATATATATATATATGCATATATATATTTCAATGGTTATAAACATAATTAATGAAAAAAATTAAATAACAAACACAGTGATTAAAAACATTAATGAATTTTGACAAGGGAGATAGCATAAAAGATTTATGAACAATTACCAATGTGACTAGAGCCTCAACTTTGTCAGTTCAACCGTTTCAGTTTCTCAGAATTTGAACATGTATTCAGCCTCAGAGGACACATAGAGCTTAGGTTGACAGCTGTTTGTGTCAAGAACTGCATGTTTTGTCCATTCTCATAGTTTAAACACGTATTCAGATTCAGAAGACACTTGGAGCTTCGTTGATAGGTGTTGATGTTATGATTTGCATGTTCTGTGCTTGAAATGAAAGGTTCTTGGATATGAACTTTCAGATCTTTCTGGATAGATTCTGATACAAATCTCCTTCTTACTTCAGAAGAAATATTGGTCAAAAGTTCAAAAGAAGAGAAGTTCCGAGAGTTAAATGTGTAGAGTTAACATATTCATTCTGGACATAATTCCATGCTGAGATGTTTCAGAATGAAATTAAATCTATCTTCAGCAAGGGGTTTTGTAAAAATAGCAGCCCATTGATGGCATTGTCTATGAATTTTAAAAATAAAATTCCCTTCTGAGTAAATTCCCTAATGAAATGATGTTTAATTTCTATATGTTTAGCTCTAGAATGTAAAATAGGATTTTTTTTAGAAAGACATATAGCAAAAGTATTATCACAGAGAATAGGAATGTTAATCTCATTAATATTGAAATCCTCAAGCTGATTCTTCATTCAGAGCATCTGAGTATTGCATCCAGTTGCTGCTATGTATTCAACTTCAGCAGTTGAAAGTGCAATTGTAGATTGTCTTTTGTTGGACCAAGAGATTAAGTTGTCTCCCAGAAATTGACAACTTCCAGAAGTACTTTTTCTTTCTGTTCTGTATCCAACAAAGGCAACATCTCAGTACCCTACAAGTTTGTATTCTCTTAACAGCTGTTAAGTGAGATTCTCTAGGATCTCATTGGAATCTAGCACTGAAGAAAACGCTATATAGAATATCAGGTCTTGAGGCAGTTAAGTATAGGAGAGAGCCAATCATACCTCTATAGATCTTTTGATCTTACTTAATTTCTTACTTACCTCTTCCTTTTCCAGAATACATGTAGGATGCATTGGTGTTTTAGATGGTTTACTTTCTGACATATCAAATTTCTTCAGAAGTTCTTTAACATATTTGCTTTGATGAAAGTAGGTTCCTTCTGATGTTTGATTGATTTGAATTCCCAGAAAGAACTTGAGTTCTCCCATTAAGCTCATTTCAAATTCTGCCTGCATAGTCTTAGCAAATTCTTTGCCCAGGGAGCTTTTAGTAGATCCAAAAATTATATCATCTACGTAAATTGACAAATCATAATATCATTTTTAAATGTTTTACAAAAAAGAGTTGTGTCCACCTTCCCTATGGTAAAATTATTTTCTAAAATAAAGTTACTTAATTTTTCATAACAAGCTTTGAGAGTTTGTTTCAGACCATATAATGATTTCTTAAGTTTATAAACATATTATGGATGTTTAGTATTTTCAAAACCAGGGGTTGATGCACATAAACTTCTTCATTAATGTAACCATTTAAAAACCCACTCTTGACGTCCATCTGATAGAGAGTGATGTCATTATTTACAACAAAAGAAATTAAAAGTATGATAGATTATAACCTTGCGACTGGTGCAAAGGTTTCTGTATAGTCTATTCCCTCTTGCTGACTATAACCTTGTGCAACTAGTTGTGCTTTTTTTTTCTGACAACTTCTCCTTGTTCATTTAGTTTGTTTCTGAAGACCCATTTGGTTCTAATGATGTTGAATCCTCTAAGTTTAGGAACTAGATCCCATACATCATTTTTGGCGGATTGATTTAGTTTTTCCTGCATTGCAAGTATCCAATAATTTTCTGAAAGAGCTTCGTCAATGGAAGTGGGTTCAATCAGGGAGACTAATCCCATTAGAGACTTTTCAGAGTTTCTGAATGAAGATCTTGTTCTGATTGGATCATCTTTCTTTCCCAGAATTGTATCTTCTGGATGATTCAACATGCTTCTGGATTATCTCTTCTGACTGGGTTCTTCAAAACTTGTTATGGCATTTGTGTTGTCTTTTTCTGTAGATGGATGTTCTTCAGATGTTCTGGTTTCTGTAATTTGAACTTCTATATCTGCAACATATTCATTTTGCTTTGGCTTTTCAAGACCAAGCTTATCATCAAATCTAACACAAATAGATTCCATCACAATATGTGTTTCTGTATTGTATACTTTGTATCCTTTCAAACATTCAGAGTATCCTAACATGAAAAACATGTGTGCCTTAGAATCAAACTTGTTCAGAGGGTTATTGGTGTTCAGAATAAAATAAGTACATCCAAAAGGATGGAAATACAAAATGTTGGGCTTTTTGTCCTTCCACAATTCATATGGAGTCTTCTTTAGAATAAGTCTTATAGAGATTTTATTCTGAATGTAGCACATTGTATTTACTGCTTCTGCATAAAATTGTTTAGCCATGTTAGTCTCATTGATCAAGGTTCTGGCCATCTCTTGTAGTGTTCTGTTCATTCGTTCTACAACTTCATTTTGTTGTGGAGTTCTAGTACAAGAGAAATCATGAGAGATGTCATTTTCATTAAAATATAATTCCAATTTTTTGTCAAATTCTTCACCATGATCACTTCTTACTTTTACAATTCTAAACACTTTTTCATTTTGAACTTGTTTGCAGAAGGTAGAAAATACAGAGATTGACTTGTCCTTGTGTCTAAGGAAATTTACCCATGTCCATATACTATAGTCATCTACTATCACTAATCCATACTTCTTACCACTGATTGAGGCAACTTTCACTGATCTAAACAAATCAATGTGCATATGTTCTAATGGTCTAGAGGAAGAAACAACATTTTTTATTTGAAAGCATGTTTAGCAAACTTGCCTTTTTGACATGCTTCAAACAGAGCTTCTGAGTTGAACTTCAAATTAGGAAGTCCTCTGACCAGATTGCGTTTGTTAATCTGAGGTAATCTTCTCATATTAACATGTCACAATCTTCTATGCCAGATCCATTGCTCATTGTTAACACACATAAGACATTTTACATTCTGACTTTTTAGTTCAGAAAGTTTTATTTTATAAATGTTGTTCTTTCTCTTCCCATTAAAGAGGATTGTCCCATCTTTCTGACTAATAACTTTGTAGAACTTTTGATTAAATATTATATCATAATCATTATCACTTAATTGACTTATTGATAACAAGTTATGCATCAATCCTTCAACTAACAAAACATTAGATATAGAGGGAAGAGTACCGTTACCAATGGTTTCAGAGCCAATGGTTTTTCCTTTCTGATTGCCTCCAAAACCTATGTAGCCTCTAGCTTTAAGCTAAAGACTTTGGAACATATGCTTGTTAGAACAAGAATTTTTATTCTACTCTCCTTAAGTTAGTTTTGACGATAACAATATTTTCATGTTATAAGAACAAAATCTTCCTATTAAATTATTATTTTTAAAATATGCAGGATTAGAAGTTCTCAAAGTAAAAGAAGCTCTGATACAACATCTTCCTCTCTATCGCTAAATTTCTATAGCAAGAAGATGTGCTAAAATTCCTCTAAGAAGATCTCATTATGCAATGCACGCTCAGAACAACTGCTTTGTAAACCAAACTCTGATACCATAATATATACGCAAACTCTGATTCTCAAAATCAACCACATTTATTGAAGATCAAAGGATTAACGGCTCCAGACACAAATCTGTATTTTTGGCAACTCTTAAATGAAGCTTATCAACATCCAAAAATTAATCAAGACGTCTCTAATGGATCATATTACTCAGCTATAAAAGGAGTCTACTGAATAATTTGAGGAGCTAAATCTCGTGCGCACAATAATATTCCAAATTCTTTTTCTTCAAACAGTGAATTAATTTTTGTGTAAAATATACAGTTGTGATAATAGCTTTCTAGAAGTAATTTTAGTTACACAATTTGTAATCAAACTTTAAATACCTCGAGTGACTAAGCGTTAGTCAGTAGACTCGAGAAGATTTTGACAGTAGGTCATTGTGACTGTAATCCTTATTTGATTAGTGGATTAAGACCTCATTGAGAGAGGAAAAATCACCTTGGCAGGTGGATTCGATGTAGTTTGTGTTCAAACGAACCAGGATAAATCAATCGAGTTCATTGCATTATTTTTAAAAACCCAAATTCAACCCCCCCTTTCTTGTGTTTTTGTCTCCTTAAATTGGTATCAGAGCGCCTGGTTCTGGGTGCTAGCACTTAACCGTGTCAGAAAAAGATCCTGAAGAAAAACAATATGGCAGAACAATTCCAGAACAATAACGACAATCAGATTGACAAGATCAATGGAAAACCTCTAGTGTTCAACAGTGAGAACGTTTATTACTGGAAGGATGTTCTGGAAAGCTTCTTTCTGGCTCTGGTTGGAGACCTCTGAGATATGGTAACTGATGGCTATATTCATCCTGTTGGAGACAATGGTCAGAAGATTGAAAGAAAATATATCACAATCCAACAGAAGAAAGAGTTCATAAATCATCATAAAGCCAGGACAATTCTTCTAAGTACCATTTCATACACAGAGTATGAGAAGATCACAAACAAAGAATCTTCCAAGCACATGTTTGAATCTTTGAGGATGTCACATGAAGGCAACACTCAAGTTAAGGAGACCAACACTATGGCACTTATTAAGAAGTATGAAGCGTTTAAGATGGAAGAAGATGAAACAATTGAGAAAATGTTCTCAAGGTTTCAAGTTCTAGTTGATGGACTAAAAGTTCTGGATAAAGGCTACTCAATAGAAGATCATGTGAAAAAGATCATCAGAAGCTTGCCAAAGGCTTGGAGGCCAATGGTCACTGCTCTAAAGTTGTCAAAGAATCTGAATGAGATATCCCTTGTAGAATTGATCATCTCCTTAAGGAGTCACGAGATAGAACTTGAAGAAGATGAACCTCAAAAGAAAGGTAAGTTTGTTGCTCTTAAATCTAAAAAATATGAATCTAAAGCTTTTCAGACAAAAGAAGAAAGCTCTAGAGGCTCATCAAAAGAAGACGAATTATCACTCCATTCCAGAAGGGTTCAACAACTCTGAAAGCACAGACAAAACAAATTCAGGAATCCTAGAAGATCAAGCAATCACTCTGAATCATCCTTTAGCTACAAGAAGTCCAGAAGCAAAGAAGTAGTGTGTTATGAATGCAAGGAACCTGGACATTACAAGAGTGATTGTTCTAAACTTTAGAAAGAAAATCCTAAGGAGAAATTCAACAGAGAGAAGAAGAAAAGTCTTATGGCAACATGGGATGACTCGTAATCTTCTGAAGCTGAATCAGAATCAGAAGATGAACATGCCAACATCGCCTTAATGGCCAATGTATCAGATGATATCAACTCATCGGAATCTGGATCAGATTCAGAAACAGAAGAGGTATTCTCTAAACTATCTAGAACTCAACTAGAAGATAGTCTCTCAGAAATTCTTGAAAAATATCAGAAACTTCAATTCAAATACAAAAACCTGAAACATGGTCTAGTATCTAAATCTGAGGAAACTAGGAAACTAAAAGAAGAAAACTATGAGCTTAGAGAAAACATTTCAAAACTTGAAAACTCTTTTGAAAAACATAATGCTCAGAAAGAATCTGACTTGGAAGTTCCATCTAGTTCTGATAGTATCATAAACCAGTATGATTACGGTTTTCAAAAATTTCTAGCTAAAAACATAGATAGAAGTAGAATTGCCTCAATGATCTATGGAGTTAGCAGAAATGGTAGAAGAGTCATATGAATGTTAAACCTCTAGGAGAAGTACCACCGAAATTTAAACAAGTTGATGACATGGTCATAAAATTCAACACATCTTTAAATTCTCACTTTACATATGGACACAAGCATGATTAAAAATATACGAGTGAGTCATCTTGTTCTACAAATTCTATTGAGAAATCTAAACTCAATCAAAATTTTGTAAGTTCTAACAAACAAGGACCCAGAAAGATATGGGTACCCAAGGATAAAAATGTTTATGTTGCAGATGTCTTTAACAACAAGATTGAAACACCAATCCTGGTACCAGGACTCTGGATGCCTGCAACACATGATAAGAAGAAAGCATATGTTCCAAAGTCTTGAGCTTAAGGCTAGAGGATATATAGGTTTTGGAGTCAATCAGAAAGGAAAAATTATTAGCTCTAGAACCATTGGTAATGGTACTCTTCCCTCTATATCTAATGTTTTGTTCGTTGAAGGATTGATGTATAACTTGTTATCAATAAGTCAATTAAGTGATAGAAGTTATGATATAATCTTTAATCAAAAGTTCCGTAAAGTTGTTAGTCAGAAAGATGGAACAATCCTCTTTAATGGGAAGAGAAAGAACAACATCTATAAAATACAACTTTCTTTATTTAAAAGTCAGAATGTGAAATGTCTTATGTCTGTTAACGATGAGAAATGGGTCTGCCACCGAATATTGGGACATGTTAATATGAGAAGATTATCTCAGATTAACAACTCAATCTGGTCAGAGGACTTCCTAATTTGAAGTTCAACTCAGAAGCTCTGTGTGAAGCATGTCAGAAAGGCAAATTTGCTAAACCTTCTTTCAAATATAAGAATTTTGTTTCTTCCTCTAGACCATTAGAAATTTTGCACATTGATTTGTTTGGACCAGTGAAAACTTCCGCAATCAGTGGTAAGAAGTATGGATTAGTGATCGTAGATGACTATAGCAGATGGACATGGGTAAAGTTCCTTAGACACCAGGACGAGTCAATCGATGTATTTCCCACCTTCTGCAAACAAGTTCAAAATGAAAAAGGGTTTAGAATTGTAAAGTCATAAGTGATCCTGGTGGAGAATTTGAAAACAAAAAATTGGAATTATTTGTTAATGAAAATGGCATCTCTCATGATTTCTCTTGTCCTATAACTCCACAACAAAATGGAGTTGTAGAACGAAAGAAGAGAACTTTACAAGAGATGGCCAGAACCATGATCAATGAGACTAACATGGCTAAACACTTTTGGGAAGAAGCAGTAAATATAGCATGCTATATTCAGAATAGAATCTCTATAAGACCTATTCTGGAAAAGACTCCATGTGAACTGTGGAAGAACAGAAAGCCCAACATTTCGTATTTTTATCCTTTTGGATGCACTTGTTTTATTCTGAATACTAATGATCCTCTAAAAAAGTTTGATTCTAAGGTACAAAAAATTTTCATGTTAGAATACTCTGAACGTTCAAAAGGATACATAGTATACAATACAAAACACGAACTATGATGGAATCTATTTGTGTCAGATTTGATGATAAGCTTGGTCTTGAAAAGCCAAAGCAGAATGAATCTCTTGCAGATATAGAAGTTCAAATTACAGAAACCAGAACATCTTAAGAACAACCATCTACACAAAAAGACAACACAATTGCCATAATAATTTCTGAAAAACCCAGTCAAAAGAGACAATCAAGAAGCACGATGAATCATCCAGAAGATAAAATTCTAGGAAATAAAGATGATCCAATCAGAACAAGATCTTCATTGAGAAACTCTGAAGAAACTCTAATGGGATTAGTTTCTCTGATTGAAACCACTTCCATTGACGAAGCTCTCTCAGGAAGAACTAAATCAATTCACCAGAAATGAAGTATGGGATCTAGTTCCTAGACCTAGAGGATTCAACATCATTGTAACCAAATGGGTCTTCAGAAACAAACTAAATGAACAAGGAGTAGTTATCAAAAACAAAGCATGACTGGTTGCACAAGGTTATAGTTAGCAAGAGGGAATATACTATATAGAAACCTTTGTACAAGTCGCAAGGTTAGAATCTATCAGACTTTTAATCTCTTTTGTTGTAAATCATGACATCACTCTATATCATGTAGATGTCAAAAGTGTGTTTTTAAATGGTTACATTGATGAAGAAGTTTATGTGCATCAACCCCCTGGTTTTGAAAACACTAAACATCCAGAATATGTTTAGAAACTTAAAAAAAATTATATGGTCTGAAACAAGCTCCCAGAGCTTGGTATGAAAGATTGAGCAACTTTCTTTTAGAAAATAACTTTACTAGAGGGAAGGTGGACACAACTCTTTTCTGTAAAACATTTAAAAATGATATTCTGATTTGTCAAATTTACATAGATGATATAATATTTGGATCTACTAAAACCTCTTTGGGCAAGGAATTTGCTAAGACTATGCAGGCAGAATTTGAAATGAGCCTAATGGGAGAACTGAAGTTCTTTCTGGGAATTCAAATTAATAAAACATCAGAAGGAACCTACATTCATCAAAGCAAATATGTTAAAGAACTTCTAGAGAAATTTGATATGTTAGAAAGTAAACCATCTAAAACTCCAATGCATCCTACATGCATTCTGGAAAAGGAAGAGGTAAGTGAGAAAGTTGATCAGAAGATCAATAGAGGTATGATTGGCTCTCTACTATACTTAACTGCCTCAAGACCCGATATTCTATATAGTGTTTTTGTCTATGCTAGATTTCAATCATATCCTTGAGAATCTCACTTAACAATTGTTAAGAGAATTATCAGGTATCTGAAAGGTACTACTAATCTTGGCCTTTGCAATAGAAAATCCAGAGAATATAAACTTGTAGGGTACTCCGATGCTGACTTTACTGGAGATAGAACATAAAGAAAAATTACTTCTGGTAGTTGTCAATTTCTGGGAGACAACTTAATCTCTTGGTCCAGCAAAAGACAATCTACTATTAAACTTTCAACTGCTGAAGCTGAATACATAGCAGCAGCTGGATGCAGTACTCAGATGCTCTGAATGAAGAATCAGCTTGAGGACTTCAATATTCACGAGAGAAACATTCATATCCTCTGTGATAATACTTCTATTATCTGTCTTTCTAAAAGTCCTATTTTACATTCTAGAGCTAAACATATAGAAATTAAACATCATTTCATTAGGGACTATACTCATAAGGGAATTTTATTTTTAAAATTCATAGACACAGACCACCAATGGGCTAATGTTTTTACAAAACCTCTTGCTGAAGATAGGTTTAATTACATTCTGAAACATCTCAGTATGGAACTATGTCCAGAATGAATATGTTAATTCTATTCATGTAACTCTCAGAACTTCTTTTCTTTTATTATGAACCTTTGATCAATATTTCTTTTGGAGTAAGAAGGAGAATTGTATCAGAATCTATCCAGAAAGATCTGACTGTTTGTATCTGAGAACATCTCATGTCATGGACAGAACATGAAGATCATTACATCAACACCTGTCTACAAAGCTCCAAGTTTCTTTTGAACCTGAATACATGTTTAAACTCTGAGAAAGGATAGAGCATGCAGTTCATGAAATGAATAGTTTTCAACCTAAGTTCCAGGTGTCCTCTGAAGCTGAATACGTGCTCAAATTCAGGAAAACTGAAACGGCTGAACTGACAAAGTTGAGGGGCTACTCATGTCGGTAACTATTCAAAAATCTTTTACGCCATCCCCTTTATCAGATTTCATTAATGTTGTTAATAATTGTGTTTGTGATTTAATTTTTTTATTAATTTTTTTTTTCTGTTACAAATACTATATATGCATTCACCTTCACTCCACAAACGTTTTTCACAATCTCACAATCACTATCACTCTCTTCTTGATTCTTGCTTTCTCTTTCTCTCTATGTTCTGTTATCAAAACCTTTTTGTGAACAATGGCTTCATCTTCCAAGAATGCTAAACCTTCTTCATCTTCTCAACAAGCTTCTACAAACCAAGCTTCTGAAGAAACCCATGTTACTCCAGTCAAAACTCTTCTCACCCCAGTTGATAAACTAGAAGTTCTCTGTGAGTTGTTCATAGAATTTGATAGTATGAAGGAAAATGGGTATGATCTAACTCCTGAAGTCAAATTTCAAGGCTAAACGAAGTACTTTAATCATCTTATGGTCCCATATTCCCTAAGTTGGTCAAAGAATTCTGGATTTTCGCTACAACTTCATGCAATCAGGTTACTTCTTATGTCAGGGGGAAGAAGATCATCATCACTGAAGATCTTATTGGAAGACTTATTGAGTCTGATGGAAATATGATTAAATGCAGCGACATGGATAAAATATGTGACCTAACAACAATTTCTAGAGAGATATTTACTTCTGGGCAACATTCAAACAAGATTAATATCTCAAGGATCGTCAGAGAATCTGGGAAAAGATAATTCTAGGTTGCATCAGCCACAGAAAAACCACAAGTTCTCCAGATTATATCAACCTCGATAAAAAATATCTTCTCTAGTTTATCTCAACCAACAAGAAAATTAACCTTGCTCACAATCTGTTCAATAATCTGAAGAACAACGTCAAAGAAACAAGAGAAGAGGAGAAAACTAAAAGAGATTGGATACCTCTGGGAAGGCTAATTTCATATATTCTATTAGAAAATAAACTGGTAGAACATCTGATTGAAGCTCAGCAAGTTGATGATCTGGAAGAAATTGTTGGAAAACCTCTTAATGCGAAGAATCTCAAGAAAATGAAATTCATTGACAACATCAAGAAAGACCATGTTATGAACTCAAGGGAAATGATTACCACAAGGAAGATTCCTCTGAAGGATTTTCCTCTGTTCTCAGTTGATACCTATCCAGAAGTCATTGTCGGATATCTAGAGGCCTGTAAACAAAATGGCATTGTTCCTGAGATCAATCCAGAAGTATCAGAAGACCTGCTCCAAAAGTTTCACTAAAGTCGAAGACAAAGAAAATGAAAGCTTTTTAAGGGCCTTCTTAGAAGACACCAAAGGTTGCTAAAAAGAAAGGTAACCCTTCTACTTTTATTTCTGTTATTGAGTCAATAATAACATCATCATCTGAAATCCATCCACCTGAAAACCCTCCTTATGAAACTCCTTATTCTGATATCCCCACATCTTCAAACCCTATTACTTCTGAAGCCTCATCTTCTGAAATCACAACTTTTGATATTCCTCAACCTTCTGTCAATCATTAAACCTCTGATAATCCTCAATCTGAAAACCTTTCACCTTCCCCCAGACCTTCTGAACATCATTCACCATAAACACTTGATGACTTCGATATTACTATTGACCCAAATCCTCCCTCTGGCCTAAACTCCACACCATTTGTTGAAACCCATTCAGAACTTCAACAAGTTCTTTCTAATATTGATCATTTTCCACCTAACCTTGAAAATTCTAAATCAAACACTCTTAATACACCTCCTACCACTACACAAACCATTCTTGTCATTAATTATCCCCTTAATTCCTCTCAACCTATGCTCATATTTGACATTCCCACACCACTAGAAGATTCTCTATCTTCTTATGAATCCACTCCACCAAGATCCCCTACCTTCATCACAATTCCTGACACTCCCACTCCCACAAATGAACCAGAAGATCCCCTCAGAATTGTCATTAACATTGAAGCACTGGAAAAACTAGCTTCTAATTCTAAAAGAAAATAGCCATACCAAAACCCAAGCCCAAAACAACCAAATCAGATGTTGGTATTTTATTGCTGGCTTTCGAAACATAAATGAAAGATTGGTGGATACTCTGAAAAATGCTTGTGCAGATAATCTGAAACCTGCAGCCTCTGATCACCTTTGGACTAAATTTAGAAAATGGTTCAATGTTGAGTCCAAGAAGCTGAAGGATCTTAGCTATGACGTTGCTCAGCAGAACTTCTGTGAAAAACTGAATGTCTTTAAGGAAAAAGTTCTTAGCTGCTGGGATAATAAGGCTCTTCATCTTCGGGACAATGCACCTTGGTCAGAACCTAAGGAATCCTTTCCTTCTAGACTTCAAGTCATGTTTGTTTCTAAGATAAAGGGAAAGTTGTTGTCACGTCACCTTCTGAAAATCATGCACCAAGCTCTGAGCAATTGGCTACTTCTGCTGAAGAAACTTCATCATCCTCTCTTGTGCTGAAAACTCTTGAAGAGTTGAAGAAAGAGGATGAAGTCGTCAAGATCAGACTGGACAAACAAGATGAAACAAATACATAACTCATGAATAAGATTAGTCATCAAGTGGAGTCTACCTCTCAGATTAAAAATCTTTTGGAAGCATTGTTCACAAGACTTCATCCTCCACAACCTTAGTTTCTGTTTATTTATTTGTTTCTATGTTTTGTTCTTTGCTTTTCTGATTATATGTTGTTTTGTTTTTTCTGATAAATGAAATCTTCTATGTTTTGTTTACTTACGCTTTTTTTTTCTTTTTGAATAATGACAAAAAGGGGGAGAACATAAAATATTTTGATTAATAACAGCTCACCAAGACTAAGCCTCAAACATCCTAAAACTCTAATAAAGTTAATCTGATGTTAAGAAAACAGGATAAGTTTTCAACTCATAGGGAGCTTTTCTCATAAGAACTTCCGATCAAAAACTCTAAAGAATCATTTCAAAGAACTTCATAACTCAAAGGGAGTCTCTCTACTATCTTTTTTTCTTAATTAAATATCTCAAAATATAAGTTTTGTCATCATCAAAAAGGAGGAGATTGTTAGGACAAGAATTTTGATTCTACTCTCCTTAAGTTAGTTTTGATGATAACAACTATTTTCATGTTATAAGAACAAAATCTGCCTATTAAATTATTAATTTTAAAATATTCAGGATTAGAAGTTCTCAAAGTAAAAGAAGCTCTGACGCAACATCTTCCTCTCTAAAGCTAAAGTTCTACAACAAGAAGATGTGTTGAAAGTCCTCTAAGAAGATCTCATTATGCAACACACACTCAGAACAGATGCTTTGTAAACCAAACTCGGATACCTTAATATATACGCAAACTCTGATTCTCAAAATCAACCACATTTATTGAAGATCAAAGGATTAACGGCTCTAGACACAAATCAGAATTTTTGGCAACACTTAAATGACACTTATCAACATCCAAAAATAAATCAAGATGTCTCCAACGGATCATATTACTCATCTATACAAGGAGTCTACTGAAAAATTTGAGGAACTAACTCTCACGCACACAATAATATTCCAAATTCTTTTTCCTCAAATCGTGAATTAATTTTTGTGTAAAATATCACAGTTGTGATAACAACTTTCTAGAAGTCATTTTAGTTACACAATTTGCAATCAAAATTGATATACATTGAGTGACTAAGTGTTAGTCAATAAACTCAAGAAAACTTTGACACTAGGTCATTGTGATTGTAATCCTTATTTGATTAGTGGATTAAGACCTCGTTGAGAGAGGTGAAATCACCCTGGCGGGTGGACTGGATGTAGTTTGAGTTCAAACGAACCAGGATAAATTAATCGAGTTCATTACTTTATTTTTGAAAACCCCAATTCAAACCCCCCCTTTCTTGTGTTTTTTGCTCCTTCAATTCTTTCTTCCCATCATGTGTCGCGAGCATCCAGAGTCCAGGTACCAAAATTGGTGTTTCAATCTTGCTATTAAAGACATCTACAACATAGATAATTTTATCCTTGGGTACCCATATCTTTATGGGTCCTTGTTTGTTAGAGTTTACATAATTCTGATTGAGTTTAAATTTTTCAATAGAATTTTTAGAACAAGATGAATCACTAGTATATTTTAAATCATGCTTGTGTCCATATATAAAGTGAGAATTTAAAGATGTGTTGTATTTTATGACCATGTCATCAATTTGTCTAAATTTATGTGGTGCTTCTCCTTTAGGTTTAACATAGCCTATGCCTCTTCTACCATTTCTGCTAACTCCATAGATCATCGAGGCAATTCTGCTTCTTGTAGCGGTAAAATCATGAGTGTAAGCTATTAGTTAACTTAACTCAAAGTAAACAGAGTCGTCACCGCACTTTTATTTTATTACAAATGGAAAAGGAAAAAAGAGCGAATAAATCCTAATGAATCTAAAAGCAAAAAGCTAAAGAAACAAGCAGAGAAACGGGTAAAGGGATAGGTTAAAAAATGGGAAGGTTTTACGCACCCAAGATGTCCTTGGTACTCCACGAGAACCCTTTGATTTTTTTTTTGCTTTTGGTTTGAAAATATTTGTAAAAAGAGAGTGGAGGAATGAGAAAAGAATTAATTTATTTAAATTTTTTATGTTTTGAGAGGTTTACCACCTCATGCCTACGTACCCACAATGTGCAATGCGAGATCAAAACCCCGTAGTTCATGGTACAAATAGTGAAATGGATGGGTTATGATTGATTTTATTAAGTGAAAAGAATTTGTCATTTTCAAGTGGATAGCCTAACAAATCTTCCATGAGAATGAGGGCATGGACTCATACATCATTATGGGGAGGGCGCCAACTCAGATAAAATCGACGAGTATGCCATTAAACCCCCACGAATGATAAAAGACTCAATTACATCAAACTACAACCACGTAGATTGAGAGGCTTACACCCGACTAAAAAATAATGACTCATACTCGTCACTTATAGAGAAAACAAACAAAGGTGCACAAAGGCACAAAACAACTTGAGTGAGTTTGGTTCTTTTTATTTTGGAATTAAAGTAAAAATGATTAAGTTCATTAAATTTTTTGAAAGAAAAGAAAGTAGTAAAATCCACTTGACAAAAGTCAAGGTTTTATTTATTAAAGTGGTGATTTTTAAAAAAAAAATCAAGAATCCTTTGAAAAAGAAGGAAGTTTTGAAAATTTAAGAAGGGGAAGAGATGAAGAGGCTATCCTAAAAAATGAAAATAAAAGATATAAAGGAGGAAAGATCTAACCAAACTTGATGATGCTTCCAATTACGGGCACAAGAGTTTCATCCTTATAAGCTAGCAAATGGCCAAATAAAGGCAAGAATGTCAACTTCATGAAGATCAAAGCAAAGGGAAGGTATCCTAGAATCTAAGTCCAAAACTTCAATTCCAATGCAAAGGATAGTAACCAATAGTCCAAGATCAAGATCACAAGTTTTTTAGAGGTTTAATCATTTATTAATATTTTTGTGTCCAAGTGGACAAAAGAAAAATCAACACAACAATATAATAGCAAGAATATAAACATGATAATGGATGATAAAGCATAATAAAAATAAAGGAGATAAAGGTGCGAGAAGGAAATTAAAATGTTAGTATAGTAGAAGTAGTAATAATAATAATAATAATAATATACATAATAGTGGTATGGTGAACTTAATCATCCACAACCAAAAGAGTAATCAAGGCACTTAGTACCAAAAACCGAAAAGGCAACCGATTTCGCTTAGTATCTTGCACTATAGTGATTAATCAAGGCGATTAGATCCAAATTCAATGAAGTTTGAAAGAAGATTGGTAGACCCAAAGAAACTATGCATCAAACTTCACAAGTCTTGGATCTTAACGCAAAAAGATCAATCACTTTGGGATTACGCGACCAACACGGGGTCCGGTCCACAAAAGTGCAAGTATCCAATTGGATTTTTATTCCGAATTCGGGACCCTTTTATGTCTATGTTAAGCAATCGTAGAGTCATTTAAAGAGTAATTACCCTACAAATGAGGCCGGCCAACACCAATTAAGGTGAACGATATTTGTGCTAATGCATGTGAGATAAATGACATGTAAATCGCTATTCGAACGCAATGCCGCACGAAACTAAAGATGAATACCAAATTGAGTTACACTTATGGTATTTTTTTCATCTTTAAGTTCAATCACTCATCTTGGTGGATTCATGTATGAAAATATCTCACTAATTCAAAGTTCCTAAAGTGAATTAAATAATTCACTTAGAGGTAGATTTGGACTAATGAATATTAACCACTATAATCTACACCCAAAGTCATTGAGATTAAAGAGTAATCAGTCCCAAAAATGTCTCCCAAGGTAAAAATAAGAAGGAGGAAGAAGGAGAAGCAAAAGTAACCAACAACAAGTTCAAAACAAGTCAAAAACAACTTATGGAGCAGTGTTAATCGGTTAACACAACAAATTTTGAAATGTTGGTGCAAAACAACACTGGTTAATTGGTTAACCATTTTGTACTGAAATTAATTAACAGATTAACACTGAACCAGTAGCAGAAAAATAGTCAAAATTCAACATGATCCTTTTTCAAAAACACTTCCAAAAAACCATATGATCATGAACTGAATTTGCACGAACTTTAAAGTTAAAACCAGTGAAATCCCTGCAATCAACCAATAATTTATGATCCAAAGGATCAATAACCAAAGATCTACATCCTGAATGTTGACGATGAAGGTAGAACCATGGAAATAGGTGAATTACCAAGAATAATCTTAAAATTGATCCAATATATAGCTTGATCTACTGAAATTGATGAACAAAAAGAATAAGATGAAGGTTTAGCTCAAAGTTGATCAAGAATTCCAGGTGAATTCTTGATAAATTTCAAAAAGGGAAAAATGAGCTTTGGTGATTTTGGGGTTTGGAAGGATATTTTGCAAGAGATTTGTTGGCTATCAAAAGCTTGAGAATTTAATGAGAAAATGCCTCTATTTAAATAATTTAGGTATGCAAATTTGGTGGAATGAAGCTTGCTTTGGAAATTCAAAAATTAGCTTTAGAAATTTAAATTTGGAGGGAAATGTAAAAGAATGGTGATTAGTGAGGGTTTATGGTGGGAAATGATCAAAGTGATGTAGAGAATTAAGAGGGAAATGGATCTAGAATATTCAAATGAGATCAATGGCTAAAGTGTACTAAAATTGAACAAAAAATTCAAATTTCCCACTAGTTAATCAGTTAACACATTGGTTAACCGGTTAACAAGGTCACATTTTGAATATTTTGTTTAATTTTGATTACTTGATTGTTTCGGCCTGATTCTTTTGTGCGTCGAAGAAGGCATGGAAATAAACACATGAACCTTGGAATTCCTTGAATAAATCAATTAAATCGGGAAATCCTTGATCCAATAAATTTGAATTATTTGTGGATCAACTTCGACTTTTATCTGTGAAATTCATTCGAGTTGCGGGACTACTATTTTTGGCATTTTTGACCTGAAAAAGGATTAACAAAAGAAAACAAACATATTTTTTGGTTTTAATTTGTGGTTAGTAAACATACACAAATAAAAGAAAATAAAAACAATGGTGATCCCCTGTGAGGCATAAACCTACACCCAAGAAGAACCGAGAAACCAGTGTGATCTTGTTTGTATGCAAGATGCAGATGAAAATGCGAAGAAATATTAGGGAAAAAATTAGGGTATTACAGTTGCCCCTATTTAAGTTTCTTTAATTTGGAGATATGAAGATTAACATCTTCGTCTCTACAAGATGGGAGAGACTTAAATATAGGAAACCTAATTTTTGTCCTAAGAGAATATGATATGATATGAATAAGATATGAAAAGCCAAGATCTCTATGGGGAAAACACGACCACCAAAGGAAAACAAAAGCTTGGGGACAAGATTATGAGACATAATCAGGATATGATTCAACAGGTAAGAGTAAAACTCTTCCAGGGAAATATCAACCAAACAAAGTATTCAAGTTCAATAGATGAAAGAATACTGAATTGAGAAAGGGTCATCAACTACCATTGCATTTGGTAGGATAAAAGGATTAAGTACCAGTGCATTTGGTAGGAAATAGGCTCAACTACCAGTGTATTTGGTAGGAAGTAAGATCAACTACCAGTGCATTTGGTAGGAAATGGGCTTAACTACCGATGTATACGATAGGAAATAAGATAAACTACCAGTGTATTTGGTAGGAAATAAGATCAAAAGGGACCAAAGCTCAATCCAAGACTCATCCAGAGGAGGAAATATCTTAATTGGGGAAAATTCCATCCAGATAACAAATTGGGTAGGAAACTGAATCAAAATCATCCATGAGGAACAAACTCAGCGGGGAATTAGAAAGGATAAACATTTTATGCTTAATAGTCGACACTCTAAACTTGAGAGGAGACAATACACACTTTATGGTGAAAATCCACACCATAGAGCGAAGAACAATGATATATCAAAGAATTCAAGAATGAAAACATATGATGTCATGCATAAAGAGAATGCATGAATATGCGTATGAATATGCTAACAAAACAGACATAAGGATAAGCAACAAGTGACATAAACACCACAACAACCGGATACTCGGCCAATCCCAAGACAACGAAGCTGGGAAATCCTGCTGGAAAATCAACTTAAAATCCTGCGGGGGAAAATCAAAAGCCATCAAAGGAATAAAATCCTACTACAAGGCTCAACTCATGTTGAGGGAATACTGCTAGGGATTCAATCCACAAAGAAATCTTCAATAATCCATTAAGGATAACATCAGAAACTCCACTCTAAGAGTATAACACACCATTTAAACATCTACAACACCAAAGTCTTCCTCATTCTTTGGGAAAAAAAGGAAGTGTCCCTGTTAAACTCTAATGGGGATAAATATCTTCACAACTTTGTTTGGGGAAACAAGGTAAAGATTTGACAGTGGTATAAATAAAGCATAGCCTACTGGAGCATCAAACATCAACTCTGCATAGGGATATCACCATGCTAAGGAAAGGTAATAATCTATCGGGGATAAGGAATGCTTCACAATCCTTACTAGGGACAAAGAAAATTCCCGTCAAGAATCAAACTCTACAGGAAATAACTATCATACCATTCATGCTCCTCTTGGGGAAAAAGTTCAAGACTTGCTGAGGATCACATAAGAACCTGCTAGAAATCATCACATGCAGTCTTGTTGGGGATCAGATGGAAAGACTTATGGAAATCAATCATATCAAATAAATTTTGGACTTGTCGACCCAAATGGGGATACCAGAAGTTAACATCATAGACAACATACAATGGTGAGGTAGTTTAAATCAATATTACCTTTGTGTCTCTCTTATCACCTTATCATTAGAGACTAAAATGATTGCTATATCAAAACTTTTGCTAAGGGATGCAATCGACTCAAGCTAAGGAACAAGAACTCGGCTGAGGATTCCTTACATAAACATTGCTTCTCAAGTCAAGGATAATCTGCTGAGGAAGAGATCAAAACTCAGCCGAGAATACTCTTGTGATAGGAATATCACTTCTAACAACTCTTTTGGGGAAGAAATTGGAACTCAAACTGGGAACATTCATACAACAAACAATCCCGGCTCATACTTTTTGTTAGGGAGCAACACAACATTAATATCAAAATTCATGGACTATTCAAGAATTCCATATGGAAACAACTGGATCAAACCCTACTCTGGGAGAGACAAGTTACACACATCAAGACTTTACCATCCCTGAAATCATTGTTAACATTCTTTCTTTATTCATATATCAAAAGAAAAAAAAAGTTTTTATAATCTTCAAAAATTCTAATTTATTAAGTTTGTTTCAAAAATCATCATCAAAAATAAATTGAAATTTTGTAAACATAAACAACATAAAGAATTACAAAAAATTGGATAAAAACTCAAATTCATTGATAGAATGGTAGTCAGCAAATGGCATGACTCCATGGATTATTACAAGTTTGAAAAATAGTAAATACATGGAAAAGGGCTACATTGAAATACAATTATCACTATTCTCCCTATCAACTTTGAACTTCATTGTGTCTGAAACTTCAGTCAAGGATGAGTGAATAAGAATATTTGATGGGTAATTCTACTGAGGAATAGAATCTAAAATCCTCGGTTGTTTCAAGTGATCCAGTCTGTCGATGTAGTTACTTTCCATGATCCCTAACTTTTTCCTAGATTTCCCTTTTGAGTTTTCAATCTACCGGGATAATGATTTTTGTTTATGTCTCTAATTTTTTCCTGGACCTCCCTTTCGGGTTTTCAATCCACTAAGACGCTCCTTTTTTCCTAAGCCTCCCTTTCGAGTTTTCAACTTAGCGAGTTGTTCTTTTGTTTTTTTAGGCGAAGTATTTCTTGACTGCATCCGCATTTACAGGACGAGTGATCTTCTCACCATCCATAGTTGTAAGAATTAATGAACCGCCGGAGAATTCTTTCTTAACAACATATGGTCCATCATAGTTCGGAGTCCACTTTCCCCGAGAATCTGTAATGAAAGACTAGATCTTTTTAAGCACGAGGTCGCCTTCTCTAAATACACGAGGTTTGACCTTCTTGTCAAAATCTTTCCTCATTATTTGTTGGTACCGCCGACCATGACACACAGTTGTTAGTCTCTTTTCCTCAATCAAGTTCAACTGATCAAATCTACTCTGACACCATTCAGCCCCAGTCAACTTGGCTTCCATCAGAACTCTCATTGATGGGATCTCAACCTCGACGGGGAACATTGCTTTTGTACCATAAACAAGTGAGAAAAGGGTTGCTCCTGTTGAAGTGAGGACAGATGTACGATACCCATGCAAAGATAAATGGAGCATTTCATGCCAATCTTTATATATCACAACCATCTTCTGAATGATCTTCTTAATGTTCTTATTCACAGCTTCAACGGCCCCATTCATCTTCGGTCTATAAGGAGAAGAATTATGGTGTTGAATCTTGAATTCTTCACAAAGCTCTTTCATCATCTTATTATTCAAGTTCGAACCATTATCAGTAACGACTCTATTCGGAACACCATATCTGCAGATAATGTTATTCTTGATAAACTGAACCACAACTTGCTTGGTCACATTAGCATACGATACCGCCTCCACCACTTGGTTAAATAATAAATAGCCACAAGAATAAAACGATGCACATTTGAAGCCTTGGGTTCAATCATACCAATCATATCAATTCCCTACATAGAGAAAGTCCACGGGGACGAATAAACATTGAGATGAGTTGGTGGCACGTGAATCTTATCAGCATGCGCACTTGGCATTTATGGCACTTTTCACATACTTACAACAATCAAATTCCATTGTCAGCCAATAGTAACCTGCTCTCAACATCTTTTTAGCCATTGCATGCTCATTGGCATGAGTACTAAAAGATCTTTCATGAATTTCTTTGATTAACATGTCTGCTTCGTGTCTATCCATGCATCTGAGCAAGACCATGTCAAAATTTCTCTTATAAATCACATTTCCATTCATGAAGAAATTTCCTGCCAATCTCCTCAAAGTCCTCAGATCTTTATTTGATTCCCCAAGTGGGTATTCATGACTCTGGAAAAAACATTTAATATCATGATACCAAGGCTTTTCATCATGGACATCTTCAACCGCAAACACATGAGCCGGTCTTTCAAGCCGCATCACACTAATCATGGGAACATCATTCCATTGGTGCACCTTTATCATAGAAGCTATAGTTGCCAAAGCATCTGCCATTTGATTTTCATCGCGAGGCACATAATGAAACTCAACTTTAATGAAGAAAGTTGATATCCTCCTGGCATAATCTCTATACATAATCAAGTGTGGTTGATAAGTTACCCACTTACCCTTGATCTGATTAATTACCAAGGCAGAATCTCCATACACATCAAGATGCTTAATCCTCAAATCAATAGCTTCCTCAAGACCCATAATACAAGCTTCATACTCAGCTTCATTATTGGTACAAGGGAAAGTCAACCATGTAGTAAAAGGAATATGTGAACCATGGGGAGTAATGATCATTTCCCTAATTCCTTTTCCACGTGCATTCACAACACCATCAAAAACTAAACCCCATCAAGATCCAGGCTCAGGCCCCTCAATCAAAGGCTTATCACAGTCTTTCATTTTCAAATACATCACATCCTCATCCGGGAAATCAAACTTTATAGACTGGTAATCGTCAATCGGTTGATATACCAAATGGTCAGCCAAGATACTACCTTTTATAGCTTTTTAAGCTCGGTACTCGATATCATATTTGTAAACACCCCAAATTTGCCCTCACTAAGTTCACACCATGGCCTGTGATCTTTCTCATTTGAATTAGTTCAATCATAGCATATCATGTGGCATTTTTGCTTCACTGCATTAGGTCAAGTTCATCTGCATCTAGGGTTTGTGATCTGAGCAATCCAGGATCCATCTGAGCCACCTCAAAGGTCTTAAATCATCTCAAGAGGGTCCATGTATGTTCAATAATCATATTTCATCCTCCAAAGATCAAGGAAGTCCAAGAATCATAAGAACTGGCAAGTCATGGAAGCAGAGCCAAGGTTTAACTACACAGATGACCTGAAATTAGGGTTTTGGTTTCAGAGGCCATAACTCTAATGTTTTTGGTCATTCTTGTTTCTATTGGTCTCAATATACTATAAGGATCATACATACCAAGTTTGATGAAGAAATTCATTGAGGAAGTCATCTGATCACTGGGTAGCTTCCTGAGCAAGTTAAGTCAAAATCAGGGCATCTGAGGCCCCCATCAATGGAACCAAAGTGTATTTTTCATCAAATTGAAGTTATATGGTCTTTATTTGATCAATGAAGTGCTTAGAAGTTCACAAATTTGAAGAAAAGTGAGCAAAACCAAAAGTTGCCAAAAATGGAAAAGACTTGTAATGTAAACTTTCCATTTTGGGAAAGTTTTTCAACCTCCTCTTTCTCAACCAAAAATGCTTCAAATGAAAAATTCTTGGTCATGAAAGTTGTAGATTGGATCATTCCCTTTTCAAAAAGTACAAGAACAAGATCTAATTCATTTTGGAACTCAAGTTATGGCTTTCCAAAGTTGGCAAAAATCACATAATTTCATGTTTCATGCCAAAGAGGGATTTTTGCAAAACCTCATGCCAAGCAATTTTGTGACTTCAAATTGACTTCTACACATCATAAAATCATAGTGCATGCTTTAAAACTCAGAATTGGCCCAAGAATTTCACATTTCCATTACTTGCACATGAAGAAATCCAAAAGGGGCCAAAGTTCACAAAATTTGCAAAACCCCCCATAACTTTGTCACAACTTGCTGATTTTCCTCAATCTCATTTCCATGGTTCTCCTTGATCACAGCTGCACCAGACATGCCCTTGTCCTTGGCCTGAAACAACCCATACCTCAAAGGACACATAACCTTGACTTTTTGCAAAACAAGTCATACCAATCACACTATGCCACAACCACTCTCTGAACCAATTGCATTTGTTTATGCTAATCAAAAGCAAGCCAAACATAACAAGATCTAAGCCTGAACTCTCACATAGCTCAGCATTCACAAAAACCTCCCTCTTTGCATTTTCTATCGAAACACACAACTCAACCACTCATTCTTCAAACAAACACCACCATTCATCTCAACATCAATCATTGATCATTTCCCACCCTTCACTTGGCCCTAAAATCCATCATACACAAAACACGATTTTCTTCCCCCTTTGGACTGAATTTCATCAAACTTCAAGAGGAGGTCACAAACACTTCAGCAAAGCTTCAAAGCTTCTTCAGGGAGGTCATTGGAGTTGTTTTGAAACAAAGAAGCAGCCTGAAAGCTCCAGGGTTGAAAGCTTCATCTCAGGTAGCCATGTGAAAACATTTTTCCAGAAGCTTTGTTTTAAGTTCTTAAATGGTTAGGTTTGATCTCCTGAGTATAATGAACTTTGAATTATTGAAAATAGTGAAGAAATGAGGATGTATGGTCTGTCTGAAAGTTTTGCATTTTTTGTTCTTTGATTTGAATCTTGTTAATGGCTGAAAATAAACTTTGTTTGAGGGTGGGGTTGATCTTAGGAAGGTGAAAGGAATCAATCTGGAGCTTTAGAGCTCCAGAAATGACCTAGGGAGCGTTTTGGGAAATTTTCAGGGGAAGTGTGGCCGGAGAAGATGACCGGAGGTCATTTCCGGCCACCTGAAAGTGATTAGTGTAATTAATTAGGGTTAGGGCTTGTTTTGAACGTGGGCCGTTTGATCAAGCTTCCCGCGCGTGTTTGGGTGGCCTGGATCTCTTGATTAGTTTTAATTTCAGGATTAATATTTAATTAATTAGGTTTAATGAAGTTTGAACCTGGGCCGTCCAGATGCGCGCCCAGTCAACAACTTCAAACCCAGATTGCATCTCAGCTCTCCATTGTGCATACTTTCTTTTTATTTCATTTTTAATTCATTTATTTCTATTTAATTTGTACGAATTTTTAAAAATAGTAAAAATAGTCAAAAAATTCTGAAATTTTTTATCCAGCCTTTAATTAATTTTCAGGACCCAAAAATATTTTTATTTTTATTTTTTGCATTAAAAAATATTTCTAAATCATTTAAATCATTATTTTTAATTAGTTAATGAAAATTAATTAATTAAAAATACATTTAAGTATTTAAAAATCACAAAACAAATCAGAGAGCATATTTAAACATTTAGAAACATTTGCAAACTCACCACACAAATTTCTTTTGGTTTTGACCACACTTTGACATTTTTCAAATGAATTAGGGTTCTTAAACTTGAATATTTTTAACCCTAACTTCAAAAATTCATAACTTTTGAACCAAGTTGAGTTTGTGAATGATTCTTTTTGCATTGTGTTATGCATGGTTTCAAGCATCTAAAAACATTTTTGTTTCATTTTTATAATGCATTTTCAATTTGTTTGGCATTTTACCCTTAGGATAACCCTTAAAACCCTAGAAACTTAGAAAATTCATAAGTCCCTCTAGGATAAGCTTCTGATCCCCCCCTTTGGATGGTGACCTAGTATAGGTGTAGGTTTCCTTTGATTGCATTTTCAATTTTTTATCTTGTCATTTGCTTCTGATTTTGAGTTTTGCATCTCACATCTTCATTAACCCTAACTTTGTGCCTTCACTTGCATCCATCTTGCATATGCTTGCATCCATGAACTTGCCATGACATTTTGTGCATTCATATGATTCATAAGACATCTTAGGACACATTAGAATCATTTTTGATCATTGCATCATCCATTTGCCATGTTTTGCTTTCATTTCATTTCATGTGCATTCATGAACTTTCATGCTTCCTTTAAGCTTCATTTGCATCCTCATTGCTTGTATGATCATCCATATCCCATGACATACATTTGCATCATCTCTAAGCATCATTATCATCATGATCATGCTTCTGGTTTTGGTTTGCATCATTGCATCCTTTTCATTTTCATTTCATTTTCATTTCCTTTCACTAACTTTTCAGGTGGTAAGTTACTTTGAGAAATGGATTTGCCTTCACTTCTCACAATCTCTTCTCATCTCTCTTATGCATTCTTTGCTAAATTTTGTATGTGTATTAGAGTGAGCTTACTCATTCATGTTCTCTCATCACTTTCTTTCTTCAAGCAACTTATCTTCTTAAGTGAAGTAAGTTGGCTTGCTTCTTTCTGCTTCATCTCCTTCCATCTTTGCTTCTTCCTTGGTGGCTCATATTGAAGATCTTCTTGCAAGCCTCATAAACCCTAGGAATAGCCAAGCATGATCACAATTAGGGTTTGATTATTCCCCCATTAGTTTTACCTTTGTGTCATCTTTTGTGTCTCTCTTCTCATCTCTTAATCAGGGACTAAACCTTAAAAGTTTTAAGGCTTTGTGATTAAGGTTATGCATGTATCCTTCTATTAGGATGGAGTGTATAACTTTAATCCTAAGTGTTAAACCCTTAATGTGTTTTAAATCCCTTAATTAATCCACCTAATAATCACTAAGACATTAAGCTTGTAACTTGGGCCTTGCATTAGGGTTCTAATTCTTCCTTAATTGGTTAAGAAGGACTAACCCTAGTGTTAATGGACAAGTCCACCTCAAGTTGTCTTACAAACCATAAAACTCACTTCTTAATCTTACCATTAACTAAAATCCACTTTAATAAAGGCTTTGTTTTGTCATGAGGTTAATCCCAAATCATGGATTAAGTTGAGGAGCCTTTCTCAGCTTAACTCTTCTCATCTATTATCCTTCTATTAGGATGGTGTAATGGGTCCATTAAATCCTTGATAATAGCTTAATCTCATTACTTAACACTAAACAAAAACTCCAAAAATATCTAAGTAATTACAA
Organism: Lathyrus aphaca; assembly: GCA_963966055.1. Lineage (NCBI taxonomy): Eukaryota > Viridiplantae > Streptophyta > Magnoliopsida > Fabales > Fabaceae > Lathyrus > Lathyrus aphaca. The sequence goes on from OZ014520.1 coordinate 92,834,797, forward strand.
GTAGGTTAATTATCTTAATCCTACATCATGGTGATTAAGTGTGAGGTGTTTACTTCACACTTAAAGTATTCTCATTACCCCTAATCAGAGGGAGGATGTGATGAGTTTACTAACCCTTGGTTTAGGCTTAAGCTCATTTTCTTATGACAAATACAAAAAACAATAAAAGATTGAAAACATCAAAAACAAACAATAATCGTCTCCTTCGGGATTCTTTTCTCATCATCTTCACTCACAAACGAGAACTCGCTTCTTCCGTCTAATGCAAGACAATTTGCACCTGAGCCAGACAGGTCATACACTTGAGCATAGACTAGTAAGCAGTTCACAGGTCAATTTATCTTTCAGTCTCTTTGAGTCGAACTACGGTGTTCTGACTTCCTCATTGCACGAGAGGATACGTAGGCATAACTTAAAAATTATCGAACAAAAGTCTCTATACATTCCCCCTCTTTCAGCATTATTCTTTAAGCCTCATTGTCTTGAGCTTTGCACTCTTTTCTTACACTAACACTCCTTTATTCAGCACTTCACATTTCTTTTGCACTGACACTTGCATTCTTTTCCAGCTTTGATACACAGATAGCACGGACACTACCCCTTTAAACACAAACTTTTAAGCGTGGATCCTGTCGAGTACGACGGACAATCTGGGTGCTAATCCCTTCCCAGGTTGTAATCAACCCCCTTTCTCAGTTTCTCTGGTTCGCAACCGTCTTATCCATCTTTTCTTAGGTTTATGCAGCATTACCTTTCCTTCGGGATAAAAATGCCTAGCTGGCGACTCTTTTCATTCCTTCCCTTTCACCGACCGTCCGCGTCTGTACCCTTGCTGACCAGGTGTCATTTGGTGGGAGCGACAGCTTGGTGACACTGCTGGGGACCCTTATACTGCAACCAGGGCTTCTGGTTCTTTTTGTGGGTTCCTCCTAGCGCTTGTTTGATTTGTGTTTACTGGGGTGTTATGTGCTAGTTGTGTTTATTTATTTGCTTTATTTATTGCTTTATGTACAACTTTATTTATTGCTTTCTTTACAGTCTTATGTATATTTCATACTGTCATTGCTGGATCTGGTTTTCTTTGGTGGACGGGGTTTCACTAAGTGATTTAGGTCCTATACCTGGGACCTGAGTGACACCTAGGCTAGAGTGGTTCATGTTCTTTCCCATTCCATTTCGGTCTGGTGCGGGAATATGAAACACGGTTCAGATGTGGGTTTCTTCTTGAGAACTCTGTGCTACAGATTTCCTGTAGTGCTAGGGCTATCTGGGAAGCCTGCTAAGTCTGGATGACCTTTACTATGACCTTCATAATCTGGGGTGAATTAGAGGAGGATCCTTTATGGTATTCTAAACATTGTACCTTCGGGTTAGAAGTGTTTACACTTCTCATAACTGATCCAAGTCTGAGGATCTTTGTTCTAGAACACTACATGTGAGGGGGTTGGGTTGTTTAAAGGTTTGCAGGAACCCTTGACCACATCATACCCTGTTACTATATTGTTTAAGAATACCTCACTTTGGACAGTTCTTGTGATTAACCCTGGACATGTGACTCTTTATTTGAGTCCCCCACCCTGGTTACTGGATTTCTGAGCCTTCATCCAACTTCTGAACATACTTGGGCCTTATATTCGACAGAAAATCAGATCCAGCTCTTGATCACAAACCCTTGCATATCATTTGTATACATCATCATTGCATCATTTAACATTTGTTTATTTGTTTTTCAGGGTATCCACCTCATTATATCTTGGTTTTGGTTTTGACCCCTTCTACTGCTAAGACCTCTGCTTCAATTATCTTCTTCAGCATTTGCTTCAGCTACCTGCATTAGTCTGTCAGAGACTCATCTTCATCAGTCTTCCAGAGACTCACCTTTAGCTTCTCAGTCTGTGATCTTCATCAACACTTATTTTCAGATTCTTCATCAGCACTCATGACTACTCCAAGGAAAAACAACATATCTTATCACTTCTATGAGCCTATATTGACTGGTATCAGGCAGGTCCAGTCCCTTATCACACCTGACCACATCCCTCTATTCAGAGAGCACCATGGGGGAATTTTGGACATGGTTATGGATCTTGATTCATCTCAGAGGAGCATGATCCACACATGCATGCAGTTCTATGACCCTCCTCTTAGGTGTTTCACCTTTCGTAATTTTCAGATGGGACCACTGCTAGAGGAATTTTCTTTATTGATTGGAGTTCCTATCAGGAAAGGAATTCCTTTCGACCCAGAGATGACTGCTCCTAGAATTGAAGAGATAGAAAGGGCATTGTACTCGGAGCCTGCCCTTATTGAGCAAAACATGACAACAAAAGTTGGGATCCCTGATTTACATCTGGACTTCTTGGTTTCTCAAGCCACCCTGAAGGCTGCAGTGGGAGAATGGAAGGCAGTCTGTGCACTCTTAGCCCTCAGCATATATGGGGCTATATTGTTTGCAGATGAGCCCAAGTTTGTTAGTAAGAATGCCATCCACTTGTTCATGCTGAAGAACCCAGTGCCTACCCTGTTAGGGGATTTTTACTACTCCATCCATTAGAGAAATGAAAAACAAAGGGGGAAGTTAGTTAGATGCTGTGCTCCCTTGTTCTACTCTTGGCTACTCAGACACCTGCCTAAATCAGATGCTTTCCTGAACCCACATCAACAGAAGAATTGGGCCAAGAGGTTCATCTCCTTGACTTCAGATGACATCAGGTGGTGCACCCAGAGCACCAAAGGCAAGGATATCATCACCAGCTGTGGGCAATACCCTAATGTGCCTCTAATAGGAGTAAAAGGTTGCATCAACTACAAACCTTTACTATTTAAAAGGAAATTGGGATATGCCTTGGTTCATCCCCCCAGGGAACAAGATTTAGCTGAGACCTTATACTGTGAGATCCAATTTGGCTCTGCTGTTGTCAGGCAAGCTGTTTGGGCCTGGGACAACATCCAGACCAAAGGGACAGCTATTCTTGGGAGATGTAACAATGTTGCTTCAGCTCAGTACTCAGACTGGTCCCGTGCTAGAGCTCAAATTACCAGGATGCCTTTTACTATGGAAGACACACCTGGGCCATCTACAATACAGCCTACAACAACTGTTAGCCTGGAGGAATTTGAAAAGCTGAAGGAAAGAAATGAGAAATTATCTGAGGCTCTAAGGAAGACTCTTTGGGAAAGAAGTGATGGTCGTCTGGACATTGAGAGATTGGAAAAGCTCAAGATTGAGCATCTGACCAAGATTGAGAGGACAGAGGACTACATCAGGAAAGCAAGAGCCGGGGAACAGATATTGAAGAATGCCTGCAAGGAGGCCAAGATTCAGAAAGCTAGGGCTGAGCATTATCTAGAAGAAAGCCAGGCTAGGTGGGTCAGGATCACCGAAGCCCGTACACTAGAAGACCAGAGGACTCAAGCCAAGATTAAGCAGTTGGAAGCCAATGAGAAGAAGCAGCAGGAAGCTTTGTTGACAACACAGAAGGAAATATCAGAGCTAAAACTCTGGGCGGGGTTAAAGAGATCCAACGATCAGGACAGGCATAAGAAGCTGACCAATGCCATTGCTACCAGGAACCTCCTCATTCGGACTATTACAGAGCACCCAGCTGGTCCAATGACGGAGGCTCTCCTGAAGGAAGTCAAGGAGGATGACTTCGGGTTGGATGTCTGATCCTGTTGTTTGTATTTCTTTTCTTTTGATGTACTTTTGCTTTTGATTGTTGTATTTCTTTTGGCCCACCATGGGCATGTGTTGTAAACAAACTTTGTATTATTATCATTTGTAATATATATCAGTTTGTTTTATTTTGGTGGGTTTCCTCTCAACATCATCAAGCATCTCCTCGAGGTCTGGAAAGGTCAAAACCAAGAACCAAACCGGATACCTTGGAAAACAAATAAGCATACTGCATTGCATACAAACCTTTTTCTTTGTTTTGTAGGTATTTGTCTATTATGTTGTCTCTCCCTTTGTTGTGCTTTCAGGAAATATTACTCGTCGCCGAGTGTTCCCTGTCAACCGCACACACCGGTACCCTACCCGTAACAACCTTCCAGGCATTCAAATGGACCAGGTGCAGCAAGACCTGACTGAAGTGAGAAATCAGATGGCAAACGAAAGGGTCGAAATGAGGAACCAAATGACCCAGTTTATGGCAGTCATGACTGGCTTAGCCCAGAGCCAAGAGAGGCTGAGAGAGCTGGTAGAAAGACAGACACCTGAAGAGCCTCACCCTGGTACAGGAGGAACTAGCAATAATGAGCGCGGGTAGCCCCGCATTAACCCACCAGAGTTTGGGCCCCATTTGAACCCTGATGTTAATGGGAATGTTCCAGGAAACACAGCTGCGGGCAGAATCTTACAAGAAGAACCCCAAGAGGAACAATTCACAGTTGTCGGGGTTGGGGATGAGGTGTATGACAGAAGACTGGATGAGATTACTGAAAAGTTAAGATCTTTGGAATCTCAGAACTCCTTGGGCTTTGACGTGATGGATATGGGATTGGTAGACGGGGTGAGAATTCCCTACAAATTCAAACCCCCATGCTTTGAGAAATATAACAGTACCTCATGCCCGCATACTCACTTGCAATCTCTCTTAGGAAGACTCAAGGCTTATACCATGGATGAGAAGTTATGGATGTTCTACTTTGAGGACAGTCTGACTGGAGCTTCAAGAGGATGGTATTCACACCTGACAAGGGCCACTATAAGATGTTGGAAAGACTTGGCCGAGGCCTTAATCCTTCAGTACCAGTACAACCTAGACATGGCTCCCAATAGAAATCTTCTAATGGGCATGTCTCAGTCTTCAAGAGAAAGTTTTCGGGATTATGCACAAAGGTGGAGACAGCTTGCTGCAGCTGTCCAGCCACCCATGTCTGAACGGGAGATGGCTGACATGTTTATGAACACCCTGCAGGGGACTTACATTGACCGACTTGCTGCATTCTCCTCCACTAGCTTTGCTGATGTAGTTATAGCTGTTGAGAGAATTGAGAGTCTTTTGAAGATGGGAAAAATCTCTGACAACGGCACAAGCTCCTCCAACAATCCCAGAAAACCTTTTGCAGGACCGTGAAGGGCGGGTGAAACAAATGCTATTCATGCAAGCAGGGGCAGACCTCAGTATTCTCACAGATCAGTAGCAGCCGTTACTATCCCAGCTCCGGCTCCACAACAACCACTTTATCCTCAACAACAACAACAACACTATCAGCAACAATCTCACTTTCCGCAACAAAGAACGTACAATAACAACAACAGCAACCATCAGCAGCGCCCCTTTCAACAGAGGCCATCTCAAGCAAATAGGGTGATTGACCCAATCCCTATGCCTTATGCTGCTTTGCTACCACAACTCCTGAAGCTTAACCTGGTTGAGTTAAGGACGTTGGCTCCACTAGATCCTCTCAATCTCCCGAAGAATTATGATGTTAATACCCGGTGTGCCTTTCACTCCAACGCACCTGGCCACAATACTGAGAAGTGTAGAGCCTTACAGATGAAGGTTCAGGATTTGGTCAATTCCAAAGCTCTCAATTTCGCACCTCCTCCGAATGTTAACAGAAATCCTATGCCTAATAATGGTGGGCCCAGGATTAATGCTATAGAAGAGGACCAACCATCTACACTAATTGACAATGTTGCACAGGTTCAAACACCGCTTTCTAAAGTCAAAGCTCAACTCTTGAGATGCCAGGTGTTCCCAAGCTGTGGGGCCTGCTGTGAATCATGCAAGACTGCTGTTAATAGTTGTGAGAAGCTAAGGTTTGGCATAGATGGCCTTATCAGAGATGGAATTTTACAGATTACTACAACAACTCATTCGACAACTCTTTCTTCAGCACCAATGAGTTCTCCTACAACATCAACAATCCTGTCTTCAGCAACAGATCCTCCTACAACTGCAACAACCATCATTCCCACTAATTCATCAACAACTCCAGCTATCACTCCATCCATTATTTCAACAGACCAAAGTTCAACAACATTTACTTCTACAACATCAGCACCCATCTTATCAACAGAATCATCTACAACGCCAGCAAACACTAACGAAGATGTCTCAACGGTCACGATATACTATGACCCGACAAATGTTTATCCCAACAACAATTTTCAGCAACAAACTGCAATACCTCTTGTCAGATCTCCAATCACAATCTACTACGATCCGTATACTATCACAGTTCCTTCCGCTGTAGAAATCAGTCCAGTCACCATTACGGTACCTAGACATGTTCCTTATGAAAGCAGTAATGCCATACCTTGGCACTACGGCTCTGATCTCTACTGCGACGGGAATAAAATCACTCTAGATTCATCAACCTCTTCACCACAAGTTGACAATGTTGGGGGGGCGGAGGCTTCACCAGAAGCGGACGCCTTTTTGCCTCACAAATACCGAGACCCAATGCTGAAGCAGAAGCTGCTGCTAAAGCAAAAGGGAAGAGTGTGGTACCCGAATAGCCGGATGTTAAAGAAACTCAGAAGACGTCTTTTGAACAAGACGTAGACGAGTTCATGATAATAATCAAAAAGAGTGATTACAAAGTGGTGGACCAGCTTCATCAGACACCCTCCAAAATCTCTATATTATCACTGTTAATGTGTTCCGAAGCCCATAGGAATGCACTTTTGAAGGTCCAGCACGCAGCATAAGTACCGGAAGAGATTACTGTTAATCAGTTAGAAACTGTGGTTGCAAATGTTAACACCAGTCATGGACTGGGCTTCACAGATGCTGATTTAACAACGGAGGGACGCAACCATAACAAGGCTTTGCACATCACCTTAGAATGTAAAGGTGTTGTTCTTTCTCATGTGCTGGTGGACACTGGGTCTTCGCTCAATGTTCTCCCAAATAAAGCCTTAGTGAAGCTGGAGTATGATGGTTTGGCATTGCGTCCAAGTAACTTGGTGGTGAGAGAATTTGATGGCTCTAAGAGATCAGTGCTTGGAGAGATTGATCTACCTGTGTTGATTGGCCCACAGACCTTTAAAACTACCTTCTTCGTGATGGACATACAGTCGGCCTACAGTTGTCTGTTGGGTAGACCCTGGATCCACGCCGCTGGCGCTGTTACGTCTACCCTTAACCAGAAGTTAAAATTCGAGTGGGAAGGCCAAATCATCACCATTTGCGGGGAGGAGGATATTTTTGTTAGCCAGATGGCTACGTACAAGTACATAGAAATGGATGGGGAGATCCATGAGACTATGAGTCAGGGGTTTGAGGCCCTTAACATCAATGAAGCATCTGCTGTGACTGGAACATCCATCACTTCATATCAACAGGCCCGAAAGGTTGTTGAAGAGGGTACCGCTCAAGGCTGGGGCAAGCTGTTGCCTGTTGAAAAGAAAGAAGACAGATTCGGGTTGGGTTACAGACCAACTCGACAAGATCAACCAGAGGCTGCAACGGAGCCCAAATTTGTCAGCGGGGGAATGCTTACCCCGGATAATGTGAACAGTTTGGAAGACGAGGAAGAAGACGAACGCAACCTGGAAAGTTGGATACGTCCAAGGATCCCGGGGAACCAAGTCTCAAACTGGTCTACCCAGGAAATTATAAGAGTTACTCCTGCAGAGTAATTATTATTTCCTGTCTTTTAGCATGCATCAAGTCCTGCATCTTGCCCAAGATGTCAGGGCTCATTTTGTAATCGGGCCATCTTGTATTTTGTGCAAACGATCAATTAATGAATATCAGGACATCTTTTGCAAATGAGTCTTTTTTTTTCTCGCTCACTGTTTTTCATTTTTCATTTTTTGTACAAAATAAAATGGCAATGTTTTTCAAAAAATAATAACTTTATTTTCACTTTTTCTAAACAAGATAAAACTGATCACTAAAATGAACAAATCTAAACCCTTGCAGAGAGTGCCCTCCAGACTGCACCGACAACGACACTGCTATGACTTCGACAATCCAATCAATCAAGCCGATGAAGGGGTTGAAGAAGATTATGAGCTACCTGAAGAGCTAGCCAGATTGTTAAGGCAAGAGGAGAAGGTTATCACTCCTCATCAGGAGGAAGTAGAAACAGTTAATCTTGGTACAGTAGAAGACCTGAAAGAGGTAAATATCGGGGCCCGTCTGCAAAATTCAGTGAAAGAACAACTTGTTGACATGCTTCGGGAGTATGTGGATGTTTTTGCTTGGTCTTATCAAGACATGCCTGGTCTGGATACTGACATCGTTGTGCACAAGCTTTCTCTCAAGCAGGACTGTCCTCCAGTAAAACAAAAGTTGCGCCGTACTCGTCCGGATATGGCTATGAAGATAAAAGAAGAGGTGCAAAAACAGTGGGACACCGGGTTCCTTGCTGTAACTAGTTACCCGCCGTGGGTTGCTAACATTGTACCTGTGCCTAAGAAGGATGGAAAAGTGTGGATGTGTGTGGATTACCGGGATCTGAATAGAGCCAGCCCGAAAGATGATTTCCCATTACCTCACATTGATGTATTGGTCGACAACACGACTCAGTTCTCGGTATTCTCCTTCATGGATGGATTTTCAGGATATAACCAGATCAAAATGTCACCTGAATACATGGAGAAGACAACTTTCATCACACCCTGGGGCACCTTCTGCTATAAGGTAATGTCGTTCGGACTGAAGAATGCTGGTGCCACTTATCAGCGGGCTATGGTAACATTATTCCACGACATGATCCATAAAGAAATTGAATGTTATGTGGATGACATGATTGCCAAGTCCCTCACAGAAGAAGACCACCTGATGAATTTGTTGAAGCTGTTCAAGCGTCTGAGGAAGTACCAATTGAAGTTAAACCCCAATAAATGCACATTCAGGGTGCGATCCGGTAAGCTGCTGGGATTTATTGTAATTGAAAAGGGAATTGAAGTTGACCCTGACAAAGTCAAAGCCATTCAAGAGATGCCTGCACCGAAGACTGAAAAAGAAGTTCGGGGTTTTTTAGGTAGATTGAACTACATTTCACGGTTCATATCTCACTTTACTGCAACCTGTGAGCCTTTGTTCAAATTGTTAAGGAAAGAGCAAACGGTCATGTGGAATGAAGACTGCCAAAGGGCTTTTGACAAAATCAAGGAATACTTACAAGAGCCTCCAATTCTTATGCCTCCAGTTGAAGGAAGACCTCTAATAATGTACTTGACAGTATTAGAAGAGTCAATGGGGTGTGTGCTGGGCCAGCATGACGAGTCTGGTCGAAAAGAGTACGCAATATACTACCTAAGCAAAAAGTTTACCGACTGTGAACAACGTTATTCACTGCTCGAGAAAACTTGGTGTGCTTTAGCGTGGGCTGCTCGCCGACTAAGGCAGTATATGTTGACCCACACTACTTTATTGATCTCAAAAATGGACCCAGTCAAGTACATATTTGAGAAGCCAATGCTTACCGGACGGGTTGCAAGATGGAAAATGATCCTCACAGAATATGACATTCAGTACACATCCCAAAAAGCCATCAAAGGCAGTGTACTGTCCGACTATCTTGCTGAGCAACCCATTGATGATTACCAGCCTATGAGGTTTGACTTCCCTGATATAGACATCATGTTCATAAAAGCAAAAGATCACAAAGAGCCTGTTCACACCGAAGGGCCTGACCCAGAAGAAGAATGGACAATGATGTTTGATGGGGCTGTTAATATGAATGGTCGTGGAGTTGGTGCAATACTCATTACACCTAAAGGAGTTCACATGCCTTTCTCGGCAAAACTCACTTTTAACTGCACTAACAACGAAGCTGAATACGAAGCCTGTATCATGGGTCTTGAGGAAGCCATTGACCTCAGGATCAAGACTTTAACTGTATTCGGAGATTCAGCTCTGGTAATCAATCAAACCAACGACAAATGGTAGACTCACCAGGAGCATTTGATTCCATATCGGGATTACACGAGGAGATTACTGACTTTCTTCACTACAGTCAAACTTGAGTATATCCCTCGAGATGAAAATCAGTTTGCAGATGCTCTGGCTACCATTTCATCCATGATCAAAGTTCAAGCTGCCAACTTTGTGCCTCAGATTTCAGTATCCAGACTTGACAGACCAGCATACGTATTCTCAGTAGACAGTGCTAAAGATGATAAGCCTTGGTTCTATGACATCAAGAACTTCTTGGATGATCAAACATACCCACCTGGGGCATCATCCAATGGCAAGAAAACATTAAGAAGGCTAGCTGGTAGTTTCTTCCTGAATACTGATGGTTCTTTGTACAAGAGGAACTTTGACATGGTGCTTCTCAGATGTGTTGATAAGGCAGAAGCAGACTTGTTGATGCACGAGGTGCACGAAGGATCCTTTGGTACCCATGCTGGAGGACATGCAATGGCCAAAAAGTTGTTGAGATCAGGTTACTACTGGATCACAATGGATGCAGACTATTGTGCCTATGCCAGAAAGTGCCATAAATGCCAGATCTACGCAGACAAAGTGCATGTGCCTCCAAATCCTTTGAATGTGATGTCTTCACCTTGGCCCTTTGCCATGTGGGGCATTGAAATGATTGGAAAGATCGAGCCGACTGCTTTGAATGGCCACAAATTCATCCTGGTAGCCATTGATTACTTTACCAAGTGGGTTGAAGCAGCCTCGTATGCAAATGTTACCAGGAAAGTGGTAGCCCGATTCTTAAAGAGAGACATCATCTGTCGGTATGGAGTGCCCGAGCGAATCATTACTGATAATGGTTCCAACTTGAACAATAAAATGATGGCAGAATTGTGCCGGGACTTCAAGATCCAACACCACAACTCTTCTCCTTACAGGCCAAAGATGAATGGCGTTGTTGAGGTAGCTAACAAGAATATCAAGAAGATTGTGCAGAAGATGGTGGTCACCTATAAAGACTGGCATGAAATGCTACCATTTGCCTTGCATGGGTACCGTACATCAATCAGAACTTCTACTGGGGCAACACCGTATCAACTTGTGTATGGTATGGAGGCAGTCCTACCTGTTGAAGTTGAATTATCCTCTTTACGAGTACTGATGGATGTCAAGTTGAATGAAGCAGAATGGGTCCGATTCCGGTACAATCAACTGAATCTGATCGAAGAGAAGAGATTAACTGCAATCTATCATGGGCAGCTGTATCAGAAAAGAATGAAGAAAGCCTTCGATTAGAAAGTCAGGCTTCGAGAATACCAAGTAGGAGATCTTGTGCTGAAAAGACTCCTCCCTCCTCATACAGACCACAGGGGCAAGTGGACTCCAAATTATGATGGTCCATTCATAGTAAAGAAGGTTTTCTCTAGTGGAGCACTGATGCTCACTACTATGGATGGCGAAGACTTCCTGTCCCCTGTGAATTCAGATGTAGTTAAAAAATACTTCGTATAAATGACCCTCTGGACATAAAAACAGAATGTAAGTCCATGCAAAAATAGGGCATCCCGGCGAGTCAAAAACAAAATAAAAGACTCGGGCAAAAATAAGGGAAAAATCAAAAAAAATGAACACCCGCTGAGTTGAAAAGCCGCATTGGACAGCTCAGGCAAAAATGGGTATCCCGGTGGATTGAAAACCCGAAAGGGCGATCCACACAAAATAAGGGAATAAGCGAACAACTTCATTCTGAATTCGTCTGTATCACTCACAACATAGCAAACTTCGAAAGGTTAAAAGCATCGGCCAGAATCAGCCTTCTTCAGAAAGCGGGATAAGAAGAACGTCGAGGTCATACGAGTCATAGCAAAAGGGAAGCTCACTGAAGCGTCGTCAACATTGCCAGCACCTTTTTGTTTCTCAATTTTGTAACAATCTCCTCATTTCAGAGGATTTGTTTCTTTGACTGTACTTTCCAATTCAGGGCACACAAATTAATAAAATCAGATTTTCAGTCACACTCCGTCTTGTACATTTTTATTTCATTTGCAAAAAAAAATGTCTGATATCCTTGATATAATGGTTGCATAAAACAGATGTGCCTTTCTAAATCACATGCTTGCAGGAAATATATATTGTTACTCCCAGGGGTCTCTAAAGTTCCTATGATGGAATCCGGTAAGGGATACCTCGGGGTACTTGTGCGTTTCTTCAGGATTGCAGGTATTCAAAGCACAACATGAGGGCATGAAAGATCTTCCCCAGCAACGTTGCCAGATCATTATTTCCTCAGCACGTCTTCCAAGCAGCACCAGAAGTGTTTTCCCCCCCATCGGAGTTACCAAACATCACTTCTCTAGCACATCGTTCAGAACAGTACCAGAAGGTGCTCGTATCCCCAGCTGAGCTGTCAGATATCACCATCCTCAGCAGGATCCCCATAAAAATCTCTAGGAAGATCGTTCAGTGGTCTTTTCTCTTCCCCAGCCGAGTGCTAGACAGGGAACCATCTCCCCACAGAGCTCCAGCCTCCCCCAGAAGAGCAAATGTCTGAATTTCTCGCACAACAAAGTGACGAAAGCTTCCGCATCCCCAGCTGGGCTCCTCAATACAAAGATAGGTCTATCAGTGATTTTTTCCCCCAAGCGGAGCTATATACCAGATCTACCGGTGGTCTCATCCCCAGCTGGGATATCCTTTCAAGCAGATCAGCCGGAGATCTCCACGGGCAACGGGATCCGAGTCCTGGATCGGTATCTTTTGCATAATCATTGCATTTACATCATATTTCCCCCAGAGCGTAGCATTCCGTCTAATACGGAGCATTACGGAAAAAATCAAACATATTGCATAATCACAAGTCATGTTTTGAATCAGTCACCTGTGAATACTGACATTCCATTAACAATATACAAGATACCTCTCAAATTCCCCGGCAGAATGCCAAAGCATCTTCTTTGCATTCCCAAAATACAGATACGTGCTCCTTTTGACACCCGTCCGTGTCATCTTTCCCCAGAAAGTCACCAGGACATTTTCTACAAACAGATACTTATACATTACAAATGCTTCTTGACACTCGTCTGTGTCATATCCCTAGCAGAAAGCCAAAGCGTCCCCTTTTGCACTCACAAATACATGTTCATATACACTCTTCTCGACACTCGTCCGTGTCATCTCATATCATCCCCCGCAGATATATCTACGCACTTTCTCTCTGGACACCCGTCCGTGTCATCACTCCCCAGCAGGTTAACCAAACACTTGTTTATAATACACTCTCATTGACACCCGTCCGTGTCATCTTATCCCCACAGGTCGCCAAAATACTTTCTATACTTATAAGTTTTTAACTTATACACCGCCTCTTTTGACACCTGTCTGTGTCATACTCTCCCCAGCAAGTTGAATACTCACATGTGTCTCACTCATGCTTACTCATAAAGATACTCGTCCGTATCTTGTATACACCACTCATTTCCCCTCAGATTCAGCACTCGTCCGTGTTCTTTGTTAACCAGTTGGTACTCGTCCGTACCATCATCTTTGAACATGCGTCAGCGTTTGTTTCTACCGATACTCGTCCATATCACAGTCTTAAGGATGCTCGTCCGCATCTTTAATCTATACAAAGTGTCAAACACTTATATCTTTCCCTTCTTGAATGAAGACACTCGTCCGTGTCTACCATTCCCCAGAAGAGTCCCCAGCAAATCCTTAGCAAAACTTCTTTTCTATCTGACATTCGTCCTATGTCATGATACTTTTAGCAGCCGTCCCCTACTAGGTGATCGTCCTTCACCTTTTTGATGATCGTCCTTCATCATTTTATCCGATGGCCGTCCCCATCGTTGATCTTGTTATCTGACATTCGTCCTATGTCATGATAAACCCCGAGAGCAGTCGTACCCTACTAGGTGATCGTCCTTCACCTCTTGATGATCGTCCTTCATCATGCTTATCCGATGGCCGTCTCTATCGTCGACCTTTTTTCTATCCGACATTCGTCCTATGTCGTGGTAAAGAGCAGTCGTCCCCTGTTAGGTGATCGTCCTTCACCTTTGATGACCGTCCCTCATCATTTATTTCATTTATTCTTTGAACTGATAGCCGTCCCCATCGTTTTTTACTTTACCTTTGCAAACCTGATGGCCGTCCCCATCACTAACTTTACCTTCAAATCCCCAGAAAATCTTGATGGTTGTCCCCATCATTGTATATGTATTTCCCCATCTTGTCGGCCGTCCCCGTCATTGCTTTATTTACCGCTTTTCCCCAACATGTCGGCCGTCCCCGTCATAGCTTTATCCCTAGCAGTCACCCTCTGCTCGATGGTCGTCCTCCATCGCCCGCACTTTATAATCATGCTATGCTTTCCTTTTTAAAATCTATATCTTTTTTCTTCTTCTCCCTAGTGAGTGCAAATTTTGGATTGTCTTTGGTATTCAACCACAAGTTATCTTGTTTGTCTGTTAAGCCAGGCGCTTACATCCTGCACAACTAACTCATGCTTGAATAGGGGCAGCTGTAAACACACCAAATTTTCCCTCACTAAGTTCACACCATGGCTTGTGATCTTTCTCATTTGCATTAGTTCAATCATAGCATATCATGTGGCATTTTTGCTTCACTGCATTAGGTCAAGTTCATCTGCATCTAGGGTTTGTGATCTGAGCAATCCAGGATCCATCTGAGCCACCTCAAAGGTCTTCAATCATCTCAAGAGGGTCCATGTATGTTCAATCATCATATTTCATCCTCCAAAGATCAAGGAAGTACAAGAATCACAGGAACTGGCAAGTCATGGAAGCAGAGCCAAGGTTTAACTACACAGATGACCTGAAATTAGGGTTTTGGTTTCAGAGGCCATAACTCCAAATTTTTTGGTCATTCTTGTTTCTAATGGTCTCAATATGCTATAAGGATCATACATACCAAGTTTGATGAATAAATTCATTGAGGAAGTCATCTGATCACCGGGTAGCTTCCTGAGCAAGTTAAGTCAAAATCAGGGCATCTGAGGCCCCCATCAATGGAACCAAAGTGTATTTTTCATCAAATTGAAGTTATATGGTCTTTATTTGATCAATGAAGTGCTTAGAAGTTCACAAATTTGAAGAAAAGTGAGCAAAACCAAAAGTTGCCAAAAATGGAAAAGACTTGTAATGTAAACTTTCCATTTTGGGAAAGTTTTTCAACCTCCTCTTTCTCAACCAAAAATGCTTCAAATGAAAAATTCTTGGTCATGAAAGTTGTAGATTGGATCATTCCTTTTTCAAAAAGTACAAGAACAAGATCTAATTCATTTTGGAACTCAAGTTATGGCTTTCCAAAGTTGGCAAAAATCACATAATTTCATGTTTCATGCCAAAGAGGGATTTTTGCAAAACCTCATGCCAAGCAATTTTGTGACTTCAAATTGACTTCTACACATCATGACATCATAGTGCATGCCTTAAAACGCAGAATTGGCCCAAGAATTTCACATTTCCATGACTTGCACATGAAGAAATCCAAAAGGGGCCAAAGTTCACAAAATTTGCAAACCCCCCATAACTTTGTCAACACTTGCTGATTTGCCTCAATCTCATTTCCATGGTTCTCCTTGATCACAGCTGCACCAGACATGCCCTTATCCTTGGCCTGAAACAGCCCATACCTCAAAGGACACATAACCTTGACTTTTTGCAAAACAAGCCATAACAATCACACTATGCCACAACCACTCTCTGAACCAATTGCATTTGTTTATGCTGATCAAAAGCAAGCCAAACATAACAAGAGCTAAGCCTGAACTCTCACACAGCTCAGCATTCACAAAAACCTCCCTCTTTGCATTTTCTATCGAAACACACAACTCAGCCACTCATTCTTCAAACAAACACCACCATTCATCTCAGCATCAATCACTGATCATTTCCCACCCTTCACTTTGCCCTAAAAGCCATCATACACAAAACACGATTTTCTTCCCCCTTTGAACTAAATTTCATCAAACTTCAAGAGGAGGTCACAAACACTTCAGCAAAGCTTCAAAGCTTCTTCAAGGAGGTCATTGGAGTTGTTTTGAAGCAAAGAAGCAGCCTGAAAGCTCCAGGGTTGAAAGCTTCATCTCAGGTAGCCATGTGAAAACATTTTTCCAGAAGCTTTGTTTTAAGTTCTTAAATGGTTAGGTTTGATCTCCTGAGTATAATGAACTTTGAATTATTGAAAATAGTGAAGAAATGAGGATGTATGGTCTGTCTGAAAGTCTTGCATTTTTTGTTCTTTGATTCGAATCTTGTTAATGGCTGAAAATAAACTCTGTTTGAGGGTGGGGTTGATCTTAGGAAGGTGAAAGGAATCAATCTAGAGCTTTAGAGCTCCAGAAATGACCTAGGGAGCGTTTTGGGAAATTTTCAGGGGAAGTGTGGCCGGAGAAGATGACCGGAGGTCATTTCCGGCCACCTGAAAGTGATTAGTGTAATTAATTAGGGTTAGGGCTTGTTTTGAACGTGGGCCGTTTGATCAAGCTTCCCGCGCGTGTTTGTGTGGCCTGGATTTCTTGATTAGATTTAATTTCAGGATTAATATTTAATTAATTAGGTTTAATGAAGTTTGAACCTGGGCCGTCCAGATGCGCGCCCAGTCAATAACTTCAAACCCAGATTACATCTCAGCTCTCCATTGTGCATACTTTCTTTTTATTTCATTTTTAATTCATTTATTTCTATTTAATTTGTAGGAATTTTTAAAAATAGTAAAAATAGTCAAAAAATTCTGAAATTTTTTATCCAGTCTTTAATTAATTTTCAGAACCCAAAAATATTTTTAGTTTTATTTTTTGCATTAAAAAATATTTTTAAATCATTTAAATGATTATTTTTAATTATTTAATGAAAATTAATTAATTAAAAATACATTTAAGTATTTAAAAATCACAAAAAAATTCAGAGAGCATATTTAAACATTTAGAAACATTTGAAAACTCACCACACAAATTTCGTTTTGGTTTTGACCACACTTTGACATTTTTCAAATGAATTAGGGTTCTTAAACTTGAATATTTTTAACCCTAACTTCAAAAATTCATAACTTTTGAACCAAGTTGAGTTTGTGAATGATTCTTTTTGCATTGTGCTATGCATGGTTTCAAGCATCTAAAAACATTTTTGTTTCATTTTTATAATGCATTTTTAATTTGTTTGGCATTTTACCCTTAGGATCATCCTTAAAACCCTAGAAACTTAGAAAATTCATAAGTCCCTCTAGGATAAGCTTCTGATCTCCCCCTTTGGATGGTGACCTAGTATAGGTTTAGGTTTCCTTTGATTGCATTTTCAATTTTTTATCTTGTCATTTGCTTCTGATTTTGAGTTTTGCATCTCACATCTTCATTAACCCTAATTTTGTGCCTTCACTTGCATCCATCTTGCATATGCTTGCATCCATGAACTTGCCATGACATTTTGTGCATTCACATGATTCATAAGACATCTTAGGACACATTAGAATCATGTTTGATCATTGCATCATCCATTTTCCATGTTTTGCTTTCATTTAATTTCATGTGCATTCATGAACTTTCATGCTTCCTTTAAGCTTCATTTGCATCCTCATTGCTTGTATGATAATCCACATCCCATGACATACATTTGCATCATCTCTAAGCATCATTAGCATCATGATCATGCTTCTGGTTTTAGTTTGCATCATTGCATCCTTTTCATTTTCATTTCATTTTCATTTCCTTTCACTAACTTTTCAGGTGGTAAGTTACTTTGAGAAGTGGATTTGCCTTCACTTCTCACAATCTCTTCTCATCTCTCTTATGAATTCTTTGCTGCATTTTGTATGTGTATTAGAGTGAGCTTGCTCATTCATGTTCTCTCATCACTTTCTTTCTTCAAGCAACTTATCTTCTTAAGTGAAGTAAGTTGGCTTGCTTCTTTCTACTTCATCTCCTTCCATCTTTGCTTCTTCCTTGGTGGCTCATCTTGAAGATCTTCTTGAAAGCCTCATAAACCCTAGGAATACCCAATCATGATCACAATTAGGGTTTGATTAGTCCCCCATTAGTTTTACCTTTGTGTCATCTTTTGTGTCTCTCTTCTCATCTCTTAATCAGGGACTAAACCTTAAAAGTTTTAAGGCTTTGTGATTAAGGTTATGCCTGTATCCTTCTATTAGGATGGAGTGTATAACTTTAATCCTAAGTGTTAAACCCTTAATGTGTTTTAAATCCCTTAATTAATCCACCTAATAATCACTAAGACATTAAGCTTGTAACTTGGGCCTTGCATTAGGGTTCTAATTCTTCCTTAATTGGTTAAGAAGGACTAACCCTAGTGTTAATGGACAAGTCCCCCTCAAGTTGTCTTACAAACCATAAAACTCACTTCTTAATCTTACCATTAACTAAAATCTACTTTAATAAAGGCTTTGTTTTGTCATAAGGTTAATCCCTAATCATGGATTAAGTTGAGGAGCCTTTCTCAGCTTAAATGTTCTCATCTATTATCCTTCTATTAGGATGGTGTAATGGGTCCATTAAATCCTTGATTATGGCTTAAACTCATTACTTAACACTAAACAAAAACTCCAAAAACATCTAAGTAATTACAAGTAGGTTAATGATTTTAATCCTACATCATGGTGATTAAGTGTGAGGTGTTTACTTCACACTTAAAGTATTCTCATTACCCCTAATCAGAGGGAGGATGTGATGAGTTTACTAACCCTTGGTTTAGGCTTAAGCTCATTTTCTTATGACAAATACAAAAAGCAATAAAAGATTGAAAACATCAAAAACAAACAATAATCGTCTCCTTCGGGATTCTTTTCTCATCATCTTCACTCACAAACGAGAACTCGCTTCTTCTGTCTAATGCAAGACAGTTTGCACCTGAGCCAGACAGGCCATACACTTGAGCATAGACTAGTAAGCAGTTCACATGTCAATTTATCTTTCAGTCTCTTTGAGTCGAACTACGGTGTTCTGACTTCCTCATTGCATGAGAGGATACGTAGGTATAACTTAACAGTTATCGAACAAAAGTCTCTGTACATTCCCCCTCTTTCAGCATTATTCTTTAAGCCTCATTGTCTTGAGCTTTGCACTCTTTTCTTACACTGACACTCCTTTATTAAGCACTTCACATTTCTTTTGCACTGACACTTGCATTCTTTTCCAGCTTTGATACACAGATAGCACAGACACTACCCCTTTAAACACAAAATTTTAAGCGTGGATCCCGTCGAGTACGACGGACAATCTAGGTGCTAATATCTTCCCAGGTTGTAATCAACCCCCTTTCTCAGTTTCTCTAGTTCGCAACCGTCTTATCCATCTTTTCTTAGGTTTATGCAGCATTACCTTTCCTTCGGGATAAAAATGCCTAGCTGGCGACTCTTTTCATTCCTTCCCTTTCGCCGACCGTCCGCGTCTGTACCCCTTCTGACCAGGTGTCATTTGGTGGGAGCGACAATATTCTGACAACATCATTTGCCAACGAGCAATCCTCCTAGTCAAAGAAGGCTTTTCAAATATATACTTGATCAGATCCATTTCAGATATCAACCAAGTTGTATGATTCAATATATACTGGCGAAGACGCTTTGCATCCCAAGCTAAGGCACAACAAGTTTTTTCAAGCACAGAGTACCGAGACTCACAATCAATCAATTTCTTACTCAAGTAGTAAATCGCATATTCTTTTCTTCCAGATTCATATTGCTGACCAAGCACACAACCCATGGAATCTTCCAACATAATCAAGTAAGTAATCAATGGTATACCTTCCACCGGAGGAGACAAGATAGGAGATTCAAGCATATACTCTTTGATACTTTCAAAATCCTTATAACAATCATCTATCTAGACACAACCTTGATCTTCCCAAAGCAAGTTGAAGATCGGAGTACATGTGGCAGTCATGTGAGCGATAAACCTCAAAATACAATTCAAACGGCCCAAGAATCCTCTTACTTGCTTTTCAGTTCTTGGAGCATGCATTTCCCAAATAGCTTTCACTTTATCAGGATCAACTTCAATGCCTCTTTGGTTGACAATGAAACCAAACAACTTTCCAGAACGTACACCAAAAATGCATTTGTTCAGATTCAAATGAAGCTTAAACTTCCTTAACTTCTGAAATAATTTCAACAAATGTTCAACATGATCTTCTTCAGTCCTCGACTTAACGATCATATCGTCAACATATACCTCAATTTCTTTTTGCATCATATCATGGAAAAGAGTAGTAATAGCTCTTTGGTACGTCGCACCAGCATTCTTCAATCCAATGGGCATCACTCTATAACATAATGTTCCCCATGGCATAATAAATGTGGTATTTTCCATGTCCTCGGGTTCCATCTTTATTTGATTATAACAGGAAAAACCGTCCATAAAGGAAAACACATCAAACTTAGTCATATTATCTACCAACACATCAATGTGTGGCAATGGAAAATCATCTTTTGGACTGACTTTATTCAAATCTTTGTAACCAACACACATTCGGACTTTTCCATCTTTCTTTGGAACAGACACAATATTGTCCACCCATTGAGGATAATTAGATGTCACAAGAAAACCTGCATCAATTTGCTTTTAAACCTCCTCTTTGATCTTTACTGCCATATCAAGATGAGTTCTTCGCAGCTTTTGCTTCACAGGTGGACATTCAGGCTTCAGCGCCAATCTATGCTCCAAAAATTAGTATCAAGACCTGGCATGTCTTGATAAGACCAAGCAAACACATCAACATATTCTCTAAGAAACTCTACCATCCTCTTCTTGACATCAGGACCAAGCAATGCTCCAATCTTGATTTCTTTCTTATCATCTTCAGAACCCAAGTTTACCATCTCTAATACCACTTCCTAAGACTGAATAACTCTCTCCTTGTGCTCAAGCAACCGGAAAATCTCATCAGGAATCTCTTCAACATCCTCTTCCTTAGCTTCAAACACAGAGAATTGAAAGTTGGGAGTGGGCATAGGATCATTGTTTTCAATGGGTTTAACAATCAATGTGCACAATGATTTTATTTTTATTTTAGAGTATGAACAAAAGTGCAAACATTATGCAAATAAACAATGATTATTATTATTTTGGGTTTCTTATGTTACCATTTTTCAAAATAAATCAAAAAGGAAACACACATATGGAAATAACAAAATAACATTTTATTGATGATGATAAAAGTTTGAAACAAATCCCGACAAACGTCACTTTCACCTTGGGCAGAGTGAAAGGATTTTTGAAAGAAAATAAAACAAATTACTTTGAAGAAGGAACAATAGAAGGAACATCAACAGCAATCCAGTTCTTGCAAATCTTTCCGTGCATAACAAAGTTAGGCATTTCTTTATCTTCGCCATTTTCGATGATGGCACCGGCCTCCAGATCAGGTCTAAAAGACTCATAATCATTCTCTGCATCAAAGTAAGATCCAGGGTCTTCAAGATACGATTCCCAAAGGTCATACGAAATCTCTTCTCCATAATCATCTTCCATACCATTATTGTCCTCTATGATTGCAGCATAAGAATGATCCTTAATGTTACCACCTACCATTTTTACAGACGTATTACCATGTTTCGGAAGCGAATTTGTCTTCACATTCGGATTAACATCATTGAAAGACAAAACATTGCTCCTTATCAATTTTTGCACTTCAATCTTCAATGGAGAGAAATTCTCAATATCGTGCCCCAGGGCACCTTGATGGAAAGCACAATGAGCCTCTGGCTTATACCACCATCAAATAATCTCTGGAACTGGAGGTGGAGAACGTGTTTGCACAAGATTCTTCTTGACCAGCGAGGGAAGCAAATCTGCATACAACATTGGAATGGGATCAAAATTCGGCTTTCAACAACCTTGTTGAGCACCATTCTGATGCATATAAGGTTACTGATAACGAGACTGATACTTTGGAGCCATTGGCACAGTAGGAGTTAGATTAGTCATCAAATTTACATAATCTACATGTTGCTGACGATGATTCTCACGACCACGGGGTCTTCTGTAACTTTCACAATACACATCATTAGTCGCACCTCCTTTATTCTTACCAAAGTTAAATCTCTTTGAACTTGATCCAGTACTACTTTCTTTGCTCAACCGTCCCTCACGAACACCTTCTTCTAGTCGCATCCCCATATTCACCATTTTAGTGAAATCAGATGGAGCACCCGCAATCATCTTCTCATAGTAGAAAGAACATAAAGTCTTCAATAAGATCTTCGTCATCTCTTTCTCTTCAAAAGGAGGAATAATCTAAGCTGCAAGTTTGTGCCATCTCTGTGCATACTCTTTAAAAGTTTCTTTTTCCTTCTGGGACATAGCACGAAGTTGATCTCTATTCGGTGCCATATCAACATTATACTTGTATTTTCTAACAAAATCCTCTCCTAAATCATTAAAAGTCTTGGTTTGGCTGATGTCCAAACCCATATACCATCTCATGGTTGCACCAGTCAGACTCTCCTGAAATTAATGACTTAGAAGCTGATCATTCTTTGTCTAAGCAGACATCTTTCTAATATACATAGTCAAATGACTCAGAGGACAAGTATTTCCCTTATACTTCTGAAACTCAGATAGCTGAACTTGTGCGGAACCTTGACATTGGGAACTAAATAGAGATCATAAGCATCTTTACCAAACAAATCTTTCTGCCTTAAAGCCTTCATCTCTTTCTGCATTTCAGCAAAACGGTCCTGAAAGTCATCGAGCCTTTCAATCACACTAGCGCCTTCACTGGGCTCAGCATGGTAAATCACTTCATCAAGGTGCGGAGTAGTGTGCATCACAGGCGGTGCAGTAGTCATCACCGGCTGAAGAAAAGCAATTGCAACAGTCTCAGGAGGAGGAGGGTGGTAACCAGCAGGAACAAAATCAACCGGCATACCCCACGGTGTGCTAGCAGGCATACAATAGCAAGGAGACATGACAGTTTCAGCAGGAATCGATGTAGTGATAATCACAGAGATGACTATGCACTGTATTGGAGAATTAGAAGGAGGGGGTGGCTGATTCTGAGCAGCCACCAAGCTTTCCATCATGGCAGTGATCCTTTCCAAGCTATCCTTCAGAGGTGAAACTTCCTCGCACAACTCGCGATTCTCTTGTTGTAAGGCTTCCAACATCTTTCTTTGATTAGCTCGAGTACCGATCTGGTGAGTCAGCTTGACAAGAGAACTGGACAAAGACCAAGAAACAACATAAGACCCCTGTAAAACTCTCAAGAAACAATACCAATGCAATCATGACGCATGGCATGCATATGCAAATGCAAAAATTTCAAGGGACTATAAGATAAATTGCAATATTTATAAAAGAAACACTTTTTTAAAAATACTGGAAAAACTCATTCTCATCAACTTCAAAGTGAGGATTATGCATGAAGTCTAAGTTTCAATAACCATAATACATGAGAGAAAAGTAAACTAGGCTTATGGGATCACATCTGATGAAGATCCAAATCCCGACTGGTACTTCATGTGAATCCTCTTAATCTCTTTCTTATACTGATTCTCCATGTCTTCCTTATCCTTCACCAATTGGTCAACAATGGCCTTCTAATCACGGGATGTAGGAGGAATGGTAGATGGAGTACTAGAGGAAAATAAATTCTCTCTTGGCCTCTTTGTAACTCGCCGCTCAAGTAACTCAATGAGATCATCTTTCTCCTTCAGTTGCTCTTGCATAGTCGTCTTCTCAAGTAGCCATGCTTCTTTCTCTTTCTTTATCTTGTCCAACTCTTCTTGAAGAGCAACCTTTTCATCAACAGGAGGAAGAAAAGCGTAGAATGTCAATATAGGAAACAAAGACTCCTCAAGTGGATAAGGCATCTTGAGCTTGGAAGCCCTAGATCGAAACCACTAGATGTAACACTTGGAAGGAGCAAGGTGTTATTTTCCCAATTTACCCTTCTCTATCTAACGAATCGTATGCCAAGAATGAGAAATCCTTTTCTTCATTTCTATATGATCTACACCATTAAGAAAGAAGAAACTAGATAGAAAAAGGTTGCTTGGTATGTCTTTCAAGCAATATCCCAACTGTCACCTAACAAGAATAGGGTTGAAACTAATTCCCCCACTTGTACCAAGAAGAGGTACGTCAGGATACTCTCCACAACAGTCAATAAACACTCCAGTATCATAATAGGAACAATAGCAAGTCATATCCTTATGAGCAAGAGACATGATCCTTTGAGACCATCTACGCTTCTCCCTATTATCCTTGAAGACATCGGACTTTGGTAGGTGAGAAATAAACCACCTATAAAGAAGAGGCACACAACACACAATTTGTCCATCACCTTTGGAGGCCCTATGACGAATAGCATGATATTCGTATCCAAGCAAAGTAGGCACCGGATTTCTCTTCAAGAAGATCTGAATAGCACTCTCATCAACAATACCATCTAAGTTGGGAAACAACACAATCCCATAGATAAGCAAGGCAAGAATAGCCTCAAATTCATACTTATGACCCAAAGTAAGAGAATTAGAAGCTTTCCCTATTAAGAACTTGACATTAATACCATGAACACCTCCTTTTGGAAGAAACTTCCCACTAAGGTCGGACTCCTTAAGAAAAAGGGCTTTGGCGATAACTTTGGTCGTAAGCTCCTTTTCTAAACCACTGAAAAGAAACTCCTTGTCCAAAATAGGCAAACATGTCCAACAAGAGTACTTCTACAAAGTAGGCACAAGCTGATAATAAGGAAACGTGAAGCAATGGTGCAAATGATCATAGAACTGAACCAAGGCAAGGAGAATCCCCTCTGGTATATTGGTCTCCAAGATGATAAAGAGCTTTCCATAAAATTTTCGGAACCCATCAGTATCGACTACTAAAGCTCCAAGCTTTCTCAACTCTACCAGATTAGGACTCTTGAAACTATACTTCAGAGTATTCCTCTTTCCAACATTCATAGCCGTAGACATCTGAAATATTGATAAAAGTACCTATAAGTCCCTTGAAATCTTGAGAACAATGCTCATGAATGCATCAGTACATGTATGCAATAACCACAAACAAGAACACACAAAGCACACGAGTCTAGGTTCCGAGTCACGAGCATGAAGTCAAGGTATAAGAACACCAACCACACAAGTATGTACTAAGGTTTTGTCTTTATTGTACCTGCAGAAAACCAAAAGGGTGCTAACAGAGGTTCCTGGAGTTAGAGGCCATCTTTAGAATGTTATCGGTATGTTGGACTACTCCCCAACCACTAAAATTCTTAAGAAAGGCCTCTTCCGAGTGTAGTATCGCGTGACAACAACCTCAGGTCTACACCTAGATAGTTTCCACACTACGTTCCTAAATTGGGTTAAATGGGTTAAGGTTCTATGGTCCTCAGTATGATCATCTCAAGGTCGAAAAATAATTCCATATTACGACTACTCATTATGACATTAATAATCTGAGATAACCTAACTGAGTGGATATTATTGAATTGATATCGCTTTGGACTACTCTGTTGCGCATCACTTTGAATATCGCCGTCCTATCATAAGTTCAGTAGATCCGGGTATAGAATCTATCTCACTCACAAAGGATCGCCAAAACCGAAACGGAACAAACAATAAAAAAAATCAAACCAAAGCAATAAATAAATCAAAGTAGGCTGAATTCACTTAGAGACTACTCCCCAGCAGAGTCGCCACTTTTCTTTAGCGGTAAAATCATGAGTGTAAGCTATTAGTTAACTTAACTCAAAGTAAACAGAGTCTCCACCATGCTTTTATTTTATTCCAAATGGAAAAGGAAAAGAGAGTGAATAAATCCTAATGAATCTAAAAGCAAAAATATAAAGAAACAAGCAGAGAAACGGGTAAGGGGATATGTTACAAAATGGGAAGGTTTTACGCACCCAAGATGTCTGTGGTACTCCACGGGAACCCTTTAAAAAATTTATTGCTTTTGGTTTGAATTTTTTTATAAAAAGAGAGTGGAAGGATGAGAAAATAATTAATGTTTTTTTAATATTTTTGTGTTTGGAGGGGTTTACCACCTCATGCCTACGTACCCACAATGTGCAATGCAAGATCAAAACCTCGTAGTTCGTGGTACAAATAGTGAAAAGGATGGGTTATGATTGATTTTATCAAGTGAAGAGAATTTGTCATTTTCAAGTGGATAGCCTAACAAATCTTCCACGAGAATGAGGGCATGGACTCATACATCATTATGAGGAGGGCGCAAACTCGGATAAAATCGACGAGTATGCCACTAAACCCCCACGAATGATAAGAGACTCAATTACATCCAAATAAAACCATAGATATTGAGAGACTTGCACCCGACTAAAGAATAATGACTCATACTCGTCACTTATAGAGAAAACAAACAAAGTTGCACAAAGGCACAAAACAACTTGAGTGAGTTTGGTTCTTTTTATTTTGGAATTAAAGTCAAGATGTTTAAGTTCATTGAATTTGTTAAAAGAAAAGAAAGTAGTAAAATCCACTTGACAAAAGTCAAGGTTTTATTTATTAAAGAGGTGATGTTGTTTTTTAAAAAACAAGAATCCTTTGAAAAAGAATGAAGTTTTGAAAATTTAAAAAGGGGAGGAGATGAAGAAGTTATCCTAAAAAAAGAAAATAGAATAGATAAAGGAGGAAAGATCTAACCAAACTTGATGATGCTTCCAATTTAGGGCACAAGAGTTATATCCTTATAAACTAGAAAATGGCCAAATAAAGGCAAGAATGTCGAATTCATGAAGATGAAAGCAAATGGAAGGTATCCTAGAATCTAAGTCCAAAACTCCAATTCCAATGCAAAGAATAGTAAATAATATTCCAAGATCAAGATCACGCGTTTTTTATAGGTTTAATCCTTTATTAGTATTTTTGCATCCAAGTGGACAAAAGAAAAATCAACACAATAATATAATAGCAAGAATATAAACATGATAATGGATGATAAAGCAATATAAAGCATAATAAAAATAAAGGAGATAAAGGTGCAATAAGGAAATTAAAATGTTCGTATAGTAATAATAATAATATACATGATAGTGGTATGGTGAACTTAATCATCAACAACCAAAAGAGTAACCAAGGCACTTAGTACCAAAAACCAAAAAGTAAATTGATTATGCTTAGTATCTTGCACTATAGTGATTAATCAAGACGATTAGATCCAAATTCAATGAAGTCTGAAAGAAGATTAGGAGACCTAAAACAACTATGCATCAAACTTCACAAGTCTTGGATCTTAACGCAAAAAGATCAATCACTTTAGGATTATGCAACCAACACGAGGTTCGGTCCACAAAAGTGCAAGTATCCAATTGGATTTTTATTCCGAATTCGGGACACATTTAGGTCTATGTTAAGCAATCACAGAGTAATTTACGGAGTAATTACCCTACAAATGAGGCTAGACAACACCACTTAAGGTGAACGATATTTATGCTAATGCATGCAAGATAAACGATATGTAAATTGCTATCTGAACATAATGCCGCACAGAACTAAAGATGAATACCAAATTGAGTTACACTTATGGTATTTTTTCATCTTTAAGTTTAATCACTCATCTTGGTGGATTCAAGTATGAAAATATCTCACTAATGTAAAGTACCTGTCGCTCCCGGGATTTTCATCCTAGTACAAACGCGAAAGTGGCGCGGAAAAGGTTAGAGTCGCCAGCCAGACATTTTTATCCCGAATGAATGGGAAAGGTAATGTTGCACAAACCTGAGGAAGAAGGAAAAGGACGAGGCCTTGCGAACCAAAGATCGGGGTTCGGGAGTCGGTTACGACCTGGGAAGGTATTAGCACCCCAGATCGTCCGTCGTACCCGACGGGATCCACGCTTGCTTGCTTGTTTCAAAGGGTGAGAAAAATAACTGCTGCTGAATAAAACCGCTACTGGAACTGGAATGGAAATGAGAAAGGAGACTGGAAATAAGAAAATGAAAAGAAAAGGAATAATGGGAAAATGTAGGGAAAATAAAGATTGTGCTCGAACGGGCCCTACCCCGCTGCCTACGTACCTCATCGGGATAATGAGGATCAGAGTCGACGTAGTTCGCCTAACTAAGGCTGGAACTATTTGGTTTGTGTTTTTTAGGATGACGTTGCCATAGTTCTAGCTCAGGTGTTACCGGCTCTGACACGAGGGTGTTTACCGTATCGCTGTTTGAACTGTCGAGACAAGTCATGAAAGGTATGAGATGAGAATGAGAAGACGTGACTTCTTGGTTTGTTGTCTTTTAGAAGAAATGTTTTGAATTTGTTTGTGAACGGTCTTGTACTAAGACCTATCCATCGCGGGAAGTATTTATACCTCGCCCCGAAACAGGACGCGTATAAACACTCCGCAACAAAGTCTCGTGTCGTACAAGATTGTTCGGTTTTTATTAAATGTTTTATTGTTTTTCTTTTGAGATGAGAAAGAATGACTCAAATGGGAAAAGGGGCAAAAACTAAGGGGGACTACGACCAACCCTAAGTTGTTTAATATGCACAAAGGGAGATCCTAATGGTTAGTGAGGTTTTCTATTCCTAATGGAGGAGAAGGAAAGAGGAAGAGAAAAGGAAGAAGAACACAACTTACTTCCTAATGAAGTTAAGTTGGTTCCAAAAGGGGAAAACCTAACAAGCACAAACATTATGTAAGGCAAAATGGTGCAAATTAAATGCATTAGAAATACCAAAGAGGATAGGGTTTTTAGACATACCTTGCCCTCCCTACAAAACAAAGGTTAGCATGGTAAACATGATAAAAATAAGGCAAACAAACTTACCTAATTAACTCCTAAGGGAACTAGGACCTAAACTAGACTCAATCTATAGTTTAAAGGACCTAAAGCTAATGCAATGCAAAATTCAGCAAATTATTTACAGCACTTAATGCACAAACAGCTATGAAATGCAATATACAATGCAGCAGCTTTTTACAGCACCTATATGTATGCAAAAACAGGTGTTAAAAGTCACAACCAGCATGAATTTACAACAAACAGCACACATTTTACAGCACCTATGCAAAACGACAGCTATGGAATGCAAAATCCAGAATTGATTATTTTCATTTTTTAATGCACAAATTTAACTAAAGATGCACTAAACACATCACAAGCATGCATTTAAACATGAATCATCATCTACAATGCAAGAACATAAACATTTTGGAATGATTTTACAAGTATGCACCACATGGATTATGCAACAAGTAAATGCAAAAATAGCACCTAAACATGCATATGAACATGGCACTTGAACATGATGATCTTGATTATGAATATGCAACGTGATGGCTCACAAATAATGCTAAACTTAATACAAAATTCAGCACTAAATTGACATGAGTGATGTGATCAAATATGCAACAAAATAACACCAAATGCACATTCACATGATTATGCAAAATGCAACATACATCAACATAATGAAATGCAAAAATGATTTAATGCAATGCAAACATGTAAAAACCAGAATGCAACATGATTATTATGTGCCAAATAATGCACAAACATGGTAACAACATGCAAGAATTCAAGCTATGCACAAAGAAACACAAAAATGCATAAAACGCAACATGAACGGAATCGTGTCGAAACGACTCGAAATGGGGGAACTAGCTACTGGAAATGGATTCAAAAATTCCCTAAAATCACTACCTAAACAAGTATGAACACTAGGGGCACTAGGACTTAGGGCTAAGCAATCAACTAAACCAAGAATCCAAAAATTCACAGCGTTAACCGGTTAACCATATAGGTTAACCGGTTAACAGACCCAAAACAGAAGCAATTTGGCCAAAAACGCATGTGTTAACCGGTTAACCATATGCGTTAACCGGTTAACACTGAACAGAGTTGAAAAAAAGCTTTTTAAAAAAAATGCTTTTGGCCACAAACTTGCTTCTAGACAATCCTAACATGCCTAGGGACATGCTAACACTAATTTCGACTTATTCGGAGTTTATCTACACATGATAAAACCTAAAACTAATTCAACAAAAATCACAAAAATGCAAACAACACATAATCGACGGAATTAATTCAAGCAAAGCGAAAAGCACTTAAAGAATGCCGAAACGGCGAGATGAAGAGAATAACTTAAAGAAGAAGTGATTAAGATCACCAACCTACGAAGCGGAGGATTGCCTCGGTAATTGTTGCAAGTATCGAAGCTCGAATCGAAGAGAAAACCGAAAACCGAGAAACCGCAAAATAAATGCGTTCTTGAGCTTGAATCTTTGGTGCGCTTCCGATAATCCGAAATCTTCAACAAAATCACTAGCTTCTTCTTCTACGATCCACCATTAATGGAGGTTGGAGGCTTAAGCTTCAAGATCTTCAAGTTTCAATGTGAAACTTGAAGAGCTTATTTGAAAAAAGCTTTGGTGAAAGGGAGAGGAAAAGTGAGAGAGAAAAAGTGATTATGGAAGAAGTGAAAAATTTGGAAAAAATGGTGGGAACCCTTTTCAATGAAGTGATTAATGGTTATATAGAGATTAGGCTAGGAGTTAGGTTTGGAATGGAATGAGGTTTGGGGCCCAAAAAATAGGTTTGGGATCCAAAATTAGGTTTGGAAGTTAGTTAGGGTTAGGGTTGGAAAATGGAATATTCCTTGGAATATTCCTTGGAATACTCTAGAACATTCCTTGGAATACTCTAGAACATTCCTTGGAATACTCTAGAAGATGGTGGAAGGTGGTGGAAGTTTCCAAGGGAAATGGAGTTGAATTGGAGTGGAAAAATGGAATGGAAAGAATGAAAGGAAGTGTGGAAAGAAAGTGGAAGGAAAAGCGGAAAGAAAAGGGGAGGAAAGTGGTGAATTCTTCCTTTTTAATGGGTTAGCTTGAAAGTGGTGTGGATTATTTTTGGTACATCATTTTCTCTTGAACTCCAATGTTTGCCAAGCCTTGATCGACCATACACCTCATGCAAAGGACGATGAATGATTTATTTATTTTTTCAAATGCGATGCTATGATATGCGGAATGATGCAAGAATGAAGCGTGAATCGCTCGAGGTTGATGATAAATAAGAGGGCAAATTTTGGGGTGTTACAGCTGCCCCTATTCAATCACTGTAGACTTGAATGGATGACAGCAGCTGCTTTCAGACGTTCGAAGTATGCAGGGATTGAATACTAAAACAACCCGAAAATTTGCACTCGCACTGTGGGAGAGAACAGGGAAATAAACCCAACCATCTAAACTCTGCTTGTGGAGAATTCGGACATGAAGAGTAGCGAATTGGTGAATGTTTTTGGGATATCATTGGGAGATTGTTGATTTGTCACGCTACGGGTGAACTTTGGAAATTGCCACGCTGCGGGTGGACTTGTGACTTGATGCCACCCTGAGGGTGGACTTTCGCCAATCTGCGGTTGGACTTCAACATACATTGCCACACTGCGGGTGGACTTTGGAGAGTTGCCACGCTGAGGATGGACTTTCGCCAATCTGCGGTTGGACTTCAAAATACATCGCCACACTGCGGGTGGACTTTGGATATGATGCCACCCTGAGGATGGACTTTCGCCAATCTGCGGTTGGACTTCAAAATACATCGCCACACTGCGGGTGGACTTTGGAAATGATGCCACCCTGAGGATGGACTTTCGCCAATCTGCGGTTGGACTTCAAAATACTTTGCCACACTACGGGTGGACTTTGGATATGATGCCACCCTGAGGATGGACTTTCGCCAATCTGCGGTTGGACTTCAAAATACATCGCCACACTGCGGGTGGACTTTGGAAATGATGCCACCCTGAGGATGGACTTTCGCCAATCTGCGGTTGGACTTCAAAATACTTTGCCACACTACGGGTGGACTTTGGAGAGTTGCCACACTGCGGGTGGACTTTTGAGATTTGCCACCCGAAGATGGACTTTGGCCAGTCTACGGCTGGACTTCAAAATACATTGCCACGCTGCGGGTGGACTTTGGATATGATGCCACCCTGAGGATGGACTTTCGCCAATCTGCGGTTGGACTTCAAAATACATCGCCACACTGCGGGTGGACTTTTGATATGATGCCACCCTGAGGATGGACTTTCGCCAATCTGCGGTTGGACTTTGGAAATCTTTGCCACACTACGGGTGGACTTTTGCTCACTACGGGAGACCTTTGCTCACTACGGGAGACTTTTGCTCACTACGGGAGACTTTTGCTCACTACGGGAGACTTTTGCTCACTACGGGAGACTTTTGCTCACTACGGGAGACTTTTGCTCACTACGGGAGACTTTTGCTCACTACGGGAGACTTTTGCTCACTGCGGGAGACTTTTGCCCACTGCGGGGGACTTTAGAGATTTGCCACCCGAAGATGGACTTTGGCCAGTCTGCGGCTGGACTTTTGCTCACTACGGGAGACTTTTGCTCACTACGGGAGACTTTTGCTCACTACGGGAGACTTTTGCTCACTACGGGAGACTTTTGCTCACTACGGGAGACTTTTGCCCACTGCGGGGGACTTTAGAGATTTGCCACCCGAAGATGGACTTTGGCCAGTCTGCGGCTGGACTTTTGCTCACTACGGGAGACTTTTGCTCACTACGGGAGACTTTTGCTCACTACGGGAGACTTTTGCTCACTACGGGAGACTTTTGCTCACTACGGGAGACTTTTGCTCACTACGGGAGACTTTTGCTCACTACGGGAGACTTTTGCTCACTACGGGAGACTTTCGAGATTTGCCACCCGAAGATGGACTTTGGCCAGTCTACGGCTGGACTTTTGCTCGCTACGGGAGACCTTTGAGATTTGCCACCCGAAGATGGACTTTGGCCAGTCTGCGGCTGGACTTTTGCTCACTACGGGAGACTTTTTGCTCACTACGGGAGACTTTTGCTCACTACGGGAGACTTTTGCTCACTACGGGAGACTTTTGCCCACTGCGGGGGACTTTAGAGATTTGCCACCCGAAGATGGACTTTGGCCAGTCTGCGGCTGGACTTTGAAATCTGGAATTGCACGGTATATTGCCCCATGACACTGGGGATATTATGTCTTGAGTGTTGTTGATGAACTGGTGTGATTGTAAAAGAAATTCCTGACGCGGAAATGATAAGTCTCTGCTGACTCTGTGGGGAAACACAATGATCGTGAATTCGATATCAATAAGCCCTGTGGGGATGACATCTCTGTTGGAGAGGAGCGTGAATAATTCATCTGTTTCGAATCACCTTTGCCAAAAATAAATTGGACTTTTAGATTTGAGGGCCGTGCCCGGGGATACTCGGACTATTGAGGAATATCCACTCTTATGGATCTGCTGGGGAGGAGAATGATTTATCTGAAATCTTCTAGGGGAATAGGAATTGCCTTAGACCTGTTGGTGATGACAACAGCGAGACACGTCCTGCTGAGGAGGAAAGATTTCAAATTGTCTCGTGCTGGGGATCAGTTGCTTCTGTATGGATTTTACCTTAAGAGGATTTTACAAAAGACTCGGCGTCTTTAAACTCTTTGGTATCATAACGACTACATGATTCAGTGTAACAACCTTGCTGAGGAAGTAACCATTGTCAATGCAGATGAGTTTGTATCTGTCAGAAGTGTTGAACGAGATAGTTGACTTGACAAGTAACCACGGTATTCTAGACTCCGGGTAAATGCTTCTGATCGTCTGTCTTCGGGAAAGAATGAATTCTCGTACTATTAGGGTGGCCTGCCCCAGTATGAGTACTTGAATAGTTTTGCTCTTGACTGACTAATCTTCGCTCTTGGAGAGATTTGAATCTCGAGGTGATTGCCCGGGTTTGACTGAAATTTGAAGGGATTGCTCAACATAACTGCCCCAGATTAGCTGGCTCTTACCATGACTAACTGGGGAAATCTCTACTCAATGAAGCTTTATTCGGATAAGTGCACCTTGACGTGACAGTCTTTCAGAAGTTTTAGACTCCTCAACCTGGCAAGCTTGAGCTTCTGGATTGAATTTCCGTATGTGAACCAATTATGATGCTCAACAAATGTATGCAAGTGAGAAAATGTTTATTCTTAGAATGAAGATCCTAATTCAACAAACATGTTAATCTTGAAATTTTGAAAATGGATCGTTAACCTTCATGATCTAATCACTGGTTAAAATACGACCTTTATTTGAATGAAAGTATGTACATGCAATACCAACAAACGTCTTTTAGCACAACTCATAGGAGTCAGGAACGCGGTCTCGTGGTAGTATGCTCTCAATTTAACCCTGTTTCAGTTAGGACTTTTAAGGGTTGTATCGTGGCCTGGTTCATGGTTGTAGAAACAAAGGATATAGGCTCAAAGTTTATTTGTGCCCACCCGCTCTTCGTGATGTTCTCCATTCCTATGTTCAGCTAGTTTTCACAAGCATTCACCTTTCATAAGGGTTTCGTGTTGATTGAGGAACCATTGCTGCTATCCGTTCAAGCACCAATCAAATTATTGTTGAGAATCAGTCACTCCTCCATCTTTTGTGTTTATGCCACACGACTTTGTTCTTATTTGAGGATCTTTCTTGTGTAATCCTTTCTGTCTTTCGCTTTTGCATTATTTTGCTTATCCCTAACTTTTGCCTGGACTGATTCTTGTGAATTTTCGATTGTGAAGTCCAGCGGGATGCCCTAACTTTTGCCTAAGTCGCTTGTTTTCAAGTTTCGACTTAGCGGGCCTTTTCTTTTCTTTTTGCATTTTGAACAAGTCGCGTGACATTGCTTGTCTTGATTGCTTCACGAGAGTTGTGACTGCCTCATTTTGGGGTCGACGAAGGATAACCATTGTGGTTGTCAATCTTTGGACCTTTTGACTTGGATAACCATTGTGGTTTCGGGTCTTTGGACCTCTTGATTAGCATAGTAGGATGCAACGGATCTTCAAATACACTTCTTTATGAAAGTTTGGACGCTTGGTCTGACTAGCTGACGTCTACCCTGCCCCTTGGGTTACATGTGAGGGTTTTTTTTTTTTTTTATTTTTTTTTTTTTTTATTTGAAAAGAAACTCCTACTTCAAGGCTCAAAGGGGTTAGCAAGGGTTTATCTTCCTTATATCTCCAGTGTTTAGGATTTGAAGCAATGCCTGTACATCGTCAACAAGGTCTTACTTGAGAGCACACAATTCAGAGATATTGCGTTTTCGTTTCGTCATTCTCCCTCATAGAATTTAAGCATGACAATTGGTATTGCGATATACATATGCAAAATTATAAGGGAATGCAAATGAATTTACTTCAAGAAAAACATGTGAGTTTTATTATTTCTGACATTCAAAAGCAAACAAGTTTCATACATGTAGACAAATGTTTAACACATAAAAGAAACTACAAATGGAAATGCAGTAAAGAAACTGAATATTGCCATGGTTGAGGAGACTTGGCTCCGTCTGGACCTGTCAGTCTTGGATACTTTCAACGATCAATAGCTCTTTTCACAGCCTTGTGATCTTCAATTTGCAGTTGCATGCCCAACCATGGCAGTAATACTTCCTCTTCTAGCTATTCTGACTCTGACGCGAGACATCTGGAGGAAAGAGTGAAGCTGGAGAGTAAAGTTGCCCCAAAAGTTTGCTCGGAAAGACCTGACGATCTTCTGCCTACGTATCTCCATTGACTGATGACCAATGAAGAATCAGAGCGACGTAGTTCCCCTCAATAGGGATGAAAAACGAACAATGAAGAAAGGCAATCACATAAATGCCATCACTGAGAGTATTTGAATACTGCTGGCTTTATTTGCTTCATGAATACCCTGGTGTCCTGGGTGGTCAGCTTGAAGACTTCAGCTTAACGTGAACCATCTGGTAGAACTACCGTGACACCAGTTCCATTATGACTAGGCATCGGATTATGAAGTACATTGGGGAGAGGAGCGAAATTGATCGCCTTGGAGTCAACTAGGTCCTGTACCTTGTTCTGAAAGGCCCAACATTTCTCAATACTGTGCCCCTGGGCACCTGAATGGAATTCGCACCTGGCGTTAGCATCAAAATTCGGAGGTAGATTGTCAGGAGCGGGAGGTCTCATGGTACGAAGCTCGACCAGGTTCAACTTCAGCAGCTCTGGGAGCAATACAGTATATGGACACGGGACGGGGTCGAGTCTGCGGTTTCTCGCTCTTGGTCTTTCTTGGAACGGTCTCTGTACCTGTTGTTGCTGACCCTTAGGACTTCTCTTGGGAAGCTGAAATTGGATGCCGACAAGTGACGTCTGGAGGGAAGAGGTTGATAAATGAAGTTGATAAATAAGGTTGCTCGGAAAGATCTTGCACGATCTCCTGCCTACGTATCTCCATTGACCAATGGAGAATCAGAGCAGCGTAGTTCCCCTCAATAGGGATGAAAATAGCTTCGTTCAGAATTTCCATAACCAAGCTCATCTGAGTCTTCATCTGGTTGACTTCCTGTTTCAGCAGTTTCTGGCTTTGAAATACAGCTTATACCTCTGCCCTGAATGGCCTCAGCCGGGTGTTCCTTCGATTACCTCCGCCCGGAGTTGCTTCAAATATATACTTTGATGACTGTGATTTAAGTTGTCCACTCTGATGAGAAACCAAGTCTGGATAGAACCTGTCTCTGAACACCTGTCAAGAATGCAAGGATGTATGCAAATGCCATGTTCAATTATTTCTGAGGAATCTATCTGCTTTGATACAAGTTTTGACACAGAAAAAGTCCAATGGCATGACTCAGATATGTGATCCTCGGAAATAACTGAACATGTATGCTAGAATGATATGATGTCGTGTATGCAATAGGCATGTGATCAATGATCTGATGTTGGTGTCGGTGCATGGTCTCAAAATCCAGATATCACAATAATCATCCCTCTGATCCGGGGTCCATAACTTAAGAACAGAAATCCAGATCACAAAACTGAATCAAAGGCAAAGTGGGTATGCTGAAGGTACCAGGGTTCCTGCAAACCTGTAAACCCCTCCCAATCTCACGGGTGTGCTACTCGGGTCAACATCACGGACTCTCAAAGCCGAATAGCAATAATACGTTCACCATTTCCGAGAAATGGCTCATGACCAAATCAGGGAATCGGTTTGGCATTATGTACTACTCAGGGAGGTCTCAGTTGAGTCCGGAAAAACAAGCATCCCTCACAAGTCTCCAGCTTCAAGCACTGAATCGAGAAACAATAGTACATTCATCCCGAAGGGCACAATACTATCGTCATACGAACAGTTTGCTTTAACTGAATTCCTATGAGAGAACCAGGCCATCCTATGCGAGTTCCCAATGGACCCTCGGATGCGAGTGGGTTTGCCAACAAATGTGGTCTGCCACTGTCATCACTGGAGAGGGGTGTTCCCATTAAGGTCCTCGAAGATCGGTCACCAGATGCACATAACTATCAAGGTCGTACCCTGAAGTGAGGTAATCCCCACACAGAATAGTTCCAAGACGGTCGCAATCTGGGTGTGGAACACATCGCCACCCATCATGGTGAGATACCATAAGAGTACAATGTCTGTCCACGCTAATCCTATGGTGCACTCAAGCCGGGTATTTGGCTTATCTCACAGTAACTCCCACCCACAGAAAAAATGAAAACCAGCACAGCCAGACAGTCCAGTATAATATGATGCATGGAAAATAAAATACTGAAAGCGGTAAATAAATGCTGTAAAGTAAAGCTGTAAAGTAAAAACTGTAAATAAACAGTAAAGCTAAACTAAAGCACACAGCAACAAACAGGTAAACACCCAAAGAAACAAAACCAAACAGGCGCTAGGATTGACTCTACAAGGGAAACCAGAAGAATCAGGTTGGTCCCCAGCAGAGTCGCCAGCTGTCGCTCCCGGGATTTTCATCCTAGTACAAACGCGAAAGTGGCGCGGAAAAGGTTAGAGTCGCCAGCCAGACATTTTTATCCCGAATGAATGGGAAAGGTAATGTTGCACAAACCTGAGGAAGAAGGAAAAGGACGAGGCCTTGCGAACCAAAGATCGGGGTTCGGGAGTCGGTTACGACCTGGGAAGGTATTAGCACCCCAGATCGTCCGTCGTACCCGACGGGATCCACGCTTGCTTGCTTGTTTCAAAGGGTGAGAAAAATAACTGCTGCTGAATAAAACCGCTACTGGAACTGGAATGGAAATGAGAAAGGAGACTGGAAATAAGAAAATGAAAAGAAAAGGAATAATGGGAAAATGTAGGGAAAATAAAGATTGTGCTCGAACGGGCCCTACCCCGCTGCCTACGTACCTCATCGGGATAATGAGGATCAGAGTCGACGTAGTTCGCCTAACTAAGGCTGGAACTATTTGGTTTGTGTTTTTTAGGATGACGTTGCCATAGTTCTAGCTCAGGTGTTACCGGCTCTGACACGAGGGTGTTTACCGTATCGCTGTTTGAACTGTCGAGACAAGTCATGAAAGGTATGAGATGAGAATGAGAAGACGTGACTTCTTGGTTTGTTGTCTTTTAGAAGAAATGTTTTGAATTTGTTTGTGAACGGTCTTGTACTAAGACCTATCCATCGCGGGAAGTATTTATACCTCGCCCCGAAACAGGACGCGTATAAACACTCCGCAACAAAGTCTCGTGTCGTACAAGATTGTTCGGTTTTTATTAAATGTTTTATTGTTTTTCTTTTGAGATGAGAAAGAATGACTCAAATGGGAAAAGGGGCAAAAACTAAGGGGGACTACGACCAACCCTAAGTTGTTTAATATGCACAAAGGGAGATCCTAATGGTTAGTGAGGTTTTCTATTCCTAATGGAGGAGAAGGAAAGAGGAAGAGAAAAGGAAGAAGAACACAACTTACTTCCTAATGAAGTTAAGTTGGTTCCAAAAGGGGAAAACCTAACAAGCACAAACATTATGTAAGGCAAAATGGTGCAAATTAAATGCATTAGAAATACCAAAGAGGATAGGGTTTTTAGACATACCTTGCCCTCCCTACAAAACAAAGGTTAGCATGGTAAACATGATAAAAATAAGGCAAACAAACTTACCTAATTAACTCCTAAGGGAACTAGGACCTAAACTAGACTCAATCTATAGTTTAAAGGACCTAAAGCTAATGCAATGCAAAATTCAGCAAATTATTTACAGCACTTAATGCACAAACAGCTATGAAATGCAATATACAATGCAGCAGCTTTTTACAGCACCTATATGTATGCAAAAACAGGTGTTAAAAGTCACAACCAGCATGAATTTACAACAAACAGCACACATTTTACAGCACCTATGCAAAACGACAGCTATGGAATGCAAAATCCAGAATTGATTATTTTCATTTTTTAATGCACAAATTTAACTAAAGATGCACTAAACACATCACAAGCATGCATTTAAACATGAATCATCATCTACAATGCAAGAACATAAACATTTTGGAATGATTTTACAAGTATGCACCACATGGATTATGCAACAAGTAAATGCAAAAATAGCACCTAAACATGCATATGAACATGGCACTTGAACATGATGATCTTGATTATGAATATGCAACGTGATGGCTCACAAATAATGCTAAACTTAATACAAAATTCAGCACTAAATTGACATGAGTGATGTGATCAAATATGCAACAAAATAACACCAAATGCACATTCACATGATTATGCAAAATGCAACATACATCAACATAATGAAATGCAAAAATGATTTAATGCAATGCAAACATGTAAAAACCAGAATGCAACATGATTATTATGTGCCAAATAATGCACAAACATGGTAACAACATGCAAGAATTCAAGCTATGCACAAAGAAACACAAAAATGCATAAAACGCAACATGAACGGAATCGTGTCGAAACGACTCGAAATGGGGGAACTAGCTACTGGAAATGGATTCAAAAATTCCCTAAAATCACTACCTAAACAAGTATGAACACTAGGGGCACTAGGACTTAGGGCTAAGCAATCAACTAAACCAAGAATCCAAAAATTCACAGCGTTAACCGGTTAACCATATAGGTTAACCGGTTAACAGACCCAAAACAGAAGCAATTTGGCCAAAAACGCATGTGTTAACCGGTTAACCATATGCGTTAACCGGTTAACACTGAACAGAGTTGAAAAAAAGCTTTTTAAAAAAAATGCTTTTGGCCACAAACTTGCTTCTAGACAATCCTAACATGCCTAGGGACATGCTAACACTAATTTCGACTTATTCGGAGTTTATCTACACATGATAAAACCTAAAACTAATTCAACAAAAATCACAAAAATGCAAACAACACATAATCGACGGAATTAATTCAAGCAAAGCGAAAAGCACTTAAAGAATGCCGAAACGGCGAGATGAAGAGAATAACTTAAAGAAGAAGTGATTAAGATCACCAACCTACGAAGCGGAGGATTGCCTCGGTAATTGTTGCAAGTATCGAAGCTCGAATCGAAGAGAAAACCGAAAACCGAGAAACCGCAAAATAAATGCGTTCTTGAGCTTGAATCTTTGGTGCGCTTCCGATAATCCGAAATCTTCAACAAAATCACTAGCTTCTTCTTCTACGATCCACCATTAATGGAGGTTGGAGGCTTAAGCTTCAAGATCTTCAAGTTTCAATGTGAAACTTGAAGAGCTTATTTGAAAAAAGCTTTGGTGAAAGGGAGAGGAAAAGTGAGAGAGAAAAAGTGATTATGGAAGAAGTGAAAAATTTGGAAAAAATGGTGGGAACCCTTTTCAATGAAGTGATTAATGGTTATATAGAGATTAGGCTAGGAGTTAGGTTTGGAATGGAATGAGGTTTGGGGCCCAAAAAATAGGTTTGGGATCCAAAATTAGGTTTGGAAGTTAGTTAGGGTTAGGGTTGGAAAATGGAATATTCCTTGGAATATTCCTTGGAATACTCTAGAACATTCCTTGGAATACTCTAGAACATTCCTTGGAATACTCTAGAAGAT
Organism: Lathyrus aphaca; assembly: GCA_963966055.1. Taxonomy (NCBI): domain Eukaryota; kingdom Viridiplantae; phylum Streptophyta; class Magnoliopsida; order Fabales; family Fabaceae; genus Lathyrus; species Lathyrus aphaca. Next base: position 92,875,457 of record OZ014520.1, read on the forward strand.
GGTGGAAGGTGGTGGAAGTTTCCAAGGGAAATGGAGTTGAATTGGAGTGGAAAAATGGAATGGAAAGAATGAAAGGAAGTGTGGAAAGAAAGTGGAAGGAAAAGCGGAAAGAAAAGGGGAGGAAAGTGGTGAATTCTTCCTTTTTAATGGGTTAGCTTGAAAGTGGTGTGGATTATTTTTGGTACATCATTTTCTCTTGAACTCCAATGTTTGCCAAGCCTTGATCGACCATACACCTCATGCAAAGGACGATGAATGATTTATTTATTTTTTCAAATGCGATGCTATGATATGCGGAATGATGCAAGAATGAAGCGTGAATCGCTCGAGGTTGATGATAAATAAGAGGGCAAATTTTGGGGTGTTACAGTACCTAAGTGAATTAAATAATTCACTTAGAGGTAGATTTGGACTAATGAATATTAACCACTTTAATCTACACCCAAAGTCCATTGAAATTAAAGAGAATCGGTCCTAAAAATGTCTCCCAAGGTAAAAATAAGAAGGAGGAAGAAGAAGAAAAAGCAAAAGGAACCAACAACAAGTTCAAAACAAGTCAAAAACAGCTTCTGGAGCAGTGTTAATCGGTTAACACAACAAATTTTCAAATTCTGGCGCAAAACAACACTGTTTAATCGGTTAACCATTTTGTACTGAAATTGGTTAATCGGTTAACACTGAACTAGTAACAGAAAAATAGTCAAAATTCAACATGATCCTCTTTCAAAAACACATCCAAAAAACCATATGATCATGAACTGAATTGGCATGAATTTTAAAGTTAAAAACCAGTGAAATCCCTGCAATCAAACAATAATTTATGATCCAAAGGATCAATAACCAAAGTAACCAAAGATTTACATCTTTAATGTTGATGATGAAGGTTGAACCATGGAAGAAGGTGAATTACCAAGAATAATCTTCAAATTGATCCAATATCAAGCTTTATCTACTGAAATTGATGAATAAAAAGAATAAGATGAAGGTTTAGCTCAAAGTTGATCAAGAATTCAAGGTGAATTCTTGATAACTTTCAAAAGAGGGAAAATGAGCTTTGGTGATTTTGGGGTTTGGAAGGATATTTTGCAAGAGATTTGTTGGCCATCAAAAGCTTGAAAATTGAATGATAAAATGCCTCTATTTAAAGAGTTTAGGTATCTAAATTTTTTGGAATGGAGTTTGCTTTGGAAATTCAAAAACTAGCTTTGGAAATTCAAATTTGGAGGGAAATGTAAAACAGTGGTGATTAGTGAGGGTTTATGGCGGGAAATGATTAAAGTGATGTAGAGAATTAAGAGGGAAATGGATCTAGAATATTCCAATGAGATCAATGGCTAAAGTGTGTTGAAATTGAACAAAAAATTCAAATTCTACACTGATTAATTGGTTAACACATTGGTTAATCGGCTAATCAAGTCAAATTTTGAATATTTTGTTTAATTTTGATTGTTTGATTGTTTCAGCCCGATTCTTTTACACGTCGAAGAAGGCATGGAAATAAACACATGAACCTTGGAGTTCCTTGAATCAATCAATTAAATTGGGAAATCCTTGATCTGATAAATTTGAATTATTTGCGAATCAACTTCGGCTTTTATCTGTGAAATTCATTCGAGCTGTGGGACTGCTATTTTTTGGCATTTTTGACCTGAAAAAGGATTAACAAAAGAAAACAAACATATGTTTTGGATTTTAATTGGTAGTTAATAAACATACACAAATAAAAGAAAATAAAAACAATGGTGATCCCCTGTGAAGCATAAACCTACACTCGAGAAGAACCGAGAAACTAGTGTCATCTTGTTTGTATGCAAGATGCAGATGAAAATGCGAAGATATCTTAGGTAAAAAATTAGGGTGTTACACTCATATATATGTTTTAGCTAGAAATTTTTGAAAACTATGATCATACTACTTTATGATGCTATCAGAATTAGATGGAACTTCTGAGTCATATTCTTTCTGAGATTTATGTTTTTCAAAAGAGTTTTCAAGTTTTAAAATGTTCTCTTTAAGCTCAGAGTTTTCTGCTTTTATTTCCTAGTCTCTTCAGATTCAGATACTAGACCATGTTTTAGGTTTTTGTATTTGAATTGAAGTTTCTGATATTTTTCAAGAATTTCTGAGAGATTATCTTCTAATTGAGATCTAGAGAGCTTAGAAAATACCTCTTATATTTCTGAGTCAGATCCAGATTCAGATGAGTTGGTATCATCTGATATGTTTGCCATCAAAGCAATGTTAGCATGTTTATCATCTGATTCTGGTTTAGCTTCAGAAGATTCTGAGTCATACCAAGTGGCCATAAGACTTTTCTTCTTGTCTTTGTTGAATCTCTTCTTAGGCTTTTCTTTATGTAGTTTAGGAAAGTCACTTTTGTAATGTCGAGGTTCCTTGCATTCATAGCACACTACTTCTTTGCTTCTGGACTTCTGGTAGCCAGAAGATGATTCAGAGTGATTGCTTGATCTTCTGGGATTCCTGAACTTATTTTGTTTGTGCTTCTAGAGTTGTTTTTATCCTATTGGAAAGGAGTGATAATTCATCTTCTTCTGATGAGCCTCCAGAGCTTTCTTCTTCTTCCTAAAAAGATTTAGATTTAGATTTGTTATATTTAAGAGCAACGAACTTACCTTTCTTCTGAGGTTCATCTTCTTCAAGTTCTATCTCGTGACTCCTCAAAGAGCTGATCAATTCTTCAAGGGATATTTCATTCAAATTATTTGATAGCTTTAGTGCAGTGACCATGAGCCTTCATGCCTTTGGAAGCTTCTGATTACCTTTTTCACATGATCTGCTGTTAAGTATCCTTTGTCCATAACTTTTAATCCAACAACTAGAATTTGAAACCTTAAGAACATTTTCTCAATTGTTTCATCTTCTTCCTTTTTTAACGTTTCATACTTCTGAATGAGTGCCAGAGCTTTGGTCTCCTTAACTTGAGTGTTGCCTTCGTGCGTCATTCTCAGAAAGTCAAACATATGTTTGGCAGATTCTCTGTTTATGATCTTCTCATACTTTGTGTATGAAATGGCACTCAGAAGAATTGTTTCAACCTTGTGATGATTTCTGAACTCTCTCTTTTATTGGATTGTCACATATTTTCTTTTAATCTTTTGACCATCTTCTCCAACTGGATGGCTGTAACCATCAGTTACCATATCCCAGAGGTCTCCATCAAGAGCCAGAAAGAAGCTTTCCATAACATCCTTCCAGTAATCAAAGTCCTCACCGTTGAATACTAGAGGTTTGCCATTGATCTTGTCATTCTAATTGTCGTTGTTGTTCTGGAATTGTTCTGCCATAGTGTTTTTCTTCATGATCTTTTTTGACAAGGTTAAATGTTATCATCCAGAACCAGGCACTCTAATTCCAATTAAAGGGACGAAAAACACAAGAAAGGGGGGTTTGAATTGAGGTTTTCAAAAAATAAGGCAATGAACACGATTAATTTATCTTGGTTCGTTTGAACTCAAACTACATCCAGTCCACCCGCTAAGGAGATTTCACCTCTCTCAATGAGGTCTTAATCCACTAATCAATAAAGATTACAAAATCACAATGACATACTGTCAAAGTCTTCTTGAGTATATTGACTAATACTTTAGTCACTCAAGGTTTATCAAAATTTGATTACAAGTGCGTAACGAAAATTGCTTCTAAAAAGCTATTATCACAACTGTGATATTTTTACACAATATTATTTTAAAATTGATGGAAAAGAAATTTGAATAATGAATATGCACATGAGAGAGTTGTTGCAAATTTCTTCCAGTTGACTCCTTTATATAGTTGTGGAGGTTTGAACTGTTGGAGACATCTTAACATATTTTTGGATGGAGATAAAAGTCATTGAAGAGTTTCCAAAAATAAAGATTCATGTCTGGAGCCATTAATTCTTTGATCTTCAATTAATGAGGTTGATTCTGAAAATCAGAACTTGCATGTATCAGAGTATTAGAGTTTGATTAACTTAGCAACTTGTGTTGAGCGTGCGTTGCACATTGAGATCTTTCATAAGGACTTTCAAAATATTTTCTTGTTGTAGAGCTTCTGTTATGATAGGAACTTCTTGTTGTTGCATTAGAACTTCTATCATCTTAAAAATTTCTTATTTTTCATCAGAGATTCTGCATACTAAAATCAATAATTTTAAGAAGCATATTTTTTTCTTTATAACATAAAAATATTTGTTATCATTAAAACTTAATTTAAGAGAGTAGAATCAAAATTCTTGTTCTAACACTTTCAACGACGGTTATCTATTGTAACCGAGGTTAAAGGTAATTTCTGTTTTTTTTCTAAATTTCTGATTATGGGTTTCGAACCCAGTAACTAAGTGTATATATCACAACAGTTTATAAGCCTAACCATTATGATATATGACACGCGACCTGGATTTATACAATAGTTTCTAGACCATTGTAGAAACAACGAACTTATAGCAACACTCTACTTAACAATGTTTGACTATTTAGAGAGGACTCTTTCTTCCTTTCACAAGAGAAAAATATTCCCCATTCCTTATGGACGAGTTATTTCAGAATTACTTGTTCAACACGAGGTTATCATAAGTTTAAAGTCTGGTTCTTCTAAAATTTGGAGAGACAAGCTTGAAGTTATCTATGAAAGATTCTGATGTTAGATTTTTTCCTAGTTATGATTTGTATTTTGTTGAAACCTTTGTATTAAGCTTCTTATTATCAACTCAAAGTTTGTTCATGCCTGTGTTCAGTTTAAATTGTTAAATATTTATCCAGTGTTGCTCATAAGAATCTAAAAGTAAATGGGAGAAAGAACTCAATGTATGCAACTCGTTTCTTTAATAAAAAGGGATCTATTACAAGACAATTAGACTTCTTAGTCTATTGGATTGGCCCTAGGGAATTCCCTAGGATCACCTGACATGTTCAAATTATCTAAGTAATCTTTCCATTCTTCCTTAGCAAACTCCATAGTCTCCTTTCTCAGCTGGTTTCTGCGTCTGGACCCAGAAGATCTTCTTCTTCTGTGTGACTTCACAAAGGATGTTGAAGAGGATATCACTTCTCAGGTTGTCTTCTTACTTGTAGATCCCACAACTGATGCTTTACTCTGGTTTTCTTGAGTTATTGCATTCAATAATGTTGTTTTCCTGAAATCTCTCTTTGGAACCCATAACTGCTTTTGCTTATACATCTTGGTGTTTTAGGGATTAAGTGGTGATGGAAGAAAGCTTACTATGAGCCCTTTTATAGACATGTTACTTACATTGTCCTGGGTCTTTTTTTTATTTTTAATGTTGATTAATTCAAATCAATATTTTAATAACTCTTAGAAATGTCATCTAACAGTTTAACCTATTTAAGATTCTTTAAACAATTATGACTTAATGTTTGATTTGTTTTACTCTTATTTTTGTTGTTAGTTTCACTTTGCTAATGTACTTTCAGAAAATCTAAAGGAAAGTTGTTGGAATGTACTTGCATGTAGAAGACAATTTGGTCAAAAAACTTATTTCATTAATATTAAGAGGGATTACAACATTTAAAAAAGGGAACTAAATTGTCCTAGAAAATATCTCTAGCTATGTCATCTTGTGTCCTACGGTGTGTATAGTTTCCATAATCCACTTCTTCATCCTCTGAATCAACTTCTTTTTCCTCCTCTATGACTGGGAGTGGGTGGTAAAACTGCTTGTTAACCCTTATTCTCTTCTTTGACCTCTTCAGAAGTAAAGGGAAAATTCAGAAGTGAGCGGTGCAAATGCCAAATGCCTAGTTGCAGAAGATTCAGAAGCAACTTGCTTCTGTAGGGATTGGACATCTTGCCTAGTAGAGCTCACTTCAACTTCTGTTACTGCGGATGTGTTTTGACTCTCAGTTGATGCTTCCATATCTCTTAGTAGATGTTGATGAAAATGATTTAGATTTTGGGTGCTTTTATAATGGATTATGTGCATACTTAGCGTCAATATTTAATCCTTGCTTAGTTCTTGGAATAATAACAACCACTAAAACTTTAAAGCATGCACTATACAAACCTTAATGATCCTTATTACTTGGTTGTTTTCCAATTCTTGGAAATTGATATAGTAATGATGATTTGGGATGCATTGATTAATGAAAATTATTTTCCTCTTCTTTTCTTCTTTCTTCTTTTATTTTATTTCTTTCTTTTTTATGTGACAAAAGAGGGAGAAATAATGGTAAGTATTTGTCGCTCCCGACAAATGAAAATGGATCATATGAAGGTACAGACGCGAACGGTCGGCGAAGGGAACAGTGAGAACACACAGCCGTGAACTCACTGGAGATGAATAGAGTCGCCAGCTAGGCATTTTTATCCCGGAGGAAAGGCAATGCTGCATAGACCTAGAAAGATACGGATAAGACGGTCGCGCACCAGAGAGACTGAGAAAGGGGGTTGGTTACAACCTGGGAAGGTATTAGCACCCAGATTGTCCGTCGTACTCGACGGGATCCACGCTTAAAAGATTTATGTTTTAAAGGGGTAGTGTCAGTGCAATCTGTGTATAAAATAGCTGGAAAGAATGTACAGGTGTCAGTGTAAGAGAGGTGAAGTGAAATATGAAAGTGTCAGTGTGGGAACTGGAATGAAATGCTCATGATAATGAGGCTAAAAGAAATGAGCTGGAAGGAGGGGGAATGTACAGAGACTTTTGTTCGATAACTGTTAAGTTATGCCTACGTATCCTCTCGTGCAATGAGGAAGTCAGAACACCGTAGTTCGACCCAAAGAGACTGAAAGATGAATTGACTTGTGAACTGCTTGCTTGCCTATGCTCAAGTGTATGACCCGTCTGGCTCAGGTGCTAACTGTCTTGCATTAGACGGAAGAAGCAAGTTCTCGTTTGTGAGTGAAGATGATGAGAAAAGAATCCCGGAGGAGACGATTATTGTTTGTTTTTGTGTTTTCAGTCTTTTATTGCTTTTTTGGATGTTTGTCATAGATTAATGAGCTTAAGCCTAAACCAGTGGGTTAGTAAACTCATCACATCTTCCCTCCGATTAGGGGTAATGAGAGTACCTTAAGTGTGAAGTCAGATTCTCACACTTAATCACCTTTGATGCAGGATTAAGGTCATTAACCTACTTGTGATTATTTAGATGTTTTTTGTTGTTTTTGTTTAGTGTTGAGTAATGAGGTTAAGCCATAATCAAGGATTAAACAGACCCATTACACCATCCTAAAAGAAGGATAATAGATGAGAATGTTTAAGCTGAGGAAGACTCCTCAACTTAATCCATGATTAGGGATTAAACCCATGACAAAACAAGCCTTTGATTAAGTGGGTTTTAGATTAATGGTATGATGATGAAGTGAATTTTATGATTTGTAAGACAACTTGAGGGGGACTTGTCCATTAACACTAGGGTTAGTCCTTCTTAACCACTTAAGGAAGAATTAGAACCCTAATGCAAGGCCCAAGTTACAAGTGATGTCTTGATGATTATTAGATGAATTAATTAAAAGATTTAAACACCTTAAGGGTTTAATACTTAGGATTAAAGTTATACACTCCATCCTAAGAGAAGGATGCAGGCATAACCCTAAGCACAAAGTCTTAAAGCCTTTAGGGTTTAGTCCCTGATTATGAGATGAGAAGAGAGGACTCAAAGGGAGACACAAAGGTAAAACTAAGAGGGGATACTAATCAAAACCCTAATTCATTATCATGCTTGGTTGTTCCTAAGGTTTGTGAGGTTTTCAAGAGAAGATCTTCAATGGAACCACCAGGAAGCAGATGAACAGGATCAAGAGAAGCAAAGTGACTTACTTCATTCAAGAAGTCAAGTCACTTGAAGAAAGAAAGTGGGAGAAGCAAGAATGAGCAAGCTCAAACTCAAACACAAATAGAGATGCAGCAATGGATGCAAGAGAGATGAAAGGAAAAGTTATGAGAAGTGAAGGCAAATCCACTTCTCAAGTTTACTTACCACCTGCAATGTTAGAAAGAAATGCAATGCAATGCAAGGTGAGATGAAATGATATGATGCTAAGCAAAACCAGAAGCATGTTGATGATGATTATGATGTTATGAGGTGCTGCAAACATGAGGCAAGACAATGGGGATGATCATACAAGATCATGAATGCAAATGATGCAAGCTAAGGAGCATGAACAAGCATGGAATGTTATGAAGCATACAAGGCAAATGACATGGCAAATATGCAATGCAATGATCAAAGATGCTTTATACATGTCTTAAGATGTCAAATGAATCATAAGAATGCACAAAATGCAAAGACAAGTCATGTTATGCAAGGAAATGCAAGAGGGATGCAAATGAAAGCCCAAATTAGGGTTTATGGATCAAACATCAAACACAAACCAAAAACAGAAGCAAAAAACCCTAAAGTAAAAAATGGAAAATGGCACTCAAAGAAACCCTAGGCCTATAACAAGCCACTGCCCAAAGGGGAGCTCTCAACTCTCAACCAAACTCAAGATATGAATTTTGCAAGTTATTAGGGTTTTTTAGGGTTCTTAACAAAGTAAATGCCAAACAATTTGAAAATGCAAGAACAATTCATGGCCTTTTTATCCTTGAAAATACATGCTAAACACAAAACAATGCAAGAAGAATCAATGTCTCAACCTTCTCCAATAGGCAGAAATGATTTTTTGAACTTATGATCAAAATAATGCACAAAATATGATTTAATTCAATGAAAAATTCTCAAAATGCATCAAGATCAAAAAAGAAATTTGGTTTGAAGGTTGGACAATGTTTCTAAATGTCTTAGAACATTTCATGAATTTTTTGGTGATTTTTAAATACCTAAAAGTATTTTTAATAAATTAATTTCCATTAATCAATTAAAAATAATCTTTTAAATATTTAAAAATACTTTTTTAATGCTAAAAATGAAAATAAAAATATTTTTGGGTTTTAAAAATTAGTGAAATATTTGACAAAAAATTTCATAATTTTTAAATGGTTTTTGCTATTTTAAATAAAATGTAAAAGATAAATCAATTTAAATGAAATAAAACATAAAATAAATGAAAGTATGCAAAAGGGAGGGCCAGGATTTGATCTGGGCTTGGACTGGTTGACTGCGCGCCAGATCCAAGGGCCCAGATTCAAATCTGGCTAATTTGTTTTATGAATTAATTAAACAGGATTTGAATTAATTAAAAAGGGATTAGGGTTTTAATGACACATCCTGGCCACACATTTGCGCGCAAGTCAACCAAAGTCAGCTGATCTAACGCACAGGATTCAAACCTCATTTAATCACTCAGATTAGGGCTAATTACTCTCAGGCTGCCGGAGAAGACTTCCGGTCGTCTTCTCCGGCGAGCCAAAACCCTAGGTTTTTCTACAGGTCACCAATCAACAAATTTCTTCCACCAAAATGATCTTCTCCTCAATCTAAACCCAACCCCTCTCCCAAAACTCATTTATTTTCACTCATAAGCTTGAATCGAAGCAAAACACAAAATACGGGCAAATGTTCAGAGATACCATACATGCTGGTTTCTTCACTATTTCAAAAAATAAACACATATCCATGATCAGGAGAAGACATAGCATCATAAAAGAACTTAAAAATCAGTTTCTGGGAGAAATGTTCTTCATGTTACCTGAGATGAAGCTTCTCTGTTTATGAGCTTTCTGGGCTTTTCTTTTGCGCAAGATTGCTTCCTTGAACCTCCTGAGGATGGAATGGAACTTAGAAAGCTTGTGGAGTGGCTGGTTTGAAAGATTCAGCTCTGGTGTAGCAGAAATGGGGATCCTTGTATGTGATGTTTCAGGCTGCTTTGAGGGGTGGCTTTTGTTCTAGGGACAATTTGTGACTTATTGGTGAAAGAAAAAATGAAGTTTGATGGCTGTGTGTGAAGATTCGAAGAGGAGAAGTTTTGGTCAGATTTCTTGGATGCTGGATTGTGGGAGGTTTCTGCCTTGTGAATGGTGTGTTTTATGATCCATACATTATCCCTAATCTATTGGAACCAGTCAGAAGACTTGACATGCACTGTGGGAAAAGTATGGAGCAATTGGCCAAAAAGTCAAAAGTTGTTGTACTTGCAGCATGGGCTATGGCAGCAGCTATGTTAGGGCATGTCTTGCTTCAGCTTGAGTCAGGGACAACCCTTGGATGGCTTGAGAATGTCTGCAGCATGTGGATGACAAGCTATGCTAGCTTTTGCAACTTGACAACTTGTGTTTTCTTATGAGTTTATGCTAAGTACATGTGAATCTTCTTGCTGAATTTTGTAGCATAACACTTCTTTTAGTCATGGCAATGTTTAAGAGTCAGCTAGAGACTACATAATTCCTTGGAAAATGACTATGCCAAAAATCCAACTTTGCACTTGTAATGGAAAATGTCTTATGGATTTCTTGAAAATCAAGGCAAACAAAGAAGAATCCCTTGGGCCAATTCTGTTTTTTAGGGCATATGTGATCATGTGATGAAGTTTTGAAGTCACTTTGAAGTCACTAGAATGCTTGATACATGAACTTGCAAGTTTTCCATTTAGTGCATAACTTGAAATTTAGTGATTTTTGCCAACTTTAACAAACCATAACTTTTGATCCAAGATGAATTAGATCATGTTCTTGTACTTTTTGGAAAGGGAAAGATGAGATCTACAACTTTCATGACCAAAGTTTTTCCATTTGAAGCATTTTTGGATCCAAAATCATGGCTTGAAAAATGACCTAAAATGATGCATTCTTGAAAAGTCAACTATGCCCAAAAAGTCAACATTTGCAAAAACCCTAAATTCTTGATTTTTATGAACTTCCACCTTCTTCCATGATCAAATAAAGATCATATACACTCAAAATGATGAAGATCACCCATTGGTTGGGTCATTGGGGGCCTCAGATGCCCTGATTTTGCACTGACTTGTCTAGAAAGTCAACTCTTGATCAGATGACTTCCCCATGGAATTTCTTCATGAAAATTGATATGTATACTCCCTATACCATATAGAGACCAATGGAAACAAGAATGACCAAAAAATTTGGAGTTATGGCCTCTGAAACCAAAACCCTAATTTTCAGTCAACTGTGCAGTTCAACCTGGCTCTGCATCCACTCAAACCCTAGCTCTTGTGATTCCTCTGCATTTTTGACTTTGAGGAGATGAAATATGATATAAGAACACACATGGACCACTTTGAATTGATTGGTAGCCTTTGGAGTGCCTCAAGAAGCTTTGGGATTGCTCAGATCACAAACCCTAGGTGCAGATGCCTTGAAAGCTAGGCAGTGAATCAAAAATGAGATGTGAGATGATATGATTGTGTTTATGCATATGAGGATGATCACAAGCCATGGTGAATGGGTGAGGGAAAATTTGGGGTGTTTACAGCTGCCCCTATTCAAACATGAGTTAGCTGTGCAGGATGTAAGCGACGGCTTAACAGGCCAACAAGATAACTTGTGGTTGAATACCAAAGACAGTCCAAAATTTGCACTCACAGAATGAAGAAGAAAAGGGATATAGATTGTAAAAGCAAAACAAAGTATATTGTAAAGTATGGGCGACGGAGGACGACCGTCGAGCAGAGGACGACTGCTGGGTAAAGAGCGATGACGGGGACGGCCGACATGCTGGGGAAAGTGTATGAAAATAAAGCAATGACGGGGACGGCCGACATGCTGGAAAAGTGCAGGGAAATAAAGCAATGACGGGGACGGCCGACATGCTGGGGATAAACGGTAAAACCAAGACGGGGACGGCCGACTGGCTGGGGAAAAACAAGTAAAGCTAAGACGGGGACGGCCGACTAGCTGGGGAAAATAGGATATTATGATGGGGACGGCCATCAAGATAAAGCTGCAAAGTTCTCTGGGGATTAATGAAACATGACGGGGACGGCCATCAAGTTCATAAAGGTCAAGTAACCAACGATGGGGACGGCCATCGGGTTAAAAGGAAAAGGGACCACGACGGGGACGGCCATCGGGTTAAAGAATAAATGAAATAAACAGCTGATGGGGTACGGCCATCAAAGGTGAAGGACGATCACCTAGCAGGGGACGGCTGCTCTGTTGGGAATAAAAGAAATATGATGGGGACGGCCATCAAAGGTGGAGGACGACCCCCTGGCAGGGTACGGCTGCCGAAAATATCGACGATGGGGACGGCCATCGGATAGAAAAGGTCAACGATGGGGACGGCCATCGGACGAGCAAGATGGAGGACGACCATCAAGAAGTGGAGGACGACCACTCAGCAGGGGACGGCTGCTCTCGGGGTTTATCATAACACAGGACGAGTGTTAGATAACCAAAATCAACAATGGGGACGGCCATCAGATAAAGTGATGAAGGACGATCATCAAGAGGTGGAGGACGACCACCTAGCAGGGGACGGCTGCTAAATATCAACGATGGGGACGGCCATCGGATGAGCATGATGGAGGACGACCATCAAGAAGTGGAGGACGACCACTCAGCAGGGTACGGCTGCTCTCAGGGGTATCATAACACAGGACGAGTGTTAGATAAAAGAAAAAAAATTGTTTTGTTGGCGATCTACTGGGGAGATAGTAAACACGGACGAGCGTTTACATCCAAGAAACAAAAGGTATAAGTGTTTGGTATTGTATATAGATTAAAGATGCGGACGAGCATCCTTAAGACTATGATACGGACGAGTATCATGTAGAAACAAACTGACACATGTTCAGAGATGATGATACGGACGGGTATCAGCTGGTTAACAAAGAACACGGACGAGTGTTGCATCTGAAAGGACTCTTCTGGGGAATAGTAGACACGGACGAGTATCTATATTCAAGAAGACATAAGTATTTGACACGGTGTATGGATTAAAGATGCGGACGAGCATCCTTAAGACTATGATACGGACGAGTACCATGTAGAAACAAACACTAGACGCAATGTTCTGAGATGATGGTACGGACGAGTACCAACTGGTTAACAAAGAACAAGGACTACTGTCGAATCTGTGGGGATATGAGTGATGATGTATACAAGATACGGACGAGTATCTGTATAAGCGTACCATGAGTAGTGAGTATTGTATTGTATAGATGAGTGCCTTAACTGCTGGGGGGAGTGACACGGACGAGTGTCAAGAGAGAAAAGTATAATATTAACAAGTATATGGGTGATGAAAGTGTAAGCGACCGCGCTGGGGACATGACACGGACGGGTGTCAAGAAAAGGGTGTATATACAAGTATATGTGAGTGCAAAGAGGATGTCTTTGGCTTTCTGCTGGGATATGACACGGACGGGTGTCAGGACGTATCTGTAATGAGGGTGATTTGTTTGTAAAGGGTGTTCAGGCGACTTTACTGGGGAAAGATGACACGGACGGGTGCCAAAAGGTGTATATACTGGTGTTTGTGATTTGAAAGGGCAGCTGCTTTTGCTGGGACTCTGATGGGGATTTTTCTGTATAATGGTGATGAACGGTTTATTATTCACAAGTGTCCAATTCACGACATGACTTATGATTATGCTATGCATTTGATTTTTTTGCCGTAATGCTCCGTATTGGACGGAATGCTACGCTCTGGGGGGTGAATATGATGCGGGTGCCATGAGTATGCAAAGGGGCACAGATCCGGGACCCGGATCCCATTGCTGCGAAGATCTCTGGATGACCTGCTTGAAGTGGACATCCCAGCTGGGAATAAGATCGTTGGTAGATCTAATGATGTATCTGTTTGGGGATATAGGTCACTGATTGACATATCCTTATAATACGGGGCCCAGCTGGGGTTTGTAGAAGCTTTCTTCACTCTGTTGTGATCTCTTCATGCGTTGCTCTTCTGGATAGAGGCTAAAGATTCTGTGGGGAGATGATTCCCTGATTTCTGCATTCTGCTGAGGAAGAATGGCAACTCGGCTGGGGAATTGTGAGAGGCAACTCAGCTGGGGAGAGCAACAAGAGGCAACTCAGCTGGGGATAGAGCATTTCCGATGCTGAGATTGAGTGCATGTCGATTTGGCAACTTTGCTGGGGAAGGCAATGGGGAGCAACTCAGCTGGGGATAGAGCATCTCGGATGCTGATATCTTTTGTAGATTTGCCAGCTTGCTGGGATGTACCTTACATGCCCCAAGGTTGCGTTCTGGGTACCTGCAATCCTGCAAAGATAAGGAAACGTACAAAAGGTCCCGAGGTATCCCTTACTGGATTCCGTCATAGGGGTTAAGTACTTTCGAGAATAATCACATTCCCTGTAAGCATGTGTTTTGTTTTTGGAGAAGGCATTTGTACTTATGCAATTGTATTTTTAGAGATATCAGACAACTCCTTGCAAAACGTAAATGTAAAAGACGAAACATGACTGAAAATCTGATTTTATTAATTCATGTGCCCTGAATTGGCAAAGATACAGTCAAAGAAACATATCTCCTGAAATGAGGAGATTGTTACAAATTGAGAAATAAAGTGCTGGCGATGTTGACGACGCTTTGAGGAGCTTCCTCTCCTGCTATGACTCGTATGACAATGACGTTCTTCTCGTCTTGCTTTCTGGAGAGAGTTGATTTTGATTGAAGCTTGATCCTTTAGAGCTTATCAAGTCGTGGGTGATACAGACGAACTCAGAATGCAGTTGTTCGCTTATTCCCTTATTTTGCATGGATCGCCCTTTCGGGTTTTCAATCCATCGGGATACCCATTTTTGCCTGAGCTGTCCAATGCGGCTTTTCAACTCAGCGGGTGTACATTTTTTGTTTATTTTCCCTTACTTTTGCCCGAGTCTTTTATTCTGTTTTTGACTCGCCGGGATGCCCTATTTTTGCCTGGACTTACATTCTATTTTTATGTCCAGCGGGTCATTTTATGCGAAGTATTTTTTAACTGCATCTGAATTCACAAGGGACGGGAAATCTTCACCATCCATGGTGCTGAGCATCAGCGCTCCGCCAGAGAAAACTTTCTTTACAACGAATGGTCCTTCATAATTTGGAGTCCATTTGCCCCTGTGGTCTGTATGAGGAGGGAGGATTCTTTTCAGCACAAGATCCCCTACTTGGTATTCTCGGTGCCTGACTTTCTGATCGAAGGCTTTCTTCATTCTCTTCTGATATAACTGCCCATGGCAGATTGCAGCCAATCTTTTCTCTTCGATCAGACTCAGTCGTTCGTATCGGGACCGAACCCATTCTGCTTCACTCAGTTTAACATCCATCAATACCCGTAGAGAGGGTAATTCAACTTCAACAGGTAGGACTGCTTCCATACCATATACAAGCTGATACGGTGTTGCCCCAGTGGATGTTCTGATTGATGTGCGGTACCCATGCAAGGCAAACGGTAGCATTTCATGCCAGTCTTTGTATGTGACTACCATCTTCTGCACAATCTTCTTGATATTCTTATTTGCCGCCTCAACAGCGCCATTCATCTTTGGCCTGTAAGGAGAAGAATTGTGATGTTGGATCTTGAAGTCCCGGCACAGCTCTGCCATCATTTTGTTGTTCAAGTTGGAACCATTATCAGTAATGATTCTCTCGGGCACTCCATACCGACAGATGATATCTCTTTTCAGAAATCGGGCTACCACTTGTCTCGTGATATTTGCATATGAGGCTGCTTCAACCCACTTGGTAAAATAGTCAATGGCAACCAGGATGAATCTGTGGCCGTTCGAAGCAGTCGGCTCAATCTTGCCAATCATGTCAATACCCCACATGGCAAAGGGCCATGGTGAAGACATGATATTCAAAGGATTGGGAGGCACATGCACCTTATCCGCATAGATCTGGCATTTATGGCATTTTCTGGCGTAAGCACAACAGTCTGCATCCATTGTGATCCAGTAATAGCCTGATCTTAGCAATTTCTTAGCCATGGCATGCCCTCCGGCATGGGTACCGAAAGATCCTTCGTGCACTTCATGCATCAACAAATCTGCTTCCGTCTTGTCAACACATCTGAGGAGTACCATGTCAAAGTTCCTTTTGTACAAAGACCCATCAGCGTTCAGAAAGAAACTACCAGCAAGCCTTCTCAAAGTCTTCTTATCATTGGAAGATGCCCCAGGTGGGTATGTTTGATCCTCCAAGAAGCACTTAATGTCGTGGAACCAAGGCTTATCATCTTTTACAACATCCGCTGCAAATATATATGCTGGTCTATCGAGTCTAGACACTGAAATCTGAGGTACAAAGTTGGCCGTTTGAACTTTGATCATGGATGAAATGGTAGCAAGAGCATCTGCAAACTGATTCTCGTCCCGAGGGATATACTCAAGCTTGACTGTTGTGAAGAAAGTCAATAACCTCCTTGTATAATCCCTGTAAGGTATCAGATGATCTTGGTGGGTGTACCATTTCCCGTTGGTTTGATTGACTACCAAAGCTGAATCTCCGAATACGGTCAATGTCTTGATCCTGAGGTCAATGGCTTCCTCAAGACCCATAATGCAAGCTTCGTATTCAGCTTCGTTGTTAGTGCAGTTGAAAGTGAGTTTTGCCGAGAAAGGCATGTGAACCCCCTTTGGTGTAATGAGTACTGCACCAACACCGCGACCATTCATGTTAACAGCCCCGTCAAACATCATAGTCCATTCTTCTTCCGGGTCGGGCCCTTCAGTGTGAACAGGCTCCTCATGATCTTTTGATTTAATGAACATGATGTCTTCATCAGGGAAGTCAAATCTCATAGGCTGGTAGTCATCAATGGGTTGCTCAGCAAGATATTCAGATAGTACACTGCCCTTGATGGCTTTCTGAGAGGTGTACTGTATGTCGTATTCTGTGAGAATCATCTGCCATCTTGCAACCCGTCCGGTAAGAGCTGGCTTCTCGAAAATGTACTTAACTGGATCCATTTTTGAGATTAATAAGGTAGTGTGGGTCAACATATACTGTCTCAGTCGGCGAGCAGCCCACGCTAAAGCACAGCAAGTTTTCTCGAGCAGTGAATAACGTTGTTCACAGTCGGTAAACTTTTTGCTTAGGTAGTATATTGCATACTCTTTTCGACCAGACTCGTCATGCTGGCCCAGCACACACCCCATTGACTCTTCTAATACTGTCAAGTACATAATCAGAGGTCTTCCTTCAACTGGAGGCATAAGGATTGGAGGTTCTTGTAAATACTCCTTGATCTTGTCAAAAGCCTTCTGGCAATCTTCGTTCCACCTGACCGTTTGTTCTTTTCTTAACAGCTTGAACAAGGGTTCACAGGTTGCTGTAAGGTGAGATATGAACCGTGAAATATAGTTCAATCGACCTAAGAACCCTCGGACTTCCTTCTCAGTTTTCGGTGCAGGCATTTCTTGAATAGCTTTGACTTTATCAGGGTCAACTTCAATCCCTTTCTCGCTTACAATAAAGCCCAACAGCTTACCGGACCGCACCCCGAATGTGCATTTGTTGGGGTTCAGCTTCAGTTGGTATTTCCTCAGACGCTTGAACAACTTGAGCAGATTTACCAGGTGATCTTCCTCTGTAAGGGACTTGGCGATCATATCATCCACGTAACATTCTATTTCTTTGTGGATCATATCGTGGAATAATGTCACCATAGCCCGTTGGTATGTTGCACCAGCATTCTTCAGTCCGAATGGCATTACCTTGTAACAGAATGTGCCCCAAGGTGTGATGAATGTTGTCTTCTCCATGTCTTCAGGTGACATCTTGATCTGATTATATCCTGAAAATCCATCCATGAAGGAGAATACCGAGAACTGAGCCGTGTTATCCACCAATACGTCAATGTGAGGTAATGGGAAGTCATCTTTCGGGCTGGCTCTGTTCAGATCCCGGTAGTCAACACACATTCTAACTTTTCCGTCTTTCTTAGGCACAGGTACTATGTTAGCAACCCACGGCGGGTAGCTAGTCACAGCAAGGAACCCGGCGTCCCATTGCTTTTGTACCTCTTCCTTGATTTTCATAGCCATGTCTGGGCGAGTTCGGCGCAGCTTTTGTTTAACTGGTGGGCATTCTTCCCTCAAAGGCAGCTTATGCACAACAATGTCGGTATCCAACCCTGGCATATCTTGATACGACCAAGCAAACACATCAACATACTCTTGAAGCAGATCTGTCAGTTGTCTCTTCACTGAGTCTTGCAGGCAGGCCCCGATTTTAACTTCTTTCACGTCTTCGTCAGTACCAAGATTAATCACTTCAACCTCCTCCTGGTGAGGAGTAATAACTTTTTCCTCTTGTCTCAACAACCTGGCTAGCTCTTCAGGAAGCTCATATTCTTCGTCAACCCCTTCATCAGCTTGATTGATTGGATTGTCAAAGTCATACGATGTCATAGCCGTGCTGTTGTTGGTGCAGTCTGGAAGGCACTCTCTGCAAGGGTTAAGTTTGTTCATTTTAGTGATTGATTTTAATCTTGCTTTTAGAAAAAAGTGAAATGAAGTTATCATTTTGAAAACACCGCCATTTATTTTTGTACAAAAAGAAAAATGGAAAAACAGTGAGCAGAAAAGAAAAAACTTGTTTGCAAAAAGATGTCTGATATTTCATTAATTTAATCTTGTTTGCACAAAAGTACAGATGGCCCTGATTACAAAATGAGTCTTGTCATCTTGGGCAAGATGCAAGACTTTGATGCATGCTATAAAAAATACAGGAAATAATAATTACTCTGCACGAGTAACTCTTATAATTTCCTGGGAAGACCAGTTCGAGACACTGCTCCCCGGGATCTTCGGACGAATCCAATTCTCCAGATTGCGCTCCTCTTCCAGCTCGTCTTCCAAACAGTTGATAGCATCAGGGGTGAGCATCCCCCCACTGACAAAACCGGGCTCTGCAGCAGCCTTTGCTTGATGTTGAGTTGGTCTGTAACCCAACCCAAATTTGTCCTTCTTCTCCTCCACAGCTAAGACCTTGCCCCAGCCTAGGGCAGTTCCTTCTTCAACAACCTTCCGGGCTTGTTGGTAAGATGACATGGAGATCCCTGACACAGCAGATGCTTCATTGACGTTCAAGGCTTCAAAACCTTGGCTCATTGTTTCATGGATCTCTCCATCCATCTCAATGTATTTATAAGTAGCCAGATGGCTAACAAAAATGTCCTCCTCTCCACAAATTGTGACAACTTGGCCTTCCCACTCAAATTTTAACTTTTGGTGAAGGGTAGACGTTATTGCGCCGGCGGCGTGAATCCAGGGTCTACCCAACAAACAGCTGTAGGCGGGCTGAATGTCCATCACATAAAAGATAGTTTTAAAAGTCTGTGGGCCAATTGTCACGGGCAGCTCAATCTCTCCCAGAACCGATCTCTTAGAACCATCAAAGGCTCTTACTACCAGGTTGCTGGGTCTCAATGCCAATCCATCATATTCAAGCTTCACCAGAGCCTTCTTCGGTAAGACATTCAGGGAAGAACCTGTGTCCACCAGCACATGAGAAAGGACAGCTCCTTTGCATTCCATGGTTATGTGCAAGGCTTTGTTGTGGTTGCGGCCATCCGCTGTCAAGTCAGAATTGGTAAACCCTAGCCCATTGCTAGCAGTAACGTTTCCAACCACGGTTTCCAATTGGTTGACAGTAATCTCCTCAGGCACGTAAGCTGCGTGCAGGACTTTAAGTAGTGCATTCCGATGGGCTTCGGAGCACATAAGCAGTGAGAGGATGGAGATTTTGGATGGCGTCTGGTGAAGCTGATCCACAACTTTATAATCACTCTTTTTGATGATCCGCATAAACTCATCAACTTCCTGGTCAAATGGAGTTTTCAGGGCTTCTTTGGCAACTGGATCTTCCTGCACCGGGCCTTTTCCCTTTGCCTTGGCAGCAGCTTCTGCTTCGGCAGTAGGTCTTTGAACTTGTGAAGCAAAGAGACGTCCGCTTCGAGTGAAGCCTCCGCCTCCCCCCACATTATCTACTTGTGGTGCAGGTGTTGATGTTTCCAGAGTGATTCTTTTTCCTTCGCAATACACGTCAGAGCCATAGTGCCAAGGGATGGCCCTATTGCTTTCATATGGTACTGGTCCAGGTAACGTGACAGTGACTGGACTGATTGCGGCTGCTGAAGGGACTGTAATCGTTTGTGGATCATAAAAGATTGTAACTGGTGCTCTAGTGGGAGCAGCACCTTCTGAATGGTAGGCGGAATTATTTTCAGGATCGTAGAATATGGTAACAGTAGAGACATCTTCATGATTGATTGCTGGTGTTGTAGGAGGTTCTGTTGGAAGGACTGTTGTTGTTGCTGATGGAGAGTCGAAATGGAATGAAGCTGAAGTTGTAGCAGGAGGAACTGTTGACAACTGATCATTTGAAAGGACAGGTGAAGTACTTGTTGATGGTGCTGATGAATTGTCGGGAACAATAGTTGCTGCATTTGTAGGAGGTTCTGAAACCGTTGTTGATGAAGTTGCCGGATTTGTCGGAAATGATGTAGTGATCTGTAGCAGGCCACTCTGAATAAGGCTGTCAATGCCATTCCTCAGGTCCTCGCACCCATTCCATGAAATATTGCAATAGGGACACCCTAGTTCGCACCCCAGAAATATTTGGTTTTCGCGGAGTTGAGCTTTGATTTCCACCAATGGTGTCCTGATCTGATCCACACTGGTTATTAAATAAGACGGTTGGTCTTCTTCAATAGCATTAATTCGGGGACCACCATGGTTTGGCATAGGGTTTTTATTGACATTGGGCGGAGGTGCAAAATTCAGAGCCTTGGAGTCTACCAAGTCTTGTACCTTCATATGCAGAGCCCTGCATTTTTCTGTACTGTGACCAGGTGCGTTCGAGTGAAAAGCACACCTAGCATTGGAGTCATAGTTTCTTGGTAGACTGTTGGGATCCGGAGGTGCCAACGTTCTTAGCTCAACCAGGTTGAGTTTCAGAAGTTGTGGCAGCAAGGCAGCATACGGCATTGGGATCGGGTCGATCACTCGGTTAGCTTGGGATGGCCTTTGTTGGAATGGCCTCTGTTGATTGTTGTTGTTGGAGTTGTTGCTGTTGAAGTTCCTTGGAGGATACTGATTCTGCTGATACTGAGGTTGTTGTTGGAAGTTTTGTTTAGGAGGTTGATAGACTGGCTGAGGATGAGCTGGAGCAGGGATAGTGACTGCTGCTATTGACCTCTGAGCATATTGGGGCCTACCCCTGTTGGTGTGGATGGCATTGGTCTCGCCAGTTCTTCTCGGGCCTGCAAAAGGCTTTCTTGTACTACTGGACGAGCTGGCACCATTATCAGAGATCTTACCCATTTTTAACAGGCTTTCAATTCTCTCCCCAGCTATGACAACATCTGCGAAGCTAGTGGAGGAGAAAGCAGCCAACCTGTCAATATACGTTCCTTGGAGAGTGTTCATAAACATGTCTGCCATTTCTCTCTCAGACATTGGTGGTTGAACGGCAGCAGCCAATTGCCTCCATCTCTGGGCATATTCTCGGAAACTCTCCCTCGAAGACTGTGACATTCCCATCAGGAGAGTCCTGTTGGGTGCCATGTCTAGATTATACTGATACTGTCTGATGAAGGCCTCTGCCAGGTCCTTCCAGCATCTAATTGTTGCTCTTGTCAGATGGGAATACCACTCCCTCGAAGCTCCAGTCAAGCTATCTTCAAAATAGAACATCCACAATTTCTCATCCATTGTATAGGCCTTCAGCCTTCCCAGAAATGATTGCAAATGAGTTCGGGGGCATGAAGTCCCATTATACTTTTCGAAACAAGGAGGCTTGAACTTATGGGGGATCCTGACCCCGTCTACCAGCCCCATGTCCATGACGTCGAAACCCAAAGAATTTTGAGATTCTAAGGACCTCAACTTCTCAGCTATCTCTTCCAATCGTCTATCATATGTTTCCTCTCCGGC
Organism: Lathyrus aphaca; assembly: GCA_963966055.1. NCBI lineage: Eukaryota > Viridiplantae > Streptophyta > Magnoliopsida > Fabales > Fabaceae > Lathyrus > Lathyrus aphaca. The sequence continues at coordinate 92,897,211 of OZ014520.1, forward strand.
ACCCATTACTGTATACTGGTCTTCCTGAGGATCTTCTTGAAGTACTCTGGCTGCTGTGGCTGTCCCTTGAATGTTGACTGGGATGTTGGCCTCTGGATGGAGATGGGGTCCAAAAACTGGGGGATTGACATGAGGTTGGACCCTCTCGTTGTTACTTGTGCCAGCAGTTCCCACATGGGGCTCCTCTTGATTCCTTCCTTCTACCAAAACTCTGAGCCTCTCCTGGCTTTGAGCTAAGTTGTTCATCACTTCCATGAATTGTGTTATCTGAGTTCTCATTTCCAACCTTTCGTTGGCCATCTGGTTTCTGACCTCCGTAAGGTCTTGTTGCATCTGATCCATCTGAATTCCCGGAAGGTTGTTTCTAGTTGGATACCTGTGTGGCCTGTTGAGGGGGAATACCCGGCGGCGAGCAATAATTCCTGAGATTCACAACAGAGATTAGCAACAACAAAACAAAAACCTACAAAACAAACAAAAGGGTTAGCATGCAATGCAATTATGCTTATTTGTTCTCAAGGTATCCGGCTTGGCATTCAGTTTTGACCCTTCCAGACCCTTGAAGATGATGTTGTTGAAGTTGCTTTTGATGTGAACCCAGATAGAAACCAACACAGATATATTACAAAAGTGAAATAATACAATTTGTTCATTTTACAACACAAGCCCTCAAAGGGGCCAAAATACATCACAAAAAGCAAAAGTACATGGAAAAGGAACAACAACAAGCAAATGATCAAACTCCAAGGCCAAACTCATCCTCACGAACTTCCTTGAGAAGTGCTTCGGTCACAGGATCAGCCGGATGCTCCGTAAGACTTCTGATGAGAAGGTTTCTTGTTGCAACAGCTGCAGTCAACTTCTTGTTTTGACTTTGGTCTTTAGACCTCTTCACTCCTGCTTTGATTTTTAGCTCTGATATCTCCTCCTGGGCTGCTGCCAGGGCTTTTTCCATCTGCTCCATCTTGTCTTGAGCTCTCTTGTCTTCTAGAGTACGGGCCTCAGTGATCCGGACCCACCTGGCCTGACTCTCTTTCAAATACAAGTCTGTTCTTGCTCTCTGAAACTGGGCTTCTTTACAAGCATTCTTCAGAATCTGTTCACCAGCTTTAGACTTGTTGATATAATCTCCAGACTTCTCAATCTTAGTCAAGTGTTCCACTCTCAACTTCTCCAATCTCTCAATCTCCCTCACACCTTCACTCCTCTCTCTGAGGGTCTTCTGCAAGGCTTGAGTTAACTTCTCATTTCTTTCCTTCAAGCTCTCAAACTCCTCCAAACTGATAGTGGCAGGGGGTGGTGCTGAAGATGACTCAGGCATGTCTTCTATGGTGAAGGGCATTCCAGAGAATTGGGCCCTAGCATGGGACCACTCATAATATTGGACTGATGCCACATTATTGCACTTCCCCAGAATGGTGATTCCCTTGGTTTGAACATGATCCCAGGCCCAGGCAGCCTGCCTAACAGTTGCCAGACTAATCTTGTTCTCACAGTAGAGGGTCTCAACCAAGTCTTGTTCCCTAGGAGTATGAACCAGTGCATAGCCCAATTGCCTCCTGAACAGCAGAGGGTTATAATTGATACTTCCCTTAACCCCTATTAAAGGCACATTGGGAAAGTGTCCACAGCTTGTGATTATATCTCTGCCCTTGGTGCTCTGAGTACACCATCTGATATCTGCTGAAGTGAGAGTAGTGAGCCTCTTAGCCCAGTTGCTTTGCTGATGAGGATTTAGAAATGCATATGTCCTGGGTAGATGCCTGAGAAGCCAAGCATGGAATAATGGAGCACAAATCCTCACTAATCTTCCCCTCTGCTTCTCATTTCTCTGATGTACTGAGTAATAGAGATCACCCAGTAAAGTTGGCACAGGGTTCTTCAGGATGAACAAGTGGATTGCATTCTTGCTAATGAATCGAGGCTCATCTGCAAACAACACAATTCCATATACACTTAAGGCCAACAGAGCACAAACAGCTTTCCACTCCCCCAAGGAGGCCTTCAAACTAGCTTGAGAAATCAGGAAGTCCAGATGAAATCCAGGGATCCCAGCTTTGGAGGTCATATGCTGTTCAATCAAAACAGGCTCCAGGTGCAAAGCTCTTGCCACCTCTCCATTGCTAGGAAAGACCATTTCAGGGTTGAATGGGATTTCTCTTTTGATAGGCAAACCAATCAAAGATGAGTATTCTTCTAATAGAGGCCCCAACTGAAAGTCTTGAAAGGTGAAACATCTCAATGGGGGATCATAGAACTGAATGCAAGTGTGGATGAGGCTCCTCTGTGAAGGGTCCAGATCCATGACCATGTCCAGTATATCCCCATAACTCTCCCTGAACAAGGGTATGTGCTCTGGAGTGATCAGGGTTTGGATCCTCCTGATGTCTGATAAGTCTGGTTGGAAGAAATGATAGGTGATGTTGCTTTTCTTTGGAGCCATGATGCTGAAATCTGAGTAGAGTAAGTGCTGATGAAAATGCTGAGGAGTGGGCCACTGGCTGGCTAGTGCAAGTAACTGAAGTATAGCTGACAAACTGAAGCAAGTGCTGGTGGAGATAGGTCAAAACTGCAGATGGGGTCAAAACCAAAACCAGATGAATATGGATACCCTGAAACACAAATAAGCAAATGTTAATATGATGCAATGAGTATGTATGCAAATGATATGCAAGGGTCTGTGACTGAGCTGGATCTGATTAACTGCCTTGGTATAGATCCATGTGTGTTCAAGAAATCCAGATGGAGGTCTAAAAATCCAGTAACCAAGGTGGGGGACTCAAATAAAGAGCCACATGTCCAGGGTTTAGAATCACAAGAACTATCCAACATGGAGTATTCTTAACAAAGTCAAAGTAACAGGGTATTCTGAGGTCAAGGTACCTGCAAACCTGTAAACAGCCCAACCCCCCTCACAGGTGATGATCTAGAACAAGGATCCTCAGACTTGGATCAGTTATGAGAAGTGTAAACACTTCTAACCCGGAGGTACAGTGTTTACAATAACCATAACAATTCCTCCTCTAATTCACCTCAGTTTCTGAAGGTCAGTACTAAAAGGTCATCCAGACTTAGCAGGCTTCCCAGATAGCCCTAGCATTGCAGGAAATCTGCAACACAGAGTTCTCAAGAAGAAACCCATATCTGAACCGTGTTTCATATTCCCGCACCAGACCGAAATGGAATGGGAAAGAATATGATTCACTCTAGCCTAGGTGTCACTCAGGTCCCAGGTATAGGACCTTAACTCTCAATGAAATACCCACCCACCAAAACAAGAAACCAGATCCAGCCAGCAACAATGATAGTATGATATAAATAAATGCAATAAAGAAAGCAGTAAAGTAACTGTACATAAAGCAATAAACAAAATAAATACAAGCACAAACAAGCACATAACACCCCAGTAAACACAAATCAATCAAGCGCTAGGAGGAACCCACAAAAAGAACCAGAAGCCCTGGTTGCAGTATAAGGGTCCCCAGCAGAGTCGCCAAGCTGTCGCTCCCGACAAATGAAAATGGATCATATGAAGGTACAGACGCGAACGGTCGGCGAAGGGAACAGTGAGAACACACAGCCGTGAACTCACTGGAGATGAATAGAGTCGCCAGCTAGGCATTTTTATCCCGGAGGAAAGGCAATGCTGCATAGACCTAGAAAGATACGGATAAGACGGTCGTGCACCAGAGAGACTGAGAAAGGGGGTTGGTTACAACCTGGGAAGGTATTAGCACCCAGATTGTCCGTCGTACTCGACGGGATCCACGCTTAAAAGATTTATGTTTTAAAGGGGTAGTGTCAGTGCAATCTGTGTATAAAATAGCTGGAAAGAATGTACAGGTGTCAGTGTAAGAGAGGTGAAGTGAAATATGAAAGTGTCAGTGTGGGAACTGGAATGAAATGCTCATGATAATGAGGCTAAAAGAAATGAGCTGGAAGGAGGGGGAATGTACAGAGACTTTTGTTCGATAACTGTTAAGTTATGCCTACGTATCCTCTCGTGCAATGAGGAAGTCAGAACACCGTAGTTCGACCCAAAGAGACTGAAAGATGAATTGACTTGTGAACTGCTTGCTTGCCTATGCTCAAGTGTATGACCCGTCTGGCTCAGGTGCTAACTGTCTTGCATTAGACGGAAGAAGCAAGTTCTCGTTTGTGAGTGAAGATGATGAGAAAAGAATCCCGGAGGAGACGATTATTGTTTGTTTTTGTGTTTTCAGTCTTTTATTGCTTTTTTGGATGTTTGTCATAGATTAATGAGCTTAAGCCTAAACCAGTGGGTTAGTAAACTCATCACATCTTCCCTCCGATTAGGGGTAATGAGAGTACCTTAAGTGTGAAGTCAGATTCTCACACTTAATCACCTTTGATGCAGGATTAAGGTCATTAACCTACTTGTGATTATTTAGATGTTTTTTGTTGTTTTTGTTTAGTGTTGAGTAATGAGGTTAAGCCATAATCAAGGATTAAACAGACCCATTACACCATCCTAAAAGAAGGATAATAGATGAGAATGTTTAAGCTGAGGAAGACTCCTCAACTTAATCCATGATTAGGGATTAAACCCATGACAAAACAAGCCTTTGATTAAGTGGGTTTTAGATTAATGGTATGATGATGAAGTGAATTTTATGATTTGTAAGACAACTTGAGGGGGACTTGTCCATTAACACTAGGGTTAGTCCTTCTTAACCACTTAAGGAAGAATTAGAACCCTAATGCAAGGCCCAAGTTACAAGTGATGTCTTGATGATTATTAGATGAATTAATTAAAAGATTTAAACACCTTAAGGGTTTAATACTTAGGATTAAAGTTATACACTCCATCCTAAGAGAAGGATGCAGGCATAACCCTAAGCACAAAGTCTTAAAGCCTTTAGGGTTTAGTCCCTGATTATGAGATGAGAAGAGAGGACTCAAAGGGAGACACAAAGGTAAAACTAAGAGGGGATACTAATCAAAACCCTAATTCATTATCATGCTTGGTTGTTCCTAAGGTTTGTGAGGTTTTCAAGAGAAGATCTTCAATGGAACCACCAGGAAGCAGATGAACAGGATCAAGAGAAGCAAAGTGACTTACTTCATTCAAGAAGTCAAGTCACTTGAAGAAAGAAAGTGGGAGAAGCAAGAATGAGCAAGCTCAAACTCAAACACAAATAGAGATGCAGCAATGGATGCAAGAGAGATGAAAGGAAAAGTTATGAGAAGTGAAGGCAAATCCACTTCTCAAGTTTACTTACCACCTGCAATGTTAGAAAGAAATGCAATGCAATGCAAGGTGAGATGAAATGATATGATGCTAAGCAAAACCAGAAGCATGTTGATGATGATTATGATGTTATGAGGTGCTGCAAACATGAGGCAAGACAATGGGGATGATCATACAAGATCATGAATGCAAATGATGCAAGCTAAGGAGCATGAACAAGCATGGAATGTTATGAAGCATACAAGGCAAATGACATGGCAAATATGCAATGCAATGATCAAAGATGCTTTATACATGTCTTAAGATGTCAAATGAATCATAAGAATGCACAAAATGCAAAGACAAGTCATGTTATGCAAGGAAATGCAAGAGGGATGCAAATGAAAGCCCAAATTAGGGTTTATGGATCAAACATCAAACACAAACCAAAAACAGAAGCAAAAAACCCTAAATTAAAAATGGAAAATGGCACTCAAAGAAACCCTAGGCCTATAACAAGCCACTGCCCAAAGGGGAGCTCTCAACTCTCAACCAAACTCAAGATATGAATTTTGCAAGTTATTAGGGTTTTTTAGGGTTCTTAACAAAGTAAATGCCAAACAATTTGAAAATGCAAGAACAATTCATGGCCTTTTTATCCTTGAAAATACATGCTAAACACAAAACAATGCAAGAAGAATCAATGTCTCAACCTTCTCCAATAGGCAGAAATGATTTTTTGAACTTATGATCAAAATAATGCACAAAATATGATTTAATTCAATGAAAAATTCTCAAAATGCATCAAGATCAAAAAAGAAATTTGGTTTGAAGGTTGGACAATGTTTCTAAATGTCTTAGAACATTTCATGAATTTTTTGGTGATTTTTAAATACCTAAAAGTATTTTTAATAAATTAATTTCCATTAATCAATTAAAAATAATCTTTTAAATATTTAAAAATACTTTTTTAATGCTAAAAATGAAAATAAAAATATTTTTGGGTTTTAAAAATTAGTGAAATATTTGACAAAAAATTTCATAATTTTTAAATGGTTTTTGCTATTTTAAATAAAATGTAAAAGATAAATCAATTTAAATGAAATAAAACATAAAATAAATGAAAGTATGCAAAAGGGAGGGCCAGGATTTGATCTGGGCTTGGACTGGTTGACTGCGCGCCAGATCCAAGGGCCCAGATTCAAATCTGGCTAATTTGTTTTATGAATTAATTAAACAGGATTTGAATTAATTAAAAAGGGATTAGGGTTTTAATGACACATCCTGGCCACACATTTGCGCGCAAGTCAACCAAAGTCAGCTGATCTAACGCACAGGATTCAAACCTCATTTAATCACTCAGATTAGGGCTAATGACTCTCAGGCTGCCGGAGAAGACTTCCGGTCGTCTTCTCCGGCGAGCCAAAACCCTAGGTTTTTCTACAGGTCACCAATCAACAAATTTCTTCCACCAAAATGATCTTCTCCTCAATCTAAACCCAACCCCTCTCCCAAAACTCATTTATTTTCACTCATAAGCTTGAATCGAAGCAAAACACAAAATACGGGCAAATGTTCAGAGATACCATACATGCTGGTTTCTTCACTATTTCAAAAAATAAACACATATCCATGATCAGGAGAAGACATAGCATCATAAAAGAACTTAAAAATCAGTTTCTGGGAGAAATGTTCTTCATGTTACCTGAGATGAAGCTTCTCTGTTTATGAGCTTTCTGGGCTTTTCTTTTGCGCAAGATTGCTTCCTTGAACCTCCTGAGGATGGAATGGAACTTAGAAAGCTTGTGGAGTGGCTGGTTTGAAAGATTCAGCTCTGGTGTAGCAGAAATGGGGATCCTTGTATGTGATGTTTCAGGCTGCTTTGAGGGGTGGCTTTTGTTCTAGGGACAATTTGTGACTTATTGGTGAAAGAAAAAATGAAGTTTGATGGCTGTGTGTGAAGATTCGAAGAGGAGAAGTTTTGGTCAGATTTCTTGGATGCTGGATTGTGGGAGGTTTCTGCCTTGTGAATGGTGTGTTTTATGATCCATACATTATCCCTAATCTATTGGAACCAGTCAGAAGACTTGACATGCACTGTGGGAAAAGTATGGAGCAATTGGCCAAAAAGTCAAAAGTTGTTGTACTTGCAGCATGGGCTATGGCAGCAGCTATGTTAGGGCATGTCTTGCTTCAGCTTGAGTCAGGGACAACCCTTGGATGGCTTGAGAATGTCTGCAGCATGTGGATGACAAGCTATGCTAGCTTTTGCAACTTGACAACTTGTGTTTTCTTATGAGTTTATGCTAAGTACATGTGAATCTTCTTGCTGAATTTTGTAGCATAACACTTCTTTTAGTCATGGCAATGTTTAAGAGTCAGCTAGAGACTACATAATTCCTTGGAAAATGACTATGCCAAAAATCCAACTTTGCACTTGTAATGGAAAATGTCTTATGGATTTCTTGAAAATCAAGGCAAACAAAGAAGAATCCCTTGGGCCAATTCTGTTTTTTAGGGCATATGTGATCATGTGATGAAGTTTTGAAGTCACTTTGAAGTCACTAGAATGCTTGATACATGAACTTGCAAGTTTTCCATTTAGTGCATAACTTGAAATTTAGTGATTTTTGCCAACTTTAACAAACCATAACTTTTGATCCAAGATGAATTAGATCATGTTCTTGTACTTTTTGGAAAGGGAAAGATGAGATCTACAACTTTCATGACCAAAGTTTTTCCATTTGAAGCATTTTTGGATCCAAAATCATGGCTTGAAAAATGACCTAAAATGATGCATTCTTGAAAAGTCAACTATGCCCAAAAAGTCAACATTTGCAAAAACCCTAAATTCTTGATTTTTATGAACTTCCACCTTCTTCCATGATCAAATAAAGATCATATACACTCAAAATGATGAAGATCACCCATTGGTTGGGTCATTGGGGGCCTCAGATGCCCTGATTTTGCACTGACTTGTCTAGAAAGTCAACTCTTGATCAGATGACTTCCCCATGGAATTTCTTCATGAAAATTGATATGTATACTCCCTATACCATATAGAGACCAATGGAAACAAGAATGACCAAAAAATTTGGAGTTATGGCCTCTGAAACCAAAACCCTAATTTTCAGTCAACTGTGCAGTTCAACCTGGCTCTGCATCCACTCAAACCCTAGCTCTTGTGATTCCTCTGCATTTTTGACTTTGAGGAGATGAAATATGATATAAGAACACACATGGACCACTTTGAATTGATTGGTAGCCTTTGGAGTGCCTCAAGAAGCTTTGGGATTGCTCAGATCACAAACCCTAGGTGCAGATGCCTTGAAAGCTAGGCAGTGAATCAAAAATGAGATGTGAGATGATATGATTGTGTTTATGCATATGAGGATGATCACAAGCCATGGTGAATGGGTGAGGGCAAATTTGGGGTGTTTACAGTATTTAAGTATTAACTGGGCCTATTAAGTACCTATTCAATTGTACATATTGGTGATAATTATTTATGTTATTTAATTTTATGTTTTTATGGTTATCTTTCTTAGGGTGACACATTTTAACTTTCTTGTACATAGACTAAGGAGGAGCTTAAAAACTTCAACTTTAGCCTATCAGACTCATAAGGAACTAGCAAATCTCATTTTGTTGTTGCTAAAGGAAGTTAAAATATTATATTTGGTCTTTCTTAAAATGGAACTTAGGGGGAGCTTGTAAACCTCAACCTTAGAACTGTTTGACTCGGGGAGAGCTTACAAACCTCAGACCCTGATGTTATTAAGAAGACTAAATTATTTTTTCTTGAAAAATAGTACTTGGTTTTAAAGTCAGTAGAACTCAACTTTGGACTCTTAGACTCAGGGGGGGCTTACAAACCTCATACCCTGATGTTGCAGAGAAAATTATAAATGTCAAACATTGTCCTTTAAATACTTATGTTTGTCATCATAAAAAGGGGGAGATTGTTAGAACAAGATTTTTTCATGGCATATTCTCTTTTAGTTTTGATGATAACAAAAGCATTGAAAGAACAATGGTTTATTTGATTTGTGCTTTCATATATGCAGGTTCTTGTTTTTTACATGAATAATCAGAATCTGATATACTTGGAGACACTTGGGAGTTGCTACATTGCAAGCTTCTTATGGCAGAATCTAAAGAACCTTTATTAGTGTGGCTTGGCGTAGACTATGGTGTTGAAGGTCCAATGTTTAGACGAGTCACTACATTTGGTGATAGAGATTGAAGTTGTCCGTACTGTAGAAAGAAAAATATATTATCTTATCCGTTTGTCAATCAGAGTCTACAAGATTGCAAGGCTCAAGAAAAACTGGCATGTTTGATGGATGTCTAGCTACTCCTAACGGCTCTATCAATACAAAACCTCTTGAAGACTCAAAGGTTAAATACGTTACACACCGGGTTCAAAATTTTACGTGTATCTATCTTCAACGACTCTTGTACTATGAAGCAAAGACGAAGAAACTTGATCAAGTCACCTATTCAACAACTAGTTTGATGCAAAGGCTATAAATATGGCTGAAGGTTCAAGTTGAACATTTAATAAGGATTCTTCAGAAGAATCAGTAACAAGATCAAATAATTATCAACTCTATTGTAATATGCAGATTTTATGTTTGTAGGTTGTAATTGTAAAAGCTTTAAGATTTCTTACCATTGAATATCTTAGAAATCTTAAGTGTTTTAGGTATTTGTTATGGTGATTTCATATACCTCTGACACTTGTATCATGTACACCTTGCTCTCTATTTTGTTGAGCATGTTCAGCAGTTTAGATCAAAGTCTCTTGTTATGTGCTTGAGCAAAAATCTTGTCTCATTGGGATTCAAGCAACAAGACTCGAGCCAATATGCTTGAGCTACGTAAGTCTCTTTCTATGTGCTTGAGTTGTAAGAGTCTTAATCAACAAGGCTGATTGAGCATAAATCTTGAGCCAAGATGCTTAAGCCACATAAATTTCATTGCGTAAGTGCTTGAGTTGTGAAAGTCTTATTCAGCTAGGTTGATTGAGCAAAGGGAAAGTCTTCGTCTGAGCACATAACAGAAGTCTCATGTGTGGCTTGAGCAAGGAAGTCTCAATCTGGATGAACAATGGAGTAGGTGGAACGGTCAGAGATATGAGCAAGGAAGTCTCAATCTGGATGACCAAATGAGCAGGTAGCTCAGTCAGAGGATGTGAGCAGAGAAGTCTCAACTAGAGTGACCTTTGGAGTAGTGGGCTTGGTCATAGGGTGTGAGAAGAAGTCTCATGTAGTGGGTTTGAGCAAGTGTAAAAGAGTTATTCAAAAGTATAATCGATTGTAATCATGAGGTGATTATAATGAAAAACTCTTGTGAGGCAAGGGAACTGAAGTACCCTTAGTTAGGAGAGAAAACTGGATAAATCTTTTATGTCTTCTGTTGTTATTTATTTCCTACTGTTAACTCTGTTGCTAATGAATTAAAACAGAATTTGAACACCAGTTCTGAATCTAAAACTCTTATCAGAAGCTAAATCAAGAAAACATGAAACACAATTCAACCCCGTTTTTGTGTACTTTTCATACCTTCAATAACTGCCAATGAACACTATATATGACTTTATATGATGCTCAACTCTTCCAAATCCTACCAAGATCCCATAACACTCTCTTCAATCTAACTTTTCTAGAACCAGTCAAAACCAAAAAATTATTATAAGTAAATCTTATCGAAAATCTTGATGTCGGGTCTGGTTTAGAGACCCAAACATTTTTTTCCTCGTCTATAACCACCTCCGAGATGGTGACGAGAAAATCCTAAAAAACTCCTCCCACCCAAGAAAAACTCTCTCCACCTAAAACTTCAAAGTATTTGTACCCTTCTAAATAATATAATTTATGTCGTATAAATAAACTCATGTATAACATTGTAAAATATATACATTAAAAACATAATATAACTGAAAGATGGTATTCTTCTCTTTTTCTCTCTTATATATTTATTATTTTATATTTTTCTCGTATTTTAATTATTTTATGTTTTATTAGAATTACAATGACATAATTGTAATTCTGTCAAACTTTAATAATGCAACGAATCAATATTGGAATTCAAACAGAAAGTGTTATTGATAATTATTGTTACAAAGTCACAACAAACAATTTATTGTTACAAAGTCCCATGATAGTATGTTAGAAAGTCCCAAGATACAGTTCATTTTTATTGATTTTTTATTCACAAAAAGAGTCACACAGATACATAAATAATAAACAACTAAAACATCATAAGAGTTCAAATTCATAATTCATAACTAAAGAACTCAAGCATTTGATGTCAATAAAACTAAACAACAAATGCCAATGAGCTTATAAGTTATAACACTCAACTCAAGCATCAACCCTACACACATAGATAAAATTTAAAAACACTTGGCCTATAACTTAAAACTTACATTACACCCTTGTGATTTTCTAAGATGCAAATTTGCAAGTTATTGCATATTTAATATCACCATTTTTTCATGCTCAGAATTCAAAAACTCTGATTCATGCATGTCTCAAATGTCGTCATCATCTGTCACCTTAAGTCCCAAACACCAAGGTCTTGTGATTTTGACTCCACAGTCCACTGTCCTTCTAAGAGATACACTAATCTCATCCCATGTTTTCTTGCATTCTGCTCCATTTCTGTTGAATCCCATATACCCCATTTTTTCACCTATGTCATCCCAAACACCATCCTCCAAATACCCTTTTTCTCTTACTTGATGTTCATAACTAGTCCTTAGTTGTATCAAACTTGAAATCTCCATTTCTGTCCATCTATGATTCTCCAAACTTTCAAAAGGGTATTCATAGTTTCTACCATTTTCATTCTTATTATTTGTTCCTTCTATCCCAATATGTTTTCTTACAACTTCTAACAATGCAGCATCTCTTGCTTCAACCCAAGCTTTTTCTTTAGCCCAAAGTTTATGTATCTCTTGATCAAACCTCATTGACTCTTTTCTCTTCCTTTCTTCTTCCTTTGATGCCATCTCTTGTTCTCTTTGTTCAACAACACTCAACATTCTCTCCATCCATGCATCTTGAGTCTCTATAATCTTCTTCATGTGAGTATCTACAATCTTCTCCACTTTACCTCTCCAACCTTTTCTCACCCTCCTATCACTTTTCTCCAACTCTAGCCCTTTCTGCTTCGACGACGACCTCATCGAATGTGCAATAGCCGAGAGATCCTCGTCGTTGTTTTCCGACGAGGATGTCTCAATCTCAAACTCAGACGAATTCGAGAAACTCATTAGGCTTTCTGATTTGTACTTGAGGTTATTCATCAAACCATGATCCTCAACACCATTAACATTCTCTTGGTTTATTATAAAGCTTGGAGTTTGAGTAGCAACAAAAGCAGCATGAGGGGTTTTATCTGAAATTGAAGCATGAGTGTTTGTATTTGATTCTCCACATATTGCTTCAAGCTGCCTAAAGAATCTGTAGTGTTTACCATCTTGTCTGCTAGCCTTACCTTCCTTTGTTTTCTTGTAATACTTGTACAAATTCTCAAACTTCTCCTTGCATTTCTTTCCACTTCTTTGGTACCCAAATTCCTCAGCCATTATCCTAAACAAGTACATCACAAACCTATTATATTATACTCAATCAATCAATATAAAATCTAAGACCATACGAAATTTTATCCAAGTATTTTCAAAATCATATTATAACCATATATAGCATTAAATTAGGATTAAAATAATGAAAACATTCTGATATATTGATTAAAGATGTCAGAAACATCAAATAAGTGCATTTGAATTATCAAAACATAGAGCCCTAGCTATAGGTAGCTGAACAGAAATTAGGTCAACAAAACTTGAAAAGAAAGACAGACTTTGCAGGTAGAGAAATCCTTAATTTGCACCTGGAATGAATGATTTATCATTCTCATAGAAAAAACCAGTGCAAGTATAATCACTATATAGTCAGTGAAAATTGTTAGACAAAACAAGAAATAGATCATAACAAAAAGCACATGGATCTTCAGTTATCTGAACCCTTAGTCTGTCATTTTCAGTCACAAAAAAAAATTGTTAAACAGTAATTATATACCTAGAAATTTCATTCCACAAGGGTGCTTTCTGATTATTCTCCTTGAACTTAGAATCAAGACGAGATCTGATTTCTAGAAGAGAAAGCGTTTCTTGTCTAGGCCATCTATTGTTACAAGAATCAAAATTACCAAGCCATTCTTTGTTATCAGCAGAATTAGTTTCTAAGCAACCAAAGAAAGCAGCAGAAGCAGTAGCATGATCCGAATTAGCGTTTGCAGCAGCAATAGTGGTGGAGCTAGTTGAAGGAATGTTGAGAGTGGAGGAGGAATAATCATAGTGGTGAGTGTGAGTGTGAGTGTGAGTGAAGGCACTACGAGGATAGAAAACGTCACCAACCATGATAGAAGAAGGGTCATAAGAATAATTATTAGGTGGATGAAAAGCTGAAGGATAGAGATTATAGGGTGGTGGTGGTTCTGTGGTGGTGGTTCTTGATGATATGAGGCGGCGGAGATCCTCCGGAAAACCGTAGGGGTCAGTGTTGCTCATGGTTATGAGATGAGAGAATGAGTGGGGAGAGAAGAGTGAAGAAAAAAGTGATTATTTTTTAATTTCTTGTTTGAAATGAAAGGAGACAGGATCCGAGTCTACCGCTAGACTTAAAAGTAAGACTCATTTATCTTTCTAGCTAGCTCAGTCAGACACAGAGTATTATGGAGAGAGAGAGAGAGAGAAAGAAAGAAAAAGACATGATTTTAAGTAGAAAGGACTCAAGTACTTTTCTAGGGAAAAAAGAATAAATAATTTTCAACTTCTCCTTTCACCCTTCCTTACAAACCTAGGCAAATTATATATATATATATATATATATATATATATATATATATATATATATATATATATATATATATATATATATATATATATATATATATATATATATATATATATATATATATATGATTTTATAAGAGATAAAATGATAACTATTGAATTTGATAAATGGCCTAGATGAAGTCAAGTGCAAGTATAAACAATCAATGTTCATCAAGATCATTTATCAAATTCAATGATCAAATTCAATGATTAGTATTTAATCTTCTTATCTCTTATTTACAATACTTTGTATTTCATTGTTTATTAATACGATGAATCATCGAATATTATAATTAAAAAATATAATTTTTTATTTATATTTTAATTAAGAGATGTTAATATAAAATTGTGTAATTAACCTATTTTATAATCTTATTATCCATTATTTTAGATTCATTAGCCGATATTATTTTATTATTAAAAATTATTTTTAATATATGAGTATTAATTTATTAATTAACTTTATAATTTCATTAATTAATATTTTATATTTCATTAATTATCTTTATTTTACAATTAAAAATTACTTTTAATATATGAGTGTTTATTAATCAATTTCATAATTTCATAATTTTATCAACTAATTTTTTATATTTTATTAACTATTTCGTTTTACTATTAAATTAAAAGTCATAATTTATACACAATATTATTCAAGATTATTGTTCACGTCTCACGGTCGTTATTCAAACAACTATTCATATCATTATTCAACATATTTGTATTGTTTGATGATGTAGGAATTGCAATGCTAATGTATAATAGTTCCGTATGAAAAATACACATCACAAACTAAATAGAATTGTGAGATACTTTTAAAAAAAAACTAACTAAAACATATTCGAAATGATTAGAGTATTTTATAATTTTCTATTTATTTAATTTAATTAATATTTTTTTATTAGATTGGTTCAGTCTTAAACACCATTACTCAAAAGTGTGTGTGAGTAAATAAGATAATTTTTTTTATTTTTTTTAATGATATCAAGTGATTGATCAATTAGAGTGGAACATATTTTATGATTTAATGTTATGTACACCAATGAAAAAGTGACAAGTGGCAGAGTATCACACGATGAAATTTTATATGCCTGCATATATACTGCAACATACTAATGCATTGGTCGAGTGACGTATGTACAGTGTTTGAGGCTTAACCTTTTTTATTGCTTTACTTACTATTCACCATCAGCATCTTTGTTCATGATACTTAGCTTAGCTCTTACTTGGCTTAAAGCGTATACAACCTGTCTTTATCTTAAATGGTGTAGCTAGGTATATACATTAGGCTAAATTATTTCATTATTATCCTTATTATAATGTCTAGGGTAGACTTTATAGTACTATATATCACACGTTGGTTTTTACTGATTTTGTTTATTATAGTTCATGCCATAATAAGAAAAGGAGAATTATAATGTGTGCTTGCAGCATTATGCAGAATAAGACTAATTAATAATTGCTTTTGAAAAACAAAAGACTAATTAATTAATTGGTTACTCTTTACTAGTGAATACTATTGATTTCTATTTGATAAGAGGAGATCAATATTTTTTTTTTAAATAAATAAATATAAATAGATTTTAGAAAAAGAGAGTGATATATGAGATCTGACCAAAAATTAAATAAATAAAAGAAAAACAAGTGAAAACAAATAAAAACTAGATAAAATAAAAATGATATTTGAGAGAACGGCTTCAACCTCTTTTTAACTTTTTCTTAGAAACAAAACATTTTAAATATTTTTAGTCACGTACATTCACCCAAACTCATCTAATTCATGGCATTTGAAGATTGAAAATGGAAGACGTTGAATGTGAATGAGTCAAGAGTCGAAGAGGAAGTAAATGGTCGAAGCCAAGGCTATGAGAGAATATGAGAAGTTCGATACACACGATTTCGGAGGATGGGAGAACATCATTTTTTTCATTCAAATATCATTTTATTGTAAAGGCAATGAAATGTATGAGGAGTTTCAAGGGGTATGAGGAAAAAGATGAGGTAGTGATTCCAAACAAAAAAGGTATTAAGGAAGAAAATATGGTTTTATTAGATTTTTCAATGCTTAGAACAAAAGACTGATGACGACCAAGTTAGAAAGTATATTCATTGGGAAGAGGAAGTTATTTGTAAATTTCCCATGGTTCAAAAGGAGGTTTGAAGCTGGTGTTCAATGGAAGTCAGAGAAGAATATAGATGTTAACTTAGGGAGAGATGTAAATAGGGGTGTAAATCAAGGGAATGACTCTAATACTAATTGAGGAAAAGGCATCCATAAGGGAGGAACTTCTACAGGTGGAAAAAGAGATAGGAGATCGTATGTTAATATGGTCAAGAGAAATGTTCAAAGAGCCAATTTCATAAAGGATGATAAGCCTATGTTTACACATTTGGATTTCAATGTAGAAGAGGAATAGCTGGCAGATTTAAGAAAGCTTATATTGGTGTTATGGAGAATTCGAGAATGACACATAATATCCATGTTATTTTTAGTACAAAGGGATATTTTTCCATTCATGTAACACCTATGGGAGCGAATCTCTATTTTCTAGAGGAACGAGAGGAAGGAAATATAAATTCCATGGTGGATAAAGAAAGTGATATGTTGTGGAAGTGGTTTAAGGAGATTATGTAATGGATAGTTTTGGAAGTGGACAAGGAACGGTGACTTGGCTACGTTGTTATGTTATTCCATGCCAACACATCTAATCTAAACAAACTCGTAAGTGCTTCTGGATTTCTTGTTCACATTTACTCCGGATTGTAGTACTTTCAAGCCTCACTCTTAATAGACTTTGTAGTATACATAATCTAGACTCTGGAATCTGATCAAGATTCACTTCATATTTAATATGAAGCCTCTGATTATGATGAGTAGTATACTCAAGGAAAGTACAATTAAAAAGATATTTCCTTATGAAGACAGATTTTAATCTCTAGTCAAGTTCCAAACCACTTTTATAAGAAGCCTTCGACTATAAGATTTGAATGAAAGGTATTTATTGTTTGATGTGACAGAATTTCAGAAAGAAAATCTATTTTTAATTCAAAATCAAAGTCTTTAATGTATTCCATCTATCTCTTTTGCCGCATCAACTCCTTATAAATAGGTATTTCAAGCTCTTGTGGTCACTAAACATTTCAAAATTCACTCCATATTGATAATGATATCACACCTTCTGGGTAAAAAATAATGGTTGCTAACTCAAGGTCATGTGTCAGATAATTCTCTTCATGAGTTTTCAGTTGTCGATATGCATATGCTACAACTTGACCATTTTGCATCAATACTCCACCTAGTCCATTCATGGAGGCATCACAAAACACTTCATACAGTCCATTACAATTTGGAATGATAAACACAGGTGCAGTAGTGAACTTCTCCTTTAACTAAAAGAAACTTTGCTCACATTTTATATCCCAAATGAAAGAAATTTCCTTTCGATTAAGTCGGGTCATTGGTAAAGCAATTTTCAAGAACCCTTTAATGAACTTCATGTAGTAACCTGACAATACTAGAGAATTATGACTTCAAAAGGATTCTTCAGCCTTTCCTAATTTATAACTGCTTCAACTTTAGATGTATCTACAATTACACCTCCCTACGATATCACATGACTAAGAAATTTTACTTCATTTAACCAAAACTCACACTTGCCCAGCTTTGAAAATAGTGGCTTCCCTTGCAATACCGACAAAACAATTCTTAAATGTTCTTCATGCTCTTGTGAAGTACGAGAATAAATAAGGATGTCATTGATAAATAACACCACGAACTTATCCAAGTAAGGTTGGAATATTTGGATCATATAATCCATAAAGACCACAGGTGCATTCATCACTCAGAATGGCATCACGAGGAACTTGTAATGGCCATATCGAGTTCTAAACGTCGTCTTCGGTGTATCAAAACTCTTAACTTGAATTTGATGATAGCCAGATCGCAAATCAATCTACGAGAACACACTGGCTCCTTTCAATTGATCTATTAGGTCGTCAATCTGGGGTAAACGATATTTGTTTTTAATGGTAACCTTATTCAACTATATGTGATTAATACACAAACACGTCCCACTATATTTATTATATACTAACAACATTAAGGATCCCTTTGGTCAAACACTCAGACAAATGAAATGCTTAAGAAGTAACTCTTCTAATTAGTTCTTCAATTCACTAAGTTCCATTGGTGACATGCGGTATGTGGCAGCTGAGATATAAGTGGTTCCTGGAAAAGGCTCAATGGAGAATTCTACTTCTCTTTCTAGAGGAAGGGAAATGAGGTTCTTGGGGAAAACTTAGGGAAAGTCGTAGACTATAGGGTTCCCTTGGTGAGAATCAAGAGAATATAGCTTTCTTGCTTAAATAAAATATTGACCATGTTAACCGTACATTTTATAAGAGTGGTTATCACATCAGTAGGAGTAGCTCTTTTGGTTGGAATATAAATTGCTTTCTCCTCACAACCAATGTACACTGAATTGGCAGAAAGCCAACCCATTCCCAATACTACATTAATACTCTTAAGAGGTAAACATATAAGATCAATATGGAACATTGACCATTCATCGACAATGAACAATTTTTACATATCCACTACGTCTCTACAACATCATCTATGGCGGTAGTTACCACCATCAGAATAAATAAAGGAATTTCTCATAGTCCAAGATGCTCCACACATTGGTTTGATATAAAAGAGTGAGTTGCTCCACAATCAAATAATACAAAATATGGATGATTATTCAAGTGACGCACACCAACAATCAAATTATTATCCCCTTTCGCCTTCTTAGCATCCAAAGTATAAAAGCAACAAGTATTTTCCCTTTCACCTAATCCTTCCTCTGAGGGAAATTCCTAGACATGTAAACCTCTTTTTGACAAAGAAAACACTTAAATACCCCTCCATCACATCTCCCAGAGTGAGATTTCTTACACATATGATAATGAGGAGGTTAGGCAGATCTAGCATTTTGAGCTTGCTTGCCCTTAAAATATTAAGGCTAAGGTCAAAAGTGGTGACTTGGTCTTCCTTGGTCCGTCTGACCAAAGCTACTTGATATTTTTCCTCTTGAATCCTTTTTCAACTATTCTTTGTCATAAAATATTTTCTCAATAATTCACTACAAGTAGTGAACTCTCTCTGAGAAACTCTCTGAGCAATTTCACCTCTTAATCCAAACATAAATAGGTCCACCTCTCACTTTTCATCCAGTTTATACATGGCCTGCCTGGAGTAGAAAATTATGTTCTCAAATTATCAACATACTCTATCAATAACATGTTTCCTGGGAAAATACTTGGAAAATATTTATCAAGGAAAGTAGTCTTAAAATGTTCCTAGTCTTTTGGAATTCCCCGATTAGTCATAAGGGTCGAGGCATCATCCCACCACCTAGTAGCATGACCCTTAAACATATTCAAAGTAAAAGTTACTTTATTCTCTTCACTACAAGGTACGATGTGAAACATTCACTCCGCATTATTCAACCAGTCATGAGCCTTCAACGAATCCAAACTACCTTAAAATTCATGAGAATTCATTCAAAAGAAGTCCTTAAAGTTTCCACCCAGAGCAACCTGTGGAACAACTGGTGGTTGTGAATCACCATTCGTTTGTATCATCACATGTTGTATAAACTATATAAATGCAGACGACCATTTAGTACTATTGTCTTCAACTATTTATTTCGATTCCTCATTCCAAGTTCTAGGCCTTCCAGGACATCTGCGTCTTTCACCCATGCTCCTAAATATCATACATATAGAATTAAGTTGATCGAGCTCAATACTATAATATACGAAATCAAGGAAAATGACGACTATTACACATATGAGGCAGCAATTATTTCACTTATGATGTTTCATGGTTGGGTCGAGAATCAGCATGCTCTGATATCAATTGTAACAGCTACACATAATATAAATCTAGAAAAGATATTAATGTTGGGATTTAAGAGGGTTTTTCAAAATTTTAACCTCTCAGCAGAATAATCTCGATGAACGGATCTTAATTAAATAATTAATCATAAATAAAACACATCATAATCATTTCGAATTACCTCTTGAAGCGTGCTTTAACTTTAATCACGAACGTGGAAAATACCAGTGTCTCTACGAAGTCCATGCGAGTACAAAGTGGAATGCAGTGCTAGCCTTATCTTGTTATGAGAAAATTGATAATTAGGATTGGAAGGTGATTGTATCAACGATCAGATTCTTCAATGGTTGCTGATGCTGACTTGGGTCTTGAAGTTCGTGCTCGATTGTTGAGGAAAATGCGGGGGGTGTACCTGCAAGGTACTTCAATGCCAAAGTCAGAAACGAGCAAGAGAGTAAGCAAGTATGAGTAAAGAGTTCAAAGAGTGAATATTTGATACCTGACCCTCTCACGTGATAGGTTTTATATAGGAAGTCCCCAGCGCGTGGCCAACTGTCCCTATTTTTGGATCTGGATCGCGGATCCCCCGAAAATAGGTAACTTCCAGAAGCTGACCGTCAAAAGAGTGACCCTGGTTGTGATAAGGGTATGTCGATCACGTGAATACCTGAGTAGGAGACACCTTTGTCGAGTCTGGATGACCGTCGTTGATAACGAGCAGAGCTGGAGAACGAGTAGAGGGAACCGACCACAGTTAGATGTGGTCGATGAGTTCCTACCAGTACAAGGGGCATGAATCTGGTGGGTCCCTTTGAAGTTTTGGGCTATTGGGCCACTTCATGAGCGTGAGAGGATTGGGTCATGCCTAGTCGTTGGGCCAGTCCAGAACAGGAGCCCCCCAAGTCGTTACTTCTAGTCGTAGAAGTGATTCGTGATACTTGGTCGTTCCCTGGTTCAGTGCAATCGAACTTGTATAAGGTTGGTCGTTAGAACGTGGACATAAAATGAGATCTCAATCGTTTTATGAAGATGTTGTGCCACGCCTATGTTTGGGGAAGCGTGCACATTTAATGCATAATGATGACTACTCTACGGCCGTCCCTAGTTAATGAGTGCGACGTTTATAGGTAGTAGGTCTCACGTGCTTGCACACGTGCTGGTGGAAGCTATAAATAGGGCGTTGGGTTTCAGTTTCATACTTTACGATCTTCGATTCGCTGCTCATTGTTAACTAGTGCTCGAATTCCACCGTCAACCACCACACCTTTCGAGGAGGACTAACCGGGCACATGAGAATTCTTCTAAAACTCGTAAGTTTTGTTAGTTCTTATTTATTTAATCTTCTGATTCTAGTAGATAGAGTAGTTGCATGTGGTTAGGATGGATTTTAGGTCCAATCAGACCCATAGTTCGGACCTCTAGGGTTCCGGTACAACGTTTTCTGCCTCTGTACGGTGGTTTTGGTGTCAACGTTGTCACTGTTGCGATGTTTTAGGGTTTTAGGTTTGTCGTTCGTTACGACTCTGCTCGGTGGCTCTAGTTGAACTTCAACCGGAGTTCTGGACTATAGTATGGTCTCACTTGTGAATTGATAGTTCTTCTATGATTGTATTTCTTCCTTCCCCGTGTAACTACCTGGTCGTTACAACGGTTGTGACCTATCTTTAAATAAGGGCTTAGATCAAGGACAACATCCTCGTTCTTAGCGTGCCCTTTCACTTGATCAACGATGGAAGGGTGTATTTGATTTAACTTATCGAATTCACATTTACTTTCGCTGCTTTTCAGGTGCGAGGATTTCGAATGACGAGCATATTCGGATGGATGTTGAAAACCTTTCTAGTGATATTGCATTGTCCCCCAATCATTCCAAGGAATTGTCGTTGGAGAGGAGTTCCCCGTCTTCCAGTGACTCAGAGGAGACTACCTTTTCTAGAGATGATCACGCTGACTCTTGAGGAAGGCGATGAAGAGGAAAAAAATAATCCTATTAGGAGTGGTCTGCTAAGGAGCTAGTGAACATTCAGTCTGTTTATTCCAAGGATCTGGAGGGCCTAGATCTTGTGGTCGGGGATCCCGAAGACTGGGTCGTGAGGTTTCCAGGCATGGATGACCGTATTTGCTGGTCATACGGGCCCAACAGATTCCCCCTGTATGACATCCTATTCAAATAGCTCAATTTCAGACTCCCCTTCTCGGATTTTCAGCAATTTGTGTTCGTACACCTGGAGCTATTCCCTAATCAATTACACCCGGAATCGTTCGCCTTCATCCGGGCCTTCGAGATGATGTGCGGGTATCTGAAGATTGGGGTTACGCTCCCTATATTCTTCCATGTTTTCCACCTCCAGCGACAAGTAGTGCAGGGGAAGTTCAGTTGGGTTTCCCTTAAGCAAAAGAAAAAAATCTTTAAGGCGTATTCCGAATCAATAAGAGATTTTAAGGATCATCATTATCTGGTCGAACCAAAATTCGAGCGTGCCCCGAGCTCTTTCAAGCTTTGGAGGGTGGAGACAGACGATGACGAGAATCAGGTGGTATACTTTGCCTCTATTACAAATTGCGCCTCTAGGAGGTCTTTTACGGCCTGCTAGGCAGCTTCTACCTTTTCTTGGGATTGTTTTCTCCTCCGTTGTGCAACTGCTCAGATTGAGGGATAGATTGACAGGTGATGACACGTCATCTTTGGGTCAAAGCCCGACATCTCAGTTGCACTCCATGCAAACAAGTCAGCATTCTCCCTGAAGCATGCTTTGAGCTGCTTCCTAGCAAGATCTGGGAGGTCTACTCCAATCTTCATCCCTTTCGAAGGGCCTTCTCCTAGTGCAGCCAGCTCAAAATCGCCATCGGGGACAGGGTAAGAAGATGAGAAAAGCTTTGCGACCACCTGTACTTGTTCTTCTTCCTTGGTGAACCTTCTATGGAGTTTGATGGCGTCCATGCGAGGTGGTGCCTTGGGTTCCTCATAACTGCAGGGGAGGGTGGCTTTGGTTGGCTTCGACTTAGCAGCGATGGTGTTAAGGCATTTGGATGCGACTTCGTAGCACCGGCGAGTGGCTTTTATATCCCCATGGATGGTGGCCACATGTCTTGATGACGTGTAATATTTCATTATTAGGTGTACTATATAAGGTATGACAATGAGCTCGACTAGGGTAGGTTTCCCTAATATGCATTGATATAGGGACGGGAAATCGATCACAAGGAATTTCACCTTAATGGACCTGGTGGTTTCCCCTGCTCCGAAAGTTACAATCATATCGACGTAGCCCCAAGGTCTAGATACTACTCCGCTAAATCCTTGGAGGTATGACCCCACATATGGTGTCAGGTGCGTCTCGTTTAGTTGGAGGGTTGCGAACAGTTGGGAGTACATGATGTCGACGGAACTTCCTTGGTCGACCAGGATCCCCTAGATGTCGAAATTGGCCATCTGTGCATGGACAAGTAGGGGAATGTTGGTGTTAGGCGCTTCTCCGAGGAGGTTTTCTTTATAGAAAGAGATGGGAACAAATCCTCCATGG
The DNA here is from genome assembly GCA_963966055.1 of Lathyrus aphaca. Taxonomy (NCBI): domain Eukaryota; kingdom Viridiplantae; phylum Streptophyta; class Magnoliopsida; order Fabales; family Fabaceae; genus Lathyrus; species Lathyrus aphaca. The sequence continues at coordinate 92,920,718 of OZ014520.1, forward strand.
GAAGGGTCGAGCATTGAGCTTTGGTTAGAACTAGTGCTGATCAGTTGATCAAAACATTGCTTTACTGATCCCACCGTAACTTTGTTGGGTCCCCCTCCTGAAATGACCATAGTGGATGGGAAAGACTCCCACGGACTATATATGGAAAAGTACGCAGGACCGGTGTATATCTCGGGAATGTATAAATCTTATGGTTGGGTAATGCTAAGAGCGACCCGAAGGTTTGCTTCCGCGGCCAGTGGAGCAGTTTCCTCGGCCTTTTGGGCTTCTTGTACCTCATTTCGAGGAGCCTCCTTATTCTTAGTGAACTGCTTCAGGTGGCCATCCCGAATGAGGGTTTCAATGGCGTCTTTCAAATGGATGCAGTCCTCGGTGTTATGCCCGTGGTACTTATGAAAGCGACAATATTTTGTCTTATTTGTGTTCGGCTTATTTGGTAGCTATTTAAGGAACCTAACACTAGCTTGGCGGAACTCGGAGTTAGCGCACTCGAAGATGATCTTCTCACTGGTTGCTGAGACGGGCGTGTAATCGTGAAACCTCCCAATTGGGCCTTTATGCTCCCGCGGTTCACGGGAGAGATCTTCCTTTCGTTTTTCTCCTCCAGGACGGGTTGTCGAGGAGTCATCGTTCTTGGAAGGTTTGACGTCTTCGTTACACCTGGTGGCACGGGCAGTACCAGTTGCCTATTTTTCCTCGTATTGAATGTACGCTTGTGCCTTGAGGAGGAAGGCGTCAAGCGTGGATGGTGTCTCGATACATACGACCCTTCTGAAGTCGCTCTGGGGATGAAGTTCTTGCTCTAGAAGGTATTTCTTCATGCCATCCATGGTCGAAACCTGGACGAACTCTTTGTTGAACCTTTCGATATAAGCTCATATATGTTCGTCTTTGCCCTGAATAATTGCTTCCATATAAGCCTCTGTCTTCGGGTGCCATCGTGAAGCGATGAAGTGTCAAGAGAATGTTCTCCTAAGCTGCCTCCAAGATGTGATGGATTCGTGGGGGAGGCTATTGTACCAAGCCATAGCTCCCTTCCTTAATGTTATGGGGAAGAGGCGACCTTTAATTGCTCCTCGAACACCTCTGTAATCCAGAAGAGCATCGATGTTCTCGATGTGCTCGTATGGATCCGTCGTTCCATCATAGGTTCCCATGGGAGGGGGTTTCTCGAGCCCTTTGGGAAGCCTGGTAGATATGATTTCTTCAGACAGGGGGCCACGAGGCTCATCTTTGTCACTAGAGAACGGGGAGATGGAGCGGGACCGATCGTACTTATACCTTCGAGGAGGGGGATATTGAGAGGTTTCTTGCGCCCTCTAGAGATGCTTGTGCCCCTGGTTGGAGAGTCCTCTGAGGTTTCTTTATTTGTGGAGACTTGTTTCGATGAGGAGACGAACGAGTCCTTTTCTTGATTGACCCAACCGCCTATGGGTGGTGGTGGTCCTTCTTTTTCTTGGGCGACCTGCTGTGGGATCTGTGAGGCCTCCTCACAAGAGAGGGGGACCTAGTGCGTCTGGATCCTTCAAGAACGTTCAGTCTTTCTCCCCGACGCAAGAGAAGGAAGTTGATGTTGTTGGTCATTTCGACCAAAGTTGCCAACTTCTGGTTCGTCCCCTCAGGGATGGGAATCAAAGGGAGTTCAACGGGCGTGATCTCAGGCTGCATGGACGGTTCTGGTAATAGGGAGGCGGTTCGCCCGTCCTGGAAACAATCATATTCCCCGAGGGGAGGGTTGGTTCCATCACTTTCCCGTTGCTTAACAGGGATGTTGGTGAGGACTTGAGCACTGACGATGTCGTCTTGATGAGACATCAAGAGAGATTGAATGATGATGTTTTTGTTTTCACGATCAGGAGATGAGAAAACGGGGCAACTCTAGTTCCCACATATGGCGCCACTAATAGTATCAATGATCAGATTCTACAATGGTTGCTGATGTTGACGTGGATCTTGAAGCCCGTGCTCGATTGTTGAGGAAAATGGGGGGGGTGTACCTGCAAGGTACTCCGATGCCAAAGTTAAAAACGGGAAAGAGAGTAAGCAAGTATGAGTAAATAGTTCAGGGAGTGAATATTTAATACCTGACCCTCTCAAGTGAGAGGGTTTATATAGAAAGTCCCCAGCGCGTGGCCAACGGTACCTATTTTTGGGCCTGGATCATGGATCCTCCGAAAATAGGTAACTTCCAAAAGCTGATCGTCAGATGAGCGACCCTGGTCATGATAAGGGTATGTCGAGCACGTGAATACCCGAGAAGGAGATGCCTTTTTCGAGTCTGGATGACCCCCGTCGATGACGAGCAGAGGTGGAGAACGAGTAGAGGGAACCAACCACAATTATATGTGGTCGACGAGTTCCGACCGGTACAAGGGGCGTGAATCTGGTGGGTGTAACACGGTGGGAGAATTGACTTTAGTTATGTTGCGGATAGCAAGAGTCGCCACCGACTTTTATTTTATCCAAAGGAAAGGCATAAAAGAACAGGAAAGACCTTTTAAAAGATTTTTGGGTCCGGGGGGTAGGTTATGTAAAGGGAAGGTGTTAGCACCCTTTACATCCATGGTTATCCATGGGCTCTTAGTTACTTAGCTCACTTTAAAATGTTTTTGAAATGTGAAGTGTGTGAATAGAAATTTTCTTAAGAGTTTGATAATGATCCATGTACGGATGCGTAAAAAACCTTTGTTTTGAAAATTGTTTGAAATTGTTTTGAAGAGTGAGCAAATACATAAGAGGAACCTACCCTAAATTAAGTCTTTTCTGTTCTTGAATCCTTTAAATGGTAAGACTATCCCTATTATTAAGGAATAGGTAGTCATTACCTTGGATGTGAGGGACATGTGAAGGGTCATTTGTTTAATGTAGGCAACTGTAGGGTGTATTAAGCAATTTTGGAGGGACTGTCATCTTTATTCGAAAGGGACAAGATCATTATGAAGGCAACTGTAACACCCTAATTTTTGCCCTAAGATTGTTTCGCATATCATCTGCATTTTGCATACAAACAAGATCGCACTGGCCTTCGAGTTTCTTCTCAGATATCGGGTCTATGCTTCGCAGGGGATCACCATTATTTTTACTGTTTTATATTTGTTTATATTTACTGATTACTAACCAAAATACCAAAAAAAAATGTTGCAGTGTTCTTCTTCTTCTCTATGTTGCAGGTTTGCGAGGATAAAACAGTGATTTCATTCAGATGCGTTTGTTCAGTCACAATTTGATTCAAATGGATGTTTGACCTAATATTGGTCAAACTATCAAAAGATTGTGTTGAATGCCAGTTGTGTGTGCCAGTAATTCATTCATCAGACAATGCGTTTTCAAAGTACAAGTTGGGTTGTGTGACAGTGTTTTGTGCGAAGTTTGGCTTGAATCTTCAGTGTTTATCAGTTCATCGATTCATCAGTTCATCGATTCATCAGTTCATCAGCGATTCATCTGAGGATTTATTTTCCTCAGTATGAATTCGGTTTATCAGATAATAATCAGACAGTTTTCAGTTGGCAAGTTGCAAGGTATTTGGGCTGTGTTCAGAGGCTTGTGTAAGAATAATCGAGATTTGATGTGGGCTTAAAAATCAATCATCCATTATCCTCTTCGATTTAAACTATTCCCTTTCAATAACCCTTTCCATTATTTCATATCCATTTCATCTTTTTCGAATTTTTATTCATTAATCATTTTTTTCATTATCCAATTATTTTCTATCCATTCATTTCCAAATATTATCCAATCATTTATCGTATTCCACCGATTTTCCATTTTTTTTATTCAAATATCCATTCTTATTTTTATTTTTCCAAATTTTCTTTTACCCAAATTTTTTTCTCGTTTCATTTCATTCCAATCATCCAATTTATCATATTAATTCATTAATCCATTACCACAAAAAAATTATCTTTAGAAAAATCTATTTCATTTAGTCTAAACCTTTTTTTTATTTTTTATTTTAAAAAGCTCACATTTTATTGGTCATTTTTTTGTTGTCCTTTTTTTTTAAATATAATAAAAATGAAAAAATAGATGATGAGGTCATTTCCCCCAAGCCTCCTCATGCGCAGCCCACCTCACACTTTCCTCAATCACCACAAGGCCCCACTCTCACTTCACATCAACCAAATTGCCAGCAAGAAAGAAGCTGCCCAACACATTTTGCCAAGCCCAAGACCTCACGCATCCTGCAGCCAAAGCCAACATTCTCACCCCAAGCCAATGTCCCGCGCGCTACAAGCCAAGGCCAAGCCTCAGCCGAACAACAACAAACTCAAGCCTATGCACAAAACGCCGCACGCCTTCTCGTATCAAGCCAAACAAAACAACTGATACAAGGCCAAGCCTTCATCCCGCAAGCATTTCACACGCCCAGCCGTATCAACAACTTACATCAGCTTCCTCAACACTCCCGCTTGCAAGCACGCATACCTCACATGAACAAATTGAAATCAAAACGCATGTTAAAAGAGAATAAAACGCAAAAGTATCAAAAGAGCAAAACGCACAGCACCTGAAAACAAAATATCAAAACGCTACCTACACAAACTCAAAACGCAGCAAAACTCAGAATTTGAAAACGCAAGCAAAACGAAAACGGAAGAAAAGTGCACACGAGAACTTCGTGATTTCAAAACGCAATCCATAAAGCCTCAAACGGCATCACCTTCTCCTTCACTCTTCTCCTATAAAAAGCACCCTCACCTCATTCCATAAACAAGCTTCAAGAGCATACGAAAACTCTGCTCAAATCTCCTCAAAGTTCTATCAAACCCGAAACCCTTTCAACCCTCATCTCCTTCCATCAACTTTCTCCAAATCCCTAAAATTAACACTATCCGAAATTCATAGAAAATAGAGATTGAATCCGAATTGGTTAGGAGAGAGTTCGTGTGAGTAGAAGAAGAAGAAAGGTCCGCGATTCTTGAAGGTGAGCTGTGAGAAGCCGCCGTTGAATTTGTTTGTTTAGGGTTGCCCTGTTCCGTCGCTTTCATAGGAAGAAGAAGGAGAACACTCGCTTCTGCGTTTCTTTGCTTTTTTCTAATTTATTTCTTTTTTTGTTATATTTGTTTATTTTGATTTTTAGTTAATGGTTATCAAAGAGAAATGTGAAATAAGTTGGGCTTATATCATTTTTAGATCCGTTTCTGTTTACACCTGCCCGTGGGTTTCTCATACCCTCCCCATGGTTTATTTTCTTTTTATTTTGTTCAAATTTGATTAAAAAAAAATTTTAAGTAAAGAATGTCTTAAATAATATTCTTAGAATATTATTTAAAATACTTCTTTTAATAAAAGATTAAGAAAAAAGTTATTTTAAAAAAATATTTTGATAAAATATTTTGAGAAAAGAGTTTTTAGATATTAATTTTCAAAAAATATTTTCAATTCTTTTTTATGGATCTACTTTTAGATCTATTATTCTTCATCTCTTTTTAATTTTGGTCGATGACAATCTTCCGATTCGGGATTGTTGATTTCCGATTAAGTTTAATCTTCATTATTTCAAATCTATGGATGAATGATCATTTGGATCATTCTCCATACTTTGAGATCGTGATAGGTTGCTTTTCGAGAAATTCAACGATAATCTCGATTAAGATTAGACCTTCCTTCTTCTTTTAGTGTGGCATGTTTTCGGAGAACGATCCATTATATCGTTTCTCTAACATGTATTAACACGAATATTTTCCACTTTAATTAGTGGTGGCCGGCCTCATTTGTAGGGTAATTACTTCGTAAATTACTCGGCGATTGCTTAACATAGACCTAAAGTTGTCCCGATTCGATTAAAGATCCACTTGGATCCGGTTGCCTCAATTTTATTATTCATTGTTGTGGTTGTGCTTGATTAAGTTCATCATACCACCTTATATTGTAAATAATATAATAATGTGAATATAATTGTTTAAATTTAATCTCTCGCACCTTATCCTTTTATTTTAATCTCTTGCTCCCTTATCTCTTTATTATGCTTTACCATATAATATCATATATCATTGTTTATATTCATATTGTGCTTGTTTTTATTTTGTCCATTTGGATATCAAAACACTTAATAAAGGAAAAAACTCTTAAAAAACTTGTGACTTATAATTGTGGACTATGGTTACTATCCCTTTGCTTTTGGAAAATGGACTTAGACTCCTAGGATCTCCCTTTGCTCAAGTTGGAGTGGATTAGAAATCTCAACCTCAAGTTACTTCATTAACCTTTGAAGAGGAAATTCCGATCTTTGAAGAATTGTGCATATTATAGTTTGGTAACCTCTTTCCTTAGCTTTTAATTCAAGCATTAGGGTTAGTCTCTTCATCTCCTCCCCATTCTTTAATTTTCAAAATTTCTTTCTATTTCAAAAACTTCTTGTTTTCTAAACTTCAAACACTTTCATAAATAAACCTTGATTTCGGTCAAGCGATTTTTTAACCTTTTCCTTTTATTTTCTTAACCAAATATTAATTCATGTAAATATATTAAAACTATTTTTGTACATACTTTAAAAAAATACAAATCCATTCAATTGTTTTTGTGCCTTGTGCACCTTTCTTCTTTTCCACATGTTTAGATATGATTCATCCCTTTTAGCGGAATTATTCGCTAAGGGATGACGACTTATCTCTACATCTTAAATCAATTCAACCCACTTATTCTTTTTCAAACTTTGTACCACGAACTACGAGGTTTTGATCTCGCATTGCACTTTGTGGGTACGTAGGCATAAGGCTTTAAAACCTTATCAAACACAAAATCATTAAAAAATATTCTTCTTCTCATCTCTTCCATCATTTTAAACAAAACAATTTCAGACCAAAAAAAGCAATAAGTATTTCAAAGGGCTCCCGTGGAGTACCACGGATGAGTCGGGTGCCTAAAACCTTCCCGGTTCATAACCAATCCCCTTACCCAATCTCTGTTTATTTCTTTTAGCCTTTGCTTTTAGAATCCTAGGTTTTTATTCGTTCTTTTTACCTTTTTCCATTCGGAAATAAAGAAAAGCGCGGTGGCGACTCTGTGTTAATCGAGTTAAGTTAATCAATAGCTTACACTCACGATTTTACCGCTACAGAAAAGTGGCGACTCTGCTGGGGATTAATCTCTAAGCGGATTTAGCCTACTTTGATTTATTTATTGCTTTGGTTTGATTTGTTTGTTATTTGATTGTTCTGTTTTGATTTTGGTGATCCTCTGTGTGAGATAGATTCTAACCCGGATCTGAGTTGAAACTTATGATAGGACGGCGATATTCGGAGCGATATGTGATGGAGTAGTCCAAAGCAATATCAATTTGATAATCTCCACTCGGTTAGGCTCTCTTGGACTATCAATGTCATGACGAGTAATCGTACGTGGCATTATTTTCCGACCTTGAGCTGATCATACTGAGGACCTTAGAACCCTTAACCCATCTAAGCCAATTTAGGAACGTAGTGCGGAAACTGTCTGGGTGTAAATCTAAGGCGGTTGTCACGCGATACTACACTCGGACGAGGTCTATTTTAAGGATGTTATCGGTTGGGGAGTAATCCAACGTACCGGTGATATTCCAAAAATGGCTGTTAACTCCGGGCACCTCTGTTAGCACCCTTTTGGTTTTTTGCAGGTACAATGAAGACAAACCTTAGTACATGCCTGTGTGGGTTGGTTCTTATCCCTTGACTCCATGCTCGTGATCTGAACCTTTGAACCTGAGTGCTTTGCGTGATCTTGTTTGTGGTTGTTGCATCTACATATTCATCATGATCATCATCACGACCATTTTTCAAGGAAGACAATTCTGATTATTGCAAATATTGGAAAGAATAAATATTCCTTTTTGTCAAGATTTTTTTCATGATAATATTCTCGATGTTGACCATGTTTGCAATAATCGAGTTTGTTTTTCTTAAAATGGAAGTGAATTCTGCATATCATTGCATCCTCACATATTCTTGTGTTCATCCGAGTTGTGTGGGAACTCATCCCGGTTGTTTCTTTCCTCAGTTGTCTGTTGATCCGTCAAGCTGACTCCTCACCACAAATACGGTACTAGAGCTGCTAACAGATTGAGAGTTATTAGATTGAGAATGGAAAATCAAGCCCAACATAACAAGAAAGTTAGGGAAGACCTTGATGAGTTGAAAAGTAATGTGAGCCAGATCATGGAGATGCTACAGGCTTTGATCATCAGGGAAACTCAACCTCAGAGGATTGTCATGCCTCAAGTCAATGTTTCTGCTGGTGAAACAAGTGTTGTTGGGATGACTCGTCGCAGACAACAACACCATGAACAATCATACCCTACTGCAGTCGCTCCGATGATCAATGGTCCATCTATTCAAAGGAATGCTGGCCAGAACCAGACTCGTAATGCTAGGAGTAGGCCAAACTTTGATCCTATTCCGATGACTTATGCTGAGTTGTATCCTTACTTGGTCCAGAATGATTGGATTACTACTAGGCCTGCGCCTCCTGTTCCAAATCCTCTTCCGTTTGGTTATAGATCAGATCTTCGTTGTGAGTTTCATCAAGGTGGAACTGGTCATGACCTAGAACACTGTTTTGCATTGAAGGCTAAAGTAAGAGAGCTTGTTAGAAATGGGATGATCACTTTTGAGGACACTAACCCTTTTCCGAATCATGAGAAATGAATCTTCTAGAGGAATTCAACTGTCAGATTTTCTTCAAGGCCAGAATCTCAGACGGGACAGCTCATCCTTTGTTGCTGATGGATCACTAGGCCATTGTTTCTTTATGTTTGCGATTTTTCTTCAATCATATTAAGTTGTTTGCTTTTAAGCTTGTTTGTACTTTCATGTTGATTTTAATGAAATGAGCATTGCTTTGTTTTGATTTCATTTACTATTTGCATCTTTATGCTTTACATTTCAAGTTCATTTATCTTGTCTCAAGCTTTCATAATGATTGGAGGGAGGATGATGAAAACGAGATACCCATAATTGTTGTTAGTATGCTTTCAATTGAGACTTGGTTGATGATATACAGGCGTTGTTTTAAATCCTAAACACTGGAGAAATAAGGAAGTTAATCCTTTGTCAACCCTTTTTGAGCCTTGAAGTTGGAGTTTTCTTTCTATTCGAAAAAACCCTTAATTTTAACCCGGGGATGGGTAGCTCTCAATTAATTCGAATGTGCATTCAATTACAAGAGAATCATTCAAGACACCTTTCAACAAAGGTTGTAATATCAAATTTTCCTTCACACATATCAAAGAGGTGTTGAAGATGTTTCTCATTTCAAAAGCCAATGATGATTCGTCGTAATCATTAAGCCATGCAGTCATTATCTTTCACACAAAAAAATGATAGTGAAAAATTATTGAAAAAAAAAAAAATCAAAGCCCGCTAAGTCAAAACCTATGAAGGAGACTTAGGCAAAAAACTGGGGCATCCTGCTGGCTGTAAGTTGAAATGACGCGGTTCAGGCAAAAATTAGGGATAATAAAAAGAAAGATTTACCAAGAGGTCATCAAAATTCTCAGCAAAAATAAGTTGAGTTGATCAAAGTCCTCACTAGAAATAACAAAAGGAAAGATGTGATTGTTATCTCAAAATCCTTTGGCTTATGAACCATCTTCATCTGTGCAATCCTAAATGTCCAGGAATTTGAATGCATAAGCTGAATTAATTGAATGTAGGACTGGAGTTCATCACGAAGAGGGGTTGGGTATAAATGAACTTTGAGCCTATATCCTTTGTTTCATAAACCGTGAACCAGACCACATTACAACCTTCAAAAGTCCTAATTGAATTCAGGTTTCTTTTGAAAAGCATACTACAACGAGGTTGCGTAAACTGACTCCCAAGTTCTTTACCAATCATTTGTTTTCTTACCTTTGCTTTATCTTTAATGTTGTCTCAACCGCCGTGTTTTGACAATATTTTCAATTACTTTACATCAATAAATTTCATTCCAAAAATGATCCTTGATTTCAAACTGTGCATTGAACTTTGCATTAAAATTACCAGGTTTGTACAAACATTTTTTATTTGCAAATAAACTTTTCTCATCAAGGAATTTTCAAACAGTTGAGAAACTTGGTCGGTGATCTTATCAGGGGCAATATCTTCTCAGGTCCTATGGTTCAAGAGTTGTTGATAAGTGCAAGTTATTCTCAGATATGGTTAGTCAGAAGATTCTCTGCAAGATTCATTTCTGGGTTATTTTCTCAACAATCATTTCAAGAACTGAAGCCATGATTAGTTTACTCTCTCAACAGTTATTCCAAAGATCTGAGTATTTTCTCCTCAGCAATCAAGAATTGAATCCATTATCAGTTTACCTTTATCAGTCATTGAACTTGGGGCAACTTTCTTCAAGAATCTCCAAGCAGCTTTGCATGATTTCTCTCAAAAGATTTTCAATTTGATGCAGTGGGACAGAGATTTGTTCAGCAGTAACATTTCTAATTTCCAAGGACTGGCATGAGATGCTCCCTTTTGCTTTGCATGGGTATCGTACATTTGTCCGCACTTCAACAGGAGCAACCCCTTTCTCATTTGTTTATGGCACAGAAGCAGTGCTTCCCGTCGAAGTTGAGATCCCATCAATGAGAGTTCTGATGGAAGCCAAGTTGACTGAGGATGATTGGTGTCAGAGTAGATTTAATCAGTTGAATTTGATTGAAGAAAAGAGAATAACAGCTTTGTGTCATGGTTGGTTGTACCAGCAAAGAATGAAGAAAACTTTTGACAAGAAGGTCAAACCTCGTGTATTTAGAGAAGGCGACCTCGTGCTCAAAAAGATTCAGTCTTTCCTTAAAGATTCTCGGGGCAAGTGGACTCCGAACTATGATGGCCCATATGTTGTTAAGAAAGCCTTCTCTGGCGGTTCATTAATTCTTGCAACTATGGATGGTGAGGAGATCACTCGCCCTGTGAATGCGGATGCAGTCAAGAAATACTTCGCCTAAAAATAATAAAAGAACAGCTCGCTAAGTTGAAAACCCGAAAGGGCGGCTTAGGCAAAAATGAGCGTCTCGGTGGATTGAAAACCCGAAAGGGCGGTCCAGGCAAAAATTAGAGACAAAAACAGAAATAATTATCCCGGTAGATTGAAAACCCGAAAGGGCAATCTAGGCAAAAGTTAGGGATCATGGCAAGTAACTGCGTCGACAGACTGAATCACTTGTAGTAACCAAGGATTTCAGATTCTATCCCTCAGAAGAGTTATTCATCAAAGATTCTTATTTACTCATCCTTGACTAAAGCATTTTTATTTTGATATATGAACAAAGAAAGGTTATCAACAGTGATTCCAAGAATGGTAAAGTCTGGATGTGTGTAACTCGTCTCTCCCAAAGCAAGGTTTGATTCGGTTGTTCCTGGATAGTCTTGACAGATTGATGTTAATGACGTTTTGTTCCCCAACCATGATGTTGAATGGAGATTATATGTATTCCCCAGAAGAGTTGTTGGAAGGGTTGTTCTTATGAATCGCTAGCTGAGTGTTGATCTTTTCCTCAGCATGTTATCTTTTAAATTGAGAAGTATTGGGAATCCCCAGCTGAGCTCATGTTCTTCAGTTTGATTGTTTGCATCCTTGAATATAGAAGTATTGATATAACAGTCAGTTTAGAGGTTTTCTTTTACCCTATGTTGGGTACTGATTTAAAATCCCTCGTAACTGTGTTTTGGCTATGATGTTAACTTCTTGATATCCCCATATGGATCTCCAGTAGGTCTGCATGTGTTGATTTCCAACAGGTTCCTATGTGATTTTTAGCAAGTCTGGCACTCTATCCCCAGTTGGAGCAGGAGTTGTATGACAGTTATTCCTCGTGAAGTTTGATTTTTATCAAGAATATTTCCATCCTCAGCAGATTATTGCAGATTATTACCTTTCCTCAGTAGGATGATATTCCTAGTAGATGTTGTATTATCATGATTTGAGCCTTGTAGTAGGATTGTATTCCTTTGATGGCTTGTGATATTCCCCTACAGATTTCAATTTGAATCTCTAGCATGTTTCCCTGCATTATTATCTGAGATTAGCCGAGTATCTGGTTGTTGTGGTGTTCATGTCACCTGTTTCTTATCTTTATGTCTGTTTTGTCAGCATATTCATAAACATATTCATACGCATAAGCATAACATTGTTTGCTTGCATTCTTGTGTTTATCATTGTTATCTGCTCTTTGGTGTGGATTTTCCCCACAGAGTGTGTGTGTCGTATCCCTCTCAAGTTTAGAGTGTCGACCATTAAGCAGAAAGTGTTAATCCTTTCTAATTCCCCACTGAGTTTGTTTCTCGTGGATGATGTTGATTCAGTTTCCTCCCCAGTTCATTATCTGGATGGATTGTCCCCAGTTGAGATATTTCCTCCTCGGGATGAGTTTTGTTTGACCGTTTCTTTCCAATTTGATTCTTGGATTGAACTTTGGTCCCCTTTTGTGGATATGTTTGCTTTGGAATTAAGCTATCATTGTTTGATAGTGGGCAACATTTTCTCCAGCTTGAGTATTATTACTTTGGGATTAAGCTATCAGTAATCGATAGTGGGTGATATTACCAATTTGATCAAGTTCTTTTACTTGTGCTCCTACCCAGTAAATTCGGTAGTCGAGATTTTATCCTCTTACCCAGTAAAAAAGGTAATAGAGTTTGTGTTCAGTTGCTTAAAGCTCCTACCCAGTAAATCAGGTAGTCGAGAATTGTTCTACCCAGTAAATCCGGTAGCCAAGTTATTTTTTTTTCTTACCCAGTAAAAAGGTAATGTAATCAGATATTTTCATATTACCCAGTAAAAAGGTAATCTGATTGAGTTTCTACCCAGTAAATCCGGTAGCAGATGTTATCCTCTTACCCAGTAAAAAGGTAATAGAGTTTGTTATTCTTTGATTCAGCTCCTACCCAGTAAATCAGGTAGTCGATAATTGTTCTACCCAGTAAATCCGGTAGTCAAATTATTTTTTTTACCCAGTAAAAAGGTAATGTAATCAGATATTTTCCTCTTACCCAGTAAAAAGGTAATTTGATTGAGTTCCTACCCAGTAAATCAGGTAGTCGATCATACTCCTATCCAGTAAATTGATAGTCGAGTCCCTTATGCTCCTACCCAGTAAATCAGGTAGTCGAGAATTGTTCTACCCAGTAAATCCGGTAGCCGATATTTCTTCTTCTTACCCAGTAAAAAGGTAACATAAACTATTTCCATGTGATTGAGTTCTCTACCCAGTAAATCAGGTAGTTTGAAAATTTCTTACCCAGTAAAAAGGTAATAGAAGTTGTTTCTCTTTGATTGAACTCCTACCCAGTAAATCAGGTAGTTGATCATACTCCTATCCAGTAAATCGATAGTCAAGTCCTTTTTATTTCCTACCCAGTAAATCAGGTAGTGGATCATACACCTATCCAGTAAATCGATAGTCGAGTCCTTTATATTTCCTACCCAGTAAATCAGGTAGTCGAGAATTGTTCTACCCAGTAAATCCGGTAGTCAAGTTATTTTCCTCTTACCCAGTAAAAAGGCAATAGAATCAGATATCTTCATCTTACCCAGTAAAAAGGTAACTTGATTGATTTCCTACCCAGTAAATCCGGTAGCCGATATTTCTTCTTCTTACCCAGTAAAAAAGTAATAGAAGTTGTTTCTCTTTGATTGAGTTCCTACCCAGTAAATCAGGTAGTGGATCATACTCCTATCCAGTAAATCGATAGTCGAGTCCTTTATTTTTCTCCTGCCCAGTAAATCAGGTAGTTGAGAGTTTCTTGCCCAGTAAAAAGGTAGTTGAGGTTACTCCTCCGTATTTTGCTCCTATCCAGTAAATCGATAGTCGAGTCCCTTAATATTTTCTACCCAGTAAATCAGGTAGTTGAGAGTTTCTTGCCCAGTAAAAAGGTAATTGAGGTTATTCCTCCGTATTTTGCTCCTATCCAGTAAATTGATAGTCGAGTCTGTTATATTTCCTACCCAGTAAACAGGTAGTTGATGATTTCTTTTCCAACACAGCATTTCTACATTCTTGGATTCAGATACTTTGTTTGGTTGATATTTCTGGCAGGGTGTTGATTTTCCCTTGTTGAATCCTGTTCCCTGATTATTTCATGTCTTTTCCCAAGTGGAGTCTGTTATCCAGTGATTTATTTTCCTGGTAATTCTTTTGTTGTCTGTTGTTTCCCCAGCGGGATTTTCTTCTGTGTCCCCAAGTTTTTGCTTTTCTCTGGTGGTCATTATCTTCCCCACAGAGATCTTAGGTTTGCATATCATATTCATATCATATCATTTGTTCTCTTAGGACAAAAATTGGGTATTCTGTATTTAAGTCTCTCCCATCTTGTAGAGACGAAGATGTCAATCTTCATATCTCCGGATTGAAGAAACTTAAATAGGGGCAGCTGTAACACCCTAATTTTTGCCCTAAGATTGTTTCGCATATCATCTGCATTTTGCATACAAACAAGATCGCACTGGCCTTCGAGTTTCTTCTCAGATATCGGGTCTATGCTTCGCAGGGGATCACCATTATTTTTACTGTTTTATATTTGTTTATATTTACTGATTACTAACCAAAATACCAAAAAAAAATGTTGCAGTGTTCTTCTTCTTCTCTATGTTGCAGGTTTGCGAGGATAAAACAGTGATTTCATTCAGATGCGTTTGTTCAGTCACAATTTGATTCAAATGGATGTTTGACCTAATATTGGTCAAACTATCAAAAGATTGTGTTGAATGCCAGTTGTGTGTGCCAGTAATTCATTCATCAGACAATGCGTTTTCAAAGTACAAGTTGGGTTGTGTGACAGTGTTTTGTGCGAAGTTTGGCTTGAATCTTCAGTGTTTATCAGTTCATCGATTCATCAGTTCATCAGCGATTCATCTGAGGATTTATTTTCCTCAGTATGAATTCGGTTTATCAGATAATAATCAGACAGTTTTCAGTTGGCAAGTTGCAAGGTATTTGGGCTGTGTTCAGAGGCTTGTGTAAGAATAATCGAGATTTGATGTGGGCTTAAAAATCAATCATCCATTATCCTCTTCGATTTAAACTATTCCCTTTCAATAACCCTTTCCATTATTTCATATCCATTTCATCTTTTTCGAATTTTTATTCATTAATCATTTTTTCATTATCCAATTATTTTCTATCCATTCATTTCCAAATATTATCCAATCATTTATCGTATTCCATCGATTTTCCATTTTTTATATTCAAATATCCATTCTTATTTTTATTTTTCCAAATTTTCTTTTACCCAAATTTTTTTCTCGTTTCATTTCATTCCAATCATCCAATTTATCATATTAATTCATTAATCCATTACCACAAAAAAATTATCTTTAGAAAAATCTATTTCATTTAGTCTAAACCTTTTTTTTATTTTTATTTTAAAAAGCTCACATTTTATTGGTCATTTTTTTGTTGTCCTTTTTTTTTAAATATAATAAAAATGAAAAAATAGATGATGAGGTCATTTCCCCCAAGCCTCCTCATGCGCAGCCCACCTCACACTTTCCTCAATCACCACAAGGCCCCACTCTCACTTCACATCAACCAAATTGCCAGCAAGAAAGAAGCTGCCCAACACATTTTGCCAAGCCCAAGACCTCACGCATCCTGCAGCCAAAGCCAACATTCTCACCCCAAGCCAATGTCCCGCGCGCTACAAGCCAAGGCCAAGCCTCAGCCGAACAACAACAAACTCAAGCCTATGCACAAAACGCCGCACGCCTTCTCGTATCAAGCCAAACAAAACAACTGATACAAGGCCAAGCCTTCATCCCGCAAGCATTTCACACGCCCAGCCGTATCAACAACTTACATCAGCTTCCTCAACACTCCCGCTTGCAAGCACGCATACCTCACATGAACAAATTGAAATCAAAACGCATGTTAAAAGAGAATAAAACGCAAAAGTATCAAAAGAGCAAAACGCACAGCACCTGAAAACAAAATATCAAAACGCTACCTACACAAACTCAAAACGCAGCAAAACTCAGAATTTAAAAACGCAAGCAAAACGAAAACGGAAGAAAAGTGCACACGAGAACTTCGTGATTTCAAAACGCAATCCATAAAGCCTCAAACGACATCACCTTCTCCTTCACTCTTCTCCTATAAAAAGCACCCTCACCTCATTCCATAAACAAGCTTCAAGAGCATACGAAAACTCTGCTCAAATCTCCTCAAAGTTCTATCAAACCCGAAACCCTTTCAACCCTCATCTCCTTCCATCAACTTTCTCCAAATCCCTAAAATTAACACTATCCGAAATTCATAGAAAAGAGAGATTGAATCCGAATTGGTTAGGAGAGAGTTCGTGTGAGTAGAAGAAGAAGAAAGGTCCGCGATTCTTGAAGGTGAGCTGTGAGAAGCCGCCGTTGAATTTGTTTGTTTAGGGTTGCCCTGTTCCGTCGCTTTCATAGGAAGAAGAAGGAGAACACTCGCTTCTGCGTTTCTTTGCTTTTTTCTAATTTATTTCTTTTTTTGTTATATTTGTTTATTTTGATTTTTAGTTAATGGTTATCAAAGAGAAATGTGAAATAAGTTGGGCTTATATCATTTTTAGATCCGTTTCTGTTTACACCTGCCCGTGGGTTTCTCATACCCTCCCCATGGTTTATTTTCTTTTTATTTTGTTCAAATTTGATTAAAAAAATTTTTTAAGTAAAGAATGTCTTAAATAATATTCTTAGAATATTATTTAAAATACTTCTTTTAATAAAAGATTTAGAAAAAAGTTATTTTAAAAAAATATTTTGATAAAAGATTTTGAGAAAAGAGTTTTTAGATATTAATTTTCAAAAAATATTTTCAATTCTTTTTTATGGATCTACTTTTAGATCTATTATTCTTCATCTCTTTTTAATTTTGGTCGATAACAATCTTCCGATTCGGGATTGTTGATTTCCGATTAAGTTTAATCTTCATTATTTCAAATCTATGGATGAATGATCATTTGGATCATTCTCCATACTTTGAGATCGTGATAGGTTGCTTTTCGAGAAATTCAACGATAATCTCGATTAAGATTAGACCTTCCTTCTTCTTTTAGTGTGGCATGTTTTCGGAGAACGATCCATTATATCGTTTCTCTAACATGTATTAACACGAATATTTTCCACTTTAATTAGTGGTGGCCGGCCTCATTTGTAGGGTAATTACTTCGTAAATTACTCGGCGATTGCTTAACATAGACCTAAAGTTGTCCCGATTCGATTAAAGATCCACTTGGATCCGGTTGCCTCAATTTTATTATTCATTGTTGTGGTTGTGCTTGATTAAGTTCATCATACCACCTTATATTGTAAATAATATAATAATGTGAATATAATTGTTTAAATTTAATCTCTCGCACCTTATCCTTTTATTTTAATCTCTTGCTCCCTTATCTCTTTATTATGCTTTACCATATAATATCATATATCATTGTTTATATTCATATTGTGCTTGTTTTTATTTTGTCCATTTGGATATCAAAACACTTAATAAAGGAAAAAACTCTTAAAAAACTTGTGACTTATAATTGTGGACTATGGTTACTATCCCTTTGCTTTTGGAGAATGGACTTAGACTCCTAGGATCTCCCTTTGCTCAAGTTGGAGTAGATTAGAAATCTCAACCTCAAGTTACTTCATTAACCTTTGAAGAGGAAATTTCGATCTTTGAAGAATTGTGCATATTATAGTTTGGTAACCTCTTTCCTTAGCTTTTAATTCAAGCATTAGGGTTAGTCTCTTCATCTCCTCCCCATTCTTTAATTTTCAAAATTTCTTTCTATTTCAAAAACTTCTTGTTTTCTAAACTTCAAACACTTTCATAAATAAACCTTGATTTCGGTCAAGCGATTTTTTAACCTTTTCCTTTTATTTTCTTAACCAAATATTAATTCATGTAAATATATTAAAACTATTTTTGTACATACTTTAAAAAAATACAAATCCATTCAATTGTTTTTGTGCCTTGTGCACCTTTCTTCTTTTCCACATGTTTAGATATGATTCATCCCTTTTAGCGGAATTATTCGCTAAGGGATGACGACTTATCTCTACATCTTAAAATCAATTCAACCCACTTATTCTTTTTCAAACTTTGTACCACGAACTACGAGGTTTTGATCTCGCATTGCACTTTGTGGGTACGTAGGCATAAGGCTTTAAAACCTTATCAAACACAAAATCATTAAAAAATATTCTTCTTCTCATCTCTTCCATCATTTTAAACAAACCAATTTCAGACCAAAAAAAGCAATAAGTATTTCAAAGGGCTCCCGTGGAGTACCACGGATGAGTCGGGTGCCTAAAACCTTCTCGGTTCATAACCAATCCCCTTACCCAATCTCTGTTTATTTCTTTTAGCCTTTGCTTTTAGAATCCTAGGTTTTTATTCGTTCTTTTTACCTTTTTCCATTCGGAAATAAAGAAAAGCGCGGTGGCGACTCTGTGTTAATCGAGTTAAGTTAATCAATAGCTTACACTCACGATTTTACCGCTACAGCAACCATTAAGGGACTTGATCTTTTATTGTTAAGGGACTAGATGACTTTATTTTTGAGGGACTTTTGCTTTATACACCCTACTTGACCTTTTGATTAGGCAACAATGAGAGGTAACCCTAGAAAGTGAGATGGCGATCAAAGATCGACTTACGTGTGTGAGTGTTCAATTTTAAATATTTATCTTTTAAATTAAGTGATCTAAATTAATTTTAAATAACATACATGTTACACTCCCTATTTACTAACCATGGCATAAAATAAATAATTATAAAATATTACATCCAGAAGCAATTACATAATAATTAGAAAAGCAATTTAAATAAATAAGCAAAATATTAATAAGCAAAATAAATAAGCAATTATAATTGGGTTAGTAGAAATAATAATAATAACAATTTAAAAATAAATGGGGTTAGTAATAAATATGATTAATAATAAGCAAAAATATTATAATAAACAAAATTTTTAATGGTTAATAAAAAAGTATGAACAATTATATTAATTATTATAAAAATTTGAAGTTATATGTAAATTATAAAAACTAAATCAATTATGAACATATTATGAAAAATAAATTATAATTATAAAAATTAAATTAGCAATTTTTACATATTTTTAAACATATAATAAAAATTATTTACATGCAAAAATTGAAATATAAACAATTAGAGAATATTTTCATATTATAAAAAATAAATTAAGCATTTTAATTTTTTAATTATATTTACATACAAAAATTTAAATTATAAACAATATTAACAAAAATTAATTCAAGAATTTTAATAAAGTTTATGAATATAAAAAAAAGAAGAAAATTAGAGTTTGAAAAGAATATGTTTTTTAGGGTTTTATAAAAAATAAATTAGGGTTTCTAATAATATTAATAACTAAATAATTATACACATATTTTTGATTTTAAATATATAATGATAAAACTAGGTTTAGAATTTAGAAAATATTTACATATTATTTTTCTAGAATTACTTAAACATACACTAAACATGATTATATTTAATTAATAATAATATAATTAAAATAAAAAAAAAACTGAAACTTACCTGGCTGGGAATTGAACCCAGCACACTTTGATGGCCAGCAATCTCTACCACTAGGCCAACGCGCGCGCAGGCAGTACAAATGGGGTTTGAATTGGTTTTGTTGTATCATTCCTGAAAAATCACAAAAAAGAAAGAAAAAGCAAAAGGCCTGGGGGGAATCGAACCCAGGACCTTCACAATATCACACAAACACGTTACCATTCCAGCTGGGAGAGCGCACCTGTACATAACTTCATCATAAATCATAATATATTATAACGTCTAATTATCTGGAAAAACAACAAAAATGTGGTGAAGCCAGGATTCGAACCCCTGCCCATAAGCAATACACGCGCATAGCATACCACTGGGACAAGCACAAGCTTGTGATATAAAACAGAAACAATATTATAATAAAATAAGTTCAATATTCAAATTATATTTTTCGCGCCAGGCCAGCTTCATCTTCTTCAAATTTCCTGCGAAAATAACTAGGGATTTTGTTGCGTGTTTTCCTGCGAAATTCCTCATACCCAGAACCTACGAAACTGGACAAGCATCAAAACAGTAAAATTTCTCAACAATGATTAGTGTTTCATAATCCCCAAGGTCCCTGGAGTTGTCCTATGTTCTTAGATTTTATTTATATTAGGTTTAAGTCCAAGCCCCAAATCCATGGCCGAAACCCTAGCCATGGTGAAATTCGCATCTGCTCATGAAAACCAAATCAAACCATCCAGAATTCATCCAAAGCTTCACACAATAACAAATCAACAGATAAATTTCATTAATAATGGTTAAACAATTGAAATCGAAAAAAATAATTTCAAGAACAAAAATGGATTCGGTTTGTATGATTCAAGGTGTTATGGATGCATATGAACATTGGTACACATTCAGTGAAGCCTAGGGATCATTGTTGTGTCTTTAGAATACCTTCAAATTCCCTCAAATGGAGAAACCGAAAATTGATTTTTGGTTTTTGAAACTTACTCTTGGGAGGCCAGAATTCGTCCTTTTGTGTTAGAGTTGTGTAATGTACTTATAGAGCAATGAATTAGGTCAGAAAAGTTTGATACTTGTGTGATAAGTTTGATCCAAAAAGATTCAAAAAGATAAGCCTTAAAAAATCAAATATTTTTGCATAAACACTTGCTATTTTAGGCCAATCATCATGATCCTCTTACCTCTTTGATTCCAATCAAATTTATGAATTTCTAGAAGCTTGATCTTTTTTAAATCTTAGACTTTTATATTTTATTTTAATTTAAAATGATTTTTAATGAATTAAATATAAATAAATAAAAATAAAATGATAAAAAATCTTATTTTTGTTTACTTGGGTCGTGCATGAGGTTATAGTATGGATTGGGTCATCATATGGCAAGCCCATTTAGAAAAAATTGGTTTTAGACCTCCATCTTCTTCATAAACCAACCAAAAATTTCCCAACTTTGCAAGGGCACACATCCCTCAATTTTAATGCTATGAGGGTGTTCTTGGACATTTTGGGAAGCTTGAAGAGTCCTCTAACCAATCCCACTGGTTTCATGTCCATATCATTTACCATTCTCAAGTTATGCTCTTTTGAAGTTGTTGACTTTTTGTTGACTTTCAAAAGGACCTATAATGTCTTAGCTCATACCTTCCAAATGAAGCATTTTTGGGCTTGGCTTGTGAGACACAAAGTTGTAGAGAATTCAATTTCCTTCAAAATGAGCTTTGGATGGAGACTTGGTGATGAAGCATGTGAAAGTTATGGCTGGTCAAAGTTCAGTTGACTTTTACTAAGGAAACCCTAATTTAGAAACTCCTGATTCTTGATGATCTGAAATCTCCTTGATGAATCATGATCAACCCTTGATCAAATGATGAATTTTACTTCATATACTTGATGTTGGCAAAAAATCATGAAGTTTGACTTTGGTTTGACCACAGTTGACCTCAGTTTGACTTTTTAACTGCTTTGACTGATTTTGACTTATCTGATCATCTGACTGAGCAAACTTTTGAGAAAAGTCTTGAAACTTGTCATGGGGATTCTTACACACATATAAGATATTATGAAGCTCACTTGAAGTCTTGGAAATCCATTTAGCCTGATTAAAGTCAAAACCCTAGTTTTGGATGCACTGCTTAGGAGGTGCATTGTATGAGGGAATTGTCAACTCTTCTGACTATTTGTGAACTTTGTGAACCTTGTGAACCATCATAAGATGTCTTGTGAACCTTGTGAACCTCATGGGAGGTCTTGTGAACCTTGTGAACCTCATAAAGTGACTTGTAGACTCCATGAACCTCATGAAAGGTCTTGTAAGTATTGTGAATCTTGTGAACCTTGTGAACCTCATAAAGTGACTTGTAGACTCCATGAACCTCATGAAAGGTCTTGTAAATATTGTGAATCTTGTGACCCTTGTGAACCTCATAAAGTGACTTGTAGACTTCAAGAACTTCATGAAAGGTCTTGTGAACCTTGTGAACCTTCTTAGCACACAAAGTCTTGTATTGTGAGGGCAAATTTTGGGGTGCAACAGCTGCCCCTGTTCAATTTTCTGAAACCCGAGGGGTTAGATTGGTATATTTGCCAGTCGTGACCTGGAAGGTTGAAGGGGATTGAACACAAAAGCCCAAAAATTTGCACTCACCGGTGCGTAGAATGATATTGATGATTGGTTGTATATGCTTGAGTGGGCTTAAAGATGTCACTTGGAGAAAAATTCTTTAGGTACATTTCTTGGAGGATAAAGCAGTCCAAAATATGAAGGTAAAGTGATAGCTTTCAAGAGGATAAAGCAGTCCTGAGGTAATAATATGCTTTCAGGAGAATAAAGCAGTCCTGAGGTAATAGTATGCTTTCAGGAGGATACAGCAGTCCTGAGGTAATAATATGCTTTCAGGAGGATACAGCAGTCCTGAGGTAATGGTATGCTTTCAGGAAGATAACAACGTCCTGAGGTAGAGGTGATAGCTTTCAGGAAGATAAACAACGTCCCAAGGAGATAATATGCTTTCAGGAGGATAAAAACGTCCTGAGGAAGTGGTAACCTTTGGGAAGATAACAACGGCCCAAGGAGATAATATGCTTTCAGGAGGATAACAACGTCCTGAGGTAGTAATATGCTTTCAGGAGGATGAAGCAGTCCTGAGGGATTGACAACTTTCAGGAGAATAAAGCAGTCCTGATAGTCACAAGTCTGTTTGCTGGAGAATTAACCTGAAAACAAGGTAGCATTCTATATGGTAGTATTAGTTTATGCATTATGTATGAGTGTATAGTATGATGCACTTAGGTAATGTATCTATGGATATGTATGTTATGGTATGATGTAAATGATGTATGTATGATATGATACTGCCTGAGGCGTCTGGATATCTTCGTATAACAACTGCTGGCCAGGGAAAATAAATCCCGATTCGTTGTTGAAGAATATGAGGAACTTAGTCCCGTCTTGTTTGATAATATATTAGACATAACCTTCCGTCTGCTGGGGATAGCAAGGTACACATAACCTCCCGCCTTCGTTCGATAATAGGGTATATATAACCTCCCGTCTTCATTCTTCGTACTCCTATTGGAAAGTAAATTCCCGAATATCCGTATGAGGATAAAAGAGATGGATATAAATTCCAGGGGAGATGTGACTTTATGAAGATGGATTTGTCCTACTGAGGGTTTGTAGCTATTTTGTAGAGATGAACCGGCGAAACTTCGTTGAGATCCTTCCCTCGTTCGTCCTTAGTAAATACTATTACTGCATTTTCATGCATTTCTGGTAAACATCAATCATATTAAGCATACATGCATTTCTAGTAAACATCAATCATATTCAAAAGCATACATACATTCAAACACAACTAATGGACGTTTCGCTTATGAAATTCTGTGATCAGGTATGAGATGTCCTAAGAGATGTCCCAACACTTGACAGATTTAACCAAAACTTAAATAGCAAGAAAAGTAAACAACACAGAAGTTTGTTAACCCAGTTCAGTGTATAACCACACCTACATCTGGAGGCTACCAAGCCAGGAGGAAATCCACTATAAGTAATATTAATTCTAGACTTAAACCACCCTGTTTAATCTATCACTTAATAACTACCCAATGCAATTTCTACCTAAGACACAACTTAGATAAGAGTACCCTACTCACTCCCCCTCAATCACACAGTGATTTTGTTTACAAGTTTAATGAAATTGAAGTCATACTTCAAACAAAACAGCTTGATCTTACTTCACAGTTTCAATCAAGTCACAAATGCACTTTTGCTTAAAAGCTCATAAAGTGGTACAATAAAACAACCTGCTATTAAAACACTAGACACCCTATTTGGTCTTCTGAAATTCGTACCCAATTCTGTGAGTTTCTGTTGCTTAAATAGGTGTTTGTAATTTGGGCTTTCTGTAGGTCAATCCAGCCCTAATGCGCATGCAGCTTCCACCTTGAATTAGGGTTTGTTACTTCCTAGATTCTAGGTGATTTAGGTCTTCTGTTTTAATCTGAATCCTCAATATAAAACTCCCTACAGATGCGCCTTGTTCTGTTTTTATCCATCATTAATTAATTCCAGATAACTCTCCTTAAATATCTCTGATCAGTTAGTCATTAATTAATTCTGGTAGCAGGTTTGAGATGTCTCAACATCTGTTGGGACATCCTGAAAAACTGAACTTAAGTCATTTACACAATGTCCCAACATCTGGTGTGACATCCTGAATTAAGTTCTTATACTCTGTTTGATAATGTCCCAACATCTGATAGGACATTCTGAACTGAATTCAACATTTCTTGTTGGTCAAAAATTCTGCCAATTCTTAAACATCTACAAACTCCCCCTTTGGCTAATTTTTGGCTAACATCTTTTCTGGTTATCAGAGTGCAGCAGAAGATCTTTTATCAGAGTATAGCATTACTTTTCTGTTGAATCATATTTGAGATTACTCCCCCTCAAACATACATGTATCCAATCTTGTTGCAACAGAAACAAAAACACACTTATTCAGTTCAGAAGCAAACAGATTTTTCATTCTTAATCAAACAGCATTACACATTGTTGTTGGTGTTGTTCTCCCCCTTGTTAGACACAAATTTTGGGGCCAAAGAGACTAAATCTAAATTACAATGCAGCTGTCATACATTTTTCCTCACATACAATGATCACTCAGACTCCTCACTTTCAGTTTCTTCATCATCCTCAGTTTCTTCATCAGAAGCAGCTTTCTGATCACCTTCACTCTCCAGCCTTTGGTTATTTCCTCAAGCTTCTGCTTCCTAGCTTCAAGTTCTTTACAGGTGCTCTTCAGTTCAACAATTAATGCAGCCTTGGAGATTGGAGTCTTGGCAGTTGAAGGACCTGCAGATGTCCCAGAGGGTGCTTCAACATCTGCTGCATGATGACTCAGGAACAGTTTGTAGTGAAAGGCCAGAGGGCTTTCTCTTTTGCAGACTGTGTCCTTCTCAGTGAGGATCCCAGGGTACTGACTTAGCACTATACCACACAGCAATGAAGGAAAAACTATTGGCAGCTTTGTTGCAGATGAGCTAGCATGCTTCAAGGTCTGATCAAATATGTAGGCACCATAATCCAGCTTAGTTTGAGTGCCCACAGCATAAATAAACCTGCCCAAGCCAGTGGATATTGAAGATGTGTGATTGGTAGGCACCCAGTTTGCTGTACCAATCCTGTTCAGCATGGCATATTTTCTTGTCAGCATGCTCACTGAGAGCTTTCCTTTCACTGGCCAAGCCTTGACCTGGTTTGCAGTGATAACCTTGCAGACCTGGTTATCAGTCTTCCCTAGCTCATTTGGACCATCTGTTTCTCTTCCAAGGTATTGGTTGATGATCTGAGGAGAGAACTCTACACACCTACCTCTAACAAAGACTTTTCTAAATTCAGAAGACTTACCATTGGCACAATCTTCCTGAAGATTGACAATAAATTCTTTGACAAGAAGTTCATAGCAGGGAGATAGGTTGGAGACTGTTTTGAACAGACCAGCAGCAGATATGAGGTCAATTAATTCAGTGCACTCAAGTGCATTACTGCTCAGCTCTCTTTCAAGTGCAACCCTTCTTTGGTACACAAACTTCTATCTATTTACACTTAAAACATGATGAAATGAGATGTTGTCCAAAGGAGCTTCTGGAACAGCAGTTGAAGTCCTAGAGGGTGCTGTTTTCTTCTTTGGAGGAGATGTTGGGACATCTGTTTCAACATCTGAGTCTGGAGGAGTGACAGCTTTCCTCTTCTGTGTTTGCACCTTTCTCCATTGTTTGGTAGGACCAAAGACAGCTTTAGCTTTGTCTTTCTTTGGGGCAGCTTGCTTCTTCTCAGGAATTGCATGTCCTGCTTGCATCTTTTCTTTCCTAGTCCTGAGCCTTTTGGTTATGCTAGGTTTTACAGAGGCAATGATCTCTGTATCAGAATCCTGCTCTATATTCACCACAGGAGGAGATTAAGCAGTCTCTTCTTCAGCTGGATGATCAACAGAGATATGCTCTTCAGTTGAGGCTTTGGTCTGATCCTCAGATTCTTCTTCACCACTTTCATTTGAGGCCTTTTTTTGGTCCTCGGATTCTTCTACATCAGCATCAGATGAAGCCTTTTGATCATCTTCAGATGTTTCAACATCTATTGGGACATCCTGTTGATCAGGAGTGTCCTTTGCAGCTTGAGTTTGATGATCTTCTTGTGGAGCTGGCATGGTGTTCAGTGGGATAGATATGCCACTAACCACTCTTTGTTCAGAAAGAATCTTGTTGACTATCTCCTTTATGGAATCATCCACATATTCAGAAGATTTTGGAGGCATGTTTGCTGGTGAAAGAATGCCTTTGATTTTGCTGCAGACTTGATCTTTTGCTCTCTTTGGAGTTCTTGGCTTTTTAGCATGAGGAACACTTCCTCTGATTTCGTCCAAAGGGGTTGACTCCATGGGTACCACAGAGATGGGGGTTGCATGAATCACATCTTCTTTGTTGAGAATTTCTTCAGGAGTGTTAGGGTTTTGAGACATTTTCAAAGAAGATGAATGAGGAGTTTTAGGGTTGATGATTTCTGAAGAACAGCTAGATGATGCAATTCGCTTTTGATAGTATGATGAGAATATGGAAAGCTGAATGCATGTTGTTATTATATAAGTAGCCGTTACATTGAAAATTATTAGGAGAGGAATACTCAAGGTCCTTGACCAGACTGGTGTTGCCATCTGGTGCTTATGCCACACAATGTCATATGACATGTTGGCACATCTCCATAACTTCTAAATCTCACATAAGCAGATTCCCAATTTGCCCCTTAAGTTCTCAAACTGTGTAGCATCCAATGCTTTGGTGAAGATATCAGCCAACTGTAGATTTGTAGCTACATGTTCCAATGAAATCACTTTTTCTTCTACAAGATCTATGATGAAATGATGTCTGATATCAATATGCTTGGTCCTGCTATGTTGGATAGGATTCTTTGAGATGTTAATTGCACTTAAGTTGTCACAGTACAATGTCATGACATCTTGTGGGACATTGTACTCAGTGAGCATTTTCTTCATCCAAACCAACTGAGAACAACTGCTTCCAGCTGCTATATATTCAGCTTCAGCTGTAGATAAGGATACACAATTTTGTTTCTTACTGAACCAAGAAATCAAATTGTTTCCTAGAAAGAAGCATCCTCCTGAAGTGCTTTTTCTGTCATCAGCACTTCCAGCCCAATCAGCATCACAGAAGCCAGTGAGAATTGGTTTGCATCCATGAAAGTACATTATGCCATAGTCACAAGTACCATTAACATATTTAAGAATTCTCTTGACTTGATTGAGATGACTGACTTTTGGATCAGCTTGATATCTTGCACACACACCTACTGCAAAAGCTATGTCTGGTCTGCTAGCAGTCAAATATAACAAGCTTCCAATCATGCTTCTGTATATGCTTTGATCTACATTCTCACCCTGTTCATCTTTAGTCAGCTTTAAATGTGTGGGGGCAGGAGTTCTCTTATGAGTAGCACTGTCCATTCCAAATTTCTTGACTATGTTCTTGGCATACTTGCTTTGGGAAATGAACATGGAGTCTTCCATTTGTTTTATTTGCAGTCCAAGAAAGTAGGTTAATTCTCCTACTAAGCTCATTTCAAATTCAGATTCCATCTGGTTGACAAAATGTTTGACCATCCTATCAGACATCCCACCAAAGACAATGTCATCTACATATATTTGAGCAATCATGACATTTCCTTCTTCATCTTTAACAAACAAGGTTTTGTCAATTCCACCTTTCCTGTATCCTTGCTTGATAAGAAAAGTAGTCAGTCTTTCATACCATGCCCTTGGAGCTTGCTTCAGACCATAAAGAGCCTTCTTTAGTTTGTATACATGATTTGGACAGCTTGGATCAACAAATCCTTTAGGCTGTTCTACATATACCTCTTCATTAAGATAACCATTAAGAAAGGAACTTTTCACATCCATTTGAAATAGCTTGAACTTTAAGATACAAGCAATTCCCAATAGTAGTCTGATTGATTCAAGCCTTGCTACTGGTGCAAAGGTTTCATCAAAGTCTACTCCTTCAATTTGTGTGTATCCTTGAGCTACAAGTCTAGCTTTGTTCTTTGTAACAACTCCTTGCTCATTTGACTTGTTCTTATACACCCATTTAGTTCCAATCACATTTATGTCATCAGGTCTAGGAACAAGGTTCCACACTTCATTCCTTGTGAATTGACCTAATTCCTCTTGCATAGCACAAATCCAGTATTCATCAGTAAGAGCTTCCTTGATGTTTTTAGGTTCTATTTTAGAAACAAAACATGAACCTGAAATCACTTCTCTTGATCTAGTGCTCACACCTCTGTTGGGATCACCAATTATCAAATCTTTGGGATGATCCTTCTGTATTCTGATGGAGGGAGGTTTGCTGGATTGTCCTTGCATCAGTTTGAGTGAAGTCATAATGATCACTCTTTTCTTCAGCTTCAATCTTGATATCAGCAGATGTTCCAACATCTTCTGGGACATCTGTAGGAGCATCATCAATTATCACATTTATAGACTCCATGATAACCTTGGTTCTAGAATTAAATACTCTATATGCTCTGCTGTTTATAGAGTATCCAAGAAAAATCCCTTCATCACTTTTAGGATCCATTTTTCTCCTTTGCTCCCTATCTGCCAGAATATAACAGTTACTTCCAAACACATGGAAGTACTTAACTGTGGGTTTTCTGCCCTTCCAGACTTCATAGATTGTGGACAAAGTTCCTTTCCTTAGAGTAACTCTGTTATGAATGTAACAAGCTGTGTTCATAGCTTCAGCCCAGAAGTACAGAGGTAACTTTTTAGCATGGATCATGGCCCTTGATGATTCTTGAATAGTTCTATTCTTCCTTACAACAATCCCATTCTGTTGAGGTGTGATTGGTGAAGAATATTCATGATTGATTCCTTCTGAAGAGCAGAAATCTAAGAACTTTTGGTTCTCAAATTCTTTTCCATGATCACTTCTTATTCTGATCACACAGCTGGCTTTTTCCCTTTGTATTCTTTGGCATAAGTCTTTGAATACATCAAATACATCAGACTTTTCTTTGATGAAATTTATCCATGTATACCTTGAAAAGTCATCAACCACCACATAGGCATACCTCTTGCCACCAAGGCTCTCAACCTGCATAGGTCCCATAAGATCCATATGCAAAAGTTCCAAAACTTTGGAAGTTGTCAGATGTTGGAGCTTTGGATGGGACATCCTGGTTTGCTTGCCTATTTGACATTCACCACATATTTTGCCATCATCAATCTTCAGTTTAGGAATACCTCTTACAACTTCCATAGATATGATCTTCTTTATGCCTCTGAAATGAAGATGACCTAGTCTTTGGTGCCATAGTTTCACTTCTTCTTCTTTAGCTAAAGAGCAAGTTGAAGTGAGACTGAAGTCTTGAGGTTCCCACATGTAACAGTTGTCTTTAGATCTGGCTCCTCTCATGACAACCTCTTGTTCTTTGTTAGTCACTATGCATTCTGTTTTGGTAAAGTTTACACTGTATCCTTGATCACATAATTGACTTATGCTGATCAGGTTAGCAGTTAAACCTTTAACTAATAGAACATCATCTAGTCTTGGAACATCTTGACAGTCCAAGGTTCCAACTCCCTTGATTTCTCCTTTAGCTCCATCTCCAAAGGTTACATATCTGGATGAATGAGACTTTAAGTCTACTAGCAGATTCTTCAATCCAGTCATGTGTCTTGAACATCCACTATCAAAGTACCAGTCTTCTTTGGCTGATACTCTTAGTGATGTATGTGCTATATATGCAACATTTTTCTTTGACCATTTGAGTTGAGATTTCTTTTGATATCTTTGCCCTGTGTATTGTTCATTAGTAGAGCTCCAAGGTTGTTTGTTGATCTTGTTCTTGGGTATGTAGCTTTGATCAGCATCTGTAAACACCCCAAATTTTCCCTCACCCATTCACACCATGGCTTGTGATCTCCTCATATGCATAAACTCAATCATACCATCTCATATCACATTTTTGATTCACTGCATAGATTATAAGTCATCTGCATCTAGGGTTTGTGATCTGAGCAATCCAAGAGCTTCCTGAGCCACTCCAAAGGCCATCAATCACTTCAAAGGGGTCTATGTGTGTTCAAGCATCATATTATATCTTCTCAAAGTCAAGAATGGCAAAGAATCACAAGAACTAGAAATGGTGTGGATGCAGAGCCAGGTTTAACTGCACAGTTGACCTAAAATTAGGGTTTTGGTTTCAGAGACCATAACTCCAAATTTTTTGGTCATTCTTGTTTCTATTGGTCTCTATATGGTATAGGGAGTATGCATATCAATTTTCATGAAGAAATTCCATGGGGAAGTCATCTGATCAAGGGTTGACTTTTCAGACAAGTCAGTGTAAAATCAGGGCATCTGAGGCCCCCAATGACCCAACCAAGGGGTGATCTTCATCATTTTGAGTGTATATGATCTTTATTTGATCATGGAAGAAGGTTGAAGTTCACAAAATTCAAGAATTACAAGTTTTTGCAAAGTTGACTTTTTAGGGCATGGTTGACTTTTAAAGAATATGTCATCTTATGCCACTTTTCAAGCCTTGCTTTTTGATCCAAAAATGCTTCAAATGAAAAAACTTTGGTCATGAAAGTTGTAGATTAGATCTTTCCCTTTTCAAAAAGTACAAGAACATGACCTAATTCATTTTGGATCAAAAGTTATGGTGTGTCAAAGTTGGCAAAAATCACTAATTTTCAAGATATGCCTCAAATGAGAAACTTGCAAAAACTTTGTACCAAGGCATTTTTGACTTCTAGTTCATATCAAACCAATGTGCAAGCATCATACAAGTTCTAAAAATCAGGTTTGAACCAAAAGATCACATGTTCATGGTTGGCAAAGCAAGAGATTTTCATGAAGTTTCAAAAGTAAGTGAAATTCTGTGATCAGGTATGAGATGTCCTAAGAGATGTCCCAACACTTAATAGGACATTTGACAAATTTAACCAAAACTTAAACAGCAAGAAAAGTAAACAACACAGAAGTTTGTTAACCCAGTTCAATGTATAACCACACCTACATCTGGAGGCTACCAAGCCAGGAGGAAATCCACTATTAATAATATTAATTCTAGACTTAAACCACCCTGTTTAATCTATCACTTAATACTTACACAATGCAATTTCTACCTAAGACTCACTTAGATAAGAGTACCCTACTCACTCCCCCTCAATCACACAATGATCAAGTTTACAAGTTTACAGAAATTGAAGACATCCTTCAAACAATACAGCTTGATCTTACTTAACAGTTTCAATCAAGTCACAAATGCACTTTTGCTTAAAAGCTCATAAAGTGGTACATAAAACAACCTGCTATTAAAAACACTAGACACCCTATTTGGTCTTCTCAAATTCGTGCTCAATTCTATGAGTTTCTGTTGCTTAAATAGGTATCTGAATTTTGGGCTTTCTGTAGAATGATCCAGCCCTAATGTGCAGCAGCTGTCACCTTGAATTTAGGGTTTGTTACCTCCTATATTCTAGGTGCATTAGGTCTTCTGTTTTAATCTGAATCTTCAATATAAAACTCCCTACAGATGCACCTTGTTCTGTTTTTATCCATCATTAATTTATTCCAGATAACTCTCCTTAAATATCTCTGATCTGTTAATCAATAATTAATTCTGGAAGCAGGTCTGAGATGTCTCAACATCTGTTGGGACATCCTGGAAAACTGAACTTAAGTTATTTACATAATGTCCCAACATCTGGTAGGACATCCTGAAATAAGTTCACATACTCTGTTTGTTAATGTCCCAACATCTGATAGGACATTCTGAACTGAATTTAACATTTCTTGTTTGGTCAAAAATTCTGCCAATTCTTAAACATCTACAGTAAGCAAGTTGCAAAATCATCATAACACTTCCATCCACTTGTTGCCTACAATGCTGAACCACTCTAGCCTCTCACTCACACCATGCCGAGCCAGCCCATGCACTTGTACTAGCCTAGAACTTGGCCCATGCTTCTCTTACACAAGAGTGGACTTTTTGCAAAAGTTAACTTACCAATCACAAAAGCACAAGTCACATCATCTGACCAATTGGAGTTGTTTATACTATCCATTTGCTAGCCATTTCATACAAGGAGCCATCCTGAAATAAGCCCTAGCAACACATTCACAAAATCACCCTCTCAAGCAAAACCTTTCGAATTTGTTTCCATAGCTCACAAACACAAAAACCAAGTCCATTGATCAAATCACCTTGCTTCACTGAGCCAAAACCAGCAAGACCTAAGCCTGAAACCAGCAAGAACATCACCTTTCCATTTTTCACTCTCAAAGCAAAAGCTTTCGAATCTCATTGCACAGGCCACAAACACCTGAACAAACTTCATAAACCTTCTCCATTCATCATCCTGGTCATGAAGAACCCTTCACCATTGCCTGAAACAGCCTGAATCACCAACACCATTTTCACCTGAGCTTGAGCAGAAGCTGTGCAAACTCCTCAACCAGCCAACTTAAACTCTTGCTGAGCATCCAGACATCATCAAGGGACCAAGGGGGTTGGTTTGCATCAAAGGAAGAGGGCAGAAAGTTGCAGGATTGAAAGCTTCGAAACTCAGGTAGCTCAAGAACATTTTTTCCAGAAATCTTTTTTTAAGTTCTAAAGTTGTTCTTCATGATTCACTGATTGCTCTGATATCTTTAGTTTTGAAAATGGTGGAAAAATAAGGATGTAATCGTGTTCTGAAACTCCCTGACCTAAAAAATATTTTGTTCGATTCGTGAGTTTGAGGAAATATAAATAAGTTCTAGCTTGGGGTTTTGATCCAGGGGAGTGTGGGAATCATTTCTGTGTTCTTAAATTTCGTTTTAGTTGTGTTTTGAGGATTTTAGGATTTTTCAGGTGGGGTTCCCACCGGAGAAGACGACCGGAGGTCTTCTCCGGTCACCTGAAAATCATTAGGGTTTAATCCCAGTCATTAAGTCCATTTGAATCTCATGCGTTGGATTGGTTGACTGTGTTGACTTCGCGCGCGTGTGTATGGTCCAGATTCACCATTAGAAACCCTAATTGTAATTAATTAATTCATAATTGTGATTAACTCAGTTTGAATATGGGCCACTGGATTGCGCGCGTGGTCAATCTTTCTCTTCCCAGAATGCATCCAGGCCCTCCATTCAGTTGACTTTTCCATTTTCTTTATTTTAATTCATTTATTTCATATTTGTTTTATACAATTTATTAAAAATAGCAAAATTGTTTTAAAAATTATGAAACTTTTTGTCAAGAGTTTCATTAATTTTTAAAACCCAAAAATATTTTTATTTTCATTTTTAGCATTAAAAAAGTATTTTTAAAATATTTAAAAGTTTATTTTTAATTGATTAATGAAATTAATTTATTAAAAATACTTTTAGGTATTTAAAAATCCCCAAAAAATTCATGAAATGTTCTAAGACATTTAGAAACATTGTACAACCTTCAAACCAAATTTCTTTTTTGATCTTGATGCATTTTGAGAATTTTTCATTGATTTAAAATCATTTTTATGCATTAATTTGATCCAAAGTTCCAAAAATCACTTCTGCCTAACCATGAAGAGTTGGACCTTGATTCTTTTTGCATTGCATTGTGTTTAGCATGTAGTATGTGAGATTAAATGGCCTTGATTTGATCTTTCATTTTCAATTTGTTTGGTAATTTTCTTGTTAAGGAACCTTAAAACCCTAGAAAACTTAGAAAAATCATAACTTGAATCTGGTTAAGAGTTGAGACCTCTCCTTTGGGCAGTGGGTTAGTATAGGATTGGGGGTCCTTTGAGTGGCATTTTCAATTTTTTTATCTTAGGGTTTGCTTCTGATTTTGATTTTTGTTTGTTGCATTGTTCATAAACCCTAATTTGGGCTTCCATATGCATCCATCTTGCATTCTCTTGCATAACATGACTTGCCATGACATTTCAAGCATCCATTTGATTCATTTGACATCATAAGACATATTGAAAGCATGTTTGATCATTGTATCATGTATTAGCCATGTTGTATGCCATATGTACTTCATAACTTTCCATGTATGTTCATGTGTTTTAGCTTGCCCCATTTGCATTCATAAGCTTGTATGATTATTTCCATGTGCTGCCTCATGTTTGTAGCATCTCATAGCATCATTAGCATCATGTAATTGCTTCTGGTTTTGTTTCTCACCATGTCATCTCATTCCATTTTGCATTGCATTGCATTTCTTTTCTAACCTTTCAGGTGGTAAGTGACTTTGAGAAGTGAATTTGCCTTCACTTCTCATAACTTCTCTTCATATCCTTCTCTTGCATCCATGCTGCATTTTGTATGTGCTTGAGTTTGAGCTTGCTCATTCTTATTCTCCTTACTCTCTTTCTTCAAGTGACTTGACTTCTTGAATGAAGCAAGTTGCTTTGCTTCTCTTGATCCTTTCATCTGCTTCCTGGTGGTTCCATTGAAGATTTCTCTTGAAAACCTCACAAACCTTAGGAACAACCAAGTATGACAATGATTAGGGTTTTGATTAGTCTCCCCTCTTAGTTTTACCTTTGTGTCTCTCTTGAGTCTTCTCTTCTCACCTCATAATCAGGGACTAAACCCTAAAGGCTTTAAGGCTTTGTGATTAAGCTTATGCCTGCATCCTTATCTTAGGATGGAGTGTATAACTTTAATCCTAAGTGTTAAACCCTTAATGTGTTTAAATCCTTTAATCAATTCATTTAATAATCATCAAGACATCAAGCTTGTAACTTGGGCCTTGCATTAGGGTTCTAATTCTTCCTTAATTGGTTAAGAAGGACTAACCCTAGTGTTAATGGACAAGTCCCCCTCAAGTTGTCTTACAAACCCTAAAATTCACTTCATCATCATATCATTAAATAAAATCCACTTAATCAAAGGCTTGTTTTGTCATGAGTTTAATCCCTAATCATGGATTAAGTTGAGGAGCTTTCCTCAGCTTAAACATTCTCATCTATTATCCTTCTATTAGGATGGTGTAATGAGTCTGTTTAATCCCTGATTATGGCTTAATCTCATTACTCAACACTAAACAAAAACAACAAAAACATCTAAATAATCACAAGTAGGTTAATGATCTTAATCCTACATCAAAGGTGATTAAGTGTGAGAATCTGACTTCACACTTAAGGTATTCTCATTACCCCTAATCAGAGGGAAGATGTGATGAGTTTACTAAATCCATTGGTTTAGGCTTAAGCTCATTAACTTACGACAAATTTTCAAAAGCAATAAAAGACTGAAAACTCAAAAACAAACAATAATCGTCTCCTTCGGGATTCTTTTCTCATCACCTTCACTCACAAACGAGAACTTGCTTTTTCCGTCTAATGCAAGACAATTAGCACCTGAGCCAGACAGGTCATACACTTGAGCATAGACAAGCAAGCAGTTCATCAGTCAATTTATCTTTCAGTCTCTTTGGGTCGAACTACGGTGTTCTGACTTCCTCATTGCACGAGAGGATACGTAGGCATAACTTAACAGTTATCGAACAAAAGTCTCTGTATATTCCCCCTCTTTCCATCTTTATTCTCTTAGCCTCATTATCATGAGCAATTCATTCTCATTCTTACACTGACACATCATTATACATTTCACTTCTTTTACACTGACACCTGTACATCCTTTTCCAGCTCTTTATACACAGATTGCACTGACACTACCCCTTTAAAACACAAATCTTTTAAGCGTGGATCCCGTCGAGTACGGCGGACAATCTGGGTGCTAATACCTTCCCAGGTTGTAACCAACCCCCTTTCTCAGTCTCTCTGGTTCGCAACCGTCTTATCCACCTCTTTCTAGGTCTATGCAGCATTACCTTTCCTCTGGGATAAAAATGCCTAGCTGGCGACTCTATTCATCTCCAGTGAGTTCACGGCTGTGTGTTCTCATTGTCCCTCTCGCCGACCGTTCGCGTCTGTACCTTTATCTGGGCCTGGTCCCACTTATCGGGAGCGACAGCTTGGCGACTCTGCTGGGGACCCTTATATTGCAACCAGGGCTTCTGGTTCTTTTTGTGGGTTCCTCCTAGCGCTTGTTTGATTTGTGTTTACTGGGGTGTTATGTACTATCTGTGCTTGTATATTTATTCTTGATTATTGCTTTATGTACAGTTACTTTATTGCTTTCTTTATAGCTTTGCATATATCATATTGTCATACTGTGCTGGCTGGATCTATTTGTTGCTTTGGTGGGTGGGTGTGCTATTGAGAGTTGAGGTCCTATACCGGGGACCTGAGTGACACCTAGGCTAGAGTGGTTCATATTCTTTCCCATTCCATCTCGGTCTGGTGCGGGAATATGAAACACAGTTCAGATATGGGTTTCTTCTTGAGAACTCTATGTTGCAGATTTCCTGCAATACTAGGGCTATCTGGGAAGCCTGCTAAGTCTGGATGACCTTTTAGTATTGACCTTCAGAAACTGAGGTGAATTAGAGGAGGAAATTTTATGGTTATTGTAAACACTGTACCTCCGGGTCAGAGGTGTTTACACTTCTCATAACTGATCCGAATCTGAGGATCCTTGTTTTAGAACACCACCTGTGAGGGGGTTGGGCTGTTTACAGGTTTGCAGGTACCCTTGGCCTCAACATACCCTGTTACTTTGATTTGATTAAGAATACTCCATGTTGGAACAGTTCTTGTGATTCTAAACCCTGGACATGTGGCTCTTTATTTGAGCCCCCCACCTTGGTTACTGGACTTATGAACCTCCATCTGGTTTTCTTGACACACATGGACTCATATCAGAGCACTTGATCAGATCCAGCTCAGTCACAAACCCCTGCATCATTTGCATACATAATCATTGCATCATTTTGACATTTGCTTATTTGTGTTTCAGGGTATCCATCTTCATTTGGTTTTGGTTTTGACCCCATCTTCAGTATTGACCTATCTTCATCAGCATCTGCTTCAGCTATCAGCTATCTGCTTCAGTCACCTGCATCAGCCAATCAAGTGGCCCATTCTTCAGTGTTATCATCAACACCTGTCTCTACTCATCCTCAACATCATGGCACCTAAAAAGAGTAACATCACCTACCACTTCTTCCAGCCAGAGCTATCTGACATCAGGAGGATTCAGACCCTGATCACTCCAGACCATATACCACTGTTCAGGGAACACTATGGAGATATACTTGATGTGGTTATGGATTTGGACCCTTCACAGAGGAGTTTGATACATACTTGTCTGCAGTTTTATGATCCCCCTCTGAGGTGCTTCACATTTCAGAATTTTCAGTTGGGACCATTGTTGGAGGAATACTCATCATTGGTTGGTGTACCCATCAGGGGTGGGATCCCCTTCAATCCCGAGATGACTTTACCAAGTAATGAGGAGATAGCCAAAGCACTGCATCTGGAACCAGCTCTGATTGGGCAGAATTTGACATCTAAAGCTGGAATCTCTGGTTTTCATCTGGATTTCTTGACTTCTCAAGCTAGTCTGAAGGCCTCCCTGGGGGAGTGGAAAGCAGTCTGTGCTCTGTTGGCCCTTAGCATATATGGGATCTTGCTTTTTGCAGATGAGCCTAGGTTTGTTAGCGAGAGTGCAATCCATCTTTTCATCCTGCAAAACCCAGTGCCCACTTTACTGGGAGATCTTTATTACTCAGCCCACCAAAGGAATGAGAAGCAGAGGGGAAGACTAGTAAGGTGTTGTGCTCCTTTGTTCCATACTTGGCTTCTCAGGCATTTGCCCAAGACAGATGCATTTTTGAATCCTTATCAGCAGAGAAACTGGGCTAGAAGACTCACTGCTCTAACTTCAGCTGATATCAGGTGGTGCACTCAAAGCACCAAGGGCAGGGATATCATCACCAGTTGTGGGCATTTCCCTAATGTACCCCTGATAGGAGTTAAGGGTAGCATTAATTACAACCCTCTACTGTTCAGAAGACAACTGGGCTATGCACTGGTCCACAATCCTAAGGCACAAGACTTGGTTGAGACTCTTTATTGTGAGAACAAGCTTAATTTGGCTATTGTTAGGCAGGCAGCCTGGGCCTGGGATAATGTTCAAACCAAGGGAGTAACCATTCTGGGGAAGTGCAACAATGTGGCATCAGCACAATATTATGAGTGGTCTCGTGCCAGGGCTCAATTCTCTGGAATGCCTTTTACCATGGAGGATATGCCTGGGCCTTCCACAACACCACCTCTAGCAACTATCAGTTTGGAGGAATTTGAGGGTTTGAAAGAGAGAAACGAGAAGTTGACTCAGGCTTTACAGAAGACCCTCCGGGAGAGGGGTGATGGTAGGATGGATATTGAGAGGCTAGAGAAGCTGAGATTGGAGCATCT
Organism: Lathyrus aphaca; assembly: GCA_963966055.1. Classification (NCBI taxonomy): domain Eukaryota; kingdom Viridiplantae; phylum Streptophyta; class Magnoliopsida; order Fabales; family Fabaceae; genus Lathyrus; species Lathyrus aphaca. Next base: position 92,959,077 of record OZ014520.1, read on the forward strand.
GGCTAAAATTGAGAAGTCTGAGGATTACATCAAGAAGTCTAGGGCTGGAGAACAAATTCTGAAAAATGCTTGCAAGGAAGCCCAGTTCCAGAAAGCTAGGACAGACTTGTATCTAAAGGAGAGTCAAGCTAGGTGGGTCAGGATCACCGAAGCTCGTACTCTAGAAGATAAGAGGACTCAAGACAAGATAGAGCAGCTGGAAGCCAGTGCAAAAGAGCAGCAGGAAGCCCTGGCAGCAGCCCAGAGGGAGATAGCAGAACTGAAGATCAGAGCCGGAGTGAAGAGGTCAAAGGACCAAAGTCAACGCAAGAAGCTAACTGCAGCTGTTACTACCCGGAACCTCCTTATTAGGAATCTCACGGAGCGTCCAACTGATCCTGTGACCGAAGCACTTCTCAAGGAAGTTCGGGAGGATGAGTTTGGTCTTGGTGTTTGACTATTTGCTTGTTGTTGCTTTCATTCCATGTACTTTTATTTTCTTGTAATGTATTTTGACCCCTCAGTGGGCTTGTATTTGTAAACAAACTATGTACCATTTGCCTTTTTGTAATATATGTATCAGTTTGTTCAATCCGAGTTTACTTCAAAAGCAACATCAACAGCATCTCCAAGGGTCTGGAAGGGTCAAAACTGAATACCGAGCCGGATACCTTGAAAACAAATAAGCATACTGCATTGCATGCTAACCCTTTGTTTGTTTTGTAGGTTTTTGTTTTGTTATTGCTAATTCTGTTGTGATGTTCAGGAACTATTGCTCGACGCCGGGTATTTCCCCTCAACCGACCACACAGGTATCCAACCCGTAACAACCTTCCGGGCATACAGATGGATCAGATGCAGCAGGACCTTACAGAGGTCAGGAACCAAATGACCAACGAGAGGTTGGAAATGAGGAACCAAATGACACAGTTTATGGAGGTAATGAACAACATGGCTCAAAGCCAGGAGAGGCTCGAGCACTGGTGGAAAGGCAGAATCAGGAAGAACCCCATGTAGGGACTGCTGGGACTAGCAACAATGAGAGGGTCCAACCTCATGTCAATCCCCCAGTCTTTGGACCCCACCTCCATCCAGAGGCCAACATCCCTGTCAATATACAAGGGACTGCCACAGCAGGGAGGGTACTGCAAGAAGACCCCCAAGAAGACCAGTTCACAGTAATGGGAGCCGGGGAAGAAGCTTATGATAGAAGGTTGGATGAGATAGCTGAGAAATTAAGATCCTTGGAGTCTCAAAACTCTTTGGGTTTTGATGTTATGGATATGGGCTTGGTAGATGGGGTCAGGATTCCCCACAAGTTTAAGCCACCATGCTTTGAAAAGTATAATGGGACTTCCTGTCCCCGAACCCATCTACAATCTTTTCTCGGGAGGCTAAAAGCCTATACCATGGACGAGAAGCTGTGGATGTTCTATTTTGAGGATAGCTTGACTGGAGCTTCGAGGGAATGGTATTCCCATCTGACAAGAGCAACTATTAGATGCTGGAAGGACCTGGCAGAGGCCTTCATCAGACAGTATCAGTATAATCTGGATATGGCACCCAACAGGACCCTCCTAATGGGAATGTCACAGTCATCTAGAGAGAGCTTCCGAGAGTATGCTCAAAGATGGAGACAGCTTGCTGCTGCTGTCCAGCCACCTATGTCAGAAAGGGAGATGGCCGATATGTTCATGAACACCCTTCAGGGGACTTACATTGATAGGCTAGCTGCCTTCTCATCTACCAGCTTTGCAGATGTTGTCATAGCCGGGGAGAGAATTGAAAGCCTATTGAAGATGGGAAAGATCTCAGACAACGGTGCAAGCTCATCCAGTAATGCAAGAAAGCCTTTTGCGGGCCCAAGAAGGACTGGTGAGACCAATGCCATCCACACCAACAGGGGCAGGCCCCAATATGTTCATAGATCTGTGGCAGCAGTCACCATTCCTGCTCCAGCTCATCCACAACCAGCCTATCAACCTCCGCAGCAAAACTATCAGCAACAACCTCAGTACCATCAACAGAATCAGTATCCTCCGAGAAATTACAACAACAGCAACACCAATAACAATAACCAGCAAAGGCCATTCCAACAGAGGCCTTCTCAAGCCAACAGGGTGATCGATCCGATCCCTATGCCATATGCTACATTGCTGCCACAACTCCTGAAACTCAACCTAGTTGAGCTAAGGACATTGGCACCTCCAGATCCCAACAGTCTACCTAGGAATTATGACTCCAACGCCAGATGTGCTTTTCATTCAAATGCACCTGGCCACAGTACAGAAAAGTGCAGAGCCTTGCACATGAAGGTACAAGACCTGGTAGACTCAAAAGCTCTGAATTTCGCACCACCACCCAATGTCAACAAAAATCCTATGCCACATCACGGGGGTCCCAGAATCAACGCTATTGAAGAAGACAAGCCGTCGTATTTAATAACCAGTGTGGGTCAAATTCGGACACCGTTGGTAGAAATTAAGGCTCAGCTCCTCGAATGTCAAATGTTCCCAGGGTGTGAGTTAGGGTGTGCTTACTGCAATATTTCAGTAAATGGGTGCGATAACCTGAGGAATGGCATAGACGGTCTCATTCAGAGTGGCCAACTTCAAATCACCACATCATTTCCTACAAATCCAGCAATCCCATTAACAACAGTTCCCGAGTCTTCTACAACTGCAACAACCATTGTTCCAGACAATTCTTCGGTTTCATCAACAAGCACTTCATCTATCATCTCAACTTATCAGCCATCAACAAATGTTCCTTCTACAACTCCAGCACCACTTCATTCTGAAACTCCTACAACAACAACACCCATCCTTCCAACAATGTCTCCTACAACATCAGCAGCAAACAATGAAGATGTCTCCACGGTTACAATTTATTATGATCCCGAAAACAATTCTGCTTACAACTCACAAAGTGCTGCTCCCATCAGAGCACCAGTCACGATATATTATGATCCACAGACTATCACAATTCCTTCCGCAGCTGCAATCAGTCCAGTCACTATCACGGTGCCTGGACCAGTACCTTATGAAAGCAGTAACGCCATCCCCTGGCATTACGGCTCTGACCTGTATTGTGAAGGACAAAGAATCACTTTTGAATCATCAACCCCTGCACCACAAATAGACAATGTGGGAGGAGGCGGAGGCTTCACTCGAAGCGGACGTCTCTTTGCTCCACAAATTCAGAAACCCACTGCCGAAGCAGAAGCTGCTGCCAAGGCAAAAGGGAAAAGCTTGGTACAGGAGGAGCAGATTGTTAAAGAAGCTTTGAAAACACCCTTTGATCAAGAGGTTGATGAGTTCATGAGAATCATCAAGAAAAGTGATTACAAAATAGTGGATCAGCTTCATCAGACGCCTTCCAAGATCTCTATCCTATCATTGCTCATGTGCTCCGAAGCCCATCGGAACGCACTACTCAAAGTCTTGCACGCAGCTTATGTGCCTGAAGAGATCACTGTCAATCAGTTGGAAGCTGTAGTTGGAAATGTTAATGCTAGTCATGGACTAGGGTTCACCAACACTGATTTGACCACGGAAGGCCGCAACCATAACAAGGCATTGCACATAACCATGGAATGTAAAGGTGCTGTCCTTTCCCACGTGCTGGTAGACACAGGGTCATCCCTCAATGTCTTACCTAAAAAGGCCCTGGTGAAGCTAGAATATGACGGATTGGCGTTAAGACCCAGCAACCTGGTGGTGAGAGCCTTTGATGGTTCAAAGAGATCGGTTCTGGGAGAGATTGAGTTGCCTGTAACGATTGGCCCACAAACTTTCAAAACGACCTTCTACGTGATGGATATACAGCCTGCCTACAGCTGTCTATTGGGTAGACCATGGATTCACGCCGCTGGCGCCGTGACCTCAACCCTACACCAGAAGTTAAAATTCGAGTGGGAGGGTCAAGTCGTTACTATCTGTGGAGAGGAGGATATTTTTGTTAGCCACCTGGCTACCTACAAATACATTGAGATGGATGGGGAGATCCACGAAACAATGAGTCAAGGGTTTGAGGCCTTGAACGTAAACGAAACATCTGCTGTACCTGGAACTTCAATGACATCATACCAACAAGCCCGGAAGGTTGTTGAGGAAGGAAGTGCCCAAGGCTGGGGCAAATTGTTACCGGTGGAGAAGAAAGAGGATAGATTTGGGTTGGGTTACAAACCAACTCAACAAGATCAAGCAGCGGCTGCAAAAGAGCCCAACTTTGTTAGTGGGGGGATGCTCACCCCTGATGCTGTCAACAATCTGGAAGACGAGGATGAAGGAGACCGCAACCTGGAAAGCTGGATTCGTCCAAAGATCCCGGGGAGCAGTATCTCGAACTGGTCTTCCCAGGAAATTATAAGAGTTACTCATGCAGAGTAATTATTATTTCCTGTATTTTTATAGCATGCATCAAAGTATTGCATCTTGCCCAAGATGACAAGACTCATTTTGTAATCGGGCCATCTATACTTTTTGTGCAACAAGATTAACCAATGAAATATCAGACATCTTTTTGCAAATGAGTCCTTTTCTTTTCCGCTCACTGTTTTTCCATTTTTCTTTTTGTACAAAAAATAAATGGCGATGTTTTCAAAATGACAACTTTACTTCACTTTTCTAAACAAGATTAAAATCAATCACTGAAATGAACAAACTGAACCCTTGCAGAGAGTGCCTTCCTGACAGCACCGACAACAGCACGGCTACGACTTCGTATGACTTTGACAATCCGATCAATCAAGCCGATGAAGGGGTTGAAGAAGAATATGAGCTTCCTGAAGAGCTAGCCAGGTTGTTAAGACAAGAGGAAAAGGTTATCACTCCTCACCAGGAGGAGGTTGAAGTGATCAATCTTGGTACAGATGAAGACGTGAAAGAAGTTAAAATCGGGGCCTGCCTGCAAGACTCAGTGAAGAGACAACTGATTGACCTGCTTCAAGAGTATGTGGACGTGTTCGCTTGGTCTTATCAAGATATGCCAGGGTTGGATACCGACATTGTTGTGCACAAGCTGCCTTTGAGAGAAGAGTGTCCACCGGTCAAACAGAAACTGCGCCGTACTCGTCCAGACATGGCTATGAAAATCAAGGAAGAGGTACAAAAGCAATGGGACGCCGGGTTCCTTGCTGTGACTAGCTATCCGCCGTGGGTTGATAACATAGTACCTGTGCCTAAGAAAGACGGAAAGGTAAGGATGTGTGTTGACTATCGGGATCTGAACAGAGCCAGCCCGAAAGATGATTTCCCTTTACCTCACATTGATGTATTGGTGGATAATACGTCTCAGTTCTCGGTATTCTCCTTCATGGACAGATTTTCAGGATATAATCAGATCAAAATGTCACCTGAAGACATGGAGAAGACAACCTTCATCACACCCTGGGGCACGTTCTGCTACAAGGTAATGCCATTTGGGCTCAAGAATGCCGGTGCGACGTATCAACGGGCTATGGTAACATTATTCCACGATATGATCCATAAAGAAATTGAATGTTATGTGGATGACATGATTGCCAAGTCCCTTACTGAGGAAGATCACCTGGTAAACCTGCTAAAGCTGTTCAAGCGTCTGAGGAAGTACCAACTGAAGTTGAACCCCAACAAATGCACATTCGGGGTGCGATCGGGTAAGTTGCTGGGATTTATTGTAAGCGAGAAAGGGATTGAAGTTGACCCTGATAAAGTCAAAGCTATTCAAGAAATGCCTGCACCGAAGACAGAGAAAGAAGTTCGAGGGTTCTTAGGTCGATTGAACTACATCTCACGGTTCATATCCCACCTTACAGCAACCTGTGAACCCTTGTTCAAATTGTTAAGAAAAGAACAAACGGTCAGGTGGAATGAAGACTGCCAGAAGGCTTTTGACAAGATCAAGGAGTACTTACAAGAACCTCCAATCCTTATGCCTCCAGTTGAAGGAAGACCTCTGATAATGTACCTGACAGTATTAGAGGAGTCGATGGGGTGTGTGTTGGGCCAGCATGACGAGTCTGGTCGAAAAGAGTATGCAATATACTACCTAAGCAAAAAGTTTACCGACTGTGAACAACGTTATTCACTGCTCGAGAAAACTTGTTGTGCTTTAGCGTGGGCTGCTCGCCGACTGAGACAGTATATGTTGACCCACACTACCTTGTTGATCTCAAAAATGGACCCAGTTAAGTACATATTTGAGAAGCCAGCACTTACCGGACGGGTTGCAAGATGGCAAATGATCCTTACAGAATATGACATCCAGTACACTTCTCAGAAACCCATCAAGGGCAGTGTATTGTCTGAATATCTTGCTGAGCAACCTATTGATGATTACCAGCCTATGAGGTTTGACTTCCCTGATGAAGACATCATGTTCATAAAAGCAAAAGATCATGAAGAGCCTGTTCACACTGAAGGGCCTGACCCGGAAGAAGAATGGACTATGATGTTTGATGGGGCTGTTAACATGAATGGTCGTGGTGTTGGTGCAGTACTCATTACACCTAAGGGAGTTCACATGCCTTTCTCGGCAAAACTCACTTTCAACTGCACTAACAACGAAGCTGAATACGAAGCTTGCATTATGGGTCTTGAGGAAGCCATTGACCTCAGGATCAAGACATTGACCGTATTCGGAGATTCAGCTTTGGTAATCAATCAAACCAATGGCAAATGGTACACCCACCAGGATCATCTGATACCTTACAGGGATTATACAAGGAGGTTGTTTACTTTCTTTACAACAGTCAAGCTTGAGTATATCCCTCGGGACGAGAATCAGTTTGCAGATGCCCTGGCTACCATTTCGTCCATGATCAAAGTTCAGGCTGCCAACTTTGTACCTCAGATTTCAGTGTCCAGACTTGACAGACCAGCATATGTGTTTGCAGCAGATGTTGTTAAAGATAGTAAGCTTTGGTTCCATGACATTAAATGCTTCTTGGAGGATCAAACATACCCACCTGGGGCATCTTCCAATGATAAGAAGACTTTGAGAAGGCTTGCTGGTAGTTTCTTTCTGAACACTGATGGGTCTTTATACAAAAGGAACTTTGATATGGTACTCCTCAGATGTGTTGATAAGACAGAAGCAGACTTGTTGATGCATGAAGTGCACGAAGGATCCTTTGGTACCCATGCAGGAGGGCATGCCATGGCTAAGAAATTGTTAAGATCAGGTTATTACTGGATCACAATGGATGCAGATTGTTGTGCTTATGCCAGAAGGTGCCATAAATGCCAGATTTATGCAGATAAGGTGCATGTGCCTCCAAATCCTTTGAACATAATGTCTTCACCATGGCCCTTTGCTATGTGGGGCATTGATATGATCGGCAAGATTGAGCCAACTGCTTCAAATGGCCACAGATTCATCTTGGTCGCCATTGATTACTTCACCAAGTGGGTCGAAGCAGCCTCATATGCAAATGTTACAAGACAAGTGGTAGCCAGATTTCTGAAGAGAGATATCATCTGTCGATACGGAGTTCCCGAGCGAATCATTACTGACAATGGTTCTAATTTAAACAACAAAATGATGGCTGAGTTATGCCGGGACTTCAAAATCCAACACCACAATTCTTCTCCTTACAGGCCAAAGATGAATGGCGCTGTTGAGGCGGCTAACAAGAATATTAAGAAGATTGTGCAGAAGATGGTAGTCACCTACAAAGACTGGCATGAAATGCTACCTTTCGCCTTGCATGGGTACCGCACATCAATCAAAACATCCACTGGGGCAACACCGTATCAGCTTGTGTATGGTATGGAAGCAGTCCTACCTGTCGAAGTTGAATTACCCTCCCTACGGGTATTGATGGATGTTAAGCTGAACGAAGCAGAATGGGTTCGGGCCCGATACGAACAACTGAGTCTGATCGAAGAGAAAAGATTGGCTGCAATCTGTCATGGGCAGTTATATCAGAAGAGAATGAAGAAAGCCTTCGATCAGAAAGTCAGGCACCGAGAGTACCAAGTAGGAGATCTTGTGCTGAAGAGAATCCTCCCTCCTCATACAGACCATAGGGGCAAATGGACTCCAAATTATGAAGGACCATTTGTGGTAAAGAAAGTTTTTTCCGGTGGAGCACTGATGCTCAGCACCATGGACGGTGAAGATTTCCCGTCCCCTGTGAATTCAGATGCAGTTAAAAAATACTTCGCATAAAAATGACCCGCTGGACACAAAAACAGAATGTAAGTCCAGGCAAAAATAGGGCATCCCGGCGAGTCAAAAACAGAATAAAAGACTCGGGCAAAAATAAGGGAAAATAAACAAAAGAATGTACACCCGCTGAGTTGAAAAGCCACATCGGACAACTCAGGCAAAAATGGGTATCCCGATGGATTGAAAACCCGAAAGGGAGGTCCATGCAAAATAAGGGAATAAGCGAATGACTGCATTTTGAATTCGTCTGTATCATCTACAACTCGGTAAGCTTCGAAAGGATCAAGCTTCAATCGGAATCAGCCTTCTTCAGAAAGCAAGATGAGAAGAACGTCAAAAGTCATACGAGTCATAGCAAGAGAGGAAGCTCCTCAAAGCGTCATCAACATTGCCAGCATTTTGTTTCTCAATTTGTAACAATCTCCTCATTTCAGGGGATATGTTCCTTTGTCTGTATCTCGCCAATTCAAGGCATATGGATTAATAAAATCAGATTTTCAGTCATGTCTCGTCTTGTACATTTTTATCTTTGCAAAAAAAAAAATGTCTGATGTCTTAAGAAAAACTGATTGCATAAAACACAGATGTTTATTTTCAAAGGAAAAGCGTGCTTACAGGAAACATACTTACTCTCGGAAGTATCTAATTCCTATGACGGAATCCAGTGAGGGATACCTCGGGATTATCTTGTGCGTTTCTCTATCTTTTTCAGGATTGCAGGTATCCAGAACGCAACTTGGGGCACGTAAGCTTCATCCCAGCAAGTGGGCAAATCAACACTCAATCTTAGCACCCGAAGTGCCATCTCCCCAGCTGAGTTGCCTCTCATGACTTCCCCCAGCTGAGCTGCCACTTGCTACTGCTCCCAGCCGAGTTGCCATTTCATCCTCAGCCGAGTACAAAAGTTAGGGAACCATCCCCCCACAGAGCTTCAGCCTCTATCCAGAAGGGCGACGCACGAAGGAATCACAACAGAGTGACGAAAGCTTCTACAAACCCCGGCTGGGTCTCTCATTTATTGGAATAGGTCTATCACTGACCCATTTCCCCAAGCAGATACATCTCATCAAATCTACCAATGATCTCATCCCCAGCTGGGATGTCTACTTCAAACAGATCGATCGAAGATCTTCGCAGCAACAGGACCCGGATCCCGGTTCGGTATCTTTGCACAATCATAGCATTCGCATCATATTCACCCACGAAGCGTAGCATTCCGTTTTAATACGGAGCATTACGGCAAAAATCAAACACATAGCATAATCATAAGCCATGTTTTGAACCAACGCTTGTTAATAATAACCATCCGTCAATATACGGAATACTTTCCCTAAAATCCCCAGCGGAGATTCCCCGGCAAAACAGTTACCTCACATTCGCAAGCACCAGTACATATATACAATCCTTTGACACCCGTCTGTGTCATATCCTCAGCACAGTCATCTATACTTTGTATATCAGATACTTGTTTATATTACACTCTTCTCCTTTTGACACTCGTCCGTGTCGCTCTCTCAGCAGTCAAATACTCATCTATACACCAATCACGATACTCGTCCGTATCTTGTATATACCACTTATATATCCCCTCAGATTCAACACTAGTCCTTGTTCTTTGTTAACTCGTTGGTACTCGTCCATACCATCATCTCAGAACATGCGTCGAGAGTTTGTTTCTACATGATACTCGTCCGTATCATAGTCTTAAGGATGCTCGTCCGCATCTTTAATCCATACACTGTGTCAAACACTTTTGTCTTCTTGAATATAGATACTCGCCTGTGTCTACTATCCCCCAGAAGACTCCTCTCAGATTCAACACTCGTCCGTGTTCTCTGTTAACCAGTTGATACTCGTCCGTATCATCATCTTTGAACACGTGTCAGCATTTGTTTCTACCCGATACTCGTCCGTATCGTAGTCTTAAGGATGCTCGTCCACATCTTTAATCTATACACAACATCCAAACACTTATACCTTTTGTTTCTTGGATGTAAACACTCGTCCGTGTTTACCATTCCCCAGTAGATTGCCAACAAAGAAAATTTCTTTTTATCTGACACTCGTCCTGTGTCATGATAAACCTTGAGAGCAGCCGTACCCTGTTAGGTGGTCGTCTTCCACCTCTTGATGGTCGTCCTCCATCATGCTCATCCGATGGCCGTCCCCATCGTTGATTTTCTATCCGACATTCATCCTATGTCGTGATATTTAGCAGCCGTCCCCTGCTAGGTGGTCGTCCTCCACCTTTTGATGATCGTCCTTCATCATTTTATCCAATGGCCGTCCCCATTGTTGATTTTGGTTATCTGACATTCGTCCTATGTCATGACAAACCTTGAGAGCAGCCGTCCCCTGCTAGGTGGTCGTCCTCCACCTCTTGATGGTCGTCCTCCATCATGCTCGTCCGATGGCCGACCCCATCGTTGACCTTTTATCCGGCATTCGCCCTATGTCGCGATATTTTCGGCAGCCGTACCCTGCCAGGTGGTCGTCCTCCACCTTAGATGACCGTCCCTCATCTCAGCCCAACAGAGCAGCCGTCCCCTGCTAGGTGATCGTCCTTCACCTTTGATGACCGTACCTCATCATCTGTTTATTTCATTTATTCTTTAACCCGATGGCCGTCCCCGTCGTGGTCCCTTTTCTTTTTAGCTCGGTGGCCGTCCCCATCGTTGATTACTTTACCTTTATGAACTTGATGGCCGTCCCCGTCACGCTTCATCAATCCCTAGAGAATTTTATAGCTTTATCTTGATGGCCGTCCCCATCATAATTCTTTTTTATCCCCAGCTAGTCGGCCGTCCCCGTCTTGGCTTTATCTCCCGCATCTTCCCCAGCTAGTCGGCCGTCCCCATCTTTCTTTTATCCCCAGCATGTCGGCCGTCCCCGTCATTGCTTTATTTTCCGCACTTTTCCCAGCATGTCGGCCGTCCCCGTCATTGCTCTTTACCCAGCAAGTCGTCCTCTGCTCGACGGTCGTCCTCCGTCTCCCACACTTTACAATATACTTTATTTTCCTTTACAATCTATATCCCTTTTCTTCTTCATTCTGTGAGTGCAAATTTTGGACTGTCTTTGGTATTCAACCACAAGTTATCTTGTTTGCCTGTTAAGCCGCTGCTTACATCCTGCACAGCTAACTCATGTTTGAATAGGGGCAGCTGTAAACACCCCAAATTTTCCCTCACCCATTCACACCATGGCTTGTGATCTCCTCATATGCATAAACTCAATCATACCATCTCATATCACATTTTTGATTCACTGCATAGATTCTAAGTCATCTGCATCTAGGGTTTGTGATCTGAGCAATCCAAGAGCTTCCTGAGCCACTCCAAAGGACATCAATCACTTAAAAGGGGTCTATGTGTGTTCAAGCATCATATTATATCTTCTCAAAGTCAAGAATGGCAAAGAATCAAAAGAACTGGAAATGGTGTGGATGCAGAGCCAGGTTTAACTGCACAGTTGACCTAAAATTAGGGTTTTGGTTTCAGAGACCATAACTCCAAATTTTTTGGTCATTCTTGTTTCTATTGGTCTCTATATGGTATAGGGAGTATGCATATCAATTTTCATGAAGAAATTCCATGGGGAAGTCATCTGATCAAGGGTTGACTTTTCAGACAAGTCAGTGTAAAATCAGGGCATCTGAGGCCCCCAATGACCCAACCAAGGGGTGATCTTCATCATTTTGAGTGTATATGATCTTTATTTGATCATGGAAGAAGGTTGAAGTTCACAAAATTCAAGAATTACAAGTTTTTGCAAAGTTGACTTTTTAGGGCATGGTTGACTTTTAAAGAATATGTCATCTTATGCCACTTTTCAAGCCTTGCTTTTTGATCCAAAAATGCTTCAAATGAAAAAACTTTGGTCATGAAAGTTGTAGATTAGATCTTTCCCTTTTCAAAAAGTACAAGAACATGACCTAATTCATTTTGGATCAAAAGTTATGGTGTGTCAAAGTTGGCAAAAATCACTAATTTTCAAGATATGCCTCAAATGAGAAACTTGCAAAAACTTTGTACCAAGGCATTTTTGACTTCTAGTTCATATCAAACCAATGTGCAAGCATCATACAAGTTCTAAAAATCAGGTTTGAACCAAAAGATCACATGTTCATGGTTGGCAAAGCAAGAGATTTTCATGAAGTTTCAAAAGTAAGCAAGTTGCAAAATCATCATAACACTTCCAACCACTTGTTGCCTACAATGCTGAACCACTCTAGCCTCTCACTCACACCATGCCGCGCCAGCCCATGCACTTGTACTAGCCTAGAACTTGGCCCATGCTTCTCTTACACAAGAGTGGACTTTTTGCAAAAGTTAACTTACCAATCACAAAAGCACAAGTCACATCATCTGACCAATTGGAGTTGTTTATACTATCCATTTGCTAGCCATTTCATACAAGGAGCCAGCCTTAAATAAGCCCTAGCAACACATTCACAAAATCACCCTCTCAAGCAAAACCTTTCGAATTTGTTTCCATAGCTCACAAACACAAAAACCAAGTCCATTGATCAAATCACCTTGCTTCACTGAGCCAAAACCAGCAAGACCTAAGCCTGAAATCAGCAAGAACATCACCTTTCCATTTTTCACTCTCAAAGCAAAAGCTTTCGAATCTCATTGCACAGGCCACAAACACCTGAACAAACTTCATAAACCTTCTCCATTCATCATCCTGGTCATGAAGAACCCTTCACCATTGCCTGAAACAGCCTGAATCACCAACACCATTTTCACCTGAGCTTGAGCAGAAGCTGTGCAAACTCCTCAACCAGCCAACTTAAACTCTTGCTGAGCATCCAGACATCATCAAGGGACCAAGGGGGTTGGTTTGCATCAAAGGAAGAGGGCAGAAAGTTGCAGGATTGAAAGCTTCGAAACTCAGGTAGCTCAAGAACATTTTTTCCAGAAATCTTTTTTTAAGTTCTAAAGTTGTTCTTCATGATTCACTGATTGCTCTGATATCTTTAGTTTTGAAAATGGTGGAAAAATAAGGATGTAATCGTGTTCTGAAACTCCCTGACCTAAAAAATATTTTGTTCGATTCGTGAGTTTGAGGAAATATAAATAAGTTCTAGCTTGGGGTTTTGATCCAGGGGAGTGTGGGAATCATTTCTGTGTTCTTAAATTTCGTTTTAGTTGTGTTTTGAGGATTTTAGGATTTTTCAGGTGGGGTTCCCACCGGAGAAGACGACCGGAGGTCTTCTCCGGTCTCCTGAAAATCATTAGGGTTTAATCCCAGTCATTAAGTCCATTTGAATCTCATGCGTTGGATTGGTTGACTGTGTTGACTTCGCGCGCGTGTGTATGGTCCAGATTCACCATTAGAAACCCTAATTGTAATTAATTAATTCATAATTGTGATTAACTCAGTTTGAATATGGGCCACTGGATTGCGCGCGTGGTCAATCTTTCTCTTCCCAGAATGCATCCAGGCCCTCCATTCAGTTGACTTTTCCATTTTCTTTATTTTAATTCATTTATTTCATATTTGTTTTATACAATTTATTAAAAACAGCAAAATTGTTTTAAAAATTATGAAACTTTTTGTCAAGAGTTTCATTAATTTTTAAAACCCAAAAATATTTTTATTTTCATTTTTAGCATTAAAAAAGTATTTTTAAAATATTTAAAAGTTTATTTTTAATTGATTAATGAAATTAATTTATTAAAAATACTTTTAGGTATTTAAAAATCACCAAAAAATTCATGAAATGTTCTAAGACATTTAGAAACATTGTCCAACCTTCAAACCAAATTTCTTTTTTGATCTTGATGCATTTTGAGAATTTTTCATTGATTTAAAATCATTTTTATGCATTAATTTGATCCAAAGTTCCAAAAATCACTTCTGCCTAACCATGAAGAGTTGGACCTGATTCTTTTTGCATTGCATTGTGTTTAGCATGTAGTATGTGAGATTAAATGGCCTTGATTTGATCTTTCATTTTCAATTTGTTTGGTAATTTTCTTGTTAAGGAACCTTAAAACCCTAGAAAACTTAGAAAAATTATAACTTGAATCTGGTTAAGAGTTGAGACCTCTCCTTTGGGCAGTGGGTTAGTATAGGATTGGGGGTCCTTTGAGTGGCATTTTCAATTTTTTTATCTTAGGGTTTGCTTCTTATTTTGATTTTTGTTTGTTGCATTGTTCATAAACCCTAATTTGGGCTTCCATATGCATCCATCTTGCATTCTCTTGCATAACATGACTTGCCATGACATTTCAAGCATCCATTTGATTCATTTGACATCATAAGACATATTGAAAGCATGTTTGATCATTGTATCATGTATTAGCCATGTTGTATGCCATATGTACTTCATAACTTTCCATGTATGTTCATGTGTTTTAGCTTGCCCCATTTGCATTCATAAGCTTGTATGATTATTTCCATGTGCTGCCTCATGTTTGTAGCATCTCATAGCATCATTAGCATCATGTAATTGCTTCTGGTTTTGTTTCTCACCATGTCATCTCATTCCATTTTGCATTGCATTGCATTTCTTTTCTAACCTTTCAGGTGGTAAGTGACTTTGAGAAGTGAATTTGCCTTCACTTCTCATAACTTCTCTTCATCTCCTTCTCTTGCATCCATGCTGCATTTTGTATGTGCTTGAGTTTGAGCTTGCTCATTCTTATTCTCCTTACTCTCTTTCTTCAAGTGACTTGACTTCTTGAATGAAGCAAGTTGCTTTGCTTCTCTTGATCCTTTCATCTGCTTCCTGGTGGTTCCATTGAAGATTTCTCTTGAAAACCTCACAAACCTTAGGAACAACCAAGTATGACAATGATTAGGGTTTTGATTAGTCTCCCCTCTTAGTTTTACCTTTGTGTCTCTCTTGAGTCTTCTCTTCTCACCTCATAATCAGGGACTAAACCCTAAAGGCTTTAAGGCTTTGTGATTAAGCTTATGCCTGCATCCTTATCTTAGGATGGAGTGTATAACTTTAATCCTAAGTGTTAAACCCTTAATGTGTTTAAATCCTTTAATCAATTCATTTAATAATCATCAAGACATCAAGCTTGTAACTTGGGCCTTGCATTAGGGTTCTAATTCTTCCTTAATTGGTTAAGAAGGACTAACCCTAGTGTTAATGGACAAGTCCCCCTCAAGTTGTCTTACAAACCCTAAAATTCACTTCATCATCATATCATTAAATAAAATCCACTTAATCAAAGGCTTGTTTTGTCATGAGTTTAATCCCTAATCATGGATTAAGTTGAGGAGCTTTCCTCAGCTTAAACATTCTCATCTATTATCCTTCTATTAGGATGGTGTAATGAGTCTGTTTAATCCCTGATTATGGCTTAATCTCATTACTCAACACTAAACAAAAACAACAAAAACATCTAAATAATCACAAGTAGGTTAATGATCTTAATCCTACATCAAAGGTGATTAAGTGTGAGAATCTGACTTCACACTTAAGGTATTCTCATTACCCCTAATCAGAGGGAAGATGTGATGAGTTTACTAAATCCATTGGTTTAGGCTTAAGCTCATTAACTTACGACAAATTTTCAAAAGCAATAAAAGACTGAAAACTCAAAAACAAACAATAATCGTCTCCTTCGGGATTCTTTTCTCATCACCTTCACTCACAAACGAGAACTTGATTTTTCCGTCTAATGCAAGATAGTTAGCACCTGAGCCAGACAGGTCATACACTTGAGCATAGACAAGCAAGCAATTCATCAGTCAATTTATCTTTCAGTCTCTTTGGGTCGAACTACGGTGTTCTGACTTCCTCATTGCACGAGAGGATACGTAGGCATAACTTAACAGTTATCGAACAAAAGTCTCTGTATATTCCCCCTCTTTCCATCTTTATTCTCTTAGCCTCATTATCATGAGCAATTCATTCTCATTCTTACACTGACACATCATTATACATTTCACTTCTTTTACACTGACACCTGTACATCCTTTTCCAGCTCTTTATACACAGATTGCACTGACACTACCCCTTTAAAACACAAATCTTTTAAGCGTGGATCCCGTCGAGTACGGCGGACAATCTGGGTGCAAATACCTTCCCAGGTTGTAACCAACCCCCTTTCTCAGTCTCTCTGGTTCACAACCGTCTTATCCACCTCTTTCTAGGTCTATGCAGCATTACCTTTCCTCTGGGATAAAAATGCCTAGCTGGCGACTCTATTCATCTCCAGTGAGTTCACGGCTGTGTGTTCTCATTGTCCCTCTCGCCGACCGTTCGCGTCTGTACCTTTATCTGGGCCTGGTCCCACTTATCGGGAGCGACAACATCAAGACTAGATTTTGGTCTCCATACCTTCTTTATGACCTCTGTCTTCTGCTTAGGAAGTTGCTGATTTCTTTGATGTCTATGCAGCACTTTCTTGGTAACTTCTATCTTCTACTTAGGAGGTTGCTGATACATCTGATTTGGATATCCATGCAGCTTATAACAATGAGGTTTGATATGTCCAAATCTTCCACAATGATGACATCTCCATTTTTGATACTTCTTCTTCATTTTGTTCTTTTCAGAATGTTGAGACATCTGTTGGAACATTATGTTTGACTTTGTGTTCTTTTCCTGATGTTGAAGCATCTGTTGGGACATCTTGTTTGACTGTATGGATTTTGAAGTAGTTTTGCTAGAGCTAGCTTCATCTTTATGTACTCTGTTAAATCCCAGTCCACTTTTATCCCCTGAATGCTTATTGTTGTTGAGAATAACATCCAGTGTATTTGAGCTGCTGTTCAACATTCTAACAGATTTGGACATGTGTTCCAACTTGGAGTTGAGAAGACTTACTTCACTTTTCAAGGTGTTAATGATCTCTTGATCACTTGCTTTTTCATCTTCTAGTGCCTCATTCTGCTTCTTTAGCTTTATAACCTCACTGCATAATTCAGTGCTTCTTTTGTATAGATCTTTGAATGCTTGCTCAAGTTCTTCAAAAGTAAGCTCCCCATCACTGGATTCACTTTCAGATTCACATAATCCAGCTAGAGCAGTGATATGCTTAGCTGATTCTTCTTCTGAATCACCTCCTGAGTCTTCATCAGACCAGGTTACAGAGAGTCCTTTCTTTTGCCTTTTTAAGAAGGTAGGACATTCATTCTTGATGTGTCCATATCCTTCACATCCATGGCATTTAATTTTTTCTTGACTGGTCTTTTCATCATAATTTGACCTTCTGTTAGCATCATAAGGTCTTTTGTTCTCAGAAGAGTTTGTGTATCTTCCACTGGATTTGAATTTGCCTTCCATCCCTCTGAGAATCTTTTTGAATTGTCTTCCAAGCATAGCAATGTTGTCTGATAAGCTTTCACCAGTTTCTGGTTTATCATCTTCTTCTTCATCAGTATTTGTCACCAAGGCTATGCTTTTGTTCTTCTTTACATTTGTGTCATTCATTCCCATCTCAAATGTTTGAAGGGAACCAATGAGCTCTTCAACTTTCATTTTGCATATGTCTTGAGCTTCTTCTATTGCTGTGACTTTCATATCAAATCTTTTTGGCAAAGATCTGAGAATCTTTCTTACAAACTTTTCATCAGTCATCTTTTCTCCCAAGGCTCCAGAAGTATTGGCTATATCTAAGATGTTCATGTAGAATTCATGAATTGTTTCATCTTCCTTCATTCTCAAGTTTTCAAACTTGGTGGTGAGAATTTGAAGTCTTGACATTTTTACCTTTGATGTTCCTTCATGAGTTATTTTGAGAGTGTCCCAAACATCTTTGGCCAGCTCACAGTGATGCACAAGTCTAAAGATGTTTCTATCAATGCCATTGAATAAAGCATTTAAGGCCTTTGAGTTGCCTAGTGCTAAATCTTCTTCCTCCTTACTCCATTCTTCTTCAGGTTTCAGCACTTTTGATCCATCTTTGGTGTCTTGGACAGGATGATCCCATCCAATGTTGACTACTCTCCATGCCCTGTTGTCAAGTGATCTTAAGAATGCAATCATTCTTGGCTTCCAGTAGTCATAATTAGATCCATCCAGTATAGGTGGTCTATTTACTGATCCTATATCTCTGTCCATGTTTCCAGAATTTGTATTCCCTAGATCTCACCCAGTATAAACAGGCAGGGTGCCTGCTCTGATGCCAATTGAAATTCTGTGATCAGGTATGAGATGTCCTAAGAGATGTCCCAACACTTGACAGATTTAACCAAAACTTAAATAGCAAGAAAAGTAAACAACACAGAAGTTTGTTAACCCAGTTCAGTGTATAACCACACCTACATCTGGAGGCTACCAAGCCAGGAGGAAATCCACTATAAGTAATATTAATTCTAGACTTAAACCACCCTGTTTAATCTATCACTTAATAACTACCCAATGCAATTTCTACCTAAGACACAACTTAGATAAGAGTACCCTACTCACTCCCCCTCAATCACACAATGATTTTGTTTACAAGTTTAATGAAATTGAAGTCATACTTCAAACAAAACAGCTTGATCTTACTTCACAGTTTCAATCAAGTCACAAATGCACTTTTGCTTAAAAGCTCATAAAGTGGTACAATAAAATAACCTGCTATTAAAACACTAGACACCCTATTTGGTCTTCTGAAATTCGTACCCAATTCTGTGAGTTTCTGTTGCTTAAATAGGTGTTTGTAATTTGGGCTTTCTGTAGGTCAATCCAGCCCTAATGCGCATGCAGCTTCCACCTTGAATTAGGGTTTGTTACTTCCTAGATTTTAGGTGATTTAGGTCTTCTGTTTTAATCTGAATCCTCAATATAAAACTCCCTACAGATGCGCCTTGTTCTGTTTTTATCCATCATTAATTAATTCCAGATAACTCTCCTTAAATATCTCTGATCAGTTAGTCATTAATTAATTCTGGTAGCAGGTTTGAGATGTCTCAACATCTGTTGGGACATCCTGAAAAACTGAACTTAAGTCATTTACACAATGTCCCAACATCTGGTGTGACATCCTGAATTAAGTTCTTATACTCTGTTTGATAATGTCCCAACATCTGATAGGACATTCTGAACTGAATTCAACATTTCTTGTTGGTCAAAAATTCTGCCAATTCTTAAACATCTACAGCTTATGTAAATAGGGTAAAAGTAAATCTGGATTCAAAAATGGAATTTTATTCATATCAAGGAGTGACCCATACATGGGTAAGTTTGTACAAGGAGACAGAAATCCTAGTAAGAGGACTTTGTCATAAAGTTTTACAAAGCAAAGAAAATCAGCTATGTGGGAAATAATCCTATTGAGTTCCAATTCTACTATTGCCATTATCTTCAAGTATCTCATCTTTTGCTATTGAGACGGAAACGATTGGATTGAGCTTTATCTGTTCAAACTTGATTAAGTAACACAACTGGTTGCAGTTTCATGGGTGATCCAAACGAGACATAGTCATACGCTTTAATCCCTAACTTTTGCCTGGATTGCCCTTTCAGGTTTTCAATCCACTGGGATACCCTTTTTTGCCCAAGCCGCCTTTTCAGGTTTTCGACTTGCCGGGTGTACATCTTTTTATATATATCCCTAATTTTTGCCCAAACCCTTTTGGTTTGCCGGGATGCCCTTATTTTTGCCTAGGCCTGTCAACCTAGCGGGTCTCTTTTTATGCGTAGTATTTTTTAACTATGTCTGCGTTCACAGGCTGTGGGAAGTCTTCACCATCCATAGTAGTAAGTATCATGGCACCTCCTGAGAATACTGTCTTGACTACAAATGGTCCTTCATATGTAGGAGTCCACTTGCCCCTAGGATCACCCTGTGGTAATATGATACGCTTGATTACCAAGTCACCAGCCTGATATACCTTTGGCTTAACCCTTTTGTTAAAAGCTTTGATCATCCGTTTCTGGTACATCTGGCCATGACAAACTGCTGCTAACCTCTTCTCATCAATCAAATTTATCTGGTCCAGTCGGGTCTGAATCCACTCATCTTCATCCAAGCCTGCATCCTTCATAATTCTTAAGGAAGGAATCTGAACTTCAATGGGCAGAACTGCTTCCATACCATAGACTAAGGAGAATGGGGTTGCCCCTGTTGAAGTGCGTATTGTGGTACGATAACCATGAAGAGCAAATGGTAACATCTCATTCCAATCCTTATAAGTAACAATCATCTTCTGTACAATCTTCTTAATGTTCTTATTAGCAGCTTCAACTGCCCCATTCATCTTCGGACGATACGGAGAAGAGTTGTGATGCTTAATCTTGAACTGCGTGCAGAGATCAGTAATCATAGTGTTGTTCAGATTAGAGCCATTGTCAGTAATAATCCTTTCGGGGATGCCGTACCTACATATGAGATTATTCTTAATGAACCGAGCCACAACATTCTTGGTAACAGATGCAAATGAAGCTGCCTCCACCCACTTCGTGAAGTAATCAATAACAACCAGGATGAAACGATGCCCATTAGAAGCAGTAGGCTTGATCTCACCAATCATATCAATGCCCCACATGGCAAAAGGCCAAGGAGCAGTCAACACATTCAATGGTGATGGAGGTATATGTACTTTATCAGCATAGATTTGACATTTGTGACAAGTTCTGGAGTGTTGATAGCAATCAGCTTCCATGGTAGACCAATAGTAACCTGCTCTCAATATCTTTTTTGCCATAGTATGACCACTAGAATGAGTGCCAAAGGTCCCATCATGCATATCTTCCATAATCTAAGTTGCTTCCTTCTTATCCACACAACGAAGCAAAGTTGAATCATGATTGCGCCTGTACAAAATGCCATTACTCAAAAAGAATTTAGCAGAAAACCTTCTCATAAATTTCCTATCTTTGACAGATGCCCCTTCAGGGAACTCCTGAACTTCAAGATATCTTTTCACTTCATAAAACCAAGGCTTCTCTCCTGCTTCTTCAGTGTCAATCTCATTGAAGTATGCAGGCTTCTCAAATCTATCAATAGTAATCTTAGGAGCTTCATCATCCCAGCTGATCTCAAACATAGATGCCATGGTAGCTAATGCATCTGCCAACTAATTCTCTCTCCGTGGAATATGTCCAAAGGTAATCTCTTTGAAATGTGGGATCAAAGACAACACATACTCTCTGTAAGGAATGAGATTATCATGCTTGGTGTCCCAATCTCCTTTGATCTGACTAACTACCAGGGCTGAATCTCCATACACGTCCAGGAACTGAATCTTTATATCAATAGCAGCTTTAATACCCAGGATACATGCCTCATACTCAGCCATGTTATTGGTACAATAGAAACAAAGTCTGGCAGTAATCGGGGTATGACAACCTTCAGGGGAACTAATCACAACACCAACACCATTACCAAGTGCATTAGAGGCACCATCAAAAACCATAGTCCATCGGGATCCTTGTTCAGGTCCGTCATATTGTACAGGTTCTTTGGTAATAATCATAATTTCTTCATCGGGGAACTCAAAACTCATTGACTGATAATCATCTACTGCTTGATGAGCCAAATGATCAGCCACAACACTTCCTTTAATGGCCTTCTGAGTAGTATACTGTATATCATATTCTGTCAATATCATTTGCCATCTTGCAATTCTTCCGGAGAGAGCAGGTTTCTCGAATATGTACTTGATTGGATCCATCTTTGAAATCAATAAGGTAGTATGGGTCAACATATACTGTCTTAGTCGGCGAGCAGCCCATGCCAAAGCGCAACAAGTTTTCTTGAGCAGTGAATATCTTGTTTCACAGTCGGTAAACTTTTTGCTAAGGTAGTATATTGCCTTCTCTTTTCGACCAGACTCGTCATGTTGCCCCAACACACACCCCATTGAGTTGTCTAACACTGTTAAGTACATAATCAAGGGTCTTCCATCAACTGGTGGCATCAAAATTGGTGGTTCTAGCAGGTATCTCTTGATTTCATCAAAGGAAGTCTGGCACTCATCATTCCATTCCATCACCTGATCTTTCTTCAACAACTTGAAGATTGGCTCGCAGATGGCGGTTAATTGGGAAATAAATCTTGCAATGTAATTCAATCGTCCCAAGAAACCTCTAACCTCTTTCTCAGTACGGGGAGCTGGCATTTCTCGTATAGCTTTCACTTTTGCAGGATCCACTTCAATACCTTTTCCACTGACTATGAAACCCAGGAGTTTACCAGACCTAACTCCAAAAGTACACTTGTTTGGGTTTAACCTCAACTTGTATTTCTTCAACCTCTCAAACAATTTATGCAAATGACCAAGATGTTGCTCTTCATTCTGGGACCTAGCTATCATATCATCCACATATACCTCTATTTCATGATGAATCATATCATGAAACAAAGCCACCATAGCACGCTGATATGTTGCCCCTGCATTCTTTAAACCAAATGGCATCACTTTATAACAAAAAGTGCCCCACTGTGTAACAAATGTTGTCTTCTCCATATCTTCAGGAGCCATCTTGATTTGATTGTAACCAGAGAAACCATCCATAAAAGAGAATATCTTATGCTGAGCAGTGTTGTCTACCAGAACATCAATATGAGGAAGTGGAAAGTCATCTTTGGGACTGGCTTTGTTCAAATCCCTGTAGTCTACACACATACGTACCTTACCATCTTTCTTAGGAACCGGTACTACATTTGCAACCCATTAAGGATAAGAAGTCACTGCTAAGAACCCTGCATTGAACTGTTTCATTACCTCTGCCTTGATCTTCTCTGACATTTCAGGACGCATATGACGAACCTTCTGCTTCTTTGGACGACAATCTTCTTTCACTGGTAAACGGTGAACCACAATGTCTGTATCCAACCCTGGCATATCTTCGTAGGACCAAGCAAAGATCTCTACATAGTCACGTAACATCTGAATCAATCTGCTCTTGACACTATCCTCTAAATCAGCCCCTATCTTGACCTCTTTCCTGTTTTCTTCAGTTCCCAGATTCACAACTTCGACTGGCTCTTCATGTGGCTGTATAGCTTTCTCTTCTTGTTGTAACAACCTAGCAAGCTCTACAGGTACTTCACAATCATCCTCATTTCCGTCTTCAGCTTGATAGATCGGATTCTCGAAATTATAATTGGCAATAGTAGAACTGTTATCAACAGGATCCAGAGTGGATGAGGATCTGCATTTTAGTGATGTGGGTGTGTGTAAGAACACATAGCTGATAAAACAAAAATAAGATAAAAGAAAGACAAGGAACACAATATTTACGAAAACGAAACGTCCAATAATTTTTATTGAATGAAGTATGCAAATGAAATGACATCCCGTAACAAGCACACCATTGTGCCCCGGGTAAGGCACAAGGCTTAAGAGTTCAATTGTTCAGGAAATTACAAACTTAAAAGCAACAACACAGTAATAGTATTTACTCCTGACTAAAGGAGATAAGAATAACATCTTCAGCTTTCCAATTATTGAGTCCAGCACCCACAGTAGGAAAGATCCAAGCATCCAAGTTGTAGTCTTCATCATAGTCACCCACAACATTGATCTGATCTTTCACAACCCCTTGACTGGTGATACGAACAGCACGAGCGCGACGAACAGCCTTCTGGGACTCTGCAGTGAAACCCAAACCAAATTTGTCAGACTTGTAAGGGATATTAGGAAGCTGACCCCAAATAGTACAACCACCTTCATCCACCACAGCTCTAGCATCTTTAAGGGAGGCCATTGTTGGAGGTACTCTGGTGACTACAGGAACTTTCTTGACAACCGGAGGAGCTTCATAATCATTAACAATCCAAGGAACCACTTCAAATGTCTGACACGGAGTTTCAACATATTCACCTTCCACTTCCAGATACTTGAAGGTGTTCACATGGCTGACAAAGTATTCTTCTTCTCCATAGACAGTAACAACCTTTCCTTCCACCGGATATCCTAGCTTCTGATGTAATGTAAAGGTTACAGCACCTGCCCCATGGATCCAGGGACGACCAAGCAAACAAGAGTACGAAGGATGAATATCCATCACATAAAATGTAGCATTAAAAACCTGAGAACCAACTTTGATTGGGAGATCAATTTCTCCATGCACCACTCTTCTCGAACCATCAAAAGCCTTCACCACTATACTACTGGGCTTCAACACAGCATCCTCAGGACTCAGCTTATTCAGGACTTCTTTGGGCAACACATTCAAAGAGGAACCATTGTCTATCAATACATGTGACAGGGTAGTGGCCCTGCATTCAATTGAGATATGCAGAGCCCTGTTATGATCCCTCTTGGCAGGGGTCAAATCAGCATCAGAAAACCCTAACCCATTATCATAAGTCAGGTGGGCCACACAATTCTCAAACTTGTCAACAGATATTGCATTGGATACATGAGCAGTCTTCAAAAACTTGATCAAAGCTTTGGCATGAGCTTCAGAACATAACAACAAAGATAGCATAGAAATCTTGGAGGGAGTATGCCCCAACTGATCAACAATGTCATAATCACTCTTGCGAATGATTTTCAATACTTCTTCCATCTGCTTAGAGATATCATCAGCAGCTGGTACATCAGTAGGTACTGGTTCAATAACAGGACCTTTGCCTCGAGTATTAGTGGTGGAAGTAGCAGCAGGAGTAACTGCATTCTTGGAAGTAATTGGAGGAGAGAAGACTCTTCCACTTCGTGTGATCTTACTAGACCCAGCAATATTATCAACATCAACAGGCATATCAGCTAAGGGTTCCTGCTTAACACCATGGATGTAAACATCAGACCCATAATGCCAAGGCACAACTTTATCAGACGTATACGGAATAGGACCAGGAGTAGTAATGACCATAGGAGCCACTCTGGCTTCAGCAACAACCTTCACAGGGCCTTCAGCAGTAATCTTAATTGGACCCTTATGAGTTATTTTAACAGGTCCCTTTGAAGTGATCCTTACTGGTACTTTATCAACCATGTCAACCTCTTCAGTCTTCCTACCTTGAGTAATATGATCCACCATACTTTCTACAGACGATGGAGTCCTCTCAAACACTATGGTATATTTATCCATGAGACGCTGAATTCCATCTCTCAATCTCCAACAACTATCCGGCTTATAGGTACAATACAAACAGTCTTCACGACAACCTGGAAAGAACCCAGCCTGCACTAACTTCTTCTTGATAACAGACAATGGTGTGGTCAACTCTGCAACTAAATAAATATGTAAATCTTCATCAATTGCATTGACAGTCTTCTCATGATTTGGCATGGGAGCAGTAATCACATTTGGAGTACCCGGAGGGTCAAACTCAATTTCTCCAGCCTCAATCATATCTTGAATTTTGTTCTTCAAGACCCAGCAACTATTAGTATCATGTCCCTGACAGTTTGAATGATATGCACATCGTGCATTGGGGTTGTACCTGGGTGAGGTAACATTAGGATTCTGAGGAGCCTCTTTCAGAGTAATAAGTTCAGCCTTTAACAAGTGTTGCAATGCCTGAGCCATTGACATGTTGATCTTTGTGAACTGCCTTCTAGCCCTCTGTTGGTTGCCCTGTGGCTGCTCTGGTGTTGTAGGAGTTGGATTTGAAATATGAACTGCACTCACAGACTGCTGCCTTCTATTACGATCAGGTTGACCATAAACAACATTGGATTCTTTCTTCCCAGTGGGAGGCTTCTTTGCAGCACCTGATGAAGAAGTACCCACTTGGATCTTGCCACTCTTTATACCATTTTCAACGCGCTCTCCTGTCATTATTAACTCAGTGAAGCCAGATGATGAGCTTCCAATGAGATGACTGTAAAAAGGACCATTCAACGTACACATGAACATATCAACCAATTCCCTATCAGTTAAAGGGGGTTGAACTCTTCCATCTAAATCTCTCCACTTCTGAGCATACTCCTTGAAACTTTCTTTGGCACCCATAGACATGCTTTGCAGCTGCATGCGAGTGGGAGCTAAGTCAGCATTGTATTGATACTGCTTATAGAAAGCTTCAGCAAGATCATTCCAATCCCTGATGTTGACACTTTCCAATTGATAATACCACTCCAGTTGAGCTCCAGATAAGCTCTCTTGAAAAAAATGGATCCACAACTTTTTATCAGCAGTGTGAGGTTGGATTCTTCTGACATAAGACCTCAGATGTAGCTTGGGACAAGAGACCCCTTCGTAAACAACAAAAGTAGGAACCTTGAAACCAATGGGTATGACTACCCTAGATATCAGACTCAAATCTTCAAAATCCAGCCTAGATGACTTCTGCAACTCCATAGCATCCATTCTATCCACCAGTATCTTGAATTTGTCTTCATTAGGCTCATGGTAGTAATTAGCCTCAGAATCAGAGTCCCCCATAGTGTTGTGGAGACTGCCTCCCTCTTTCTCAGATTCTTCAGATTCATAGTCTTCAACTGGTTCTTTGGTCTTGGCAAGACCTTTGAACCTTCTTCCCATGTTGATCAGGCCACCTGACTTTCTAGTCTTCTTAGTCTTCTTGGCCAGCAGTGTCTTCAATTCATCCTGCCCCTTGGTCAGGTTCAGGATCAGCTCTTGGAACTGTGCATTCTGTGTTTGGAGATCCTTAACTGTTTGTTCAAGAGCCATTGCTGAAATAAACAGCGAGAAGATGAGAAACCTGTGCACAATTATAAACCTGTGATACAATGAGATGATATGTGAATGCATATGCAATGTTTTCAAGGACTGCAGGATTTAAATTTGCTTAAACAAACAAGAAGGTAAACTTTTATTAGTAATAAATTTGTTTTGCCTCTTGGGCTTACAAAAAATGAAATGAAATGAGTACAAAAGATGGGGTTTTAAGTCTCCCATGGACGTTTCCTCTTTGTGTTGAGGTATGAGTTGAGATTCCGTTCCTCATGAAGTTGCTTTGTTAGTTCCAGGATTCTTTCTTGGCTTGCTTTGTAATTGAAATTCTGTGATCAGGTATGAGATGTCCTAAGAGATGTCCCAACACTTGACAAATTTAACCAAAACTTAAATAGCAAGAAAAGTAAACAACACAGAAGTTTGTTAACCCAGTTCAGTGTATAACCACACCTACATCTGGAGGCTACCAAGCCAGGAGGAAATCCACTATAAGTAATATTAATTCTAGACTTAAACCACCCTGTTTAATCTATCACTTAATAACTACCCAATGCAATTTCTACCTAAGACACAACTTAGATAAGAGTACCCTACTCACTCCCCCTCAATCACACAGTGATTTTGTTTACAAGTTTAATGAAATTGAAGTCATACTTCAAACAAAACAGCTTAATCTTACTTCACAGTTTCAATCAAGTCACAAATGCACTTTTGCTTAAAAGCTCATAAAGTGGTACAATAAAAACAACCTGCTATTAAAACACTAGACACCCTATTTGGTCTTCTCAAATTCGTACTCAATTCTGTGAGTTTTTGTTGATTAAATAGGTGTCTGTAATTTGGGCTTTCTGTAGGATGATCCAACCCTAATGCGCATGCAGCTTCCACCTTGAATTAGGGTTTGTTACTTCCTAGATTCTAGGTGATTTAGGTCTTCTGTTTTAATCTGAATCCTCAATATAAAACTCCCTACAGATGCGCCTTGTTCTGTTTTTATCCATCATTAATTAATTCCAGATAACTCTCCTTAAATATCTCTGATCAGTTAGTCATTAATTAATTCTGGTAGCAGGTTTGAGATGTCTCAACATCTGTTGGGACATCCTGAAAAACTGAACTTAAGTCATTTACACAATGTCCCAACATCTGGTGAGACATCCTGAATTAAGTTCTTATACTCTGTTTGATAATGTCCCAACATCTGATAGGACATTCTGAACAGAATTCAACATTTCTTGTTGGTCAAAAATTCTGCCAATTCTTAAACATCTACAAACTCCCCCTTTGGCTAATTTTTGGCTAACATCTTTTCTGATTTTTCAGAGTGCAGCAGAAGATCTTTTGTCAGAGTATAACATTATTTTTCTGTTGAATCATATTTGAGATTTCTCCCCCTCAAACATATATGTATTCAGTCTTGTTGCAACAGAAAAAAAACACTTATTCAGTTCAGAAGCAAACAGATCTTTCATTCATAATCAAACAGCATTACACATTGTTGTTGGTGTTGTTCTCCCCCTTGTTAGAAACAAATTTTGGGGCCAAAGAAACTAAATCTAAATTACAATGCAGTTGTCATTACATTTGTTCTCACATACAGTTAATCACTCAGACTCCTCACTTTCAGTTTCTTCATCATCTTCAGTTTCTTCATCAGAGGTAGCTTTCTAATCTCCTTCACTCTCTAGCCTTTGGATGATTTCCTCAAGCTTCTGCTTTCTTGCTTCAAGTTCTTTGCAAGTGCTCTTCAGTTCAGCAATTAATGCAGTCTTGGAGATTGGAGTCTTAGCAGTTGAAGGACCTGCAGATGTCCTAGAAGGTGCTTCAACATCTGCTGCATGATGACTTAGGAACAATTTGTAGTGAAAAGCCAAAGGGCTTTCTCTTTTGCAGACTGTGTCCTTTTCAGTGAGGATTCCAGGGTATTGACTGAGCACTATACCACACAGCAAGGAAGGAAAAGCTATTGGAAGCTTTGTTGCAGATGAGCTAGCATGCTTCAAGGTCTGATCAAATATGTAAGCACCATAATCCAGCTTAGTCTGAGTTCCCACAGCATAGATAAACCTGCCCAATCCAGTGGATATTAAAGATGTGTGATTGGTAGGCACCCAGTTTGCTGTACCAATCCTGTTCAGCATGGCATATTTTCTTGTCAGCATGCTCACTGAGAGCTTTCCTTTCACTGGCCAAGCCTTGACCTGGTTTGCAGTGATAACCTTGCAGACCTGGTTATCAGTCTTCCCTAGCTCATTTGGACCATCTGTTTCTCTTCCAAGGTATTGATTGATGATCTGAGGAGAGAACTTTACACACCTGCCTCTAACAAAAACTTTTCTAAATTCAGAAGACTTACCATTGGCACAATCTTCCTGAAGATTGACTATAAATTCTTTGACAAGAAGCTCATAGCAGGGAGAGAGATTTGAGACTGTTTTGAAGAGACCAGCAGCAGAGATGAGGTCAATTAATTCAGTGCACTCAAGTGCATTACTGCTCAATTCTCTTTCAAGAGCAACCCTTCTTTGGTACACAAACTTCCATCTGTTTACACTTGAAACATGATGAAATGAGATGTTGTCCAAGGGAGCTTCTGGAACAGCAGTTGAAGCCCTAGAAGGTGCTGGTTTCTTCTTTGGAGGAGATGTTGGGACATCTGCTTCAACATCTGAGTCTGGAGGAGTGACAGCTTTCCTCTTTTGAGTTTGGACTTTGCTCCATTGTTTGGTAGGACCAAAAATAGTTTTGGCTTTGCCTTTCTTTGGAGTAGCTTGTTTCTTCTCAGGAATTGCATGTCCTGCTTGCATCTTTCCTTTCCTAGTCCTGAGCCTTTTGGCTATGCTAGGTTTTACAGAGGCAATGATCTCTGTATCAGAATCCTGCTCTAGATTCACCACAGGAGGAGATTGAGCAGTCTCTTCTTCAGCTGGATGATCAGCAGAGATATGCTCTTCAGTTGAGGCTTTGGTCTGATCCTCAGATTCTTCTTCATCACTTTTATTTGAGGCATTTTTCTGGTCGTCAGATTCTTCTCCAGCAGCATCAGATGATCCCTTTTGTTCATCCTCAGATGTTTCAACATCTATTGGGACATCCTGTTGATCAGGAGTGTCCTTTGCAACTTGAGTTTGTTGATTATCTTGAGGAGCTGGCATGGTGTTTAGAGGGATAGATATGCCACTAACCACTCTTTGTTCAAAAAGAATCTTGTTAACTATCTCCTTGATGGAAGCATCCACATATTCAGAAGATTTTGGAGGCATGTTAGCTGGTGAAGGAATGCCTTTGGATTTGCTGCAGACTTGATCTTTTGCTCTTTTTGGAGTTCTTGGCTTTTTAGCATGAGAAGCACTTCCTCTGATTTCGTCCAATGGGGTTGACTTCATGGGAACCACAGAGATGGGGGTTGCATGAACCACATCTTCTTTGTTGAGAATTTCTTCAGGAGTGTTAGGGTTTTGAGACATTTTCAAAGAAGATGAATGAGGAGCTTTAGGGTTGATGATTTCTGAAGAACAGCTAGATGATGCAATTCGCTTTTGATAGAGTGATGAGAATATTGATAGCTGATTATAAGCTGTTACTAAATAAGTAGCCGTTACATTGAAAATTATTAGGAATGGAATACCCAAGGTTCTTGACCAGACTGGTGTTGCCATCTGGAACTTATGCCACACAATGTCATATGACATGTTGTCACATCTCATTAACTGCTAAATCTCACATAAACAGATTCCCAGTTTGCCCCTTAAGTTCTCAAACTGTGTAGCATCCAATGCTTTGGTAAAGATATCAGCTAACTGCAGATTTGTAGCTACATGTTCCAATGAAATCACCTTCTCTTCTACAAGATCTCTGATGAAATGATGTCTGATATCAATATGCTTGGTCCTTCTATGTTGGATAGGATTCTTTGATATGTTAATAGCACTTAAGTTGTCACAGTACAATGTCATGACATCTTGTGGGACATTGTACTCAGTGAGCATTTGCTTCATCCAAACCAACTGTGAACAACTGCTTCCAGCTGCTATATACTCAGCTTCAACAGTAGATAAGGATACACAATTTTGTTTCTTACTGAACCAAGAAATCAAATTGTTTCCTAGAAAGAAGCATCCTCCAGAAGTGCTTTTTCTGTCATCAGCACTTCCAGCCCAATCAGCATCACAGAAGCCAGTGAGAATTGGTTTGCATCCATGAAAGTACATTATGCCATAGTCACAAGTACCATTAACATATTTCAGAATTCTCTTGACTTGATTGAGATGACTGACTTTTGGGTCAGCTTGATATCTTGCACATACACCTACTGCAAATGCTATGTCTGGTCTGCTAGCAGTCAGATATAACAAGCTCCCAATCATGCTTCTGTACATGCTTTGATCTACATTCTCACCCTTTTCATCTTTAGTCAGCTTTAAATGTGTGGGGGCAGGAGTTCTCTTATGAGTAGCACTGTCCATTCCAAATTTCTTGACTATGTTCTTGGCATACTTGCTTTGGGAAATGAACATGGAGTCTTCCATTTGTTTTATTTGCAGTCCAAGAAAGTAGGTTAATTCTCCTACTAAGCTCATTTCAAATTCAGATTCCATTTGGTTGACAAAATGTTTGACCATCCTATCAGACATCCCACCAAAGACAATGTCATCTACATAGATTTGAGCAATCATGACATTTCCTTCTTCATCTTTCACAAACAAGGTTTTGTCAATTCCACCTTTCCTGTACCCTTGCTTGATAAGAAAAGTAGTCAATCTTTCATACCATGCCCTTGGAGCTTGCTTCAGACCATAAAGAGCCTTCTTTAGTTTGTATACATGATTTGGACAGCTTGGATCAACAAATCCTTTAGGCTGTTCTACATATACCTCTTCATTAAGATAACCATTTAGAAAGGCACTTTTCACATCCATTTGAAATAGCTTGAACTTTAAGATACAAGCAATTCCC
This sequence comes from Lathyrus aphaca, assembly GCA_963966055.1. Taxonomy (NCBI): domain Eukaryota; kingdom Viridiplantae; phylum Streptophyta; class Magnoliopsida; order Fabales; family Fabaceae; genus Lathyrus; species Lathyrus aphaca. The sequence continues at coordinate 92,990,662 of OZ014520.1, forward strand.
AAAAGTAGTCTGATTGATTCAAGCCTTGCTACTGGTGCAAAGGTTTCATCAAAGTCTACTCCTTCAATTTGTGTGTATCCTTGAGCTACAAGTCTAGCTTTGTTCTTTGTAACAACTCCTTGTTCATTTGACTTGTTCTTATACACCCATTTTGTTCCAATCACATTTATGTCATCAGGTCTAGGAACAAGATTCCACACTTCATTCCTTGTGAATTTCCCTAATTCCTCTTGCATAGCACAAATCCAGTATTCATCAGTAAGAGCTTCCTTGATGTTTTTAGGTTCTATTTTAGAAACAAAACAGGAACCTGAAATCACTTCTCTTGATCTAGTGCTCACACCTCTGTTGGGATCACCAATTATCAAATCTTTGGGATGATCCTTCTGTATTCTGATGGAGGGAGGTTTGCTGGATTGTTCTGTCCTTGCATCATCTTGAGTGAAGTCATAATGATCACTCTTTTCTTCAGCTTCAATCTTGATATCAACAGATGTTCCAACATCTTCTGGGACATCTGTAGGAGCATCATCAATTATCACATTTATGGACTCCATGATGACCTTGGTTCTGGAATTAAATACTCTATATGCTCTGCTGTTTATAGAGTATCCAAGAAAAATCCCTTCATCACTTTTAGGATCCATTTTTCTTCTTTGCTCCCTGTCTGCCAAAATATAACAGTTACTTCCAAACACATGAAAGTACTTAACTGTGGGTTTTCTGCCCTTCCAGACTTCATAGATTGTGGACAAAGTTCCTTTCCTTAGAGTAACTCTGTTATGGATGTAACAAGCTGTGTTCATAGCTTCAGCCCAGAAGTACAAAGGTAACTTTTTAGCATGGATCATAGCTCTTGCTGATTCTTGAATAGTTCTATTCTTCCTCTCAACAATCCCATTCTGTTGAGGAGTTATTGGTGAATAATATTCATGATTGATCCCTTCTGAAGAACAGAAATCTAAGAATTTTTTATTCTCAAATTCTTTTCCATGATCACTTCTTATTCTGATTACACAGCTGGCTTTTTCCCTTTGTATTCTTTGGCATAAGTCTTTGAATACATCAAATACATCAGACTTTTCTTTGATGAAATTTATCCATGTATACCTTGAAAAGTCATCAACCACCACATAGGCATACCTCTTGCCACCAAGGCTTTCAACCTGCATAGGTCCCATAAGATCCATATGCAAAAGTTCCAAAACTTTGGAAGTTGTCAGATGTTGGAGCTTTGGATGGGACATCTTGGTTTGCTTGCCTATTTGACATTCACCACATATTTTGCCATCATCAATCTTCAGTTTAGGAATACCTCTTACAGCATCCATAGATATGATCTTCTTTATGCCTCTGAAATGAAGATGACCTAGTCTTTGGTGCCATAGTTTCACTTCTTCTTCTTTAGCTAAAGAGCAAGTTGAAGTGAGACTGAAGTCTTGTGGTTCCCACATGTAACAGTTGTCTTTAGATCTGGCTCCTTTCATGACAACCTCTTGTTCTTTGTTAGTCACTATGCATTCAGTTTTGGAGAAGTTTACACTGTACCCTTGATCACATAATTGACTTATGCTGATCAGGTTAGCAGTTAAACCTTTAACTAGTAGCACATCATTTAGTCTTGGTACATCTTGACAGTCCAAGGTCCCAACTCCCTTGATTTCTCCTTTAGCTCCATCTCCAAAGGATACATATCTGGATGAATGAGACTTTAAGTCTACTAGCAGATTCTTCAATCCAGTCATGTGTCTTGAACATCCACTGTCAAAGTACCAGTCTTCTTTAGCTGATACTCTTAGTGATGTATGTGCTATATATGCAGCATTTTTCTTTGACCATTTGAGTTGAGATTTCTTTTGATGCCTCTGCCCTGTGTGTTGTTCATCATTGGATCTCCAAGATTGATTGTTGATCTTGTTCTTGGGTATGTGGCTTTGATCAGCCTGAATGCTGGCTTTTGGTCTCCATACCTTCTTGATGACCTCTGTCTTTTGCTTAGGAGGTTGCTGATTTCTTTGATGTCTATGCAACACTTTCTTGGTAACTTCTATTTTCTGCTGAGAAGGTTGCTGATACATCTGATTTGGATATCCATGTAGCTGATAACAATGAGGTTTGATATGTCCAAATCTTCCACAATGATGACATCTCCATCTTTGATATTTCTTCTTCATTTTGTTCTTTTCAGAATGTTGAGACATCTGTTGGAACATTATGTTTGACTTTGTATTCTTTTCATGATGTTGAAGCATCTGTTGGGACATATTGTTTGACTGTATGGACTTTGAATAAGTTTTGCTTGAGCTAGCTTCATCCTTATGAACTCTGTTATATCCCAGTCCACTTTTGTCCCCTGAATGCTTATTGTTGTTGAGAATAACATCCAGTGTACTTGAGCTACTGTTCAACATTCTAACAGACTTGGACATGTGTTCCAACTTGGAGTTAAGAAGACTTACTTCACTTTTTAAGGTGTCAATGATCTCTAGATCACTTGCTTTTTCATCCTTTAGTGCCTCATTCTGCTTCTTTAGCTTTATAACTTCACCACATATTTCAGTGCTTCTTTTGTATAGATCTTTGTATGCTTGCTCAAGTTCTTCAACAGTAAGCTCCCCATCACTGGATTCACTTTCAGATTCACATAATCCAGCTAGAGCAGTGATATGCTTAGCTGATTCTTCTTCTGAATCACCTCCTGAGTCTTCATCAGACCAGGTTACAGAGAGTCCTTTCTTTTGCCTTTTCAAGAAGGTAGGACATTCATTCTTGATGTGTCCATATCCTTCACATCCATGGCATTTAATTCCTTTTTCTTGACTGGTCTTTTCATCATAATTTGATCTTCTGTTAGCATCATAAGATCTTTTGTTCTCAGAAGAGTTTGTGTATCTTCCACTGGATTTGGATTTGCCTTCCATTCCTCTGAGAATCTTTTTGAATTGTCTTCCAAGCATAGCAAGGTTGTCTGATAAGCTTTCACCAGTTTTTGATTTATCATCTTCTTCTTCATCAGTATTTGTCACCAAGGCTATGCTTTTGTTCTTCTTTACATTTGTGTCATTCATTCCCATCTCAAATGTTTGAAGGGAACCAATGAGCTCTTCAACTTTCATTGTGCATATGTCTTGAGCTTCTTCTATTGCTGTGACTTTCATGTCAAATCTTTTTGGCAAAGATCTGAGAATCTTTCTTACAAGCTTTTCATCAGTCATTTTTTCTCCCAAGGCTCCAGAGGTATTGGCTATATCCAAGATATTCATGTAGAATTCATGAATTGACTCATCTTCCTTCATTCTCAGGTTTTCAAACTTGGTGGTGAGAAGTTGAAGCCTTGACATTTTTACCTTTGATGTTCCTTCATGAGTTGTTTTAAGAGTGTCCCAAACATCTTTGGCCAGCTCACAGTGATGCACAAGTCTGAAGATGTTCCTATCAATGCCATTGAATAAAGCATTTAAGGCCTTTGAGTTGCCTAGTGCTGAATCTTCTTCCTCCTTACTCCATTCTTCTTCAGGTTTCAGCACTTTTGATCCATCTTTGGTGTCTTGGACAGGATGATCCCATCCAATGTTGACTGCTTTCCATGCCCTGTTGTCAAGTGATCTTAAGAATGCAATCATTCTTGGCTTCCAGTAGTCATAATTAGATCCATCCAGTATAGGTGGTCTATTTACTGACCCTATATCTCTGTCCATGTTACAGAATTTGTATTCCCTAGATCTCACCCAGTATAAACAGGCAGGGTGCCTGCTCTGATGCCAATTGAAATTCTGTGATCAGGTATGAGATGTCCTAAGAGATGTCCCAACACTTGACAGATTTAACCAAAACTTAAATAGCAAGAAAAGTAAACAACACAGAAGTTTGTTAACCCAGTTCAGTGTATAACCACACCTACATCTGGAGGCTACCAAGCCAGGAGGAAATCCACTATAAGTAATATTAATTCTAGACTTAAACCACCTTGTTTAATCTATCACTTAATAACTACCCAATGCAATTTCTACCTAAGACACAACTTAGATAAGAGTACCCTACTCACTCCCCCTCAATCACACAGTGATTTTGTTTACAAGTTTAATGAAATTGAAGTCATACTTCAAACAAAACAGCTTGATCTTACTTCACAGTTTCAATCAAGTCACAAATGCACTTTTGCTTAAAAGCTCATAAAGTGGTACAATAAAAACAACCTGCTATTAAAACACTAGACACCCTATTTGGTCTTCTGAAATTCGTACTCAATTCTGTGAGTTTTTGTTGATTAAATAGGTGTCTGTAATTTGGGCTTTCTGTAGGATGATCCAGCCCTAATGCGCATGCAGCTTCCACCTTGAATTAGGGTTTGTTACTTCCTAGATTCTAGGTGATTTAGGTCTTCTGTTTTAATCTGAATCCTCAATATAAAACTCCCTACAGATGCGCCTTGTTCTGTTTTTATCCATCATTAATTAATTCCAGATAACTCTCCTTAAATATCTCTGATCAGTTAGTCATTAATTAATTCTGGTAGCAGGTTTGAGATGTCTCAACATCTGTTGGGACATCCTGAAAAACTGAACTTAAGTCATTTACACAATGTCCCAACATCTGGTGTGACATCCTGAATTAAGTTCTTATACTCTGTTTGATAATGTCCCAACATCTGATAGGACATTCTGAACTGAATTCAACATTTCTTGTTGGTCAAAAATTCTGCCAATTCTTAAACATCTACAGTAATGAGCCTCGAAAGTATCCCTTTGCTCCTTCAACTGGATCCAGGATCTCTGTAAGTCTTCCATGTCAGTAGGCATGTCTGGGTGAAGTATGGTATAAGCAGTATCTCCTTCAGCAACAGGTTCCATGGTAACTGGCAGGATAGCAGGATATGGCATCATGAGAGTCTGAGCACGAGATCGCACCCATCTGAGGTAAGCTTCCATAGGAATAGTGTATTTAGGCTCCAGTGTCTTGCTGTCAACCTTGTTTACTTTTCCCCATGCTCGTATGAATCTCTGACGGTAACCTTGAAGATCGTTGTCGTAATCAAACACAATGCCCTGAATCAACATGTCATGTGGGCCATCACTCCGAGCGTAACCCAACTGTCGTAAATCTAGAGAGGGGTTGTAGGTGATGCCTCCTCTTATGCCTAGAAGTGGCACATTAGGAAACTCCCCACAACGGTCAATGATAGTGACATTCTCCATAGATCTGGAGCACCAATGGATATCTGAATGCGAGAGTGACATGATCCTTTTAGACCACCTGAACCCTTGCTCATTCTTCATTACTGAGCGAGGAAGGTGAGAAATAAACCACCTAGAAAGCAAAGGTATGCAACACATCAAAGTTCCTCGTGCCCTTGTTGTACGGGTGTGAAGAGAATGTAGAATGTCTCCAAGCAATGTAGGCACTGGATTGTGACTCAGGAATATGTTGATGGCATGAACGTCTATGAACTGATCTGGATTGGGGAACAATATTAAGCCATAAATCAGCAAGGCCAAAATCTCCTCAAAAGCATCATATCTCATAGCCTTTAAGAACACTTGAGCCTTCTCTATCAACACCTTAGCAAGAATACCCTTAACTCCGCTTCTCGTTTCTAAAACAATGTCTGACTTTTTCAGATGTAGAGCTGCAGCAATAACCTCAGGTTTAGGCTCCTTCTCCAAGCCTGTGAAGGGTCTTTGATCAAGAACAGGTATACCCAGAAGTTTAGAGAACTCTTCCATTGTAGGAACCAGCTGATAATCGGGGAATGTGAAGCAATGGTGCTTAGGATCAAAGAACTGAAACAGAACACTCATCATGTCTTCATTGAACCCTTAAGTGACTAGATCCAGTAGGTGACCATGTCTTTTGATGAACTGGGAGTTTTCAGAAACTTGAGAGACCAATTCCTTAAGCTTAGGAGGTATTCCTACAAAGTTGATCCGGATAGTATTCCTACGAGCAGAAGCCATGACCTACAACAAAGAACAAAGATAAATCCTTTGGTCCTTGAAATGGTTAGTGAAAATGCTATGCTTATGATGCATGATGATGCTATGATGTTATGCTCAATCACAAACATGTGGCACACACAAACAAGTCACACAATAGCCTTAGGTTTAAAGGCTTGCATGAGGTTTAAAGGTAAATACCCTCCCCTGAAGTTTAGTTGGTTCATCCTATCCTATAAAGTAACCAGGTTCTAAGGGATCTCAATATCATTGATCCTTCACAAGGGTGGTTGTTCAGTAGGCAACTTACTTGCCAACCAAAACCCTCCAATTTTAGGATCTCAATGAGTGTAGTATCGAGTATCAACCAACTTCAGTCTTCACCAAAGCCGGTTATCTCACTACTTTCTAAAGGCCAAGATGGGATAACTAGGGTTCTAAAAGTTAGTTAGTGCATTGACAACATATGGCAGCCTCATATTATCCTCAACTTGACTTAAGGAACATAAGCACCAACCAAGAAGTCACACTAACTATGGCCACCAGATCAACCATATCGGTATACGCCGTACAGTTTCCTTGGTCTATTGCCATTTACCTAAGGTACACTAGATCCGGGTTAGGATCTTTCACACATAAGAGCACCCCAACAGATAAGTATAAAGCAAACAAGGCAAACAATTTTAAAGTGATCTAATTCCTAAGGGTACCCCTCTTTTATTAATTCCCCAACAGAGTCGCCAGTTCTGTAACACGGTGGGAGAACTGACTTTAGTTATGTTGCGGATAGCAAGAGTCGCCACCGACTTTTATTTTATCCAAAGGAAAGGCATAAAAGAACAGGAAAGACCTTTTAAAAGATTTTTGGGTCCGGGGGGTAGGTTATGTAAAGGGAAGGTGTTAGCACCCTTTACATCCATGGTTATCCATGGGCTCTTAGTTACTTAGCTCACTTTAAAATGTTTTTGAAATGTGAAGTGTGTGAATAGAAATTTTCTTAAGAGTTTGATAATGATCCATGTACGGGTGCGAAAAAACCTTTGTTTTGAAAATTGTTTGAAATTGTTTTGAAGAGTGAGCAAATACATAAGAGGAACCTACCCTAAATTAAGTCTTTTCTGTTCTTGAATCCTTTAAATGGTAAGACTATCCCTATTATTAAGGAATAGGTAGTCATTACCTTGGATGTGAGGGACATGTGAAGGGTCATTTGTTTAATGTAGGCAACTGTAGGGTGTATTAAGCAATTTTGGAGGGACTGTCATCTTTATTCGAAAGGGACAAGATCATTATGAAGGCAACCATTAAGGAACTTGATCTTTTATTGTTAAGGGACTAGATGACTTTATTTTTGAGGGACTTTTGCTTTATACACCCTACTTGACCTTTTGATTAGGCAACAATGAGAGGTAACCCTAGAAAGTGAGATGGCGATCAAAGATCGACTTACGTGTGTGAGTGTTCAATTTTAAATATTTATCTTTTAAATTAAGTGATCTAAATTAATTTTAAATAACATACATGTTACACTCCCTATTTACTAACCATGGCATAAAATAAATAATTATAAAATATTACATCCAGAAGCAATTACATAATAATTAGAAAAGCAATTTAAATAAATAATCAAAATATTAATAAGCAAAATAAATAAGCAATTATAATTGGGTTAGTAGAAATAATAATAATAACAATTTAAAAATAAATGGGGTTAGTAATAAACATGATTAATAATAAGCAAAAATATTATAATAAACAAAATTTTTAATGGTTAATAAAAAAATATGAACAATTATATTAATTATTATAAAAATTTGAAGTTATATGTAAATTATAAAAACTAAATCAATTATGAACATATTATGAAAAATAAATTATAATTATAAAAATTAAATTAGCAATTTTTACATATTTTTAAACATATAATAAAAATTATTTACATGCAAAAATTGAAATATAAACAATTAGAGAATATTTTCATATTATAAAAAAATAAATTAAGCATTTTAATTTTTTAATTATATTTACATACAAAAATTTAAATTATAAACAATATTAACAAAAATTAATTCAAGAATTTTAATAAAGTTTATGAATATAAAAAAAAGAAGAAAATTAGAGTTTGAAAAGAATATGTTTTTTAGGGTTTTATAAAAAATAAATTAGGGTTTCTAATAATATTAATAACTAAATAATTATACACATATTTTTGATTTTAAATATATAATGATAAAACTAGGTTTAGAATTTAGAAAATAAATTAGAAAATATTTACATATTATTTTTCTAGAATTACTTAAACATACACTAAACATGATTATATTTAATTAATAATAATATAATTAAAATAAAATAAAAACTGAAACTTACCTGGCTGGGAATTGAACCCAGCACACTTTGATGGCCAGCAATCTCTACCACTAGGCCAACGCGCGCGCAGGCAGTACAAAGGGGGTTTGAATTGGTTTTGTTGTATCATTCCTGAAAAATCACAAAAAAGAAAGAAAAAGCAAAAGGCCTGGGGGGAATCGAACCCAGGACCTTCACAATATCACACAAACACGTTACCATTCCAGCTGGGAGAGCGCACCTGTACATAACTTCATCATAAATCATAATATATTATAACGTCTAATTATCTGGAAAAACAACAAAAATGTGGTGAAGCCAGGATTCGAACCCCTGCCCATAAGCAATACACGCGCATAGCATACCACTGGGACAAGCACAAGCTTGTGATATAAAACAGAAACAATATTATAATAAAATAAGTTCAATATTCAAATTATATTTTTCGCGCCAGGCCAGCTTCATCTTCTTCAAATTTCCTGCGAAAATAACTAGGGATTTTGTTGCGTGTTTTCCTACGAAATTCCTCATACCCAGAACCTACGAAATTGGACAAGCATCAAAACAGTAAAATTTCTCAACAATGATTAGTGTTTCATAATCCCCAAGGTCCCTGGAGTTGTCCTATGTTCTTAGATTTTATTTATATTAGGTTTAAGTCCAAGCCCCAAATCCATGGCCGAAACCCTAGCCATGGTGAAATTCGCATCTGCTCATGAAAACCAAATCAAACCATCCAGAATTCATCCAAAGCTTCACACAATAACAAATCAACAGACAAATTTCATTAATAATGGTTAAACAATTGAAATCGAAAAAAATAATTTCAAGAACAAAAATGGATTCGGTTTGTATGATTCAAGGTGTTATGGATGCATATGAACATTGGTACACATTCAGTGAAGCCTAGGGATCATTGCTGTGTCTTTAGAATACCTTCAAATTCCCTCAAATGGAGAAACCGAAAATTGATTTTTGGATGATTTTTGGTTTTTGAAACTTACTCTTGGGAAGCCAGAATTCGTCCTTTTGTGTTAGGGTTGTGTAATGTACTTATAGAGCAATGAATTAGGTCAGAAAAGTTTGATACTTGTGTGATAAGTTTGATCCAAAAAGATTCAAAAAGATAAGCCTTAAAAAATCAAATATTTTTGCATAAACACTTGCTATTTTAGGCCAATCATCATGATCCTCTTACCTCTTTGATTCCAATCAAATTTATGAATTTCTAGAAGCTTGATCTTTTTTAAATCTTAGACTTTTATATTTTATTTTAATTTAAAATGATTTTTAATGAATTAAATCAAAATAAATAAAAATAAAATGATATAAAATCTGATTTTTGTTGACTTGGGTCGTGCATGAGGTTATAGTATGGATTGGGTCATCATATGGCAAGCCCATTTAGAAAAAATTGGTTTTAGACCTCCATCTTCTTCATAAACCAACCAAAAATTTCCCAACTTTGCAAGGGCACACATCCCTCAATTTTAATGCTATGAGGGTGTTCTTGGACATTTTGGGAAGCTTGAAGAGTCCTCTAACCAACCCCACTGGTTTCATGTCCATATCATTTACCATTCTCAAATTATGCTCTTTTGAAGTTGTTGACTTTTTGTTGACTTTCAAAAGGACCTATAATGTCTTAGCTCATACCTTCCAAATGAAGCATTTTTGGGCTTGGCTTGTGAGACACAAAGTTGTAGAGAATTCAATTTCCTTCAAAATGAGCTTTGGATGGAGACTTGGTGATGAAGCATGTGAAAGTTATGGCTGGTCAAAGTTCAGTTGACTTTTACTGAGGAAACCCTAATTTAGAAACTCCTGATTCTTGATGATCTGAAATATCCTTGATGAATCATGATCAACCCTTGATAAAATGATGAATTTTACTTCATATAATTGATGTTGGCAAAAAATCATGAAGTTTGACTTTGGTTTGACCACAGTTGACCTCAGTTTGACTTTTTAACTGCTTTGACTGATTTTGACTTATCTGATCATCTGACTGAGCAAACTTTTGAGAAAAGTCTTGAAACTTGTCATGGGGATTCTTACACACATATAAGATGTTATGAAGCTCACTTGAAGTCTTGGAAATCCATTTAGCCTGATTAAAGTCAAAACCCTAGTTTTGGATGCACTGCTTAGGAGGTGCATTGTATGAGGGAATTGTCAACTCTTCTGACTATTTGTGAACTTTGTGAACCTTGTGAACCATCATAAGATGTATTGTGAACCTTGTGAACCTCATGGGAGGTCTTGTGAACCTTGTGAACCTCATAAAGTGACTTGTAGACTCCATGAACCTCATGAAAGGTCTTGTAAGTATTGTGAATCTTGTGAACCTTGTGAACCTCATAAAGTGACTTGTAGACTCCATGAACCTCATGAAAGGTCTTGTAAATATTGTGAATCTTGTGACCCTTGTGAACCTCATAAAGTGACTTGTAGACTTCAAGAACTTCATGAAAGGTCTTGTGAACCTTGTGAACCTTCTTAGCACACAAAGTCTTGTATTGTGAGGGCAAATTTTGGGGTGCAACAGTGGGTCCCTTTGACGTTTTGGGATATTGGACCGCTTCATGAGCGTGAGAGGATTGTGTCATGCCTAGTCGTTGGGCCAGTCCAAAACAGTAGGGAAAATAGCTCATCTATTTATAGAGAGCTTCTAAAACCCTAATGCTCTTATTTTGGGCTTTTCCAAAATAAGCTCAATCTTATTTAATTAAACTATTTTAATTAAAAAATTATTATATTTAACTAAACACTTTTAATAAAATAAAATAAATATCAATTAAATTAAATCATATTTTAACTTAATTAACTGTAAATTTTATTTATTTAATTAAATCAAATCAAATCAAATATATTATAGACGTGTTAATGTATTAAGCAATTTAAATACTATTTACACATAATTAAATTAAATCATATTTAATTTAATCGTCCATTCCACTATCAGTACTTTATGCGTGTGACCCTATAGATTCTCGCAACATTGGAACTAATATTAAATTACCTATTTAATATTATAAATAGTGAGCGGTATCTAGCAACACATCATTGTTACTCAGGTGACGAGAATGTCGTATGATCTGACATAACCTTTTTGTGATAATGACCATGTGTAAAATTAGCCTTTTGCCCTTATATCTATATTGAACACAAGGCATAGAATGTGTCACCCTTGTATAGTCCAATATTTTATTCTTTGATCCCTGAGTATATTTGATAATAAAAAATAAGCCAAATATCTCATATAGACTTATTTGAGCACGACTGTGCATTTTACACTCATACTCTATCAAGGGGCTCATAAATATTACTCCTGTATATGTAGGATGGGCAAATCCCATCTAGGGAACTCATGTCCCTCAACATGATTTGTAAAGTACCCATCAACCGTCTTTATGATCATCCTATTACGAACAACATTTGATTGACAATAAAGTACTCGACTCCTCATCTAGGGTCCTTTGTGGTTTCAGGTCGAAGGGTGGTATACACCATTATGATTATGAGAATAACTTATGACACTTATATAAAAAACTATGTAGTATTCTCATGGTGGGTCAATCTAGTATAAATATTACTCCTAATATTTATACCTACGTGAAGACTTGATATTCCATATTTATTGTAACACCCAAAATAATCCCTACGAAATTTAAATTTAAAATCATAGTAATTAAAACATAAAATGAAATTCGAGTGTTACATTCACTCCCAAAATATGGCTTAACTGATACATATTACAAATATTTTACTAGCAACGGTAATCTCAAAAGAAAATATAAAAGTAAAGGTTCAATAACAACATGTTTTTCTTAAAGCAAATAAATAAGAAAATAACAATCGTCGACCTCGACACCCAAAGTACGTATCAGAGCCGACTCTTGTAACGTGAAGTGCACCGACTTCATCGACCATGGACTCTACTATTCCTGGTCACCTGCACATTACCAACATAGGGGTAACATTCAAACAGAAAGGGTGAGATACTTACATCAACAAAAGTGAAAAATAATACAAATAAAAGCAAGTATCATCAAGTATTCACCATTTCTCATCAATCAACAACTAAGCAATCATACCAAAACACATAATGGTATTACGCACACAAACAACAATCAATGCAAATGAGACTCCACCAGACTCAATGCATGCGGTACCATATAACGATCCATGTTTCATGATCCAGTTCCCGTTGGAACTTTCGACCCCTATTTCATGATCCAGCATGATCCCTCTTTCATGATCACACCCACGATCCCTGTTTCATATTCACGTACGATCCCTAACTATGCACATGCCATGCACCATCAATGACAATACGCAATGTCTACAACAACTACCTCATGCAACAACATTAACAACAACATATAACAACATCTACAACAACACATAACAACATCAACAACATGTATCAACAACTACAACAACAAATAACAACATAAACAACATGTATCAACTACTACAACAACACATACAACATCAATGCACGCATATACATGTTATTCATGTTTACAAAGTTATTTTCAACATCCTGCCAAACAAGCATGTAACCCTTCAATACATGCCCATAACGTCACTACATCAATCCCTAACCATTAGTGTATTAAATAAAAGGTTTTATAGAATTTTTTCAAAATAAAATAAATTATTTTTCACTCCAGGTCTTGCTAAGAGACCTATTGCTCGCTAAGCACGCTACTCTCTGCCTGGAAGGGTACAAAATTTCCAAACGCTCGCTAAGCGAGAAACGCGAATTCTGCAGATTTTCCTCTGCAAACTCAGTCCGATTCTACTAAGATTTCTCCATCCTAAAACCCTTAACGAAGCCAGAAAATATAGAAATTCAAGCATTATTCCTATAATTAATAATCTAATTCAAACAGCTCCAACAATTCCTAATTGTTCTATCATACTTTTCATCAAAAATTCCTCCATCATCATGGATTCCCACTTAATAATCCTATGCTTAATACTCATATTATAATAGCCTTAGGAGATGAAAGAAATTCCAACCTTACCTTAAATCGAAGGATGATTTCTCTCCCTTACTAGAATTCTCCTCTTCTAGATCTTTCCCTAGTTCCTTCTTCTTCCTTCCTCTGATCACGTTTTCGCAATTCACGGTCAGTTTTCATGAACTGGCTTTCATTTTCTCTAAATTCCAAACATAACCCTTAGCCCCTAACTAAGGATTTCCCATTTTGCCCTCATTATTCCATCGCCTAATTACCATTTTATCATTTCCCTTCATATTTCCAATATTTATTAAATATTATTTAAATTCATATCAATTAAAATAATATCATTCTTCCTTCAACATAACACTAACTTCACACAACACACAATACACAACAATTTCCAATTATTTAATTTAAATAATTAAATAAATAACCGGGGCATTACAACTCTCCCCCATTTATAATGTTTTCGTCATCGAAAACTTACCTTATGCGAATAAACTCGGATAAGACTCTCGCATTTTACTCTCTAATTCCCAAGTCATGTTCCCACCGACAGCTCCTTCCAATACCACCTTGACGAGAACAATTTCTTTACCTCTCTACTGCTTTACCTCGCGATCATCGATACATTCTAGTAGTACTTCAACCGTAAAATTATCTCTTACCTCAACTTCATCCATTGGTATCACATGTGACAGATCAGGAACATACTTCTGAAGCTGCGAAACATGGAATACATCTTGAAAATTTGATAATCGCGATAGTAATGCCACTCTATAAGCAACAGGTCCAACACTTGCAAATATCTGGTATAGACCAATAAATCGAGGAGTAAGCTTTCTTGACTTTAAAGCTCGCCCAACACAAATCACCAGAGTAACCCTAAAAAACACATGATTTCCTTCTTGAAATTCAAGATCTATCCTTCTCTTGTCGTGATAACTCTTCTTCCTGCTCTGTGAAGTTCTCATCTTATCTCGAATCAACTTCACCATCTTAGTAGTCTGCTGCACAATATCAGGTCCAAGTACAACATTTTCGCCAGACTCTAACCAACATAAAGGTGTTTGACATCTTCGACCATAAAGTGCTTCAAAAGGAGCCATTCCGATATTGGAATGATAACTGTTATTATAAGTAAACTCGATCAACGACAAGTGACTATCCCAATCACCTCTTTGTTCAAGCATACAAGCCCTCATCAAAGCTTCCAAAGATTGTATAGTCCTCTCTGTCTACCTATCAATCTGTGGATGATAAGCTGAACTCAACTTCAACTTCGAACCCAATTCTTCTTGCAAGCTCTCCCAAAATCTAGAAGTAAATCTCGGATCTCTATCAAACACAATACTTAAAGGAATCTCATGTAACTTCATAATCACATTAACATATATCTCTGCCAATTTCTGCAAGGAAAAAGTAATACCAATCGGAATAAAATGTGCTGACTTCATCAACCTATCAACAATTACCCAAATAGCATCATGCCCTCTCAGAGTATTAGGTAACCCCGTAACGAAATCCATCGAGATACTATCCCATTTCCACTATGGAATATCCAACGGTTGCATCAAACCAGTAGGTTTCTGATGTTCTACTTTTGACTTCTAACAAGTCAAACAAGCATATACAAATTGAGCCACATCAAGCTTCATTCCGGCCACCAAAATATCTTTTTCAAATTTTGATACATTTTTTTAGCACCGGGGTGAATACTCAAACTACTTCTATGTCCCTCTTCAATAATCATTCTCTTTAATTCGAGGTCATCATGAATACAAATACGCTCCTGAAACCTTAGTACTCCATGTTCGTCGACTCAGAATTCATTACCTTCAACCCGTTCATCATTGGCCATCAAATCCACCAATTTTACATCCTAGTCGTGACTCTCTCGTATATGATCAAGAAAGTCATTGTTAACCTTCATCATTCCCAACATTACACTATGAGGTGTCTACTCGCAACCCAAACTCATATCTCGAAATTGTTCAATCAATTCCAATTCTCTAGCCATCATGATCGACATATGCAATGTCCTCCGACTTAAGGCATCAACCACAACATTGGCCTTACTAGGATGATAATTCAAACTAAAATTATAGTCCTTCAAGAATTCCAACCAACGTCTCTGCCTTATATTTAACTCTTTTTGTTCAAAAAGATACTTCAAACTCTTATGATCACTATATACCTCAAATCTCGAATCGTACTTATAATGCCTCCAAATCTTTAATACAAATACCACGAATGCTAGTTCCAAATCATGGGTAGGATAATTCCACTCATGAATTCTCAACTGTAGCGAAGCATACGCAAACACTTGACCTTCTTGCATTAACACTCCACCCAAACCTATAAGAGAAGCATCACAATAAACCACAAATGGTTCATCTAATTTCGATAAAGTTAAACCTGGAGCGGTAGTTAACCTCTTCTTTAGCTCAATAAAACTTTGTTCACACGGGGCGTTGCACACAAACTCCTTATCCTTACAAGTTAATTGAGTCAATAGAAGTGCCAACTTTGAAAAACCTTAAATGAATCTTCGATAATAACCAGCTAACTCCAAAAAGCTTCGAATTCCTGTCACCGACTTTGGAGTTTCCCATTGTAGAACTGCATCCACCTTGGATGGTTCCACAACAATCCCTTTTCCCGAAATTACATGGCCAAGAAAACTCACTTCCTTCAACCATAACTCACACTTTGATAGTTTATCATACAACTTATTCTCTTTCAACACTTGCAACACAATCCGTAGATGTTCAGCGTGCTCTTCTTCTGACTTAGAGTAAATCAGAATATTATCTATAAAGACAACAAAAAACTGATCCAAATAATCATGGAAAATCCTATTCATATATTCCATGAATACTCCAGGAGCATTAGTAACTCAAAACGACATCACTACATATTCATAGTGTCCATACCAAGTCCTAACAGTTGTTTTCTTCACATCTTCATCTCTTACTCTTATCTGATCGTAACCCGGTCGCAAATCAATCTTACTAAACACACGAACACCAACCAACTAATCCATTTGATCATCTATCCTTGGAAGTGGATACATTCTTAATTGTCACTTTATTCAGCTGCCTGTAATCAATACATAATCTCATACTACCGTCTTTCTTTTTCACTAATAATACCGGAGCTCCCCAAGGAGAAACACTCGGCATCACAAACTTCTTTTCCAATAGTTCCTCTAACTGTTTCTTCAATTCAGATAACTCAGAAGCCGACATACAATATGGTGCCATCGAAATAGGTCTAGTTTCGGGCACAAGATCAATATTTAATTCCACCTCCCTCTCGGGCGGAACATCCACAATGTCATCTAGAAATACTTATGGAAATTCTCTTACCACCAGCAATTCACCAATTGTTGTTTCATTTTCCACCGATAGAGATGCAAACAAGGCTAATACTTGAGCTTCTTCATTAAAAAATTCTTTCAACTCTCTAGAAGATAGATAACCAGCTTCTTCTTCCTCTTCATCTAGAGTAAGAAATCAAACTGACTTGCTGAAACAATTAATGTGAATGTGATTGAATTCCAACAAGTTCATTCCCAAAATCACATCTAAACATCCCAATGGCAAAAAGATTAGATCCACACCAAAATCCTTACCATATATCGATAGAGGACAATTCAAACAAACTAGAGAAGTAGTTAAAAATCCATCAATAGGAGTCTCGATAACCATTTCTCCTTTCATAGGGGAAACAACAAGACCTAATTTTCTCATGCAGTCAATAGAAATAAAGCAATGCGTAACTCCTATTTCAATCATAGCAATCAAAGTCGTATTATTAATATAGCCAGTACCTCTAATCAATCGATCCTCACTGGAAGTTTGTGTTCCTATCAAAGCAAACACCTTTCCTCTAGTCGCAGCTTTCTTTGGTTTCTGACAATGAGTGTTGATATTCCCTTTATCTCCATAATTATAGAAAGTAACCAGATTAGTCTTACACTCTGCAATCAAATGTTCAGGTTGGCCACATTTGAAACACTTTTTCACGTCACTCGTACATTCACTGATACGATGACCCAATTCACCACACCTATAGCATTTCAGAGAAGCAAGGACACCTCCCCCACTTGGATTCTTATCCTCAACATGCTTCTACTTACCTTTATTAGTTAGAGCTGCATAAGGCTTCCCACAATGCATTTGTTGCTTTCCTCTTCTCTCAGCCAAACTCTTAAAGTGATTCGATTGAGCCTTGCTGTCTACTTTAAAGATTCTACAACAATCAACTAAATATGGGAATCTTCCGATCCTTTGATAACCAATTTCCTGCTTGATCTCAGGCCTCAAGACATTCTCTAACTTAACACACTTCGAGAACTCAACAATCTCTTCACTATAGTGCGGATAGAACTTTGCCTGGTCAGAAAATTTGGCAGCATACTCTATAACCAACATACTCCCTTGCTTCAACTCCAAGAATCCAATTTCTTTCTTTCCTCGAACATATTCAGGAAAGTACTTCCTCAAGAATTCCCTTCTAAACACACTCCAAGTAATTTCCTCACCAGACGCTTCCAATCGATGACGAGTGCCAACCCACCAATCCTCAGCCTCTCCCACTAACCTGTGAGCACCCAACCGCACCTTTCGGCCTTTAGAACATTCCATCACTCGGAAGATCCTCTCGATCTCCTTGAGCCACTCTAGTGTTCCATCTGGGTCATACTCTCCCTTGAATGTAGGTGGATCATTCTTCCAAAACTCACCATTCTCACGATCCCCAACATTCATTGGATTCTGCACAACTTGAGCCATAACATGTATAGCAGCGATGAATGCAACATCATTCCTCCCAACCATTCTAAATCTGCCATGCAACAACAACCAAAACAACGATTAAGAAATCTACAACAACACTCAACAACTACTCGACAACTCAACTACTTGGTCGGACGGACCAACCTATTCTGATACCAATTTGTAACACCCAAAATAATCCCCACGAAATTTCAATTTAAAATCAGAGTAATTAAAACATAAAATGAAATTCAAGTGTTACATTCACTCCCAAAATACGGCTTGTAAACACCCCAAATTTGCCCTCACCCATTCACACCATGGCTTGTGATCTCCTCATATGCATAAACTCAATCATACCATCTCATATCACATTTTTGATTCATTGCATTGGTTCAAAGTCATCTGCATCTAGGGTTTGTGATCTGAGCAGTCCAAGAGCTTCTTGAGCCACTCCAAAGGTCATCAATCACTTAAAAGGGGTTCATGTATGTTCAAGCATCATAATATATCCTCTCAAAATCAAAAATGTCAAAGAATCACAAGAACTGAGAATGGCATGGAAGCAGAGCCAGGTTTGACTGCACAGATGACCTAGAATTAGGGTTTTGGTTTCAGAGGCCATAACTCCAAATTTTTTGGTCATTCTTGTTTCTATTGGTCTCTATATGGTATAGGGAGTATGCATATCAATTTTCATGAAGAAATTCCATGGGGAAGTCATCTGATCAAGAGTTGACTTTTCAAGCAAGTCAGTGTAAAATCAGGGCATCCGAGGCCCCCAATGACCCAACCAAAGGGTATTCTTCATCATTTTGATTGTATATGATCTTTATTTGATCATAGAAGATGTTAGAAGTTCACAAAATTGAAGAATTTCAAGTCTTTTGCAAAGTTGACTTTTTGGGAAAGTTGACTTTTTAATGAAATTGCCATTTTGGGAAACTTTTGCAACCCTTGCTTTTTGATTCAAAAATGCTTCAAATGGAAAAACTTTGGTCATGAAAGTTGTAGAATGGATCATTCCCTTTTCAAAAAGTACAAGAACATGACCTAATTCATTTTGGATCAAAAGTTATGGCTTGTCAAAGTTGGCAAAAATCACAAAATTTCAAAGTTTCTACCAAAGAGGCAAAGTTGCAAATTCACTTGTCAAGGCAAATTGAGCTATCAAATGGACTTCTAAACTTCACAACATGATCATACAACACCTGAATTTCAGAATGGGCCAAGGGATCACTCATTTTTATGGCCTATGGAGCAAGAAATCTCATAAGAAGCAAAAGTGAGGCAAGTTGCAAAAACTCACTCAAGTGTGAATCCACTTGCTGGCTGACATCAGAACCAATCCTAGGGTTCTCCCCACATCATGCTGCGCAGGACACACCTTTTGTCCTTGGCTAGCAAGTAGCCCATGCCTCTCTTACACAACTTTGACATTTTGGCAACTTGAGCCATACCAATCACTAAAGCACACATCAACTCATCTGACCTACCACAATAGTTTATGCAAACAAAAAGCAAGCCAAAGCATACAAAACACAAGCCTGAAACACTCTCCAACAGAGCTCTCTCATTTTCACACCATTTTGCAAAAGCATTCGAAACACTCAGCACAAGCTACAAACATATAAACCAACTTCACAAATCAACTCAACACACTTTCCTGATCACAAAGCACCCATCACCATTGCCTTAAACTCCCAGAATCACAAATACGATTTCCACCCCACTTTGAGCAGAACTTATGCCATCTCTCAAACCACCCATTATAAACTCCAAACAAGCATTGAAAGCTTCTCAAGGGGTCCAGTGGAGTTGATTGCAAGCAAGAAACCAGCCAGAAAGTACCAGAAACCAAAGCTTCGGTTCAGGTAGCCATCTCAAACTTTTTTCCAGAAACTCCATTTTAAGTTCTTAAAAGCTTCTATGCACTCCCCTGATCATGGGGATGTGATTATTTTTGAAAATGGTAGAGAAACCAGGATGTATGATGGCTCTGAAACTTTTTGCCCTAAGAATGTTTTGTTTCGATTTGGCTGATTGATGAGTGATAAATGATGTTTGAGTGGGGGTTTTGATTTAGTTTGACATGGGGATGATTTCTGGGTGGTTAGTTTTCATTTTCATGAAGTTTTGAAGATTTTAGCAACTTTCAGGTGAGGGTCTTGCCGGAGAAGACGACTAGAAGTCTTCTCCGGCCACCTGAAAGTAATTAGGGCTAATCCCTGTAATTAATGGCAGTTTGAATCTGGTGCGTAGGATAGGTTGACTTGGTCAATTCCCGCGTGTGTTCAATGGCCTGGATCCATTCACTTAACCCTAATCCACGTCATTATCTATTTAATTAGGTTTTATAATTTAATCTGGCCAGTTTGAATTCCAGCCTTTGGATGTGGCACCAGTCAACTCCCGTGCGTATCATTTGAATGCTGGCCATTGATCTGTTTGACTTCTCATTTTATTTCATTTTATTTCATTTGTTTTCTCCATTTAATTTAAAATAGTAAAACAATTTTAAAAATTCTGAAAATTTTTGTATAAACTTTTATGAATTTTCAGAAACCAAAAACATTTTTATTTTTATTTTTTGCATTAAAAAAATATTTTTAAATCATTTAAAAGTTTATTTTAATTAATTAATGAGAATTAATTAATTAAAAATACTTTTAAGTATTTAAAAATCACCAAAAAATTCATGAAACCTTTAAAAGCATTTAGGAACATTGTCCAACCCTCAAACAAAATTTCTTTTTTGATCTTGATGCATTTTGACAATTTTCCATGGAATTAAAATCATTTCAAGGCAATATTTTGATCCAATATTCAAAAATTCATTTCTGCCTAGTCCTTGAGAGTTGGACTTTGATTCTTTTTGCATTGTGTCTTGCATATCATGTAGTTTGTAGTATTAAATTGGCATGATTTGATTTTGCATTTTCAATTTGTTTGATATTTTTCTTGTCAAGGTACCCAAAAACCCTAGAAATCTTAGGAAATTCATAACCCTCATTAGGTTAAGAGTTAGAACCCCTCCTTTGGGCAGTGAGTTTGTGTAGGTTTAGGGTTCCTTTGATTGCATTTTCAATTTTTTATCTTGATGTTTGCTTCTGATTTTGGTTTTTGTTTTGTGCATTGATCATAAACCCTAATTTGGGCTTCCTTTTGCATCCATCTTGCATTTGCTTGCATACCATGACTTGCCATAGCATTTTGTGCATCCATTTGATTCATTAGACATCTTAAGACATGTTATAAGCATGTTTTCTCATTGCATCTTCCATTTGCTATGTTGTATGTCATTTGCATTTCATAACTTTTCATGTATGATCATGGTTCTAAGCATGCTTCATTTGCACCCATATGTTTGTATGATCATCCCCATGCCTTGTTTCATGTTTGCATCATCTCATAGCACCATTAGCATCATACTTGTGCTTCTGGTTTTGGTTTGCATCATGCCATTTCATTTCATTTTGTATTGCATTGCATTTCTTTCACTAACTTTTCAGGTGGTAAGTTACTTTGAGAAGTGAATTTGCCTTCACTTCTCACAATTTCTTTTCATCTCTTTATGCATCTTTGCTGCATTTTGTTATGTGTTTGAGATTGAGCTCCCTCTTTCTTCTTCATCTTACTTTCTTTCTTCAAGTGACTTGTCTTCTTAAATGAAGCAAGTTGCTTTGCTTCCTTTGTTCCTTTCATCTGCTTCCTGGTGGTTCCTTTGAAGATTTCTTTCTTAAACCTCACAAACCTTAGGAACAACCAAGCATGACAATGATTAGGGTTTTAATTAGTCTTCCCTCTTAGTTTTACCTTTGTGTCTCTTTGAGTCTTCTCTCCTCATCTCATAATCAGGGACTAAACCCTAAAGGCTTTAAGGCTTTGGGATTAAGCTTATGCCTGCGTCCTTCTATTAGGATGGAGTGTATAACTTTAATCCTAAGTGTTAAACCCTTAATGTGTTTAACTCCTTTAATCAATCCACTTAATAACTATCAAGACATCAAGCTTGTAACTTGGGCCTTGCATTAGGGTTCTAATTCTTCCTTAATTGGTTAAAAAGGACTAACCCTAGTGTTAATGGACAAGTCCCCCTCAAGTTGTCTTACAAACCATAAAAATCACTTCATCACCTCACCATTAACTAAAATCCACTTAATAAAGGCTTTGTTTTGTCATGGGTTTAATCCCTAATCATGGATTAAGTTGAGGAGCTTTCCTCAGCTTAAACATTCTCATCTATTATCCTTCTATTAGGATGGTGTAATGAGTCTGTTTAATCCCTGATTATGGCTTAATCTCACTACTCAACACTAAACAAAAACACCAAAAACATCTAGTTAATCACAAATAGGTTAATGATCTTAATCATATACCAAAGGTGATCAAGTGCGAGAAGCTGACTTCACACTTAAGGCACACTCATTACCCCTAATCAGAGGGAAGATGTGATGAGTTTACCAAATCCATTGGTTTAGACTTGATCTCATTAACTTATGACAAACATTCAAAGGCAATAAAAGACTGAAAACTCAAAAACAAACAATAATCGTCTCCTTCGGGATTCTTTTCTCATCTCATTCACTCATAAACGAGAACTTGCTTCTTCCGTCTAATGCAAGACAGTTTGCACCTGAGCCAGACAGGTCTTACACTTGAGCATTGACAAGCAAGCAATTCACAAGTCAATTCATCTTTCAGTCTCTTTGGGTTTTACTACGGTGTTCTGACTTCCTCATTGCACGAGAGGATACGTAGGCATAACTTAACAGTTATCGAACAAAAGTCTCTGTATATTCCCCCTCTTTCCAGCTTTATTCTTTTAGCCTCATTATCATGAGCATTGCACTCTTGTCCTTACACTGACATTATATATATTACCCTTCACTTCTCTTACACTGACACCTGTACATCCTTTTCCAGCTCTTTTGCACACAAAATTGCACTGACACTACCCCTTTTAAACACAAATCTTTTAAGCGTGGATCCCGTCGAGTACGACGGACAATCTGGGTGCTAATACCTTCCCAGGTTGTAACCAACCCCCTTTCTCAGTCTCTCTGGTTCGCAACCGTCTTATCCACATCTTTTCTAGGTCTATGCAGCATTACCTTTCCTCCGGGATAAAAATGCCTGGCTGGCGACTCTTTTCATTCCATGTGAGTTCACTCCTGTGTGTTCTCACACCCTCCTCTCGCCGACCGTTCGCGTCTGTACCCTATTTGACCCGGCTTCATTTAGTGGGAGCGACACGGCTTAACTGATACGTATTACAAATATTTTACTTGCAGCGGTAATCTCAAAAGAAAACATAAAAGTAAAGGTTCAATAACAACATGTTTTTCTTAAAACAAATAAATAAGAAAATAACAATCGTCGTCCCCGACACCCCAAAGTACATATTAGAGCCGACTCCTATAACTTGAAGTGCACCGACTTGATCGACCATGGACTTTAATATTCCTGATCACTTGAACGTTACCAATATAAGGGTAACATTCAAACAGAAGACGTGAGATACTTACACCAACAAAAGGGAAAAATAATACAAATAAAAGCAAGTATCATCAAGTATTCACCACTTCTCATCAATCAACAACTAAGCAATCATACTGAAACACATAATGGTATTATGCACACAAACATCAATCAACGCAAATGAGACTCCACCAGACTCAATGCACGTGGTACCATATAACGATCCCTGTTTCATGATCTGGTTCCCGTTGGAACTCTCGACCCCTATTTCATGGTCCAGTATGATCCCTCTTTCATGATCACACCAACAACCCCTGTTTCATGGTCATGTACGATCCCTATTTCATGACCACACAAACAACACAATGATTCCCTTTGGAATTTGGATGTATATTATTACCCTATCTTGGTATACCATCCCTCACTATGCACATGCCATGCACCATCAATGACAATATGCAATGTCTACAACAACTGCCTCATGCAACAACATCAACAACAACATATAACAACAACTATAATAACACATAACAACATCAATAACATGTATCAACAACTACAACAATGTTGGTGATTTTAGTATCATCAATGTATTTTAGTAGTAATGTGATTTACTACAGGCCGATGCAATTATGCGTTAAAGCTTGGAAACGAGTTAGGGTAGTGCGGAGTGCATGCTCGTCGAGCCAACGTATAATTGAATGCGAATAATTGAAACGGGGTTCCAAGGGGAGAAGCCCCTAGCGGAGTGCGGGACAGCGCCCCGTTGGGGTTCCAAGGGGCGAAGCCCCTGACGGGGTGCAGGGAAGCGTCCCGTTGGGGTTCCAAGGGGCAAAGCCCCTAGATGGGGTCCCTACCGACGTAACCGTTTTTCTGAACAGTTGTGTCTTTTCGGTTTCTGTTATTGATCTCCTATATAAGGAGTCATTTGGCCTCAGTTTGAATACACAGAACAAAATCAAACTTTCTCTCTACATTCCTGAACAATTCACTTTTTCCCGAAACAAATTGTTCTTCAAGTATTAACCCTACAAAGATTTCATGAACCCAGGCAAGAATAGGGTCGAAATACTTTGTTCGGAAAGTGTACGAACACGATTCTTCGAAGTTATCCAGGATTATCATACCCGAATCTCTCACAAACAACACATAACAACATCAACAACATGTATCAATGACTACAACAACACATACAACATCAATGCACACATATACATGTTACTCATGTTTTTACAAAGTTTTTTCAACATCCTGCACAACATGCATGTAACCCCTCAATACATGCCCCTAACGTGACTACATCAATCCCAAACCATTAATGTATTAAATAAAAGGTTTTATGGAATTTTTCAGAATAAAATAAATCATTTTTCACTCCAGATCTCGCTAACCGACCTCTTGCTCGCTAAGCACGCTACTTTCTGTCTGGAAGGGTCCAAATTTTCCAAATGCTCGCTCAACGAGAAACACGAATTCTGCAGATTTTCCTATGCGAACTCAGCTTGATTTTGCTATGATTTCTCCATCCTAAAACCCTCAACAAAGCCAGTAAACACAGAAATTCAAGCATTCTTCCTGTAATTAATAATCTAATTCAAACTGTTCCAACAATTCCAACAATTCCTAATTGTTCTATCATACTTTTCATCAAAAAATTCCTCCATCCTCATGGATTCCCACTTAACAATCCTATGCTCAATACTCATATTATAATACCCTTAGGAGATGAAAGAAATCCCATCTTTACCTTAATTCTAAGGACGGTTTCTCTCCCTTGCCGGAATTCTCCTCTTTTAGCTCTTGCCCTTGTTCCTTCTTCTTCCTTCCCCTGCTCACATTTTTGCAATTCACAATCAATTTTCCCGAACTGAGTTTCCTTTTCTCTAAATTCCAAACATAACCCTAAGACCCCAACTAAGGAATTCCCATCTTTCCCTCACTATTCAATCACCTAATTACCATTCTATCATTTCCCTTCATATTTCAAATATTTATTCAATATTATTTAAATTCATATCAATTAAAATAATATTATTCTTCCTTCAACATACCACTAAATTTACACAACACCAATTATTTAAATTAAATAATTAAATAAATAATTGGGGCGTTACATATATGACTTGTGAGATACAGTCATCAGTCTACTCACATAATAGTCTGTATGCATTACTGTTGTCCTATTTGACAATAAAGCTTGACTACAGATACTTTAAGAATAATGTCTTTATGTTTAATGAGGTCTCATAATAAAGTCACACTTAATAGGTCATTAATAGACTAATGTTTTAAGGACTTTATTATGTCATGTACATATAACATAATAAATACAATACCTAATAAGTATATATTAACAAATAATATATATCAAGTTCATGAGACAAACGCATATTAAGCCAATATTAATTGTCTATTAGGGCTTACTCCAACAATTAAATATAGTTTAATTTGGTATTGATACACATAAGTTCCTAGTGAAAACGTTATATATACATGTCCAAAAGAATAATAAAAAATATGGCACATGCTATATAAAAGTGCCTAGACAAAAATAAGATCTATGTACAATATCCATATATGTACACTAACTACAACATAAGATAGTCACATCAAAAGCCTCTAAAACATCATCAGGAAGTCTTACCCTTGCTCTTCACCTACAAAGAACCACCTGCAACAATAATAATGGGGTGAGATAATAATATCAAAGAGTTCCCTATCTTATGGGTCCACTCAAATCTAAAGAGCTTATGTCTAATCCTCGACTTAATCTTCTAGATAAAACAATACATGTGTACACCTGTGCAATGGATAAAGACTTAAACATCTAAGGTATATTCATATTGTATGGAAACATGTAACCTGAGTTCACATAACTCAATAAATAACTATTTTGAAAATGTCCCAGAGTATCTTTCCCCAACCATACCTACATCTAGGGCAAGGCTCAAGTCATGATTGTTTGTATAATTTGACTTCAATATGGATTCGGGTTCTCCATGGGACTAGAACCCACTTTAAGAACCGTCACCCTTATAGGACTCAAACCTATTTAGGGTATATTTCCTCATATGGGACTCAAACCCACTTAGAGGTCCACCTCCCCTCTATGAACATAATTCATTGTTGCGACTCAAACACATTGTGAGGCACAAACCATTGGTGCATACATCCCAATTCTATTTTACATAAGCATCTCAATTGGGAAGTGCAAGATCAAGGGTTATTTTTAAATATGTGATTAGGTCCCAACATCATCGTGATTGCACTCACCAATCACTAGGTGATCCCATTCATAAAATTCTCATATAATCACAACATGTTCCATACAAAGCCTATTGTTTCATTATTCAAGCAACTACTTTTCATGGTATATATCGTGGTACCTTTGTGTCCAAGCATCACCATCTAAATCATGTTCATATCCTAAGTTATATTCTAAAATTATAACCTAATCAAGATCCTAGGGTAAACACATTCATTATCATAAATTTTAATCAATTTATATTAATTCAATACATACATATCATAGTATAAGTTATAAGACATCTATGATAGCTTAGAATCATTAAACAAGTAAGTTTTGTCAAAAACACAAGTGAACCAAGTGATTGCCTAGGAGAACAAATCAGTTGCTCTGAACATTCCATCAAATATTTCTCTGTAAACAATAGACCAATCGATTGTTGTGAAGGGCCAATCAATTGTCATGAACCTTCTGTTCAAATTTTTAATAAATAGGCATAGGACCAATCGATTGGTCAGAGTGTCAATCTATTTCCACTTATAGTTTTTCTATATTTTCACACATTCATGGAACCAGTCGATTGTTTCTTGGAATCGTTGCATACCAATCTATTGGTTCATGCTTTTTCCTTAAAAAAACCACTTCCAAACACATCCTCTTCTAACCTTAACTATTTTAATCCATACCAATCCCTAGACTAGTACAACTATTATGATTATGATTCATAACTTCAATAACAAGAAATATATGTAATCATGCTTCTTCTTCATTCATACATCGTATATTCAACATAGTAACAACAACAACATGGTATCAACACAACACCCAATAAAATATAAATCACAAACAAGCATGAAACAATCAATATAAAATGTATCAATATCAATTTTCATGATCATGACAACAATACTTAAACCCTAATTTCCCATTTCATGTAAATATTTCGTCCAAAAGTTAAACTATGTAGAACCCTCATTAGAATATTAAGAGGGATAGATATTTGAGATAAGATGATGATGATGATGTTCCAAGTTCTTGATTCTACTTTCAAGATTTTTCTACTTTCTTCTCTTCTTCTCTCCTCTTCTTCTTTCTCTTCCCATATTTTCTCATATTCCCTTCATCTACTCTCATCTTCTCTTGCTAGCCAATGCCAAATGTGAGGTTGGTAAGATAAAAGAAGGAAAATATCTTCTTCTTGATATTTTTCCAACATGGGTAAAGTTGGAAAGGAAAAGATATAAGAAAATATCTTATGAAGAGATATTTCTCCTATAGGGTAACTGACCAACATTAATGTTACTAAAATGTTCCTTTCTCTTATTAATTAATTATTGTAAATGTACCTTAAAACCCTTTGTGATGAAGAGAAGGAAAACATATTTTGGAGATTGCATTTACCACAAAAAATCAGAAGTTTTAGAAACTCGGACGAAAAGCCGGAAAAAAACGGTCGGATGAATAATGTTCGTACGGATAAATAGTGATGTTCGTCCGGGTGAATAGTGAAGTTCGTACGATTGAATAGTGATTTCGGGTTTTTGGGCTTTTCGACAATTTCTCGTTTGGCATGTTTCGAGCTATTGTGGTTTGGGCTTTGTTTGTTGGGTATTTGCTATTATAAATATGTATCTCTTATATGTTTGGTGTGTGACAATATTAAGGTTTACACCAACAAGGGAGATCAATGGTTTAAAGGTATTAGGTTCCAGCATAAATAAAACCTTGGATTACACTTTGGGTTTGCGTGATTCATATATTGAGAGTTGGAGAGGTTGGGAAGCACTTGGGTAGAAAATATGGTTATTCTTGGGCGCCTTCAGGGTTGTTCTTGGGAACCTGAAGGAAAAGGTGAAGGCTATTTTGTTGTAACTCATCTGTAATCTCTTGTAACAACTTTCTGAGTATAGTGAATTAGAGAGTTACTCTCTCCCCCAGAGTAGATCGTTTGATCGAACTAGGTAAATAAACCTTCATTTTGTTTCTGGCCTTATTAAGTTATATTAGGCAAAATACCCTTTTGGTCCCTTAACTATATGTCTTGCTTCTGTAATACCTCAAAATTTGCCATCTCATTCCTTCAACTTTTTTTGCATAGCATTTTGCATACATAAGTTCATGAAATAACTAACAACATTGCATCATATTCAACATAGCTGAGACATAGGTATGTGATCAATGATTGGAGCAACTGAAGGCTATACAAAGGCAATCAAAGGACCACAAAGCTTCTCAATATTGTGTAAAGGGTTCACAACATCCCACAAGTCTTCATTTGAATCCACAAGCAATGGAAAGATTTGATTTGATCAAAGGAGGCAAGCAGTGCAACATCTCCTGATGAAAAAGGCCAAATTAGGGTTTCACTTCTATTGGGCTTCTCCATGAAGTTTTGATTCAAAGTGGATTCCTTTGTCTTATATATGATGTCAAGTGCCTAGGGTTAAAATTTCATCCACAAATTCATTTTGGAAGAGGTTCAACTGGCCAGATGACTGAAAATCAAGGAATCGGGGAAAAGGCAACCGAGCTAGGTAAAAAAGGTCGACTCCTGACTTTTAAGATCAGAATCGTGAAATTAGGGTTGCAATGATCCTATGGTTCAAATTTGGTCAAGAAATGATGGAGGAATCATAAAAAAAATCAAGGTAAGAAAGATCATTTGAAAAATGGTTGATTTCACCTTTCCCTCCACTTTTCCTTCCACTTTCCTTCCACATTTCCTTTCATTCTTTTCCTCATGTTTTTCCATTTCAATTCCACTCCATTTCCCTTGGATGCTTCTACCATGTTCCACAACCTTCTAGAGTATTCCATGGAATATTCCAAGGAATATTCCTTGTTCCCTCTCCAACCCTAACCCTAACTAACTATAAACCTAACTCCATTCCCAAACCTAGCTCCAAGCCTAGCCCCTATATAATCCCTAATCACTTCAATGCAAAAGGTTCCCAATTTTTTCACTCTCTCACAATTTCTAGAATCACTTTTTCTCTCTCACTTTTCCTCCATTTCCCTTTTCACCAAAGCTTTTTTTGAAGAAGTTCTTCAAGTTTCACATTGAAACTTGAAGATCTTAAAGCTTAGCCTCCAACCTCCATTGAATTGTGGATTGTAGAAGAAGAAGCTACTGATTTTTGTAAAGATTTCGACTTATCAGAAGTGCAAGAAGGCTCAAGCATCAAGAACGCATTTATTTTGCGGATTCGCGGTTTTCTTGGTTTTCTCTTCGATCAAGCTCCGATTCTTGCAACATTTACCGAAGCACTTCTCCGCTTCGTAGGTTGGTAATCTTAAACCATTCTAGCTTTAAGTTATTCTCTCCATCTCTCCATTTCGGCATTCTTTAAGTGCTTTTCATATTACTTGTGGTTGATTATGTTTTCCTTTCATTCTTTCCCTCTTTATGTTTTCTTTAGGTGCTGTCATTATCTCACCAGAGGGTGTCCATATGCCTTTTGCTGCTCGATTGACTTTCAAATTCACTAACAACGAGGCAGAATATGAAGCTTGCATCATGGGGGTTGAAGAGGTAATTGACCTGCGAGTCAAGAACCTCGAGATCTTCGGAGATTCTGCTTTGGTGGTGAACCAAGTCAATGGCAAATGGTTAGTTCATCAACCTCACTTGGTTCCCTACAGGGATTATACCAGGAGGATGCTAACTTTCTTCACCAAGGTCAAGTTGAGTTATATTCCTCGTGATGAAAACCAGTTCGCTGATGCCCTAGCAACTTTGTCATCTATGATTAAAGTTTATCAAGAAAATTTCGTGCCTCGAATCATGGTCTCCCGTCTTGAAAGACCTGCTTATGTCTTTGCAGTTGACAGTGGTGAAGATAACAAACCTTGGTATCATGATATCAAGCACTTCTTGAAGACTCAAGAGTACCCGACTGGGGCATCCAGTAAAGACAGGAAGATCCTCAGAAGACTAGCAGGTGGTTTCGTGTGTTATACAAGCAAAACTTCGACATGGTTCTGCTCAAATGCGTGGATAGATACGAAGCAGACCTGTTGATGCAAGAGGTTCATGAAGGCTCCTTCGGTACCCATGCTGGAGGACATGCTATGGCCAAGAAATTGTTGATATCGGGATATTATTGGATCACCATGGAATCCGATTGCTGCAAATACTCCCATAAATTCCATAAGTGTCAGATTTATGCTGATAAGGTCCATGTACCTCCGAATCCATTGAGTGTCATGTCTTCACTATTGTCGCTCCCGATAAATGGGACCAGGTCCAGATAAAGGTACAGACGTGAACGGTTGGCGAGAGGGACAATGAGAACACACAGCAGTGAACTCACTGGAGATGAATAGAGTCGCCAGCTAGGCATTTTTATCCCGGAGGAAAGGTAATGCTGCATAGACCTAGAAAAAGATGGATAAGACGGTTTGCGAACCAGAGAGACTGAGAAAGGGGGTTGGTTACAACCTGGGAAGGTATTAGCACCCAGATTGTCCGTCGTACTCGACGGGATCCACGCTTAAGAGATTTGTGTTTTAAAGGGGTAGTGTCGGTGCAATCTGTGTATAAAATAGCTGGAAAAGATGTACAGGTGTCAGTGTAAAGTGTATAAGTGATGTGAAGTATGAAAGTGTCAGTGTAAGAACAAGGTGAAATGCTCAAGATCATGAGGCTAAAGAATGAAGCTAGAAAGAGGGGGAATATACAGAGACTTTTGTTCGATAACTGTTAAGTTATGCCTACGTATCCTCTCGTGCAATGAGGAAGTCAGAACACCGTAGTTCGACCCAAAGAGACTGAAAGATGAATTGACTTGTGAACTGCTTACTTGCATATGCTCAAGTGTATGATCTGTCTGGCACAGATGCAAACTGTCTTGCATTAGACGGAAGAAGCAAGTTCTCGTTTGTGAGTGAAGGTGATGAGAAAAGAACCCCGAAGGAGACGATTATTGTTTGTTTTTTTGAGTTTTCAGTCTTTTATTTCTTTTGAAGTTTGTCATGAGTTAATGAGCTTAAGCCTAAACCAATGGGTTAGTAAACTCATCACATCTCCCCTCTGATTAGGGGTAATGAGAATACCTTAAGTGTGAAGTCAGATTCTCACACTTAATCACCTTTGATGCAGGATTAAGATCATTAACCTACTTGTGATTATTTATATATTTTGTGGTTTTTGTTTAGTGTTGAGTAATGAGATTAAGCCATAATCATGGATTAAACAGACTCATTACACCATCCTAATAGAAGGATAATAGATGAGAATGTTTAAGCTGAGGAAAACTCCTCAACTTAATCCATGATTAGGGATTAAACCCATGACAAAACAAGCCTTTGATTAAATGGATTTTAGATTAATGGTATGATGATGAAGTGAATTTTATGATTTGTAAGACAACTTGAGGGGGACTTGTCCATTAACACTAGGGTTAGTCCTTCTTAACCCATTTAAGGAAGAATTAGAACCCTAATGCAAGGCCCAAGTTACAAGTGTGATGTCTTGATATTTATTAAGTGAATTGGTTAAGAGATTTAAACACATTAAGGGTTCAAGGCTTAGGATTAAAGTTATGCACTCCATCCTAAGAGAAGGATGCAGGCATAAGCTTAATCACAAAGTCTTAAAGCCTTTAGGGTTTGGTCCCTGATTATGAGATGAGAAGAGAAGACTCAAAGAGAGACACAAAGGTAAAACTATGGGGGGAGACTAATCAAAACCCTAATTCATTGTCATGCTTGGTTGATCCTAAGGTTTGTGAGGTTTTCAAGAACAATCTTCAGAAGAACCACCAGGAAGCAGATGAACAAGATCAAGAGAAGCAAAGTGGCTTGCTTCATTCAAGAAGTCAAGTCACTTGAAGAAAGAAAGTAGGAGGAAGAAGAATGAGCAAGCTCAATCTCAAACACAAATAGAAATGCAGCAATGGATGCAAGAGAGATGAAAAGAAAAGTTATGAGAAGTGAAGGCAAATTCACTTCTCAAGTTTACCTACCACCTGAAATGTTAGAAAGAAATGCAATGCAATGCTAAATGAAATGAAATGACATGATGCTAGACCAAACCAGAAGCATGTTGATGATGATTATGATGTTATGGGGTGCTGCAAACATGAGGCAAGACATCGATATGTTCATACAAGATCATGGATGCAGATGATGCAGGTTAAGGAGCATGAATGAACATGAAAAGTTATGAAGCATACAAGACAAATGGCATGGCAAATATGCAATGCAATGATCAAACATGCTTTCTATATGTCTTGAGATGTCAAATGGATCACAAGAATGCACAAAATGCAAAGGCAAGTCATGTTAGGCAAGAGAATGCAAGAGGGATGCAAGTGAAAGCCCAAATTAGGGTTTATGGAACAAACATCAAACAAAAACCCAAAACAGAAACAAACCCCAAGATAAAAAATGGAAAATGCTGCCCAAAGAAACCCTAAACCTATAATGAACCACTGCCCAAAGGGGAACTCCCAACTCTTAACCAATCTCAAGATATGAATTTTCTAAGTTATTAGGGTTTTTTAGGGTTCTTAACAAAAGAAATGTCAAACAAATAGAAAATGCAAGATCAAATCCTGGCCATTTTATCTTAGAAACTATATGCTAAACACAAAACAAAGCAAAAAGAATCAATGTCCAAACCTTCTCCAATAGGCAGAAATGAATTTTTGAACCCATGATCAAAATAATGCATAAAAAATGATTTAATTCAATGAAAAATTCTTAAAATGCATCAAGATCAAAAAAGAAATTTGGTTTGAAGGTTGGACAATGTTTCTAAATGTCTTAGAACATTTCATGAATTTTTTTGTAATTTTTAAATACCTAAAAGTATTTTTAATTAATTAATTCCCATTAATCAATTAAAAATAATCTTTTAAATATTTAAAAATACTTTTTTAATGATAAAAAATAAAATAAAAATGTTTTTGGGTCTTAAAAATTAATAAAACTTTTAAGAAAAAGTTTCATAATTTTTAAGACATTTTTGCTATTTTAAAATAAATGTGCAAATTAATTGAAATAAAATGAATTAAAAACAAATAAAATGAAAAGTCAAAGGAAAGGAAGGCTGAGATTGTATCTGGGTTTTGAGACATTGACCACGCGCCAGATCTTGTGGCTCACATTCAAACTGGGTTAATCTCAATTAATTAAATAAATTAAACCTAATTAAGACTAATGACATGATCTGGACCACACATATGCGCGCGGGAAGCCAGATCCAAGGGCCCAAATTTGAACTTTGCCCTAACCCTAATTAACTCACTAATCACTTTCAGGCTGCCGGAGAAGACCTCCGATCGTCTTCTCCGGCCAGCATCTCACCTGAGAAACCTCCAAACCCCTCAAATCGTAACGAAAATGAAAACTAAACACACCAAAATGATCCCCATGATCTCCTGAACTAAAACCCTAAGTCCAAACAAATTTCTTCTTCCTCAAAACCATGAATCGAACAGAACAAGTTCTAGGGCACGCAGGTTTCAGAGACAAATTAAATACTCAAATCAAAGCCATTTTCGAAACCAATGACATCAGGATGATCAGTGAATCACATAGAACAAGTTTATAACAAGAAAAATGATTTCTGGAAAAAATAATTTCGAGCTACCTGAGATTTGGAGCTTTCAACTTGAGGACTTTCAGGCCACTTCTCCTTGTGCAATCCACTCCACTTGATCCCCAGAAGATGTTTGAATGCTCAATGAGAGTTTAAGTTGGCTGGATAGTGAGATTCGACAGCTTCTGCTCAAGCTTGATCAGAAATGGCAATGGTGTTTCAAGCACTTTCAGGTCATGGTGAGGGGTTGTTTGTGATCCTGAGGGTGAATGGAGAAGCTTTGCAAGGTTTGTTTTGATGTTTGCAAGCTGTGGTGAGAGTTTCGAAGAGAAATGCAGGCTGAGGGTGAGAAATGGCTATGGAGTATTCTGGTTGTTTCAGGCTTGGGTTCTTGGTGCTTTGTGGTCTATGGAGCAAGGTGAGTTGAATGGTGAAGATGGTTTGAGTGTTTGCAAGCTGTGGAGGCAGATTCGAAGC
The DNA here is from genome assembly GCA_963966055.1 of Lathyrus aphaca. Lineage (NCBI taxonomy): Eukaryota > Viridiplantae > Streptophyta > Magnoliopsida > Fabales > Fabaceae > Lathyrus > Lathyrus aphaca. Next base: position 93,025,452 of record OZ014520.1, read on the forward strand.
AACTTGCAATGTGGTGTGTTTTTGTGAATGTGATGATGTGTGTAGTTTCTGCCTTGCTTGCTTAGTGTTATGGCTTGCCAAAGGATACAATAAACAAATGTAAGTGGCCAGAGGATGTGACATGGCCTGTGGTGATTGGGATGTCTACTTTTGCAAAAAGTCAAATTTCTTGTAAGAGAGGCATGGGCTTGATACTAGCTTGGTACAAAGGCTAGGGCTGGCGCAGCATGGTGTGGTGAGAGAGCCAGCAAGGTTCAAAGGCCAAGGCAGCAAGTTGAGGGAAGTGTCATGAGTGTTTTGCAAGTTGTTGCCTTTTTGTACTTCATGAGAAAAGTCTTGTTACATGAACCATAACCATGGGCATTCTTGGTTCATTCTGAATTTTATGACTTAGAGAATGTTTATGTGCTGGTTTGAGATGAATTAGAGGCTGCAATATGCATTGGTCCAAGATTTTGCAAAATTCTCACTTAGGGCATGCCTTGAAAATCAATGATTTTAGCCAACTTTGCATTGCCATAACTTTTGATCCAAGAAGAGTTTGGTCATGTTCTTGTACTTTTTGAAAAGGGAAAAATGAGATCTACAACTTTCATGACCAAAGTTTTTCCATTTGAAGCATTTTTGGATCAAGAATCATGGCTTGAAAAATGACCTAAAATGATGCATTCTTGAGAAAGTCAACTATGCTCCAAAAGTCAACATTTGCAAAAACCCTAAATTCTTGATTTCTATGAACTTCAACCTTCTTCCATGATCAAATAAAGATCATATACACTCAAAATGATGAAGATCACCCATTGGTTGGGTCATTGGGGGCCTCAGATGCCCTGATTTTACACTGACTTGTCTGAAAAGTCAACCCTTGATCAGATGACTTCCCCATGGAATTTCTTCATGAAAATTGATATGCATACTCCCTATACCATATAAAGAGCAATGGAAACAAGAATGACCAAAAAATTTGGAGTTATGGCCTCTGAAACCAAAACCCTAATTTTCAGTCAACTGTGCAGTTTGACCTGGCTCTGCATCCACTCAAACCCTAGTTCTTGTGATTCCTTTGAAGTTTTGACTTTGAGAGGATGTATTATGATGATTGAACACACATGGACCACTTTGAAATGATTGGTGGCCTTTGGAATGGCTCAAGATGCCTTGGGATTGCTCAGATCACAAACCCTAGGTGCAGATGCCTTAGAAACTATGCAGTGAATCAAAAATGAGATGTGAGATGATATGATTGTATTTATGCATATGAGGATGATCACAAGCCATGGTGTGAATGGGTGAGGGCAAATTTGGGGTGTTTACAGCTGCCCCTATTCAAACATGAGTTAGCTGTGCAGGTTGTAAGCGACGGCTTAACAGGCAAACAAGATAACTTGTGGTTGAATACCAAAGACAGTCCAAAATTTGCACTCACGGAATGAAGAAGAAAAGGGATATAGATTGTAAAAGGAAAACAAAGTATATTGTAAAGTGTGGGCAACGGAGGACGACCGTCGAGCAGAGGACGACTGCTGGGTAAATAGCAATGACGGGGACGACCGGCATGCTGGGGATAAAAGGTAAAGCCAAGACGGGGACGGCCGACTAGCTGGGGAAAATAAAATCGTGATGGAGACGGCCATCGAGATAAAGCTGTAAAATTATCTGGAAATTAATGAAACATGACGGGGACGGCCATCAAGTTCATAAAGGTAAAGTAACCAACGATGGGGACGGCCATCGGGCTAAAAGGAAAAGGGACCACGACGGGGACGGCCATCGGGTTAAAGAATAAATGAAATAAACAGATGATGGGGTACGGCCATCAAAGGTGAAGGACGATCACCTAGCAGGGGACGGCTGCTCTGTTGGGGATAAAAGGAATATGATGGGGACGGCCATCAAAGGTGGAGGACGACCACCTGGAAGGGTACGGCTGCCGAAAATATCAACGATGGGGACGGCCATCGGATAGAAAAGGTCAACGATGGGGACGGCCATCGGACGAGCATGATGGAGGACGACCATCAAGAAGTGGAGGACGACCACTCAGCAGGGTACGGCTGCTCTCGAGGTTTCTCATGACATAGGACGAATGCCAGATAACCAAAATCAACAATGGGGACGGCCATTGGATAAAATGATGAAGGACGATCATCAAAAGGTGGAGGACGACCACCTAGCAGGGGACGACTGCTAAAAACAACGATGGGGACGACCATCGGATGAGCATGATGGAGGACGACCATCAAGAAGTGGAGGACGACCACTCAGCAGGGTACGGCTGCTCTCAGGGTTATCATGACACAGGACGAGTGTCAGATAAAAGAAAATGCTTTGTTGGTGATCTACTGGGGATATAGTGAACACGGACGAGCGTTCACAACCAAGAAAAGAAAGTATAAGCGTTTGGTATTGTATAGATTAAAGATGCGGACGAGCATCCTTAAGGCTATGATACGGACGGGTATCATGTAGAAACAAACTGACACATGTTCAAAGATGATGATACGGACGAGTATCAACGGGTTAACAAGGAACACAGACGAGTGTTGAATCTGAAGGGACTCTTCAGGGGAATAGTAGACACAGACGAGTATCTATGTTCAAGAAGACACAAGTGTTTGACACAGTGTATGGATTAAAGATGCGGACGAGCATCCTTAAGACTTATGATACGGACGAGCATCATGTAGAAACAAACATTAGACGCAATGTTCTGAGATGATGATACGGACGAGTACCAACTGGTTAACAAAGAACAAGGACTATTGTTGAATCTGTGGGGTTATGAGTGGTGTATACAAGATACGGATGAGTATCTGTATAAGTGAGTAGTAAGAGTATATATAGATGAGTGTTTAACTGCTGGGGAGACTGACACGGACGGGTGCCAAGAGAGAAAAGTGTAATATGAACAAGTATCTGCTATACAAAGTCTAAGCGACTGCGCTGGGGATATGACACGGACGGGTGTCAGGAAAGTGTATATATAGATATGTGTGGGTGCAAAGAGGATGTCTTTGGCTTTCTGCTGGTAATATGACACGGACGGGTGTCATGAAGTATCTGTAATACGGGTGATTTTGTTTGTAAAGAGTGTTCAGGCGACTTTACTGGGGAGTGATGATACGGACGGGTATCAAAAGGAAATATACTGGTATTTGTGAATATGAGGCAACTGTTTTTGCTGGGACTCTGGTGAGGATTTCTGTACAATGATGGTGAACGGTTATTATTCACAAGCGTTAATTCATAACATGGCTTATGATTATGCTATGTGTTTGATTTTTGCCGTAATGCTCCGTATTAGACGGAATGCTACGCTCTGAGGGGATATTAAAATGCCATGATTATGCAAAGATACCACACTGGGATTCGGATCCCGTCACTGCGAAGATCTCTGGTCGATCTGTTGGAAATGGACCTCCCAGCTGGGGATGAGATCATTGGTAGATCCAATAAGATGATATTTGCTTGGGGATATAGGTCACTGGTTGACATATCCTTATAATACGGGACCCAGCTGGGGTTTGTAGAAGCTTTCTTCACTCTGTTGTGATCTTCATGCATTGCTCTTCTGGATAGAGGCTGGAACTCTGTGGGGAGATGATTCCCTGACTCCGGTACTCAGCTGAGGATGAAATGGCAACTCGGCTGGGGAATTATGAGAAACAACTCAGCTGGGGAGAGCAACAAGAGGCAACTCAGCTGGGAGTAGAGCATTTCGGATGCTGAGATCTTTTGTTGATTTGCCAGCTTGCTGGGATGAAGCTTACATGCCCCAAGTCGCGTCTTGTATACCTGCAATCCTGCAAAGATAAGGAAACGCACAAATGGTCCCGAGGTATCTTTTACTGGATTCCGTCATAGGAGTTAAGTACTTTTGAGAGTAAGTATATTCCCTGTAAGCATGTGTTTTATTATTATTATTTTTGGGAGAAAAGCATCTGTACTTATGCAATTGATTTTTTAGAGACATCAGACATCCTTTGCAAAAAAAAAAAATATACAAAACGAAACATGACTGAAAAATCTGATTTTATTAATTCATGTGCCCTGAATCGGCAAGATACAACCAAAGAAACATATCCCCTGAAATGAGGAGATTGTTACAAATTGAGAAACAAGGTGCTGGCAGTGTTGATGACGCTTTGAGGAGCTTCCTCTTCTGCTATGACTCGTATGACAATGACGTTCTTCTCGTCTTGCTTTCTGAAGAAGGTTGATTCTGATCGGAGCTTGGTCCTTTGGGGTTTTAACCAAGTTGCTGACAATACAGACGAATTCAGAATGCAGTTGTTCGCTTATTCCCTTATTTTGCATGGATCGCCCTTTCGGGTTTTCAATCCATCGGGATACCCATTCTTGCCTGAGTTGTCCAATGCGGCTTTTCAACTCAGCGGGTGTACATTTTTTCATTTATTTCCCTTATTTTTGCCCGAGTCTTTTATTCTGTTTTTGACTCGCCGGGATGCCCTATTTTTGCCTGGACTTACATTCTGTTTTTATGTCCAGCGGGTCATTTTATGCGAAGTATTTTTTAACTGCATCTGAATTCACAGGGGACGGGAAATCTTCACCATCCATGGTGCTGAGCATCAGTGCTCCACCAGAGAAAACTTTCTTTACCATGAATGGTCCTTCATAGTTTGGAGTCCATTTGCCCCTGTGGTCTGTATGAGGAGGGAGGATTCTTTTCAGTACAAGATCTCCCACTTGGTACTCTCGGTGCCTGACTTTCTGATCGAAGGCTCTCTTCATTCTTTTCTGATACAACTGCCCATGACAGATTGCAGCTAATCTCTTCTCTTCGATCAGACTTAGTTGCTCGTATCGGGCCCTAACCCATTCTGCTTCACTCAGTTTGACATCCATCAAGACTCGCAAGGAGGGCAATTCAACTTCAACTGGTAGGACTGCTTCCATACCATACACGAGCTGGTACGGTGTTGCCCCAGTGGATGTTCTGATTGACGCGCGGTACCCATGCAAGGCGAACGGTAGCATTTCATGCCAGTCTTTGTAGGTGACTACCATCTTCTGCACAATCTTCTTGATATTCTTATTTGCCGCCTCAACAGCACCATTCATCTTTGGTCTGTAAGGAGAGGAATTGTGATGTTGAATCTTGAAGTCCCGGCACAGCTCTGCCATCATTTTGTTATTTAAGTTAGAACCATTATCAGTAATGATTCGCTCGGGCACTCCATACCGACAGATGATATCTCTCTTCAGGAATCGGGCTACCACTTGTCTTGTAACATTTGCGTATGAGGCTGCTTCAACCCACTTGGTGAAATAGTCGATGGCGACCAGGATGAATCTGTGGCCATTCGAAGCAGTTGGCTCAATCTTGCCAATCATATCAATGCCCCACATGGCAAAGGGCCATGGTGAAGACATGATGTTCAGAGGGTTGGGAGGCACATGCACCTTATCTGCGTAGATCTGGCATTTGTGACATTTTCTGGCATAGGCACAACAGTCTGCATCCATTGTGATCCAATAATAACCTGATCTTAGCAATTTCCTAGCCATGGCATGCCCCCCTGCGTGGGTACCAAAAGATCCTTCGTGCACTTCATGCATCAACAAATCTGCTTCCGTCTTGTCAACACATCTGAGGAGTACCATATCAAAGTTCCTCTTGTATAAAGACCCGTCGGTGTTCAGAAAGAAACTTCCAGCAAGCCTTCTCAAAGTCTTCTTATCATTGGGAGATGCCCCAGGTGGGTATGTTTGATCCTCCAAGAAGCACTTAATGTCATGAAACCAAGGCTTATCATCTTTGACAACTTCCGCTGCAAATACATATGCTGGTCTATCGAGTCTAGACACTGAAATCTGAGGTACAAAGTTGGCAGCTTGAACTTTGATCATAGATGAAATGGTAGCAAGAGCATCTGCAAACTGGTTCTCGTCCCGAGGGATATACTCAAGCTTGACCGTTGTGAAGAAAGTCAATAACCTTCTCGTATAATCCCTATAAGGTATCAGATGATCCTGATGGGTGTACCATTTTCCGTTGGTTTGATTAACTACCAGAGCTGAATCTCCGAATACGGCCAATGTCTTGATCCTGAGGTCAATGGCTTCCTCAAGACCCATAATGCAAGCTTCGTATTCAGCTTCGTTGTTAGTGCAGTTGAAAGTGAGTTTTGCCGAGAAAGGCATGTGAACTCCTTTAGGTGTAATGAGTACTGCACCAACACCGCGACCATTCATGTTAACAGCCCCATCAAACATCATAGTCCATTCTTCCTCCGGGTCAGGCCCTTCAGTGTGAATAGGCTCTTCATGATCTTTTGTTTTAATGAACATGATGTCTTCATCAGGGAAGTCAAACCTCATAGGCTGGTAGTCATCAATGGGTTGCTCAGCAAGATATTCAGACAATATACTGCCTTTGATGGCTTTCTGAGATGTGTATTGGATGTCATACTCTGTAAGGATCATTTGCCATCTTGCAACCCGTCCGGTAAGCGCTGGCTTCTCAAATATGTACTTGACTGGGTCCATCTTCGAGATCAATAAAGTAGTGTGGGTCAACATATACTGTCTCAGTCGGCGAGCAGCCCACGCTAAAGCACAGCAAGTTTTCTCGAGCAGCGAATAACGTTGTTCACAGTCGGTAAACTTTTTGCTTAGGTAGTATATTGCATACTCTTTTCGACCAGACTCGTCATGTTGGCCCAGCACACACCCCATTGACTCTTCTAATACTGTTAAGTACATTATCAGAGGTCTTCCTTCAACTGGCGGCATGAGGATGGGAGGTTCTTGCAGATATTCCTTGATCTTGTCAAAAGCCTTCTGGCAGTCTTCGTTCCACCTGACCGTCTGTTCTTTTCTTAACAGCTTGAACAAGGGTTCACAGGTTGCCGTAAGGTGAGATATGAACCGCGAAATGTAGTTCAATCGACCTAAGAACCCTCGGACTTCTTTCTCAGTTTTCGGTGCAGGCATCTCTTGAATGGCTTTGACTTTATCAGGGTCCACTTCAATCCCTTTCTCGCTTACAATAAAGCCCAGCAGCTTACCGGATCGCACCCCGAACGTACATTTGTTGGGGTTCAGCTTCAATTGGTACTTCCTCAGACGCTTGAACAACTTCAGCAGATTCACCAGGTGATCTTCCTCTGTAAGGGACTTGGCGATCATATCATCCACATAACATTCTATTTCCTTGTGGATCATATCGTGGAACAATGTCACCATAGCCCGTTGATATGTGGCACCAGCATTCTTCAGTCCGAATGGCATCACTTTGTAACAGAACGTGCCCCAAGGTGTAATGAATGTTGTCTTCTCCATGTCTTCAGGTGACATCTTGATCTGATTATATCCCGAAAATCCGTCCATGAAGGAGAATACCGAGAACTGAGCCGTGTTATCCACCAATACATCAATGTGAGGTAATGGGAAGTCATCTTTCGGGCTGGCTCTGTTCAGATCCCGGTAGTCAACACACATTCTTACTTTGCCGTCTTTCTTAGGCACAGGCACTATATTAGCAACCCACGGCGGATAGCTAGTTACAGCAAGGAACCCGGCGTCCCATTGCTTTTGTACCTCTTCCTTAATTTTCATAGCCATGTCTGGGCGAGTTCGGCGCAGCTTCTGTTTAACTGGTGGGCATTCTTCCCTCAAAGGCAGCTTATGCACAACAATGTCGGTATCCAACCCTGGCATATCTTGATACGACCAAGCAAACACATCAACATACTCTTGAAGCAGATCTATCAGTTGTCTCTTCACTGAGTCTTGCAGGCAGGCCCCGATTTTAACTTCCTTCACGTCTTCGTCTGTACCAAGATTAATCACTTCAATCTCCTCCTGGTGAGGAGTAATAGCCTTCTCCTCTTGTCTCAACAACCTAGCTAGCTCTTCAGGAAGCTCATATTCTTCATCAACCCCTTTCATCAGCTTGATTGATTGGATTGTCAAAGTCATACGATGTCATAGCCGTGCTGTTGTCGGTGCTGTCAGGTAGGCACTCTCTGCAAGGGTTAAGTTTGTTCATTTTAGTGATTGATTTTAATCTTGCTTTAGAAAAAAAGTGAAATGAAGTTATCATTTTGAAAACACCGCCATTTATTTTTGTACAAAAAGAAAAATGGAAAAACAGTGAGCAGAAAAGAAAAAGACTCGTTTGCAAAAAGATGTCTGATATTTCGTTAATTTAATCTTGTTTGCACAAAAGTACAGATGGCCCTGATTACAAAATGAGTCTTGTCATCTTGGGCAAGATGCAAGACTTTGATGCATGCTATAAAAAATACAGGAAATAATAATTACTCTGCATGAGTAACTCTTATAATTTCCTGGGAAGACCAGTTCGAGACACTGCTCCCCGGGATCTTTGGACGAATCCAATTCTCCAGATTGCGCTCCTCTTCCAGCTCGTCTTCCAAACAGTTGATAGCATCGGGGGTGAGCATCCCCCCACTGACAAAACCTGGCTCTGCAGCAGCCTTTGCTTGATGTCGAGTTGGTTTGTAACCCAACCCAAATTTGTCTTTCTTCTCCCCCACAGCTAAGACCTTGCCCCAGCCTAGGGCAGTTCCTTCCTCAACAACCTTCCGGGCTTGCTGGTAAGATGACATGGAGATACCTGACACAGCAGATGCTTCATTGACATTCAAGGCCTCAAAACCTTGGCTCATTGTCTCATGGATCTCTCCATCCATCTCAATGTATTTATACGTAGCCAGATGGCTAACGAAAATATCCTCTTCCCCACAGATTGTGACAACTTGGCCCTCCCACTCAAATTTTAACTTTTGGTGAAGGGTAGACGTTATTGCGCCGGCGGCGTGAATCCAGGGTCTACCCAACAAACAGCTGTAGGCGGGCTGAATGTCCATCACATAAAAGATAGTTTTAAAAGTCTGTGGGCCAATTGTCACAGGCAGCTCAATCTCCCCCAGAACCGACCTCTTCGAACCATCAAAGGCTCTTACCACCAGGTTGCTGGGTCTCAATGCCAATCCATCATATTCTAACTTCACCAGAGCCTTCTTTGGTAAGACATTCAGGGAAGAACCTGTGTCCACCAGCACATGAGAAAGGACAGCTCCTTTGCATTCCATGGTTATGTGCAAGGCTTTGTTGTGGTTGCGGCCATCCGCTGTCAAGTCAGAATTGGTAAACCCTAGCCCATTGCTAGCAGTAACATTTCCGACCACGGTTTCCAATTGGTTGACAATAATCTCCTCAGGCACGTAAGCTGCGTGCAAGACTTTAAGTAGTGCATTCCGATGGGCTTCGGAGCACATAAGCAGTGAGAGGATGGAGATTTTGGATGGCGTCTGATGAAGCTGATCCACAATTTTATAATCACTCTTTTTTATGATTCGCATAAACTCATCAACTTCCTGATCGAACGGAGTCTTCAAGGCTTCTTTGGCAGCTTGATCTTCCTGCACCGGGCTCTTTCCCTTTGCCTTGGCAGCAGCTTCTGCTTCGGCAGTGGGTCTTTGAACTTGTGAAGCAAAGAGACGTCCGCTTCGAGTGAAGCCTCCGCCTCCCCCCACATTATCTACTTGTGGTGCAGGTGCTGATGTTTCAAGAGTGATTCTTTTCCCTTCACAGTACACGTCAGAGCCATAGTGCCAAGGGATGGCCCTATTGTTTTCATATGGTACTGGTCCAGGCACCGTGACAGTGACTGGACTGATTGCTGCTGCTGAAGGGACTGTAATTGTTTGTGGATCATAAAAGATTGTAACTGGTGCTCTGGCGGGAGCAACACCTTCTGAATGGTAGGCGGAGTTATTTTCAGGATCGTAGAATATGGTAACAGTGGAGACATCTTCATGATTGATTGCTGGTGTTGTAGGAGGTATTGTTGGAAGGACTGTTGTTGTTGTTGATGGAGATTCGAAATGGAATGAAGCTGAAGTTGTAGCAGGAGAAACTGTTGAAAACTGATCATTTGGAAGGACAGGTGAAGTACTTGTTGATGGTGCTGACGAATTGTCGGGAACAATAGTTGCGGCATTTGTAGGAGGGTCTGAAACCGTTGCTGATGAAGTTGCCGGATTTGTCGGAAACGATGTGGTGATCTGGAGCAGGCCACTCTGAATAAGGCTGTCAATGCCATTCCTCAGGTCCTCACACCCATTCCATGAAATATTGCAATAGGGACACCCTAGTTCACACCCTGGAAATATTTGGTTCTCACGAAGTTGAGCCTTGATTTCCACCAATGGTGTCCTGATCTGATCCACACTGGTTATTAAATAAGACGGTTGGTCTTCTTCAATAGCGTTAATTCGGGGACCACCATGATTTGGCATTGGGTTTTTACTGACATTGGGCGGAGGCGCAAAATTCAGAGCCTTGGAGTCTACCAAGTCTTGTACCTTCATATGCAGAGCCCTGCATTTTTCTGTACTGTGACCAGGTGCGTTTGAATGGAAAGCACACCTAGCATTGGAGTCATAGTTCCTTGGTAGACTGTTGGGATCCGGAGGTGCCAACATTCTTAGCTCAACTAGGTTGAGTTTCAGAAGTTGTGGCAACAAGGCAGCGTACGACATTGGGATCGGGTCGATCACTCGGTTAGCTTGGGATGGCCTCTGTTGGAATGGCCTCTGTTGATTGTTGTTGTTGTTGTTGTTGAAGTTCCTTGGAGGATACTGATTCTGATGATACTGAGGCTGTTGTTGGAAGTTTTGTTGAGGAGGCTGATAGACTGGCTGTGGGTGAGCTGGAGCAGGGATAGTAACTGCTGCTATTGTTCTTTGAACATACTGGGGCCTACCCCTGTTGGTGTGAATGGCATTGGTCTCTCCAGTTCTTCTCGGGCCTGCAAAAGGCTTTCTTGTACTACTGGACGAGCTGGCACCATTGTCAGAGATCTTACCCATTTTTAACAGGCTTTCAATTCTCTCCCCAGCTATGACAACATTTGCGAAGCTAGTGGAGGAGAAAGCAGCCAACCTGTCAATATACGTTCCCTGGAGAGTGTTCATAAACATGTCTGCCATTTCTCTCTCAGACATTGGTGGTTGAACGGCAGCAGCCAATTGCCTCCATCTCTGGGCATATTCTCGGAAATTTTCCCTTGACGACTGTGACATTCCCATCAGGAGGGTCCTGTTGGGTGCCATGTCTAAGTTGTATTGATACTGTCGGATGAAGGCCTCTTCCAGGTCCTTCCAGCATCTTACAGTTGCCCTTGTCAAATGGGAATACCATTCCCTTGATGCTCCAGTCAGGCTGTCTTCAAAGTAGAACATCCAGAGCTTCTCATCCATTGTATAGGCCTTCAGCCTCCCCAGAAATGATTGCAAATGAGTCCGGGGGCATGAAGTCCCATTATACTTTTCGAAACAAGGAGGCTTGAACTTATGGGGAATCCTGACCCCGTCTACCAAACCCATGTCCATGACGTCGAAACCCAAAGAATTTTGAGATTCTAAGGACCTCAACTTCTCAGCTATTTCTTCCAACCGTCTATCATAAGTTTCCTCTCCAGCACCCATTACTGTAAATTGGTCCTCCTGAGGGTCTTCTTGAAGTACCCTGGCTGCAGTGGCTGTCCCTTGAACATTTGCAGGAATGTTAATCTCAGGATGTAGATGTGGGCCAAACACAGGAGGGTTAACATGGGGTTGCACCCGTTCATTGTTACTTGTGCCGGCAGTCCCCACATGGGGCTCATCTTGATTCCTCCCTTCTACCAAAGCTCTGAGCCTCTCCTGGCTTTGAGCTAAATTGTTCATCACTTCCATGAATTGTGTTATCTGGGTTCTCATCTCCAATCTTTCGTTTGCCATCTGGTTTCTGACCTCTGTAAGGTCTTGTTGCATCTGGTCCATTTGGATGCCCGGAAGGTTGTTTCTAGTTGGGTACCTGTGTGGCCTGTTGAGAGGAAATACCCGGCGGCGAGCAATAATTCCTGAATATCACAACAGAGGTTAGTAACAACAAAACAAAACCCTACAAAACAAAAGAGGTTAGCATGCAATGCAGTTATGCTTATTTGCTCTCAAGGTATCCGGTTTGGTCTTCAGTTTTGACCCTTCCAGACCCTTGAAGATGTTGCTGTTGAAGTTGCTTTCGAAATAAACCCAGATGGAAACTAACACAAATATATTACAGAAGGTGAAATAATACATCTTGTTCATTTTACAACACCAGCCCTCTAAGGGGTCAAAATACATCACAAAAACAAAAGTACATGGAATAGGAATAACAACAAGCAAATGATCAAACTCCAAGGCCAAACTCATCCTCACGAACTTCCTTAAGAAGTGCTTCGGTCACAGGATCAGCCGGCCGCTCCGTAAGATTTCTGATGAGAAGGTTTCTTGTTGCAACAGCTGCAGTCAACTTCTTGCTCTGACTTTGGTCTTTAGACCTCTTCACTCCAGCTCTGATTTCTAGCTCTGATATTTCCTTCTGGGCTGCTGCCAGGGCTTTTTCTATCTGCTCCATCTTGTCCTGAACTCTCTTGTCTTCTAGAGTACGGGCCTCAGTGATCCGGACCCACCTGGCCTGACTCTCTTTCAAATACAAGTCTGTTCTTGCTCTCTGGAACTGGGCTTCTTTACAAGCATTCTTCAGAATCTGCTCACCAGCTTTAGACTTGTTGATATAATCTCCAGACTTCTCAATTTTAGTCAAGTGTTCCACCCTCAACTTCTCCAATCTTTCAATCTCCCTCACACCTTCACTCCTCTCCCGGAGGGTCTTCTGCAAAGCCTGGGTTAACTTCTCATTTCTTTCCTTCAAGCTTTCAAACTCCTCCAGACTGATAGTGGCAGGGGGTGGTGCTGAAGATGACTCAGGCATGTCTTCTATGGTGAAGGGCATTCCAGAGAATTGGGCCCTGGCATGGGACCACTCATAATATTGGACTGATGCCACATTATTGCACTTCCCCAGAGTGGTGATTCCCTTGGTTTGAACATGATCCCAGGCCCAGGCAGCCTGCCTAACAATTGCCAGACTAATCTTGTTCTCACAGTAGAGGGTCTCAACCAAGTCTTGCTCCCTGGGAGTATGGACCAGTGCATAGCCTAATTGCCTCCTGAACAGCAGAGGGTTGTAATTGATACTTCCCTTGACCCCTATTAAAGGCACATTGGGAAAGTGCCCACAGCTTGTAATGATATCTCTGCCCTTGGTGCTTTGAGTACACCATCTGATGTCTGTTGAAGTGAGAGTAGTGAGCCTCTTAGCCCAGTTGCTTTGCTGATGAGGATTTAGGAATGCATCTGTCCTGGGTAGATGCTTAAGAAGCCAAGCATGGAATAATGGAGCACAACACCTCACTAGCCTTCCCCTCTGCTTCTCATTCTTCTGGTGCACTGAGTAATAGAGATCTCCTAGCAAAGTTGGCACTGGGTTCTTCAGGATGAGCAAATGGATTGCATTCGTGCTAATGAATCGAGGCTCATCTGCAAACAACACAATTCCATATACACTTAAGGCCAACAGAGCACAAACAGCTCTCCATTCCCCCAGGGAAGCCTTCAGACTAGCTTGAGAAATTAGAAAGTCCAGATGAAAGCCAGGGATCCCAGCTTTAGAGGTCATATGCTGCTCAATCAAAGCAGGTTCTAGGTGCAAAGCTTTTGCTATCTCTCCATTGCTGGGAAAGACCATTTCAGGGTTGAAAGGGATTTCCCTCTTGATAGGCAAACCAATCAAAGATGAGTATTCTTCTAAAAGAGGCCCCAACTGAAAGTCTTGAAAGGTGAAACATCTCAATGGGGGGTCATAAAACTGAATGCAGGTGTGGATCAAACTCCTCTGGGATGGGTCCAGATCCATGACCAAGTCAAGTATATCCCCATAATGCTCCCTGAACAAAGGTATGTGATCTGGAGTGATCAAGGTTTGGATCCTCCTGATGTCTGATAAGTCTGGTTGGAAGAAATGATAGGTGATGTTGCTTTTCTTTGGAGCCATGATGCTGAAGACTGAGTAGAGTGCAGATGAAGATGCTGAGGAGTGGGCCACTGGCTGGCTAGTGCAAGTATTTGAAGTATATGGCTGACAAGCTGAAGCTAGTGCTGGTGGAGATAGGTCAGTAATGCAGATGGGGTCAAAACCAAAACCAGATGAAAATGGATACCCTGAAACACAAATAAGCAAATGTTAATATGATGCAATGGTTATGTATGCAAATGATATGCAAAGGGTTTGTGACTGAGCTGGATCTGATCAAAATGCCCTGATATAAGTCCATGTGTGTTCAAGAATCCCAGATGGAGGTCTATAAATCCAGTATCCAGGGTGGGGGACTCAAATAAAGAGCCACATGTCCAGGGTTTAGAATCACAAGAACTGTCCAACATGGAGTATTCTTAACAAATCAAAGTAACAGGGTATTCTGAGGTCAAGGTACCTGCAAACCTGTAAACAGCCCAACCCCCTCACAGGTGGTGTTCTAAAACAAGGATCCTCAGACTTGGATCAGTTATGAGAAGTGTAAACACTTCTAACCCGGAGGCACAGTGTTTACAATAACCATAACAATTCCTCCTCTAATTCACCTCAGTTTCTGAAGGTCAAATACTAAAGGTCATCCAGACTTAGCAGGCTTCCCAGATAGCCCTAGCATTGCAGGAAATCTGCAACACAGAGTTCTCAAGAAGAAACCCATATCTGAACCGTGTTTCATATTCCCGCACCAGACCGAAATGGAATGGGAAAGAATATGATTCACTCTAGCCTAGGTGTCACTCAGGTCCCAGGTATAGGACCTTAACTCTCAATGAAACACCCACCCACCAAGGCAAACAACAGATCCAGCCAGCAACAATGACAGTATGATATATAAATGCAATAAAGGAAGCAGTAAAGTAACTGTACATAAAGCAATAAACAAAAATAAATACAAGCACAAACAAGCACATAACACCCCAGTAAACACAAATCAATCAAGCGCTAGGAGGAACCCACAAAAAGAACCAGAAGCCCTGGTTGCAGTATAAGGGTCCCCAGCAGAGTCGCCAAGCTGTCGCTCCCGATAAATGGGACCAGGTCCAGATAAAGGTACAGACGCGAACGGTCGGCGAGAGGGACAATGAGAACACACAGCAGTGAACTCACTGGAGATGAATAGAGTCGCCAGCTAGGCATTTTTATCCCGGAGGAAAGGTAATGCTGCATAGACCTAGAAAAAGATGGATAAGACGGTTTGCGAACCAGAGAGACTGAGAAAGGGGGTTGGTTACAACCTGGGAAGGTATTAGCACCCAGATTGTCCGTCGTACTCGACGGGATCCACGCTTAAGAGATTTGTGTTTTAAAGGGGTAGTGTCGGTGCAATCTGTGTATAAAATAGCTGGAAAAGATGTACAGGTGTCAGTGTAAAGTGTATAAGTGATGTGAAGTATGAAAGTGTCAGTGTAAGAACAAGGTGAAATGCTCAAGATCATGAGGCTAAAGAATGAAGCTAGAAAGAGGGGGAATATACAGAGACTTTTGTTCGATAACTGTTAAGTTATGCCTACGTATCCTCTCGTGCAATGAGGAAGTCAGAACACCGTAGTTCGACCCAAAGAGACTGAAAGATGAATTGACTTGTGAACTGCTTACTTGCCTATGCTCAAGTGTATGATCTGTCTGGCACAGATGCAAACTGTCTTGCATTAGACGGAAGAAGCAAGTTCTCGTTTGTGAGTGAAGGTGATGAGAAAAGAACCCCGAAGGAGACGATTATTGTTTGTTTTTTTGAGTTTTCAGTCTTTTATTGCTTTTGAAGTTTGTCATGAGTTAATGAGCTTAAGCCTAAACCAATGGGTTAGTAAACTCATCACATCTCCCCTCTGATTAGGGGTAATGAGAATACCTTAAGTGTGAAGTCAGATTCTCACACTTAATCACCTTTGATGCAGGATTAAGATCATTAACCTACTTGTGATTATTTATATATTTTGTGGTTTTTGTTTAGTGTTGAGTAATGAGATTAAGCCATAATCATGGATTAAACAGACTCATTACACCATCCTAATAGAAGGATAATAGATGAGAATGTTTAAGCTGAGGAAAACTCCTCAACTTAATCCATGATTAGGGATTAAACCCATGACAAAACAAGCCTTTGATTAAATGGATTTTAGATTAATGGTATGATGATGAAGTGAATTTTATGATTTGTAAGACAACTTGAGGGGGACTTGTCCATTAACACTAGGGTTAGTCCTTCTTAACCCATTTAAGGAAGAATTAGAACCCTAATGCAAGGCCCAAGTTACAAGTGTGATGTCTTGATATTTATTAAGTGAATTGGTTAAGAGATTTAAACACATTAAGGGTTCAAGGCTTAGGATTAAAGTTATGCACTCCATCCTAAGAGAAGGATGCAGGCATAAGCTTAATCACAAAGTCTTAAAGCCTTTAGGGTTTGGTCCCTGATTATGAGATGAGAAGAGAAGACTCAAAGAGAGACACAAAGGTAAAACTATGGGGGGAGACTAATCAAAACCCTAATTCATTGTCATTCTTGGTTGATCCTAAGGTTTGTGAGGTTTTCAAGAACAATCTTCAGAAGAACCACCAGGAAGCAGATGAACAAGATCAAGAGAAGCAAAGTGGCTTGCTTCATTCAAGAAGTCAAGTCACTTGAAGAAAGAAAGTAGGAGGAAGAAGAATGAGCAAGCTCAATCTCAAACACAAATAGAAATGCAGCAATGGATGCAAGAGAGATGAAAAGAAAAGTTATGAGAAGTGAAGGCAAATTCACTTCTCAAGTTTACCTACCACCTGAAATGTTAGAAAGAAATGCAATGCAATGCTAAATGAAATGAAATGACATGATGCTAGACCAAACCAGAAGCATGTTGATGATGATTATGATGTTATGGGGTGCTGCAAACATGAGGCAAGACATCGATATGTTCATACAAGATCATGGATGCAGATGATGCAGGTTAAGGAGCATGAATGAACATGAAAAGTTATGAAGCATACAAGACAAATGGCATGGAAAATATGCAATGCAATGATCAAACATGCTTTCTATATGTCTTGAGATGTCAAATGGATCACAAGAATGCACAAAATGCAAAGGCAAGTCATGTTAGGCAAGAGAATGCAAGAGGGATGCAAGTGAAAGCCCAAATTAGGGTTTATGGAACAAACATCAAACAAAAACCCAAAACAGAAACAAACCCCAAGATAAAAAATGGAAAATGCTGCCCAAAGAAACCCTAAACCTATAATGAACCACTGCCCAAAGGGGAACTCCCAACTCTTAACCAATCTCAAGATATGAATTTTCTAAGTTATTAGGGTTTTTTAGGGTTCTTAACAAAAGAAATGTCAAACAAATAGAAAATGCAAGATCAAATCATGGCCATTTTATCTTAGAAACTATATGCTAAACACAAAACAAAGCAAAAAGAATCAATGTCCAAACCTTCTCCAATAGGCAGAAATGAATTTTTGAACCCATGATCAAAATAATGCATAAAAAATGATTTAATTCAATGAAAAATTCTTAAAATGCATCAAGATCAAAAAAGAAATTTGGTTTGAAGGTTGGACAATGTTTCTAAATGTCTTAGAACATTTCATGAATTTTTTTGTAATTTTTAAATACCTAAAAGTATTTTTAATTAATTAATTCCCATTAATCAATTAAAAATAATCTTTTAAATATTTAAAAATACTTTTTTAATGATAAAAAATAAAATAAAAATGTTTTTGGGTCTTAAAAATTAATAAAACTTTTAAGAAAAAGTTTCATAATTTTTAAGACATTTTTGCTATTTTAAAATAAATGTGCAAATTAATTGAAATAAAATGAATTAAAAACAAATAAAATGAAAAGTCAAAGGAAAGGAAGGCTGAGATTGTATCTGGGTTTTGAGACATTGACCACGCGCCAGATCTTGTGGCTCACATTCAAACTGGGTTAATCTCAATTAATTAAATAAATTAAACCTAATTAAGACTAATGACATGATCTGGACCACACATATGCGCGCGGGAAGCCAGATCCAAGGGCCCAAATTTGAACTTTGCCCTAACCCTAATTAACTCACTAATCACTTTCAGGCTGCCGGAGAAGACCTCCGGTCGTCTTCTCCGGCCAGCATCTCACCTGAGAAACCTCCAAACCCCTCAAATCGTAACGAAAATGAAAACTAAACACACCAAAATGATCCCCATGATCTCCTGAACTAAAACCCTAAGTCCAAACAAATTTCTTCTTCCTCAAAACCATGAATCGAACAGAACAAGTTCTAGGGCACGCAGGTTTCAGAGACAAATTAAATACTCAAATCAAAGCCATTTTCGAAACCAATGACATCAGGATGATCAGTGAATCACATAGAACAAGTTTATAACAAGAAAAATGATTTCTGGAAAAAATAATTTCGAGCTACCTGAGATTTGGAGCTTTCAACTTGAGGACTTTCAGGCCACTTCTCCTTGTGCAATCCACTCCACTTGATCCCCAGAAGATGTTTGAATGCTCAATGAGAGTTTAAGTTGGCTGGATAGTGAGATTCGACAGCTTCTGCTCAAGCTTGATCAGAAATGGCAATGGTGTTTCAAGCACTTTCAGGTCATGGTGAGGGGTTGTTTGTGATCCTGAGGGTGAATGGAGAAGCTTTGCAAGGTTTGTTTTGATGTTTGCAAGCTGTGGTGAGAGTTTCGAAGAGAAATGCAGGCTGAGGGTGAGAAATGGCTATGGAGTATTCTGGTTGTTTCAGGCTTGGGTTCTTGGTGCTTTGTGGTCTATGGAGCAAGGTGAGTTGAATGGTGAAGATGGTTTGAGTGTTTGCAAGCTGTGGAGGCAGATTCGAAGCAACTTGCAATGTGGTGTGTTTTTGTGAATGTGATGATGTGTGTAGTTTCTGCCTTGCTTGCTTAGTGTTATGGCTTGCCAAAGGATACAATAAACAAATGCAAGTGGCCAGAGGATGTGACATGGCCTGTGGTGATTGGGATGTCTACTTTTGCAAAAAGTTAAATTTCTTGTAAGAGAGGCATGGGCTTGATACTAGCTTGGTACAAAGGCTAGGGCTGGCGCAGCATGGTGTGGTGAGAGAGCCAGCAAGGTTCAAAGGCCAAGGCAGCAAGTTGAGGGAAGTGTCATGAGTGTTTTGCAAGTTGTTGCCTTTTTGTACTTCATGAGAAAAGTCTTGTTACATGAACCATAACCATGGGCATTCTTGGTTCATTCTGAATTTTATGACTTAGAGAATGTTTATGTGCTGGTTTGAGATGAATTAGAGGCTGCAATATGCATTGGTCCAAGATTTTGCAAAATTCTCACTTAGGGCATGCCTTGAAAATCAATGATTTTAGCCAACTTTGCATTGCCATAACTTTTGATCCAAGAAGAGTTTGGTCATGTTCTTGTACTTTTTGAAAAGGGAAAAATGAGATCTACAACTTTCATGACCAAAGTTTTTCCATTTGAAGCATTTTTGGATCAAGAATCATGGCTTGAAAAATGACCTAAAATGATGCATTCTTGAGAAAGTCAACTATGCTCCAAAAGTCAACATTTGCAAAAACCCTAAATTCTTGATTTATATGAACTTCAACCTTCTTCCATGATCAAATAAAGATCATATACACTCAAAATGATGAAGATCACCCATTGGTTGGGTCATTGGGGGCCTCAGATGCCCTGATTTTACACTGACTTGTCTGAAAAGTCAACCCTTGATCAGATGACTTCCCCATGGAATTTCTTCATGAAAATTGATATGCATACTCCCTATACCATATAAAGAGCAATGGAAACAAGAATGACCAAAAAATTTGGAGTTATGGCCTCTGAAACCAAAACCCTAATTTTCAGTCAACTGTGCAGTTTGACCTGGCTCTGCATCCACTCAAACCCTAGTTCTTGTGATTCCTTTGAAGTTTTGACTTTGAGAGGATGTATTATGATGATTGAACACACATGGACCACTTTGAAATGATTGGTGGCCTTTGGAATGGCTCAAGATGCCTTGGGATTGCTCAGATCACAAACCCTAGGTGCAGATGCCTTAGAAACTATGCAGTGAATCAAAAATGAGATGTGAGATGATATGATTGTATTTATGCATATGAGGATGATCACAAGCCATGGTGTGAATGGGTGAGGGCAAATTTGGGGTGTTTACAACTATGTCCATTTGCCATGTGGGGGCATTGATATGATTGGCAAGATTGAGCCGACAGCTTCCAACGGTCACCGCTTCATCCTAGTTTCCATAGACTATTTCACGATGTGGGTCGAAGCGGCGTCTTATGCCAACGTTACTAAACAAGTGGTAGCCTGGTTTTTTAAAAGAGACATCATTTGCCGGTACAGAATTACCGAAAGAATCATTACTGATAATGGTTCTAACCTCAACAACAAGATGATGGCTGAATTGTGTCGGGATTTCAAAATAGCACATCACAACTCTTCTCCATACCGCCCGAAGATGAATGGCGCTGTCATGGCGGCCAACAAAAACATCAAGAAGATCGGCAGAAGATGGTTGTGACATACAAAGACTGGCATCAAGAAGATCGGCAGAAGATGGTTGTGACATACAAAGACTGGCATGAGATGCTACCATTTGCGTTACATGGGTACATAACGTCTGTGCGTACTTCAACAGAGGCAACCCCGTTCTCATTGGTATATGGTATGGAGGCAGTCCTACCAATTGAAGTGCATATCCCCTCATTGAGGTTAATGATGGACATTAAGCTAGATGAAGCTGAGTGGCTCCGATCTAAATACAATCAGCTGAGCCTCATTGAAGAGAAACGCCTAACAATTGTATGCCAGGGGACAGTTGTATCAACGACGCATGAAACAGGCCTTCAACAAAAAGGTACAACCTCAAAGGTATATACCATGTGACCTGGTGCTGAAAAGGATTCTTCCTCCTCTTAACGATCACAGGGGCAAATGGACACCCAATTATGAAGGACCATTCGTGGTTAAAAAGGTTTTCTCAGGTGGAGCCTTAATGCTAACAACCATGGATGGAGAAGACTTCCATTCCCCTGTCAATGCAGACGCAGTAAGAAAATACTTCGTGTAAAAAAAGACCCGCTGGATAAAAACAGAATAAATATCCAGACAAAAATGGGCATCCCGGCGAGCTAAAAACAGAATAAAAGACTCGGGCAAAAATTAGGGAAATATTGAAAAAATGTACACCCGCTGAGTTGAAAAGCCACATCGGACAACTCAAGAAAAAAAGGGTATCCCGGTGGATTGAAAACCCGAAAGGGAGATCCACGCAAAAGAGGGACTAACACGAACAACTGCAATCTGCGAAATTCGTAATCCATATGCAACTGAGGTTATTCTAAGGGTTGAAAACCAGTTCAATCACCTTTCTTAAGGGGCAGAGCAAGCGGATAGTCATGAGGATATACGAGTCATAGCCGGGTCGAAAGTTGATGAGATCCATTTTTCACATTGCCAATAGGATAGTCTATTTTCCTTTTTGGCTATTTCCTCTTTCCAGGGAATTGCTTCCTGATGTAATGCCTATTCATGGCCATGTTCCAAATCAATAAAAATCCAATTTCATTCAGCTTGTGACTATTTGCTTCTTGTTTTTGTTTTTCATTTAGCATTGTTTGATTGCAAAAACATCCAGCCAATTGTGATTTATATTGTGTTGTGAACATTTGAATGCTTTCTAACTCATGCAGGAGGACAAAAACATTTAATACAACTCTAAAAAGGTTAAGTGGCTGGGATACTGATTCATACCATAAGCCTAGGGCATACAGGTCCAAAACTAACTCTCCATGTTTCAGGCACTATCAATTGTGTTTACGCAGGTGCAGGTACATGTGTTGCTAGCAGAGCTAAAGCAAATTTCCAGGAGGAATATTTTGATAGTACTCGAACGAGAACAGGTGCCTTCCCGTGTGTCTCCTGTTATCCCCAATAGAAGTGAATTTGAAATTCTTCCCCAGCGGCAATGACAAAATATGTTTGTCCTCCCTAAGCAGAGGTTTTCTTTCAACACGGGGGCAATCCCCCAGCAGTGCAAGGAGCATCTTTCCTCCCCAGCAGGTTGCTTCCTCAGCAGTGCCATACCTCTGGTTCCCAGCCAAGTCAGGAGGTCTCCACTTTCCCATCAGAGTTCAAGAAAGGTTCATCTCCAGCAGGGTCTTGGCTCTCCAATCTCAAAGTTCAATTTATTTTTGGCAATGGCGGTAGTTCAGAGCCGGTGTATCATTAAAAACATTCCCGCAGAGTTGTTTCCTCCTCACCAGGATTAACCAGATCAATGCAGTGATCATTAGTCCTCCCCAGTCAAGCCATCTGGGATACTTGCAGTCTCCTTTCAGGAGATCTCCTTTGCTTTTGCATTTGCATTTAGTAATCATCATTACATTTTCATCCTCCAAAGCGTAGCATTTCCATCATAATGGAGCATTACGCCATAAACTCAAACATGTGCATACCAGCATGGGCCAGTTTTGAGGTATTACTGTAAACACCCCAAATTTGCCCTCACCCATTCACACCATGGCTGGTGATCATCTCATATGCATAAACACAATCATATCATCTCATATCTCATTTTTGATTCACTGCATAGATTCAAAGTCATCTGCATCTAGGGTTTGTGATCTGAACAATCCAAGAGCTTCTTGAGCCACTCCAAAGGTCAACAATCACTTAAAAGGGGTCCATGTGTGTTATTATATCATATTACATCCCCTCAAAGTCAAAAATGCAAAAGGATCACAAGAACTGGGATTGGTGTGGATGCAGAGCCAAGTTTGACTGCATAGATGACCTAAAATTAGGGTTTTGGTTTCAAAGGCCATAACTCCAAATTTTTTGGTCATTCTTGTTTCTATTGGTCTCTATATGGTATAGGGAGTATGCATATAAATTTTCATGAAGAAATTCCATGGGAAGTCATCTGATCAAGAGTTGACTTTTCAGACAAGTCAGTGCAAAATCAGGGCATCTGAGGCCCCCAATGACCCAACCAAGGGGTGATCTTCATCATTTTGAGTGTATATGATCTTTATTTGATCATGGAAGAAGGTTGAAGTTCACAAAATTCAAGAATTTGAAGTTTTTGCAAAGTTGACTTTTTAGGGCATAGTTGACTTTTAAGGAATTTGTCAATTTAGGTCACTTTTCAAACCTTACTTTTTGATCCAAAAATGCTCCAAATGAAAAAACTTTGGTCATGAAAGTTGTAGAATACATTTTTCCCTTTTCAAAAAGTACAAAAACATGATCTAATTCATTTTGGATCAAAAGTTATGGTGTGACAAAGTTGACAAAAATCACTAAAATTCAAGATATGCACCAAAAGGCAAAGTTGCAAATTCTCCTTTCAAGGCCAATTCAGTCATCATATGGGCTCCTAATTCACTCAACATGATCACACAACTCCTAAAAATCAGATTTGAACCAAAACTTCTCATGTTTCATGGTTTGTGGGACAAGATCTTTCCATATGAACCAAGAAGGAACCAACTTGCAAAACCATCATCACACTCTCACCAACTTGCTGCATTGGCTATTGAACCTTTCTAGCTTCACTCACACACCATGCTGCGCCAGCCCCCATGCTTGTACTAGCCTAGAACCAAGCCCATGCCTCTCTTACAACAAAGTGGACTTTTTGCAAAAGTGGACATCCCAATCACAGCAGGCCAGGTCACATCATCTGACCAATTGGAATTGTTTATACTATCCATTTGCAAGCAAAACACAACATCAAGCCAGCCTGAAGCAAGCCCTAGCAGAGCATACACAAACTCACCCCATTTTGCATTTCTCTTCGAATCTGTCTCCATAGCTCACAAACATTCAAACAAATTCCACTGCTCATCTCACCTTGCCTCACTGAGCCAAAACCAACAAGACTCAGGCCTGAACTAAGCAAGGATAGAGTTTCACCATTTTCCATCCTCAAAGCCAGAACCTTCGAATCTCACTTTCCAGCCATCAAACACCCCATTTCTCTTCACCAACAAGTCAGAAACATTCAAAGGAGCAAGAATCCACCATTGGAATAGCTTAAAACCTCACAAATCCTGACTGTGCAATCTGCTACATCAGAACTCTTCCTCTCAAATCAGCCATCCACAAGGACTTTGGAGCTTCTCTTTGAGTCCAAGAGAGTCAAAGAAGTTCATTTGCACACAAAGGAGGCTCTGGAAGCTCAATATTGAAGCTTTCCAGCTCAGGTATGAACATGAACATTTTCTCCCAAAGCTTGCATTTTAAGTTATAAATCAATTGCTTATGCTTTGCTGGTCATGGGGATACTTTTAGAATCGAAAATAGATGAGAAATGAGTTTGTATGGTCACTCTGAAATTTCACCCGTGAAATTTGTTTCTTTCGATTAGCTTGATTCTTGGTGTTTAAATGATGTTTGAAGCTGGATTCGTGACCTAGGTTGTTAGAGGATCATTTGGTTGTGTTTAATTTGTTGTTTAGATGCCTGAATCATGAATTAGGGTTGTGTTGCCGCCGGAGAAGATGACCGGAGCTTCCCTCCGGTCACCTGAAAGTCATTTGCCCTAATCTCAGGTCATTAATTCCATTTGAATGTGGAGCGTTGGATTAGTTGACCCCATTGACCTCCCGCGCGCATGAATGGCCCAGATCCATTTGTTTAGCCCTAATCCCTTTAATTAGTTTAATATATCACCAAAAAATTCATGAAATGTTCTAAGACATTTAGAAACATTGTCCAACCTTCAAACCAAATTTATTTGTTGATCTTGATGCATTTTGATAATTTTTCATTGATTTAAAATCATTTTTATGCATTAATTTGATCCAAAGTTCAAAAAATCATTTCTGCCTATCCATGAAGAGTTGGACATTGATTCTTCTTGCATTGCATTGTGTTTAGCATGTAGTTTTTGAGTTTAAATGGCCATGATTTGATCTTTCATTTTCAATTTGTTTGGCATTTCTTTTGTTTGGAAACCCTAAAACCCTAGAAAACTTAGGAAAATCATAACTTGAACTTGGTTAGGAGTTGAAACCTCTCCTTTGGGCATTGGGTTAATATAGGATTAGGGGTCCTTTGAGTGGCATTTTCAATTTTTTATCTTAGGGTTTGCTTCTGATTTTGATTTTTTGTTTGTTGCATTGATCATAAACCCTAATTTGGGTTACCATATGCATCCATCTTGCATTCTCTTGCATAACATGACTTGCCATGACATTCCATGCTTCCATGTGATTCATTTGACATCATAAGACATATTGAAAGCATGTTTGATCATTGCATCATGTATTTGCCATGTTGTATGCCATGTGCACTTCATAACTTTTCATGTATGTCCTTGCTTCTTAACTTGCTTCATTTGCATTCATAAGCTTGTATGATCATTTCCATGTGCTGCCTCATGTTTGTAGCATCTCATAGCATCATTAGCATCATGTAATTGCTTCTGGTTTGTTTCTCATTATGTCATCTCATCCCATTTTGCATTGCCTTGCATTTCTTTCATAACCTTTCAGGTGGTAAGTGACTTTGAGAAGTGAATTTGCCTTCACTTCTCATAACTTTCTCTTCATCTCTCTCTTGCATCCATTGCTGCATTTTTGTTTGTGTTTGAGTTTGAGCTTGCTCATTCTTCTTCTTCCCACTTTCTTTCTTCAAGTGACTTGACTTCTTGAATGAAGCAAGTTGTTTTGCTTCTCCTGATCCTTTCATCTGCTTCCTGGTGGTTCCATTGAAGATTTCTCTTGAAAACCTCACAAACCTTAGGAACAACCAAGCATGACAATGATTAGGGTTTTGATTAGTCTCCCCTCTTAGTTTTACCTTTGTGTCTCTTTTGAGTCTTCTCTTCTCACCTCATACTCAGGGACTAAACCCTAAAGGCTTTAAGGCTTTGTGATTAAGCTTATGTCTGCATCCTTCTCTTAGGATGGAGTGTATAACTTTAATCCTAAGTGTTAAACCCTTAATGTGTTTAAATCTCTCAATCAATTCACCTAATAATCATCAAGACATCACACTTGTAACTTGGGCCTTGCATTAGGGTTCTAATTCTTCCTTAATTGGTTAAGAAGGACTAACCCTAGTGTTAATGGACAAGTCCCCCTCAAGTTGTCTTACAAATCATAAAACTCACTTCATCATCATATCATTAAATAAAATCCACTTAATCAAAGGCTTGTTTTGTCATGAGTTTAATCCCTAATCATGGATTAAGTTGAGGAGCCTTCCTCAGCTTAAACATTCTCATATATTATCCTTCTATTAGGATGGTGTAATGAGTCTGTTTAATCCCTGATTGTGGCTTAACCTCATTACTCAACACTAAACAAAAACCACAAAAACATCTAATTAATCACAAGTAGGTTAATGATCTTAATCCTACACCAAAGATGATTAAGTGTGAGAATCTGACTTCACACTTAAGGTATTCTCATTACCCCTAATCAGAGGGAAGATGTGATGAGTTTACTAACCCATTGGTTTAGACTTAAGCTCATTAACTTATGACAAAATCCAAAAACAATAAAAGACTGAAAACACAAAAACAAACAATAACCGTCTCCTTCGGGATTCTTTTCTCATCTCATTCACTCACAAACGAGAGCTCGCTTCTTCCGTCTAATGCAAGACAGTTTGCACCTGAGCCAGACAGGTCATACACTTGAGCATAGGCAAGTAAGCAGTTCACAAGTCAATTCACCTTTCAGTCTCTTTGGGTCGAACTACGGTGTTCTGACTTCCTCATTGCACGAGAGGATACGTAGGCATAACTTAACAGTTATCGAACAAAAGTCTCTGTATATTCCCCATTCTTTTAACCTCATGATCGTGAGCATACTCTCATCCTTACACTGACACTGTATATATCACACTTTGCACTTCTTTCAGCACTGACACCTGTACATCTTTTTCCAGCTCTTTGACACACAAATTGCACTGACACTACCCCTTTAAAACACAAATCTTTTAAGCGTGGATCCCGTCGAGTACGGCGGACAATCTGGGTGCTAATACCTTCCCAGTTTGTAACCAACCCCCTTTCTCAGTCTCTCTGGTTCGCAACCGTCTTATCCATCTCTTTCTAGGCCTATGCAGCATTGCCTTTCCTCCGGGATAAAAATGCCTAGCTGGCGACTCTATTCATCTCCAGTGAGTTCACGGCTGTGTGTTCTCATTGTCCCTCTCGCCGACCGTTCGCGTCTGTACCTTTATCTGGGCCGGTCCCATTTATCGGGAGCGACATCTTGGCGATTCTGCTGGGGACCCTTATACTGCAACCAGGGCTTCTGGTTCTTTTTGTGGGTTCCTCCTAGCGCTTGATTGATTTGTGTTTACTGGGGTGTTATGTGCTTGTTTGTGTTGTATATTTGTATTTATTTTTGCTTTATGTACAGTTGCTTTACTGCTTTCTTATAGCTTTGCATTATATCATATTGTCATACTGTGCTGCTGGCTGGATCTGTTTGTTTGCTTTGGTGGGTGGGGTTCCATTGAGAGTTAAGGTCCTATACATGGGAACTGAGTGACACCTAGGCTAGAGTGGTTCATATTCTTTCCCATTCCATCTCGGTCTGGTGCGGGAATATGAAACACGGTTCAGATATGGGTTTCTTCTTGAGAACTCTGTGTTGCAGATTTCCTGCAATGATAGGGTTATCTGGGAAGCCTGCTAAGTCTGGATGACCTTTAGTATTGACCTTCAGAAACTGAGGTGAATTAGAGGAGGAACTTTTATGGTTATTGTAAACACTGTACCTCCGGGTTAGAAGTGTTTACACTTCTCATAACTGATCCAAGTCTGAGGATCCTTGTTTTAGAACACCACCTGTGAGGGGGTTGGGCTGTTTACAGGTTTGCAGGTACCCTTGGCCTCAGCATACCCTGTTACTTTGATTTGATTAAGAATACTCCATGTTGGAACAGTTCTTGTGATTCTAAACCCTGGACATGTGACTCTTTAGTTGAGTCCCCCACCTTGGTTACTGGACCTATAGACCTCCATCTGGAATTCTTGAATATACCTGGACTTATATCAGAGCACTTGATCAGATCCAGCTCAGTCACAAACCCTTGCATATCATCTGCATACATCTTCATTGCATCATTTTGACATTTGTTTATTTGTTTTTCAGGGTATCCATCTTCATTTTGGCTTGGTTTTGACCCCATCATCAGTATTGACCTATCTTCATCAGCATCTGCTTCAGTTGTCAGCTATCTGCTTCAGTCACCTGCATCAGCCAGCCAGTGGCCCTTTTTTCAGTGTCATCATCAGCACCTATCTCCACTCATCCTCAACATCATGGCACCTAAAAAGAGTAACATCTCCTACCACTTCTTCCAGCCTGAGCTAGCTGACATCAGGAGGATTCAGACCCTGATCACTCCAGACCATATACCACTGTTCAGGGAACACTATGGAGATATACTTGATGTGGTTATGGATTTGGACCCTTCACAGAGGAGCCTGATTCACACTTGCCTTCAGTTTTATGATCCCCCACTGAGGTGTTTCACTTTTCAGGACTTTCAGCTGGGCCCTTTATTGGAAGAATACTCATCATTGGTTGGTATACCTATCAGGGGTGGAGTCCCTTTCAACCCTGAGATGGTCTTTCCTGGTAATGAAGAGGTAGCAAAGGCATTGCATCTGGAACCAGTTCTGATTGGGCAGCATATGACTACTAAGGCTGGAATCCCTGGCCTGCATCTGGATTTCTTAATCTCTCAAGCTACCCTGAAAGTTTCTTTAGGAGAGTGGAAAGCAGTCTGTGCTTTATTGGCCTTAAGCATATATGGGATCATATTATTTGCAGATGAGCCTAGATTCATTAGCAAGAATGCAATCCACCTTTTCATCCTGAAGAACCCAGTGCCCACTTTATTGGGGGATCTCTATTACTCAGTGCATCAGAGGAATGAAAAGCAGAGGGGAAGATTAGTGAGGTGCTGTGCTCCATTGTTCCACACTTGTCTTCTCAGGCATCTACCCAGGACAGATGCATTTTTGAACCCTCATCAGCAGAGAAACTGGGCTAAAAGACTCACTGCTCTAACTTCAGCTGATATCAGGTGGTGCACCCAAAGCACCAAGGGCAGGGATATCATCACCAGCTATGGGCATTTTCCCAATGTGCCCCTAATAGGAGTTAAGGGTAGTATCAATTACAACCCTCTGCTGTTCAAAAGGCAACTGGGCTACGCACTGGTCCACACTCCTAAGGCACAGGACTTGGTTGAGACTCTTTATTGCGAGAACAAGCCTAATCTGGCTACTGTTAGGCAGGCAGCCTGGGCCTGGGACAATGTCCAAACCAAGGGAGTAACCATTCTGGGGAAGTGCAACAATGTGGCATCAGCACAATATTATGAGTGGTCCCATGCCAGGGCTCAATTCTCTGGAATGCCCTTTACCATAGAAGATATGCCTGAATCATCTTCAGCACCACCCCCTGCCACTATCAGTTTGGGGGAGTTTGAGAGCTTGAAGGAGAGAAATGAGAAGTTAACCCAGGCTTTGCAGAAGACCCTCCGGGAGAGGAGTGATGGTAGGATAGAGATTGAGAGGTTAGAGAAGCTGAGAGTGGAGCATCTGGCTAAGATTGAGAAGTCTGGGGATTATATCAAGAAGTCTAAAGCTGGGGAACAAATTCTGAAGAATGCTTGCAAAGAAGCCCAGTTCCAGAGAGCAAGGACAGACTTGTATCTGAAGGAGAGTCAGGCTAGGTGGGTCAGGATCACCGAGGCTCGTACTCTGGAAGATAAGAGGGTCCAAGACAAGATAGAGCAGATGGAAGCTAGTGCAAAAGAGCAGCAAGAAGCCCTGGCAGCAGCCCAGAAGGAGATATCAGAGCTGAAGATCAGAGCTGGAGTGAAGAGGTCAAAGGACCAAAGTCAGCACAAGAAGTTAACTGTAGCTGTTACGACCCGGAATCTCCTCATCAGGAATCTCACGGAGCGTCCAGCTGATCCTGTGACCGAAGCACTTCTCAAGGAAGTTCGTGAGGATGAGTTTGGTCTTGGTGTTTGACCATTTGCTTGTTGTTGCTTTGATTGTACTTTTATTTTCCTGTAATGTATTTTGACCCCTCAGAGGGCTTGTATTTGTAAACAAACTATGTACCATTTTGCTTTTTGTAATATATGTATTAGTTTGTTCCATCCAAGTTTCACTTCAAAAGCAACATCAACAGCATCTTCAAGGGTCTGGAAGGGTCAAAACTGAATGCCAAGCCGGATACCTTGAAAACAAATAAGCATACTGCATTGCATGCTAACCCTTTTGTTTGTTTTGTAGGTTTTTGTTTTATTACTACTAACTCTGTTGTGATATTCAGGAACTATTGCTCGGCGCCGGGTATTTCCCCTCAACCGTCCGCACCGTTATCCAACCCGTAACAACCTTCCGGGCATTCAAATGGATCAGATGCAGCAGGACCTTACGGAGGTCAGGAACCAAATGACCAACGAGAGGTTGGAAATGAGGAACCAAATGACACAGTTTATGGAGGTAATGAACAACATGGCTCAGAGCCAGGAAATATTGAGAGCCATGGTGGAAAGGCAGAATCAAGAAGATCCACATATAGGGACTGCCGGCACCAGCAACAATGAAAGGGTCCAACCTCATGTTAATCCCCCTGTATTTGGACCCCACCTCCATCCTGAGGTCAACATCCCTGCAAATGTTCAAGGGACTGCCACTGCAGCCAGGGTACTGCAAGAAGACCCCCAAGAGGATCAATTCACAGTAATGGGTGCTGGGGAAGAAGCCTATGATAGAAGGCTGGATGAGATAGCTGAGAAATTGAGGTCCTTAGAGTCTCAAAACTCTTTGGGTTTCGATGTCATGGACATGGGCTTGGTAGACGGGGTCAGGATTCCCCACAAGTTCAAGCCTCCTTGTTTTGAAAAATACAACGGGACTTCATGCCCTCGAACTCATTTACAATCATTTCTGGGGAGGCTGAAGGCCTATACTATGGATGAGAAGCTCTGGATGTTCTATTTCGAGGATAGCTTAACTGGAGCGTCAAGAGAATGGTACTCTCACCTGACAAGGGCAACTATCAGGTGTTGGAAGGACCTGGAAGAGGCCTTCGTCAGACAGTATCAGTACAACTTAGATATGGCACCCAACAGGACCCTCCTAATGGGAATGTCACAGTCTTCAAGGGAAAGTTTCCGAGAATATGCCCAGAGATGAAGGCAATTGGCTGCTGCTGTTCAGCCACCTATGTCTGAGAGGGAAATGGCAGATATGTTTATGAATACCCTCCAGGGAACGTATATTGACAGGTTGGTTGCTTTCTCTTCCACTAGCTTTGCAGATGTTGTCATAGCTGGGGAGAGAATTGAGAGCCTGTTAAAAATGGGCAAGATATCTGACAACGGTGCCAGCTCGTCCAGTAGTACAAGGAAGCCTTTTGCAGGCCCAAGAAGAACTGGCGAGACCAATGCCATCCACACCAACAGGGGCAGGCCCCAATATGTCTATAGATCTGTGGCAGCAGTCACCATTCCCGCTCCGGCCCATCCTCAACCAGTTTATCAACCTCCGCAGCCCAACTATCAGCAACAACCTCAGTACCATCAACAAGCTCAGTATCCTCCAAGGAATTACAACAATACCAACAGCAACAATCAACAAAGGCCATTCCAACAGAGGCCTTCTCAAGCCAACAGGGTAATCGATCCGATCCCTATGCCATATGCTACATTGCTGCCACAACTCCTGAAACTCAACCTAGTTGAGCTAAGGACGTTGGCACCTCCAGATCCCAACAGTCTACCCAGGAATTATGACTTCAACGCCAGATGTGCCTTCCATTCAAATGCACCTGGCCACAGTACAGAAAAGTGCAGAGCTCTGCACATGAAGGTACAAGACCTGGTAGACTCTAAAGCTCTGAATTTCGCACCACCACCTAATGTCAACAAAAATCCGATGCCAAACCACGGGGGTCCCAGAATTAACGCTATTGAAGAAGACAAACCGTCTTATTTAATAACCAGTGTGGGTCAGATCCGGACACCGTTGGTAGAAATTAAGGCTCAACTCCTCGAATGTCAAATGTTCTCGGGGTATGAGTTGGGGTGTGCTTACTGCAATATCTCGGTAAATGGGTGCGATAACCTGAGGAATGGCATAGACGGTCTCATTCAGAGTGGCCAACTTCAAATCACCACATCATTTCCAACGAATCCAGCAATCTCACCGGCAACAGTTCCAGCAACTCCTACAACTGCAACAACCATTGTTCCCGACAATTCTTCGGCTTCATCAACAAGTACTTCATCTGTCATCTCAACTGACCAGATATCAACAAATGTTCCCCCTACAACTCCAGCACCACTCCATTTTGAAACTCCTACAACAACAACGTCCATCCTCCCAACAATGTCTCCTACAACATCAGCAACAAATCATGAAGACGTCTCAACTGTCACAATATTTTATGATCCTGAAAACAACTCTGCCTACAACTCAGAAGGTGCTGCTCCCATCAGAGCACCAGTCACAATTTATTACGATCCACAGACTATCACAACTCCTTCCGCAGCCGCAATCAGTCCAGTCACTATCACGGTGCCTGGACCAGTACCTTATGAAAGCAGTAACGCCATCCCCTGGCATTACGGCTCTGACCTGTACTGCGAAGGACAAAGAATCACTTTTGAATCATCAACCCCTGCACCACAAATAGACAATGTGGGGGGAGGCGGAGGCTTCACTCGAAGCAGACGTCTTTTTGCTCCACAAATTCAGAGACCCACTGCCGAAGCAGAAGCTGCTGCCAAGGCAAAAGGGAAAAGCTTGGTGCAGGAAGAACAGACTGTCAAGGAAACTTTGAAAACACCATTCGATCAAGAGGTTGATGAGTTCATGCGAATCATCAAAAAGAGTGATTATAAAGTAGTGGATCAGCTTCATCAGACACCTTCCAAGATCTCAATCCTATCATTGCTTATGTGCTCCGAAGCCCATCGGAATGCACTGCTCAAGGTTTTGCACGCAGCTTACGTGCCTGAAGAGATCATTGTCAATCAGCTGGAAGCTGTAGTTGGAAATGTTAATGCTAGTCACGGACTAGGGTTCACCAATACTGATTTGACAACGGAAGGCCGCAACCATAACAAAGCCTTGCACATAACCATGGAATGTAAAGGTGCTGTCCTTTCCCATGTGCTGGTAGATACGGGGTCATCCCTCAATGTCTTACCTAAAAAGGCCCTGGTGAAGCTAGAATATGACGGATTGGCGTTAAGACCCAGCAACCTGGTGGTGAGAGCCTTTGATGGTTCAAAGAGATCGGTTCTGGGAGAGATTGAGTTGCCCATAACGATTGGCCCGCAGACTTTCAAAACGACCTTCTACGTGATGGATATACAGCCTGCCTACAGCTGTCTATTGGGTAGGCCATGGATTCACGCTGCTGGCGCCGTGACCTCAACCCTTCACCAGAAGTTAAAATATGGGTGGGAGGGTCAAATCGTTACAATCTGTGGAGAGGAGGATATTTTTGTCAGCCACCTGGCTACCTATAAGTATATTGAGATGGATGGGGAGATCCATGAAACAATGAGCCAAGGTTTTGAAGCCTTGAATGTCAATGAAACATCTGCTGTGCCTGGTGTCGCTCCCGGGATTTTCATCCTAGTACAAACGCGAAAGTGGCGCAGAAAGGTTAGAGTCGCCAGCCAGACATTTTTATCCCGAATGAATGGGAAAGGTAATGTTGCACAAACCTGAGGAAGAAGGAAAAGGGCGAGGCCTTGCGAACCAAAGATCTGGATACGGGAGTCGGTTACGAATTGAGAAGGTATTAGCACCCCAATCCGTCCGCCGTACCCGACGGGATCCACGCTTATAAATCTGCTTTCAAAGGGTGAGAAATAATATGCTGTTTAACTGAAATAATGGCTATATGGAATGAAAGGAAAATGAGAAAAGAAATGGGATTGACAAATGGAAATAAAAGGGAAAAAGTGTAGGGAAAAGAAAGATTGTGCTCGAATGGGCCCTACCCCACTGCCTACGTACCTCATCGGGATCAATGAGGATCAGAGACGCCGTAGTTCGTCTAACTAAGGCTTACACTCGTTTGTGGTTTTTAGGATGACGTTGCCATAATTCTAGCTCAGGTGTTACCAGCTCTGACACGAGGGTGTTTACCGTATCGCTGTTTGAACTGTCGAGACAAGTCGTGAAAGGTATGAGATGAAATGAGAAGACGTGACTTCTTGGTTTGTTGTTTTTTAGAAGAAATGTTTTGAATTTGCGTTTATTGAATGTACAACACTAAAGACTATGACACAGGAGCGAATACTTTCCAAGATCGCCCCCAATGGAACGTTTGTAAAGCATCCTAGAAGAGTGAAGGAGACCTCCACTAATCATTTCCCGTATAGCTTAAGGCTCATGGCGCATTGTACACCTTTCCTTTATTAAATGTTTTTTGATTTTCTTTTGAGACGAGAAGAGACTCAAGTTATAAAAGGTAACGTTCTAAGGGAAACTAGACTTACCCTAAATTAGTTGAATTCATGGATAACCTACGGTTAATGAGGTTTACAATTGAATCTACCTAAGAAATATAAGACTAAACATGCAAGTAAAAGAAATCAATAATGAGCAATAGGGTCCTCCTAGGTCATGGTAGGAAAAAACGCATATGAAATGTAAACGGGATGAAACAATGAGGTGTGTGGGTCGGTTGCGTGGTGCTAAGACACACGACTTATGGTATGAAACATGCAAGGTTTGATTTTGGTTGAATGGAGTGGAACGAAGGTGATCGTGGAACCCTAAAATAATATGAACTTTATTTATTTATTTGAAAATATACTCGACGTTGGATCGAATACTTTATTTGTTTTTTTGAAGATTTGGTTTTCTATCGATTCGTTTTATCTTTTCTATCCTATTTATGGAAACTATAAAAGCATACAAATTCTAGGCTATTACAATCACAAAATACACAAAGTATAAAACACAATTAAGAAAATATCCAAGTCCAATAGGCCAATCCTTGAAAACATACCTTGCACAAAGAAAAAGCAAATAGTTAGTAAATGATATGGATTATGTACATGCATAATGTGAAGGAATGAATTAAAATGGCAAAAATATTAAAAGTCATGAGAAAAATATGAAATTAAATTACTAAGGTCTTCAACCTGATTATATTATTGTGTTAAAAAATCTCTAAAAAATTCTTATTTTAACTAAGGCAAATACTCACCTAAATCTATGTAACGTTCCAACACAAATTTGCACAAATTACACTATCTAAACAATAGAAAAAATGCCCTAAAAAAAATACACAAAAAATATTATAGGTCCTTCTATTTGTCCTTTAATTATGGCAAAAAGAATGGGTCAAAAATGTTATGGAAGTGGCCTAAATAAATTGTACAATTTTATGTGTCCAATTGAAAATTCAATATAAGTCCATTAAATTAGAATTCGAAAATAAATTGAAAAAATGGTTAAAATTAGAAAATAAAAATTGGACATGGTTCTAAAATGTCTTATTATTCTAACATAATTTTTGCGGAATTTTAATAGGCTTTTTACTATTTATTTGTGAATTACATTAAAAAATACATAAAATAGAAATTGGAAAAAATGAGAATAGAAAGGGAGGTGAAAAAAGAAATTTTTATAAGTTAAAAGGAAACTGGGCCTAAAATGGGGGTCTTAACAACAATTTTCTCTAAGTCCAATTCGTATAGAGCTTGAGGGTGCAAGTAGAAATATTTTTTCAGTTAAAAATTAATGGGCCTCTACATGGGGGGTGCTGATGGTAATCCGAATAGGCCCAAAATGCATTAATCACATTTATCTCTAATTGACTTAATTTAATTCCCATTACTAATATAATAATGCTGCTATTAAGAACTTAATAAGTTACTGATTATATACATAATTAAAAAAAAATTAGAAGAAGAACAATAAAATAATAAGACAGTACAAAACCTAGTCTTCAACCTCGTCTCTCTCTCTACCACCCTTCATCTTCATCCTCTTGCTAACCCTAATGCCTCCGCCATCACACCATCATCACCATAGAAAACCACCTACGGCCACCGCTCTCCTCGGCTACCTCTCTCTCATGGAGCACGTCCCACCTTCATCTTCCCCACGGGAGAACCCTAGCTCTGCCGTCCTCATCCCCTAATCTCTCTCTCATTCTGCCCAAAACCCCAATTCCGCCGCCGGTCTCCCCCTTCCGTTCACTAAACTCAAGCTACTAACCCTTCTTACTTCGTGTTCTCCCTTTCTTCTACTCTCATCTCTCTCAAGTTCTCCTTCTCATCCTAACTCTACAAACAAGTTAACCTAAACTTATCCTACACCTATGAATCCACTAAATCAGAGACAAAATTGCAATAAGATTCGAGGATATTGAGGGTTTCGTACCTGTGTGCTATTGTTCTTGCGATTGAAGCGAAAATTTGAGCTCAATGTATAATCCTTACTATCGTTGCTTGAGCTTTTTCGGTTAATGGATTGTTGAGGTGCTGGACATTGATGAATCGTCGCGTAATGATTGCAGGTCGGATTAAGCTCATGCCGAAAACGTTGATGGTGACCGTACCACTTGCTTGAGTTCCGCCGCGATTCGGAAGGTTGGCTATGGCGAATCGAAGCTTCCTGTTGATGGCACAATAAAACTTTCAGGTGAGCTCAATTTGATTTCCTCCCCTCTAAATCTTCCTTTCGTCTCTAGAATCCCCTTTGCTTCTTTTGTAAATCTAAGCCCTATTATGGTTGTTTATTCCGAGCAATGATTGAATCTTTGAATCTTGCAGGTTGTTTTTCAGAGCCATGATTGGTGACGACGGCGATCCACGAAGTGGTTGAGGACGAGTATTAAAGAAGAAGAATGTTGACAGATTCTGATGGTGAGGTACAGAAGAGGTTGAATGTATTGTTGATGATGATTGGTCGAAGCTCTTGGATTCGTAATGATGAAGATGACAGAAATTTACGCCGAAGTTGCGTCTTCAAGTTGAAGATTGATAACAGAAGAAGAGTTGAGGATGGTTCAATCCTGAAGAAACGACAGTGATGCTACACTTTAGGTATAATACTCTTCAATCTCCTCCTCTTTATGCTTCTGAATGGTTGTTCGCAGGTTAGTGTAAACACCCCAAATTTGCCCTCACCCATTCACACCATGGCTTGTGATCATTTCATATGCATAAACACAATCATATCATCTCATATCTCATTTTTGATTCACTGCATAGTTTCTAAGTCATCTGCATCTAGGGTTTGTGATCTGAGCAATCCAAGAGCCTCTTGAGCCACTCCAAAGGCAACCAATCACTTCAAAGGGATCCATATGTGCTCTTGAATCATAGTCCATCCTCTCAAAGTCAAGATTTCAAAAGAATCACAAGAACTGAGGTTGGTGTGGAAGCAGAGCCAGGCTAGACTGCACAGTTGACCTAAAATTAGGGTTTTGGTTTCAGAGGCCATAACTCCAAAATTTTTGGTCATTCTTGTTTCCATTGGTCTCTATATGGTATAGGGAGTATGCATATCAATTTTCATGAAGAAATTCCATGGGGAAGTCATCTGATCAAGAGTTGACTTTCTGGACAAGTTAGTGTAAAATCAGGGCATCTGAGGCCCCCAATGACCCAACCAATGGGTGATCTTCATCATTTTGAGTGTATATGATCTTTATTTGATCATGGAAGAAGGTTGAAGTCCACAAAAATCAAGAATTTGGAGTTTTTGCAAATGTTGACTTTTTGGGCATAGTTGACTTTTCAAGAATGCTTCATTTTAGGTCATTTTTCAAGCCTTGATTCTTGATCCAAAAATGCTTCAAATGGAAAAAACTTTGGTCATGAAAGTTGTAGATTACATCTTTCCCTTTACAAAAAGTACAAGAACATGATCAAATTCTTCTTGGATCAAAAGTTATGGTGTGACAAAGTTGGCAAAAATCATTGATTTTCAAGATGTGCACCAAATGAGAATTTTGCAAAATCATGAACCAATGCCATTTGTAACTTCTAATTCACTTCCAACCATGACACAAACATTCTATAAGCCTTAAAAATCAGAATTGGACCAAAGATCACATGTTTGTAGTTTGTGTAACAAGGCTTTTTTCCATGAAATGCCAAAAGGTGCCAACTTGCAAGAACACTCATCACACTTCAACAACTAATTGCCTTGACTGCTGAACCTGCCTAGCATCACACACACATCATGCTGCACCAGCCCCATGCCTTGTACTAAGCCTAGAACCAAGCCATGCTTTCCTTACACAAAAATTGACTTTTGGCAAAAGCAAACATCCCAATCACCACAGGCCATGTCACATCCTCTGGCCACTTGGAATTGTTTATTATATCCTTTGGCAAGCTAAACATAACATGAGGCCAGGCTGAAACACTCTCAAGCATCACATATACAAACTCACCCCATTTTGCAAATAGCTTCGAATCTCTCTGCCCAGACTTCAAACATCCAAACCATTTTCACCAATCATCTCACCATGTCTCATTGAGTCAAAAGCAACCAAGAACCAGGCCTGAAACAAGCTGTAACCTCACTGCACCATTTTCACTCCAACCTGCAGTTTCATTCGAAACTCTCTCCACAGCTCACAAACATCAAAACAAACTCCATAAACCTTCTCTACTCATCATCTGGACCACAAACAACCTTTCACCCTTGCCAGAAATAGCCAGAATCATCATTGCCATGTTCAACTGAGTTTGAGCAGAAGTTACTCAAGCTCTTTACTCAGCCAATATAAATTTCTCCTGAGCACTCAAGCATCATCAAGAGGTCATAAGGAGTAGATTTCACCAAGAGAAGAAGTCAGAAAGTAGCTGGAGTGAAAGCTTCGAATCTCAGGTAGCTCAAGAACTTTTTTTCCAGAAATGGATTTTTAAGTTCTAAACTTGTTCTACATGTCTTCCTGATCATGAATATGCTTTTAGTTTTTGAAATGGTGATAAAATGAGAGTTTAATTGATCTCTGAAACTCATTTGACCTAGTTCTTATTTGTTTCGATTCAGCCTTGTTAGGAAATATAAATTTGTTTTGATAAGGGGTTTTGGTTCGTGAGTGAGTGGGGATCATTTCCCAGTTCTTAGATTTCGTTTTAGTTAGGTTTTTAGAGTTTTGGGGATTCTCAGGGGGGATGCTGGCCGGAGAAGACGACCGAAAGTCTTCTCCGGCAGCCTGAAAGTCATTTGTGCCCTAATCCTGTAATTAATTTCCATTTGAATTCTGGGCGTTGGATTGGTTGACCCAGTTGACTTACCGCGCGAATGAAAGGCCCAGATCATTTTGCTTAGCCCTAATCTTCATTATTTATTTAATTAATTGGGATTAACTCAGATGCAACCCCAGTCGTCCAGATGCGCGCTGGTCAACCAATTTAAACCCAGGATTCATCTCATCCCTCCATTCTGTTTACTTTCCTTTTATTTTAATTTATTTTCATTTCTTTTTCATTTAATTTGCATAATTTATTTAAAATAGCAAAAAATGTGTAAAAATTATGAAACTTTTTCTCATAAGTTTTATTAATTTTTATGACACAAAAATATTTTTATTTTTATTTTTATCATTAGAAAAACATTTTTAAATATTTAAAAGATTATTTTTAATTGATTAATGGAAATTAATTTATTAAAAATACTTTTAAGTATCTAAAAATCACCAAAAAATTCATGAAATATTCTAAGACATTTAGAAACATTGTCCAACCTTCAAACCAAATTTCTTTTTTGATCTTGATGCTTTTTGAGAATTTTCCATTGAATTAAAATCATTTTTGGGCATTATTTTGATCATAAGTTCAAAAAATCATTTCTGCCTATCTATGAAGAGTTGGACTTTGATTCTTTTTGCATTGCATTGTGTTTAGCATGTAGTTTTTGAGGTAAAATGGCCATGATTTGATCTTGCATTTTTCAATTGTTTGGCATTTCTTTTGTTTAGGAACCCTAAAAACCCTAATAATCTGTAAAAATCATAACTTGAGATTGGTTAAGAGTTGAGATCTCCCCTTTGGGCATTGGTTTAGTATAGGTTTAGGGTTTCTTTGGGTGGAATTTTCCATTTTTTATCTTAGGGTTTGCTTCTGTTTTTGGTTTTTGTTTGTTGTTTGATCCATAAACCCTAATTTGGGCTTTCATATGCATCCATCTTGCATTCTCTTGCATTACATGACTTGCCTTGACATTTCAAACATCCATGTGATTCATTTGACATCATAAGACATATAGAAAGCATGTTTGATCATTTCATCATGTATTTGCCATGTTGTATGCCTTGTATGCTTCATAACTTTTCATGTATGATCATGGTTCTAAACTTGCTTCTCTTGCATCCATTTGTTCCTGTGATCATCCTCATGCTTTGTTTCATGTTTATAGCACTCCATAGCATCATTATAATCATCAACATGCTTCTGGTTTTGTTTCTCATCATGTCATCTCATCCCATTTTGCATTGCATTACATTTCTTTTCTAACCTTTT
This sequence comes from Lathyrus aphaca, assembly GCA_963966055.1. NCBI lineage: Eukaryota > Viridiplantae > Streptophyta > Magnoliopsida > Fabales > Fabaceae > Lathyrus > Lathyrus aphaca. Next base: position 93,065,905 of record OZ014520.1, read on the forward strand.
CAGGTGGTAAGTGATTTTGAGAAGTGAATTTGCCTTCACTTCTCATAACTTTTCTTTTCATCTCTCTTGCATCCATTGCTGCATTTTTACATGTGTATGAGATTGGGTTTGCTCTTTCTTCTTCTTCTTACTTTCTTTCCTCAAGTGACTTGACTTCTTAAATGAAGCAAGTTACTTTGTTTCTCCTGATCCTTTCATCTGCTTCCTGGTGGTTCCATTGAAGACTTCTTCTTGAAAACCTCACAAACCTTAGGAACAACCAAGCATGACAATGATTAGGGTTTTGATTAGTCTCCCCTCTTAGTTTTACCTTTGTGTCTTCTTTGAGTCTTCTCTTCTCATCTCATAATCAGGGACTAAACCCTAAAGGCTTTTAGGCTTTGTGATTAAGCTTATGCCTGCATCCTTCTATTAGGATGGAGTGTATAACTTTAATCCTAAGTGTTAAACCCTTAATGTGTTTAACTCCTTTAATCAATTCACTTAATAATCATCAAGACATCACACTTGTAACTTGGGCCTTGCATTAGGGTTCTAATTCTTCCTTAATTGGTTAAGAAGGACTAACCCTAGTGTTAATGGACAAGTCCCCCTCAAGTTGTCTTACAAATCATAAAATCCACTTCATCATCATATCATTAAATAAAATCCACTTAATCAAAGGCTTGTTTTGTCATGAGTTTAATCCCTAATCATGGATTAAGTTGAGGAGCTTTCCTCAGCTTAAACATTCTCATCTATTATCCTTCTATTAGGATGGTGTAATGAGTCTGTTTAATCCTTGATTATGGCTTAACCTCATTACTTAACACTAAACAAAAACAACAAAAACACCTAAATAATCAACAAGTAGGTTAATGATCTTAATCCTACTCCATGGTGATTAAGTGTGAGAAGCTGACTTCACACTTAAGGTATTCTCATTACCCCTAATCAGAGGGAAGATGTGATGAGTTTACTAAATCCATTGGTTTAGGCTTAAGCTCATTAACTTATGATAAATTTTCAAAAAAAGCAATAAAAGACTGAAAACACAAAAAACAAACAATAATCGTCTCCTCCGGGATTCTTTTCTCATCACCTTCACTCATAACCGAGAACTTGCTTCTTCCGTCTAATGCAAGACAGTTTGCATCTGTGCCAGACAGATCATACACTTGAGCATAGGCAAGTAAGCAGTTCACAAGTCAATTCATCTTTCAGTCTCTCTGGGTCGAACTACGGTGTTCTGACTTCCTCATTGCACGAGAGGATACGTAGGCATAACTTAACAGTTATCGAACAAAAGTCTCTGTTCATTCCCCCTCTTTCTAGCTTTATTCTTTAAGCCTCATGATCTTGAGCATTCCATTCACTTCTTACACTGACACTTCATTTATACACTTCACATTCTTTCTTTACACTGACACCTGTACATCTTTTTCCAACTATTTTATACACAGATTGCACTGACACTACCCCTTTAAAACACAAATCTCTTAAGCGTGGATCCCGTCGAGTACGGCGGACAATCTGGGTGCTAATACCTTCCCAGGTTGTAACCAACCCCCTTTCTCAGTCTCTCTGGTTCGCGACCGTCTTATCCATATCTTTCCAGGTCTATGCAGCATTGCCTTTCCTCCGGGATAAAAATGCCTAGCTGGCGACTCTTTTCTTCTCCAGTGAGTTCACGGCTGTGTGTTCTCATTGTCCCTTTCGCCGACCGTTCGCGTCTGTACCTTTATTTGGGCCGGTCCCATCTATCGGGAGCGACAGCTTGGCGACTCTGCTGGGGACCCTTATACTGCAACCAGGGCTTCTGGTTCTTTTTGTGGGTTCCTCCTAGCGCTTTTTTGATTTGTGTTTACTGGGGTATTATGTGCTTATTTGTGTTTGTGTATTTGTATTTATTTTGTACAGTTTTGTTTATTGCTTTCTTATAGCTTTATGCATATATTATCATATTGTCATACAGTGCTGCTGGCTGAATCTGTTGTTTGCTTTGGTGGGTGGGTGATTCATTGAGAGTTAAGGTCCTATACCTGGGACCTGAGTGACACCTAGGCTAGAGTGAATCATATTCTTTCCCATTCCATTTCGGTCTGGTGCGGGAATATGAAACACGGTTCAGATATGGGTTTCTTCTTGAGAACTCTGTGTTGCAGATTTCCTGCAATGCTAGGGCTATCTGGGAAGCCTGCTAAGTCTGGATGACCTTTTAGTATTGACCTTCAGAAACTGAGGTGAATTAGAGGAGGAATTGTTATGGTTATTGTAAACACTGTACCTCCGGGTTAGAAGTGTTTACACTTCTCATAACTGATCCAAGTCTGAGGATCTTTGTTTTAGAACACCACCTGTGAGGGGGTTGGGCTGTTTACAGGTTTGCAGGTACCTCGGCCTCAGAATACCCTGTTACTTTGACTTGATTAAGAATACTTCATGTTGGAACAGTTCTTGTGATTCTTAAAACCCTGGACATGTGGCTCTTTATTTGAGTCCCCCACCTTGGTTACTGGATTTATAGACCTCATCTGGAATTCTTGAGCACACTTGGACCTATATCAGAGTTTTGATCAGATCCAGCTCAGTCACAGACCCTTGCATTTCATTTGCATACATAATCATTGCATCATATTGACATTTGCTTATTTGTGTTTCAGGGTATCCATCTTCATTTGGTTTTGGTTTTGACCCCATCTTCAGTATTGACTTGTCTTCATCAGCTATCTGCTTCAGTTATCACCTGCACCAGCCAGTCAGTGGCCCACTTCTTCAGTATTATCATCAGCACCTGTCTCTATTCAGTCTCAGCATCATGGCTCCTAAAAAGAGCAACATCACCTATCACTTTTTCCAGCCAGAGCTATCAGACATCAGGAGGATTCAAACCCTGATCACTCCAGATCACATACCATTGTTCAGGGAAAGTTATGGAGATATACTCGATATGGTTATGGATCTGGACCCATCACAGAGAAGCCTGATCCACACCTGCATTCAGTTCTATGATCCCCCACTGAGATGTTTCACTTTCCAAGACTTTCAGTTGGGCCCTCTATTAGAAGAATACTCATCATTGGTTGGTTTGCCTATCAAGGGTGGAATCCCTTTCAACTCAGAGATGGTCTTTCCTAGCAATGGAGAAGTAGCAAAGGCTCTGCATCTGGAACCTGTCCTGATTGAGCAGCATATGACTTCTAAAGCTGGGATCCCTGGCTTTCATCTGGATTTCTTAATCTCTCAAGCTACCCTGAAAGCCTCTCTAGGAGAGTGGAAAGCTGTTTGTGCTTTACTGGCCTTGAGCATATATGGAATTGTATTGTTTGCAGATGAGCCTCGATTCATCAGCAAGAATGCAATCCATCTATTCATCTTGAAGAACCCAGTACCAACTTTATTAGGGGATCTCTATTACTCAGTGCATCAGAGAAATGAAAAGCAGAGGGGGAGATTAGCGAGGTGTTGTGCTCCATTGTTCCACACTTGGCTTCTCAGGCATCTACCCAGGACAGATGCATTTCTGAACCCTCATCAGCAGAGCAACTGGGCTAAGAGACTCACTGCTCTAACTTCAGCAGATATCAGATGGTGCACTCAAAGCACCAAGGGCAGGGATATCATCACCAGCTGTGGGCATTTTCCTAATGTGCCTCTGATAGGAGTTAAGGGTAGTATCAATTACAACCCTCTGCTGTTTAGACGACAATTGGGCTATGCATTGGTCCACACTCCTAAGGCACAGGACTTGGTTGAGACTCTTTATTGCGAGAACAAGCTTAATCTGGCTACTGTCAGGCAGGCTGCCTGGGCCTGGGATAATGTTCAAACCAGGGGAGTAACCATTCTGGGGAAGTGCAACAATGTGGCATCAGCACAATATTATGAGTGGTCCCGTGCCAGGGCCCATTTCTCTGGAATGCCCTTTACCATAGAAGACATGCCTGAGTCATCTTCAGCACCACCCCCTGCCACTATCAGTTTGGAGGAGTTTGAGAGCTTGAAGGAAAGAAATGAGAAGCTAACCCAGGCTTTGCAGAAGACCCTCCGGGAAAGGAGTGAAGGTATGAGGGAGATTGAAAGGTTGGAGAAGTTGAGAGTAGAGCATCTGATTAAGATTGAGAAGTCTGGGGATTACATTAAAAAGTCTAAGGCTGGAGAACAAATTCTGAAGAATGCTTGCAAGGAAGCCCAGTTCCAGAGAGCAAGGACAGACTTGTATTTGAAGGAAAGTCAAGCTCGGTGGGTCAGGATCACCGAGGCTCGTACTCTAGAAGACAAGAGAGTTCAAGACAAGATGGAGCAACTGGAAGCTAGTGCAAAAGAACAGCAAGAAGCCCTGGCAGCAGCCCAGAGGGAGATATCAGAGCTGAAGATCAAAGCAGGGGTGAAGAGGTCCAAAGAACAAACTCAGCACAAGAAGCTAACAGCAGCTGTTACAACCCGGAATCTCCTCATCAGGAATCTCACGGAGCGTCCGGCTGATCCTGTGACCGAAGCACTTCTCAAGGAAGTTCGTGAGGATGAGTTTGGTCTTGGTGTTTGACCATTTGTTTGTTGTTGCTTTCTTTCCATGTACTTTTATTTTCTTGTACTGTATTTTGACCCCTTAGAGGGCTTGTGTTGTAAAATGAATAAGTTGTATTATTTCACCTTCTGTAATATATTTGTGTTAGTTTGTTCCATCTGAGTTCACTTCAAAAGCAGCATCAACAACATCTTCAAGGGTCTGGAAGGGTCAAAACTGAAGGCCAAACCGGATACCTTGAGAACAAATAAGCATAACTGCATTACATGCTAACCCTTGGTTTTTTTTGTAGGTTTTTGTTTTGTTGTTGCTAACTCTGTTGTGATGCTCAGGAACTATTGCTAGGCACCGGGTATTTCCCCTCAACCGTCCGCACCGTTATCCAACCCGAAACAACCTTCCGGGAATCCAAATGGATCAGATGCAGCAGGACCTTACTGAGGTCAGAAATCAAATGGCAAACGAAAGGCTAGAAATGAGGAATCAAATGACGCAGTTCATGGAAGTGATGAACAACATGGCTCAGAGCCAGGAAAGATTGAGGGCCATGGTGGAAAGGCAGAATCAAGAGGATCCGCATATAGGGACTGCCGGCACCAGCAACAATGAAAGGGTCCAACCTCATGTTAACCCCCCTGTATTTGGACCACACCTCCATCCTGAGGTCAACATCCCTGCAAATGTTCAAGGGACTGCCACCGCAGCCAGGGTACTACAAGAAGATCCTCAGGAGGACCAATTCACAGTAATGGGCGCTGGGGAAGAAGCTTATGATAGAAGACTGGATGAGATAGCTGAGAAATTGAGATCCTTAGAGTCTCAAAACTCTCTAGGCTTCGACGTCATGGACATGGGTTTGGTAGACGGGGTCAGGATCCCCCATAAGTTCAAGCCTCCTTGTTTTGAAAAATACAACGGGACTTCATGCCCCCGGACTCATTTACAGTCATTTCTGGGAAGGCTGAAGGCCTATACTATGGATGAGAAGCTCTGGATGTTCTATTTCGAGGATAGCTTAACTGGAGCGTCAAGAGAATGGTATTCTCACTTGACAAGGGCAACTATTAGATGCTGGAAGGACCTGGCAGAGGCCTTCATCAGACAGTATCAGTATAACTTAGACATGGCACCCAACAGGACCCTCCTAATGGGAATGTCACAGTCGTCAAGGGAAAGTTTCCGAGAATATGCCCAGAGATGGAGGCAACTGGCTGCTGCTGTTCAGCCCCCTATGTCTGAAAGGGAAATGGCAGATATGTTCATGAACACCCTTCAGGGGACTTACATTGACAGGCTGGCTGCTTTCTCTTCCACTAGCTTTGCAGATGTTGTCATAGCTGGGGAGAGAATTGAAAGCCTATTGAAGATGGGTAAGATATCTGACAATGGTGCAAGCTCGTCCAGTAGTACAAGAAAGCCTTTTGCAGGCCCGAGAAGAACTGGCGAGACCAATGCCATCCACACCAACAGGGGCAGGCCCCAATATGTTCACAGATCAGTGGCAGCAGTCACCATCCCTGCTCCAGCTCATCCACAACCAGTCTATCAACCTCTTCAGCAAAACTATCAACAACAACCTCAGTACCATCAGCAAAATCAGTATCCTCCAAGAAATTACAACAACAGCAACACCAATAACAACAGTCAACAAAGGCCATTTCAACAGAGGCCTTCTCAAGCTAATAGGGTGATTGATCCAATCCCTATGCCATATGCTACCCTGCTGCCACAACTCCTGAAACTCAACCTAGTTGAGCTAAGGACGCTGGCACCTCCAGATCCCAACAGTCTACCCAGGAACTATGACTCCAACGCTAGGTGTGCCTTCCATTCAAACGCACCTGGCCACAGTACAGAAAAGTGCAGAGCTCTGCATATGAAGGTACAAGATCTGGTAGACTCGAAAGCTCTGAATTTCGCACCACCACCCAATGTCAATAAGAACCCGATGCCAAACCACGGTGGTCCCAGGATTAACGCTATTGAAGAAGACAAGCCGTCTTATTTAATAACCAGTGTGGGCCAGATCAGGACACTGTTGGTGGAAGTCAAAGCTCAGCTCTTGGAATGTCAAATGTTCCCGGGGTGCGAGTTGGGTTGTGCTTACTGCAATATCTCAGTAAATGGGTGCGATAATTTGAGGAATGGCATAGATGGCCTTATTCAGAGTGGCCAGCTTCAGATCACCACATCATTTCCAACAAATCCAGCAATCTCATCAGCAACGGTTTCAGAACCTCCTACAACTGCAACAACTATTGTTCCTGACAATTCTTCGGCTTCATCAACAAGTACTTCATCTGTCATTTCAACTGACCAGGCATCAACGAATTTTCCTGCTACAACTTCAGCATCACTCCATTATGAAGCTCCTACAACAACAACGTCCACACTCCCGACAATGTCTCCTACAACACCAGCAACGAATCATGAAGATGTCTCAACTGTTACCATATTCTACGATCCTGAAAACAACTCCGCCTACAACTCAGAAGGTGCTGTTCCCACTAGAGCACCAGTTACGATTTATTATGATCCGCAGACCATCACAGTTCCTTCAACAGTTGCAGTCAGTCCAGTCACTATCACGGTGCCTGGACCAATACCTTATGAAAGCAGTAATGCCATCCCCTGGCATTACGGCTCTGACTTGTACTGTGAAGGACAAAGAATCACTTTTGAATCATCAACCCCTGCACTACAAATTGACAATGTGGGAGGAGGCGGAGGCTTCACTCGAAGCGGACGTCTTTTCGCTCCACAAATTCAGAGACCCACAGCCGAAGCAGAAGCTACTGCCAAGGCAAAAGGGAAGAGCCCTGTGCAGGAAGATCAAGCTGTTAAAGAAGCCTTGAAGACACCATTCGATCAAGAGGTTGATGAGTTCATGCGAATCATCAAAAAGAGTGATTATAAAATAATGGATCAGCTTCATCAGACGCCTTCCAAGATCTCAATCCTATCGTTGCTTATGTGCTCCGAAGCCCATCGGAATGCACTACTCAAAGTCTTGCACGCAGCTTACGTGCCTGAAGAGATCACTGTCAATCAGCTGGAAGCAGTAGTAGGAAATGTTAATGCTAGTCACGGACTAGGGTTCACCAATACTGATTTGACAACGGAAGGCCGCAACCACAACAAAGCCTTGCACATAACCATGGAATGCAAAGGCGCTGTCCTTTCCCATGTGCTGGTAGACACGGGGTCATCCCTTAATGTCCTACCTAAAAAGGCTCTGGTGAAGCTAGAATATGACGGATTGGCGTTGAGACCCAGCAACCTGGTGGTAAGAGCCTTTGATGGTTCAAAGAGATCGGTTCTGGGAGAGATTGAATTACCCGTAACGATTGGCCCGCAGACTTTCACAACTATCTTCTACGTGATGGATATACAACCCGCCTACAACTGTTTATTGGGTAGGCCATGGATTCACGCCGCTGGCGCCGTGACCTCCACCCTTCACCAGAAGTTAAAATATGAGTGGGAGGGTCAGATCGTTACAATCTGTGGAGAAGAGGACATTTTTGTCAGCCACCTGGCAACCTATAAGTACATTGAGATGGATGGGGAGATCCATGAAACAATGAGCCAGGGGTTTGAAGCCTTGAATGTGAATGAGACATCTGCTGTGCCTGGTACTTCAATATCATCATACCAACAAGCCCGGAAGGTTGTTGAGGGAGGAAATGCCCAGGGCTGGGGCAAACTGCTATCGGTGGAGAAGAAAGAAGACAGATTTGGGTTGGGTTACAAACCAACTCAACAAGATCAAACAGCGGCTGCGAAAGAGCCCAACTTTGTGAGTGGGGGGATGCTTACCCCTGATGCTATCAACTGTCTGGAAGACGAGCTGGAAGAGGAACGCAACCTGGAAAGCTGGATTCGTCCAAAGATCCCGGGGAGCAGTGTCTCGAACTGGTCTTCCCAGGAAATTATAAGAGTTACTCATGCAGAGTAATTATTATTTCCTGTATTTTTATAAGCATGCATCAAAGTCTTGCATCTTGCCCAAGATGACAAGACTCATTTTGTAATCGGGCCATCTGTACTTTTTGTGCAAACAAGATCAATTAATGAAATATCAGACATCTTTTTGCAAACGAGTCTTTTTCTTTTCCGTTCACTGTTTTTCTATTTTTTTCTTTTTGTACAAAAAATAAATGGCAGTGTTTTCAAAATGACAATTTTTTATTTTCATTTTTAAAACAAGATTAAAATCAAATCACTAAAATGAACCAACTGAACCCTTGCAGAGTGTGCCTTCCAGACAGCACTGACAACAACACGGCTATGACTTCGTATGACTTTGACAATCCAATCAATCAAGCTGATGAAGGGGTTGATGAAGAATATGAGCTTCCTGAGGAGCTAGCCAGGTTGTTAAGACAAGAGGAAAAGGTTATTACTCCTCACCAGGAGGAGGTTGAAGTGATCAATCTTGGTACAGATGAAGACGTGAAAGAAGTTAAAATCGGGGCCGGCCTGCAAGACTCAGTGAAGAGACAACTGGTTGACCTGCTTCAAGAGTATGTAGATGTGTTCGCTTGGTCTTACCAAGATATGCCAGGGTTGGATACCGATATTGTCGTGCACAAGCTGCCTTTGAGAGAAGAATGCCCGCTAGTTAAACAGAAGTTGCGCCGTACTCGTCCGGACATGGCAATGAAAATCAAGGAAGAGGTACAAAAGCAGTGGGACGCCGGGTTCCTCGCTGTAACTAGCTATCCGCCATGGGTTGCTAACATAGTACCTGTGCATAAGAAAGACGGCAAAGTAAGAATGTGTGTTGATTACCGGGATCTGAACAGAGCCAGCCCGAAAGATGATTTCCCTTTACCTCACATTGATGTATTGGTTGATAATACGGCTCAGTTCTCGGTATTCTCCTTCATGGACGGATTTTCAGGATACAATCAGATTAAGATGTCACCCGAAGACATGGAGAAGACAACATTCATCACACCTTGGGGCACGTTCTGTTACAAAGTGATGCCATTCGGACTGAAGAATGCTGGTGCAACATATCAACGGGCTATGGTGACACTATTCCACGATATGATCCATAAAGAAATAGAATGTTATGTGGATGATATGATCGCCAAGTCCCTTACAGAGGAAGATCACCTGGTGAATCTGCTCAAGTTATTCAAGCGTCTGAGGAAGTACCAACTGAAGTTGAACCCCAACAAATGCACATTCGGGGTGCGATCCGGTAAGCTGCTGGACTTTATTGTAAGCGAAAAAGGGATTGAAGTTGACCCTGATAAAGTCAAAGCTATTCAAGAGATGCCTGCACCGAGGACTGAGAAAGAAGTTCGAGGGTTCTTAGGTCGATTGAACTACATCTCAAGGTTCATATCTCACCTTACAGCAACCTGTGAACCCTTGTTCAAGCTGTTAAGAAAAGAACAGATGGTCAGGTGGAACGAAGACTGCCAAAGGGCTTTTGACAAGATCAAGGAATACCTGCAAGAACCTCCAATCCTCATGCCTCCAGTTGAAGGAAGACCTCTGATCATGTACTTGACAGTATTAGAAGAGTCAATGGGGTGTGTATTGGGCCAGCATGACGAGTCTGGTCGAAAAGAGTATGCAATATACTACCTAAGCAAAAAGTTTACCGACTGTGAACAACGTTATTCACTGCTCGAGAAAACTTGCTGTGCTTTAGCGTGGGCTGCTCGCCGACTGAGGCAGTATATGTTGACCCACACCACTTTATTGATCTCAAGGATGGACCCGGTTAAGTACATATTTGAGAAGCCAGCTCTTACCGGACGGGTTGCAAGATGGCAAATGATTCTCACAGAATATGACATCCAGTACACGTCTCAGAAAGCCATCAAGGGCAGTGTATTGTCCGAATATCTTGCTGAGCAACCCATTGATGATTATCAGCCTATGAGATTTGACTTCCCTGATGAAGACATCATGTTCATTAAAGCTAAAGATCATGAAGAGCCTATTCACACTGAAGGGCCCGACCCGGAAGAAGAATGGACTATGATGTTTGATGGGGCTGTTAACATGAATGGTCGTGGTGTTGGTGCAGTACTCATTACACCCAAAGGAGTTCACATGCCTTTCTCGGCAAAACTCACTTTCAACTGCACTAACAACGAAGCTGAATACGAAGCTTGTATTATGGGTCTTGAGGAAGCCATTGACCTCAGGATCAAGACTTTGACCGTATTCGGAGATTCAGCTTTGGTAGTCAATCAAACCAACGGAAAATGGTACACCCACCAGGATCATCTGATACCTTACAGGGATTATACAAGGAGGTTATTGACTTTCTTCACAACAGTCAAGCTCGAGTATATCCCTCGGGACGAGAATCAGTTCGCAGATGCTCTTGCTACCATTTCATCCATGATCAAAGTTCAAGCTGCCAACTTCGTACCTCAGATCTCAGTGTCCAGACTCGACAGACCAGCATATGTGTTCGCAGCAGATGTTGTTAAAGATGATAAGCCTTGGTTCCACGACATTAAGTGTTTCTTGGAGGATCAAACATACCCACCTGGGGCATCTTCCAATGATAAGAAGACTTTGAGAAGGCTTGCTGGTAGTTTCTTCCTGAACACTAATGGGTCTTTATACAAAAGGAACTTTGATATGGTACTCCTCAGATGTGTTGATAAGACAGAAGCAGACTTGTTGATGCATGAAGTGCACGAAGGATCCTTTGGTACCCATGCTAGAGGACATGTAATGGCTAAGAAGTTGTTAAGATCAGGCTATTATTGGATCACAATGGATGTCGACTGTTGTGCCTATGCCAGAAAATGCCACAAATGCCAGATCTATGCAGATAAAGTGCACGTGCCTCCGAACCCTCTGAATGTGATGTCTTCACCTTGGCCCTTCGCTATGTGGGGCATTGACATGATTGGTAAGATTGAGCCAACTGCTTCAAATGGCCACAGATTCATCCTGGTCGCCATCGATTATTTCACCAAGTGGGTTGAAGCAGCCTCATATGCAAACGTCACAAGGCAAGTGGTAGCCAGATTTCTGAAAAGAGATATCATCTGTCGGTATGGAGTGCCCGAGCGAATCATTACTGATAATGGTTCCAATTTAAACAACAAAATGATGGCAGAGCTGTGCCGGGACTTCAAGATCCAACATCACAATTCTTCTCCTTACAGGCCAAAGATGAATGGCGCTGTTGAGGCAGCTAATAAGAATATCAAGAAGATTGTGCAGAAGATGGTAGTCACCTACAAAGACTGGCATGAAATGCTACCGTTTGCCTTGCATGGGTACCGCACGTCAATCAGGACGTCCACTGGGGCAACACCGTATCAGCTTGTGTATGGAATGGAAGCAGTCCTACCAGTTGAAGTTGAATTACCCTCCTTGCGAGTGTTGATGGATGTCAAACTGAGTGAAGCAGAATGGGTTAGGTCCCGATACGAGCAGCTGAGTTTGATCGAAGAGAAGAGATTAGCTGCAATCTGTCATGGGCAGTTATATCAGAAGAGAATGAAGAAAGCCTTCGATCAGAAAGTCAGGCACCGAGAGTACCAAGTGGGAGATCTTGTGCTGAAAAGGATCCTTCCTCCGCATACAGACCACAGGGGCAAATGGACTCCCAATTATGAAGGACCATTTGTAGTAAAGAAAGTTTTCTCTGGTGGAGCACTGGTGCTCAGCACCATGGATGGTGAAGATTTCCCGTCCCCTGTGAATTCAGATGCAGTTAAAAAATACTTCGCATAAAAATGACCCGCTGGACACAAAAACAGAATGTAAGTCCAGGCAAAAATAGGGCATCCCGGCGAGTCAAAAACAGAATAGAAGACTCGGGCAAAAATAAGGGAAAATAAATGAAAAAAATGTACACCCGCTGAGTTGAAAAGCCGCATTGGACAGCTCAGGCAAAAATGGGTATACCGATGGATTGAAAACCCGAAAGGGCGATCCATGCAAAATAAGGGAATAAGCGAACAACTGCATTCTGAGTTCGTCTGTATCATCTACAACTTGGTAAACTTCAACAAGATCAAGCTTCAATCAGATTCAACATTCTTCAAAAGCAAGATGAGAAGAACGTCAAAAGTCATACGGGTCATAGTGAAGAGGAAGCTCTTTAAGGCGTCATCAACACTGCCAGCATTTTGTTTCTCAATTTGTAACAATCTCCTCATTTCAGGGGATTTGTTTCTTTGACTGTATCTTGCCAATTCAGGGCACATGAATTAATAAAATCAGTTTTGTCAGTCATGTTTCGTTTTGTACATTTTATCTTGCAAAGAATGTCTGATGTCTCTAAAAAAAAAAAAAAAAAAAAAAAAAAAAAAAAAACTGGTTGCGCGAGTACAGATGTTTCTCTCTAAGAAAAAAAAAAAAAAAAAAAACACATGCTTGCAGGAAATATGCTTACTCTCAGAAGTATCCAAACTCCTATGACAGAATCCAGTAAAGGATACCTCGGGATTACCTTGCGCGTTTCTCTATCTTTTTCAGGATTGCAGGTATCCAGAATGCAACTTGGGGGCATGTAAGCTTCATCCCCAGCAAGATGACAAATCAATACTCAATTTTAGCACCCGAAGTGCTTTCTCCCCAGCCGAGTTGCCTTTTTATCCTCAGCCGGAGCACAAAAGTCAGGGAATCATCCCCCCACAGAGCTGCAGCCTCTATCCAGAAGAGCAACGCATGAAGGAGTCACAACAGAGTGAAGAAAGCTTCTACAAACCCCAGCTGGGTCTCTCATTTATTAGGATAGGTCTATCATTGACCCGTATCCCCAAGCAGATATCATATCATCAGATCTACCCGTGATCTCATCCCCAGCTGGGATGCCTGTTTCAAACAGATCAATCAAAAATCTTCGCAGCAACGGGACCCGGATCCCGGTTTGGTATCTTTGCATAATCATAACATTCGCATCATATTCACCCACAAAGCGTAGCATTTCGTCTAATACGGAGCATTACGGCAAAAATCCAACACATAGCATAATCCTAAGCCATGTTCTGAATCAACACTTGTGAATAATAACCATTCATCAACAATGTACAGAAAAATCCCCACCAGAGTCCCCGGCAAAAACAGCTGCCTCACAATCACAAACACCAGTATATACTCATTTTGACACCCGTCCGTGTCATCTTTCCCCAGTAAAGTCGCCTGAACACTCTTTACAAACAAGGTCACCCGCACTACAAATACGTCCTGACACCCGTCCGTGTCATATCCCCAGCAGAAAGCCAAAGACATCCTCTTTGCACTCACATATACCTATATACACAATCCTTTGACACCCGTCCGTGTCATTTCCCCAGCGCAGTCGCCTACACTTTTACAATCCATATACTTGTTGATACTATTATTTTATCTTGACACTCGTCCGTGTCACACTCTCCCAGCAGATAAACACTCATCTATACAATACTCATACTCATTACTCATGTTACACCCATACAGATACTCGTCCGTATCTTGTATATACCATTCATATCCCCACAGATTCGACACTAGTCCTTGTTCTTTGTTAACCTCGTTGGTACTCGTCCGTACCATCATCTCAGAACACGCGTCTAAAGTTTGTTTCTACATGATACTCGCCCGTATCATAGTCTTAAGGATGCTCGTCCGCATCTTTAATCCATACACTGTGTCAAACACTTTTGTCTTCTTGAATAGAGATACTCGTCTGTATCTACTATCCCCAGAAGAGTTCTTTCAGATTCAACACTCGTCCGTGTTCTCTGTTAACCAGTTGATACTCGTCCGTATCATCATCTTTGAACATGTGTCAATTTGTTTCTACCCGATACTCGTCCGTATCGCAGTCTTAAGGATGCTCGTCCGCATCTTTAATCTACACACAATACCCAAACGCTCATACCCTTTGTTTCTTGGATGTGAACACTCGTCCGTGTTTACCATTCCCCAGTAGATCGCCAACAAGGCAATTTCTTTTATCTAACACTCGTCCTGTGTTACGATAAACCCCGAGAGCAGCCGTACCCTGCTGAGTGGTCGTCCTCCACTTCGTGATGGTCGTCCTCCATCATGCTCGTCCGATGGCCGTCCCCATCGTTGATTTTAGCAGCCGTCCCCTGCTAGGTGGTCGTCCTCCACCTCGTGATGATTTTCCTTCATCATTTTTATCCAATGGTCGTCCCCATTGTTGATTTTGGTTAACTGACATTCGTCCTATGTCATGACAAACCTTGAGAGCAGCCGTCCCCTGCTAGGTGGTCGTCCTCCACCTCTTGATGGTCGTCCTCCATCATGCTCGTCCGATGGCCGTCCCCATCGTTGACCTTTTATCCGATGGTCGTCCCCATCGTTGATATTTTCGGCAGCCGTCCCCTGCCAGGTGGTCGTCCTCCACCTTTGATGGTCGTCCCCATCATAATTCTTTTATTCCCCAACAGAGCAGCCGTCCCCTGCTAGGTGATCGTCCTTCACCTTTGATGGCCGTACCCCATCATCTGTTTATTTCATTTATTCTTTAACCCGATGGCCGTCCCCGTCATGGTCCCTTTTCCTTTTCTTTTAGCCCGATGGCCGTCCCCATCGTCGGTTACCTTGCTTTATGAACTTGATGGCCGTCCCCGTCATGTTTCATTAATCCCCAGAGATTTTTACAGTTTTATCGTGATGGCCGCCCCCATCATAGTTTCTTATTGTTCCCAGCTAGTCGGCCGTCCCCGTCTTGGCTTTACCTTTTATCCCCAGCATGTCGGCCGTCCCCGTCATTGCTCTCTACCCAGCAGTCGCCCTCTGCTCGACGGTCGTCCTCCGTCGCCCACACTTTACAATATACTTTATTTTCCTTTTACAATCTATATCCCTTTTCTTCTTCGTTCTATGAGTGCAAATTTTGGACTGTCTTTGGTATTCAACCACAAGTTATCTTGTTTGCCTGTTAAGCCGTTGCTTACATCCTGCACAGCTAACTCATGTTTGAATAGGGGCAGCTGTAAACACCCCAAATTTGCCCTCACCCATTCACAACATGGCTTGTGATCATTTTATATGCATAAACACAATCATATCATCTCATATCTCATTTTTGATTCACTGCATAGTTTCTAAGTCATCTGCATCTAGGGTTTGTGATCTGAGCAATCCAAGAGCCTCTTGAGCCACTCCAAAGGCAACCAATCACTTCAAAGGGATCCATATGTGCTCTTGAATCATAGTCCATCCTCTCAAAGTCAAAATTTCAAAAGAATCACAAGAACTGAGGTTGGTGTGGAAGCAGAGCCAGGCTAGACTGCACAGTTGACCTAAAATTAGGGTTTTGGTTTCAGAGGCCATAACTCCAAAATTTTTGGTCATTATTGTTTCCATTGGTCTCTATATGGTATAGGGAGTATGCATATCAATTTTCATGAAGAAATTCCATGGGGAAGTCATCTGATCAAGAGTTGACTTTCTGGACAAGTCAGTGTAAAATCAGGGCATCTGAGGCCCCCAATGACCCAACCAATGGGTGATCTTCATCATTTTGAGTGTATATGATCTTTATTTGATCATGGAAGAAGGTTGAAGTCCACAAAAATCAAGAATTTGGAGTTTTTGCAAATGTTGACTTTTTGGGCATAGTTGACTTTTCAAGAATGCTTCATTTTAGGTCATTTTTCAAGCCTTGATTCTTGATCCAAAAATGCTTCAAATGGAAAAAACTTTGGTCATGAAAGTTGTAGATTACATCTTTCCCTTTCCAAAAAGTACAAGAACATGATCAAATTCTTCTTGGATCAAAAGTTATGGTGTGACAAAGTTGGCAAAAATCATTGATTTTCAAGATGTGCACCAAATGAGAATTTTGCAAAATCATGAACCAATGCCATTTGTAACTTCTAATTCACTTCCAACCATGACACAAACATTCTATAAGCCTTAAAAATCAGAATTGGACCAAAGATCACATGTTTGTAGTTTGTGTAACAAGGCTTTTTTCCATGAAATGCCAAAAGGTGCCAACTTGCAAGAACACTCATCACACTTCAACAACTAATTGCCTTGACTGCTGAACCTGCCTAGCATCACACACACATCATGCTGCACCAGCCCCATGCCTTGTACTAAGCCTAGAACCAAGCCATGCTTTCCTTACACAAAAATTGACTTTTGGCAAAAGCAAACATCCCAATCACCACAGGCCATGTCACATCCTCTGGCCACTTGGAATTGTTTATTATATCCTTTGGCAAGCTAAACATAACATGAGGCCAGGCTGAAACACTCTCAAGCATCACATATACAAACTCACCCCATTTTGCAAATAGCTTCGAATCTCTCTGCCCAGACTTCAAACATCCAAACCATTTTCACCAATCATCTCACCATGTCTCATTGAGTCAAAAGCAACCAAGAACCAGGCCTGAAACAAGCTGTAACCTCACTGCACCATTTTCACTCCAACCTGCAGTTTCATTCGAAACTCTCTCCACAGCTCACAAACATCAAAATAAACTCCATAAACCTTCTCTACTCATCATCTGGACCACAAACAACCTTTCACCCTTGCCAGAAATAGCCAGAATCATCATTGCCATGTTCAACTGAGTTTGAGCAGAAGTTACTCAAGCTCTTTACTCAGCCAATATAAATTTCTCCTGAGCACTCAAGCATCATCAAGAGGTCATAAGGAGTAGATTTCACCAAGAGAGGAAGTCAGAAAGTAGCTGGAGTGAAAGCTTCGAATCTCAGGTAGCTCAAGAACTTTTTTCCAGAAATGGATTTTTAAGTTCTAAACTTGTTCTACATGTCTTCCTGATCATGAATATGCTTTTAGTTTTTGAAATGGTGATAAAATGAGAGTTTAATTGATCTCTGAAACTCATTTGACCTAGTTCTTATTTGTTTCGATTCAGCCTTGTTAGGAAATATAAATTTGTTTTGATAAGGGGTTTTGGTTCGTGAGTGAGTGGGGATCATTTCCCAGTTCTTAGATTTCGTTTTAGTTAGGTTTTTAGAGTTTTGGGGATTCTCAGGGGGGATGCTGGCCGGAGAAGACGACCGAAAGTCTTCT
Organism: Lathyrus aphaca; assembly: GCA_963966055.1. Classification (NCBI taxonomy): domain Eukaryota; kingdom Viridiplantae; phylum Streptophyta; class Magnoliopsida; order Fabales; family Fabaceae; genus Lathyrus; species Lathyrus aphaca. Next base: position 93,083,418 of record OZ014520.1, read on the forward strand.
CCGGCAGCCTGAAAGTCATTTGTGCCCTAATCCTGTAATTAATTTCCATTTGAATTCTGGGCGTTGGATTGGTTGACCCAGTTGACTTACCGCGCGAATGAAAGGCCCAGATCATTTTGCTTAGCCCTAATCTTCATTATTTATTTAATTAATTGGGATTAACTCAGATGCAACCCCAGTCGTCCAGATGCGCGCTGGTCAACCAATTTAAACCCAGGATTCATCTCATCCCTCCATTCTGTTTACTTTCCTTTTATTTTAATTTATTTTCATTTCTTTTTCATTTAATTTGCATAATTTATTTAAAATAGCAAAAAATGTGTAAAAATTATGAAACTTTTTCTCATAAGTTTTATTAATTTTTATGACACAAAAATATTTTTATTTTTATTTTTATCATTAGAAAAACATTTTTAAATATTTAAAAGATTATTTTTAATTGATTAATGGAAATTAATTTATTAAAAATACTTTTAAGTATCTAAAAATCACCAAAAAATTCATGAAATATTCTAAGACATTTAGAAACATTGTCCAACCTTCAAACCAAATTTCTTTTTTGATCTTGATGCTTTTTGAGAATTTTCCATTGAATTAAAATCATTTTTGGGCATTATTTTGATCATAAGTTCAAAAAATCATTTCTGCCTATCTATGAAGAGTTGGACTTTGATTCTTTTTGCATTGCATTGTGTTTAGCATGTAGTTTTTGAGGTAAAATGGCCATGATTTGATCTTGCATTTTTCAATTGTTTGGCATTTCTTTTGTTTAGGAACCCTAAAAACCCTAATAATCTGTAAAAATCATAACTTGAGATTGGTTAAGAGTTGAGATCTCCCCTTTGGGCATTGGTTTAGTATAGGTTTAGGGTTTCTTTGGGTGGAATTTTCCATTTTTTATCTTAGGGTTTGCTTCTGTTTTTGGTTTTTGTTTGTTGTTTGATCCATAAACCCTAATTTGGGCTTTCATATGCATCCATCTTGCATTCTCTTGCATTACATGACTTGCCTTGACATTTCAAACATCCATGTGATTCATTTGACATCATAAGACATATAGAAAGCATGTTTGATCATTGCATCATGTATTTGCCATGTTGTATGCCATGTATGCTTCATAACTTTTCATGTATGATCATGGTTCTAAACTTGCTTCTCTTGCATCCATTTGTTCCTGTGATCATCCTCATGCTTTGTTTCATGTTTATAGCACTCCATAGCATCATTATCATCATCAACATGCTTCTGGTTTTGTTTCTCATCATGTCATCTCATCCCATTTTGCATTGCATTACATTTCTTTTCTAACCTTTTCAGGTGGTAAGTGATTTTGAGAAGTGAATTTGCCTTCACTTCTCATAACTTTTCTTTTCATCTCTCTTGCATCCATTGCTGCATTTTTACACGTGTATGAGATTGGGTTTGCTCTTTCTTCTTCTTCTTACTTTCTTTCCTCAAGTGACTTGACTTCTTAAATGAAGCAAGTTACTTTGCTTCTCCTGATCCTTTCATCTGCTTCCTGGTGGTTCCATTGAAGACTTCTTCTTGAAAACCTCACAAACCTTAGGAACAACCAAGCATGACAATGATTAGGGTTTTGATTAGTCTCCCCTCTTAGTTTTACCTTTGTGTCTTCTTTGAGTCTTCTCTTCTCATCTCATAATCAGGGACTAAACCCTAAAGGCTTTTAGGCTTTGTGATTAAGCTTATGCCTGCATCCTTCTATTAGGATGGAGTGTATAACTTTAATCCTAAGTGTTAAACCCTTAATGTGTTTAACTCCTTTAATCAATTCACTTAATAATCATCAAGACATCACACTTGTAACTTGGGCCTTGCATTAGGGTTCTAATTCTTCCTTAATTGGTTAAGAAGGACTAACCCTAGTGTTAATGGACAAGTCCCCCTCAAGTTGTCTTACAAATCATAAAATCCACTTCATCATCATATCATTAAATAAAATCCACTTAATCAAAGGCTTGTTTTGTCATGAGTTTAATCCCTAATCATGGATTAAGTTGAGGAGCTTTCCTCAGCTTAAACATTCTCATCTATTATCCTTCTATTAGGATGGTGTAATGAGTCTGTTTAATCCTTGATTATGGCTTAACCTCATTACTTAACACTAAACAAAAACAACAAAAACACCTAAATAATCAACAAGTAGGTTAATGATCTTAATCCTACTCCATGGTGATTAAGTGTGAGAAGCTGACTTCACACTTAAGGTATTCTCATTACCCCTAATCAGAGGGAAGATGTGATGAGTTTACTAAATCCATTGGTTTAGGCTTAAGCTCATTAACTTATGATAAATTTTCAAAAAAAGCAATAAAAGACTGAAAACACAAAAAACAAACAATAATCGTCTCCTCCGGGATTCTTTTCTCATCACCTTCACTCATAACCGAGAACTTGCTTCTTCCGTCTAATGCAAGACAGTTTGCATCTGTGCCAGACAGATCATACACTTGAGCATAGGCAAGTAAGCAGTTCACAAGTCAATTCATCTTTCAGTCTCTCTGGGTCGAACTACGGTGTTCTGACTTCCTCATTGCACGAGAGGATACGTAGGCATAACTTAACAGTTATCGAACAAAAGTCTCTGTTCATTCCCCCTCTTTCTAGCTTTATTCTTTAAGCCTCATGATCTTGAGCATTCCATTCACTTCTTACACTGACACTTCATTTATACACTTCACATTCTTTCTTTACACTGACACATGTACATCTTTTTCCAGCTATTTTATACACAGATTTCACTGACACTACCCCTTTAAAACACAAATCTCTTAAGCGTGGATCCCGTCGAGTACGGCGGACAATCTGGGTGCTAATACCTTCCCAGGTTGTAACCAACCCCCTTTCTCAGTCTCTCTGGTTCGCGACCGTCTTATCCATATCTTTCCAGGTCTATGCAGCATTGCCTTTCCTCCGGGATAAAAATGCCTAGCTGGCGACTCTTTTCTTCTCCAGTGAGTTCACGACTGTGTGTTCTCATTGTCCCTTTCGCCGACCGTTCGCGTCTGTACCTTTATTTGGGCCGGTCCCATCTATCGGGAGCGACAGCTTGGCGACTCTGCTGGGGACCCTTATACTGCAACTAGGGCTTCTGGTTCTTTTTGTGGGTTCCTCCTAGCGCTTGTTTGATTTGTGTTTACTGGGGTATTATGTGCTTATTTGTGTTTGTGTATTTGTATTTATTTTGTACAGTTTTGTTTATTGCTTTCTTATAGCTTTATGCATATATTATCATATTGTCATACTGTGCTGCTGGCTGGATCTGTTGTTTGCTTTGGTGGGTGGGTGATTCATTGAGAGTTAAGGTCCTATACCTGGGACCTGAGTGACACCTAGGCTAGAGTGAATCATATTCTTTCCCATTCCATTTCGGTCTGGTGCGGGAATATGAAACACGGTTCAGATATGGGTTTCTTCTTGAGAACTCTGTGTTGCATATTTCCTGCAATGCTAGGGCTATCTGGGAAGCCTGCTAAGTCTGGATGACCTTTTAGTATTGACCTTCAGAAACTGAGGTGAATTAGAGGAGGAATTGTTATGGTTATTGTAAACACTGTACCTCCGGGTTAGAAGTGTTTACACTTCTCATAACTGATCCAAGTCTGAGGATCTTTGTTTTAGAACACCACCTGTGAGGGGGTTGGGCTGTTTACAGGTTTGCAGGTACCTCGGCCTCAGAATACCCTGTTACTTTGACTTGATTAAGAATACTTCATGTTGGAACAGTTCTTGTGATTCTTAAAACCCTGGACATGTGGCTCTTTATTTGAGTCCCCCACCTTGGTTACTGGATTTATAGACCTCATCTGGAATTCTTGAGCACACTTGGACCTATATCAGAGTTTTGATCAGATCCAGCTCAGTCACAGACCCTTGCATTTCATTTGCATACATAATCATTGCATCATATTGACATTTGCTTATTTGTGTTTCAGGGTATCCATCTTCATTTGGTTTTGGTTTTGACCCCATCTTCAGTATTGACTTGTCTTCATCAGCTATCTGCTTCAGTTATCACCTGCACCAGCCAGTCAGTGGCCCACTTCTTCAGTATTATCATCAGCACCTGTCTCTATTCAGTCTCAGCATCATGGCTCCTAAAAAGAGCAACATCACCTATCACTTTTTCCAGCCAGAGCTATCAGACATCAGGAGGATTCAAACCCTGATCACTCCAGATCACATACCATTGTTCAGGGAAAGTTATGGAGATATACTCGATATGGTTATGGATCTGGACCCATCACAGAGAAGCCTGATCCACACCTGCATTCAGTTCTATGATCCCCCACTGAGATGTTTCACTTTCCAAGACTTTCAGTTGGGCCCTCTATTAGAAGAATACTCATCATTGGTTGGTTTGCCTATCAAGGGTGGAATCCCTTTCAACTCAGAGATGGTCTTTCCTAGCAATGGAGAAGTAGCAAAGGCTCTGCATCTGGAACCTGTCCTGATTGAGCAGCATATGACTTCTAAAGCTGGGATCCCTGGCTTTCATCTGGATTTCTTAATCTCTCAAGCTACCCTGAAAGCCTCTCTAGGAGAGTGGAAAGCTGTTTGTGCTTTACTGGCCTTGAGCATATATGGAATTGTATTGTTTGCAGATGAGCCTCGATTCATCAGCAAGAATGCAATCCATCTATTCATCTTGAAGAACCCAGTACCAACTTTATTAGGGGATCTCTATTACTCAGTGCATCAGAGAAATGAAAAGCAGAGGGGGAGATTAGCGAGGTGTTGTGCTCCATTGTTCCACACTTGGCTTCTCAGGCATCTACCCAGGACAGATGCATTTCTGAACCCTCATCAGCAGAGCAACTGGGCTAAGAGACTCACTGCTCTAACTTCAGCAGATATCAGATGGTGCACTCAAAGCACCAAGGGCAGGGATATCATCACCAGCTGTGGGCATTTTCCTAATGTGCCTCTGATAGGAGTTAAGGGTAGTATCAATTACAACCCTCTGCTGTTTAGACGACAATTGGGCTATGCATTGGTCCACACTCCTAAGGCACAGGACTTGGTTGAGACTCTTTATTGCGAGAACAAGCTTAATCTGGCTACTGTCAGGCAGGCTGCCTGGGCCTGGGATAATGTTCAAACCAGGGGAGTAACCATTCTGGGGAAGTGCAACAATGTGGCATCAGCACAATATTATGAGTGGTCCCGTGCCAGGGCCCATTTCTCTGGAATGCCCTTTACCATAGAAGACATGCCTGAGTCATCTTCAGCACCACCCCCTGCCACTATCAGTTTGGAGGAGTTTGAGAGCTTGAAGGAAAGAAATGAGAAGCTAACCCAGGCTTTGCAGAAGACCCTCCGGGAAAGGAGTGAAGGTATGAGGGAGATTGAAAGGTTGGAGAAGTTGAGAGTAGAGCATCTGATTAAGATTGAGAAGTCTGGGGATTACATTAAAAAGTCTAAGGCTGGAGAACAAATTCTGAAGAATGCTTGCAAGGAAGCCCAGTTCCAGAGAGCAAGGACAGACTTGTATTTGAAGGAAAGTCAAGCTCGGTGGGTCAGGATCACCGAGGCTCGTACTCTAGAAGACAAGAGAGTTCAAGACAAGATGGAGCAACTGGAAGCTAGTGCAAAAGAACAGCAAGAAGCCCTGGCAGCAGCCCAGAGGGAGATATCAGAGCTGAAGATCAAAGCAGGGGTGAAGAGGTCCAAAGAACAAACTCAGCACAAGAAGCTAACAGCAGCTGTTACAACCCGGAATCTCCTCATCAGGAATCTCACGGAGCGTCCGGCTGATCCTGTGACCGAAGCACTTCTCAAGGAAGTTCGTGAGGATGAGTTTGGTCTTGGTGTTTGACCATTTGTTTGTTGTTGCTTTCTTTCCATGTACTTTTATTTTCTTGTACTGTATTTTGACCCCTTAGAGGGCTTGTGTTGTAAAATGAATAAGTTGTATTATTTCACCTTCTGTAATATATTTGTGTTAGTTTGTTCCATCTGAGTTCACTTCAAAAGCAGCATCAACAACATCTTCAAGGGTCTGGAAGGGTCAAAACTGAAGGCCAAACCGGATACCTTGAGAACAAATAAGCATAACTGCATTACATGCTAACCCTTGGTTTTTTTTGTAGGTTTTTGTTTTGTTGTTGCTAACTCTGTTGTGATGCTCAGGAACTATTGCTAGGCACCGGGTATTTCCCCTCAACCGTCCGCACCGTTATCCAACCCGAAACAACCTTCCGGGAATCCAAATGGATCAGATGCAGCAGGACCTTACTGAGGTCAGAAATCAAATGGCAAACGAAAGGCTAGAAATGAGGAATCAAATGACGCAGTTCATGGAAGTGATGAACAACATGGCTCAGAGCCAGGAAAGATTGAGGGCCATGGTGGAAAGGCAGAATCAAGAGGATCCGCATATAGGGACTGCCGGCACCAGCAACAATGAAAGGGTCCAACCTCATGTTAACCCCCCTGTATTTGGACCACACCTCCATCCTGAGGTCAACATCCCTGCAAATGTTCAAGGGACTGCCACCGCAGCCAGGGTACTACAAGAAGATCCTCAGGAGGACCAATTCACAGTAATGGGCGCTGGGGAAGAAGCTTATGATAGAAGACTGGATGAGATAGCTGAGAAATTGAGATCCTTAGAGTCTCAAAACTCTCTAGGCTTCGACGTCATGGACATGGGTTTGGTAGACGGGGTCAGGATCCCCCATAAGTTCAAGCCTCCTTGTTTTGAAAAATACAACGGGACTTCATGCCCCCGGACTCATTTACAGTCATTTCTGGGAAGGCTGAAGGCCTATACTATGGATGAGAAGCTCTGGATGTTCTATTTCGAGGATAGCTTAACTGGAGCGTCAAGAGAATGGTATTCTCACTTGACAAGGGCAACTATTAGATGCTGGAAGGACCTGGCAGAGGCCTTCATCAGACAGTATCAGTATAACTTAGACATGGCACCCAACAGGACCCTCCTAATGGGAATGTCACAGTCGTCAAGGGAAAGTTTCCGAGAATATGCCCAGAGATGGAGGCAACTGGCTGCTGCTGTTCAGCCCCCTATGTCTGAAATGGAAATGGCAGATATGTTCATGAACACCCTTCAGGGGACTTACATTGACAGGCTGGCTGCTTTCTCTTCCACTAGCTTTGCAGATGTTGTCATAGCTGGGGAGAGAATTGAAAGCCTATTGAAGATGGGTAAGATATCTGACAATGGTGCAAGCTCGTCCAGTAGTACAAGAAAGCCTTTTGCAGGCCCGAGAAGAACTGGCAAGACCAATGCCATCCACACCAACAGGGGCAGGCCCCAATATGTTCACAGATCAGTGGCAGCAGTCACCATCCCTGCTCCAGCTCATCCACAACCAGTCTATCAACCTCTTCAGCAAAACTATCAACAACAACCTCAGTACCATCAGCAAAATCAGTATCCTCCAAGAAATTACAACAACAGCAACACCAATAACAACAGTCAACAAAGGCCATTTCAACAGAGGCCTTCTCAAGCTAATAGGGTGATTGATCCAATCCCTATGCCATATGCTACCCTGCTGCCACAACTCCTGAAACTCAACCTAGTTGAGCTAAGGACGCTGGCACCTCCAGATCCCAACAGTCTACCCAGGAACTATGACTCCAACGCTAGGTGTGCCTTCCATTCAAACGCACCTGGCCACAGTACAGAAAAGTGCAGAGCTCTGCATATGAAGGTACAAGACCTGGTAGACTCGAAAGCTCTGAATTTCGCACCACCACCCAATGTCAATAAGAACCCGATGCCAAACCACGGTGGTCCCAGGATTAACGCTATTGAAGAAGACAAGCCGTCTTATTTAATAACCAGTGTGGGCCGGATCAGGACACCGTTGGTGGAAGTCAAAGCTCAGCTCTTGGAATGTCAAATGTTCCCGGGGTGCGAGTTGGGTTGTGCTTACTGCAATATCTCAGTAAATGGGTGCGATAATTTGAGGAATGGCATAGATGGCCTTATTCAGAGTGGCCAGCTTCAGATCACCACATCATTTCCAACAAATCCAGCAATCTCATCAGCAACGGTTTCAGAACCTCCTACAACTGCAACAACTATTGTTCCTGACAATTCTTCGGCTTCATCAACAAGTACTTCATCTGTCATTTCAACTGACCAGGCATCAACGAATTTTCCTGCTACAACTTCAGCATCACTCCATTATGAAGCTCCTACAACAACAACGTCCACACTCCCGACAATGTCTCCTACAACACCAGCAACGAATCATGAAGATGTCTCAACTGTTACCATATTCTACGATCCTGAAAACAACTCCGCCTACAACTCAGAAGGTGCTGTTCCCACTAGAGCACCAGTTATGATTTATTATGATCCGCAGACCATCACAGTTCCTTCAACAGTTGCAGTCAGTCCAGTCACTATCACGGTGCCTGGACCAATACCTTATGAAAGCAGTAATGCCATCCCCTGGCATTACGGCTCTGACTTGTACTGTGAAGGACAAAGAATCACTTTTGAATCATCAACCCCTGCACTACAAATTGACAATGTGGGAGGAGGCGGAGGCTTCACTCGAAGCGGACGTCTTTTCGCTCCACAAATTCAGAGACCCACAGCCGAAGCAGAAGCTACTGCCAAGGCAAAAGGGAAGAGCCCTGTGCAGGAAGATCAAGCTGTTAAAGAAGCCTTGAAGACACCATTCGATCAAGAGGTTGATGAGTTCATGCGAATCATCAAAAAGAGTGATTATAAAATAGTGGATCAGCTTCATCAGACGCCTTCCAAGATCTCAATCCTATCGTTGCTTATGTGCTCCGAAGCCCATCGGAATGCACTACTCAAAGTCTTGCACGCAGCTTACGTGCCTGAAGAGATCACTGTCAATCAGCTGGAAGCAGTAGTAGGAAATGTTAATGCTAGTCACGGACTAGGGTTCACCAATACTGATTTGACAACGGAAGGCCGCAACCACAACAAAGCCTTGCACATAACCATGGAATGCAAAGGCGCTGTCCTTTCCCATGTGCTGGTAGACACGGGGTCATCCCTTAATGTCCTACCTAAAAAGGCTCTGGTGAAGCTAGAATATGACGGATTGGCGTTGAGACCCAGCAACCTGGTGGTAAGAGCCTTTGATGGTTCAAAGAGATCGGTTCTGGGAGAGATTGAATTACCCGTAACGATTGGCCCGCAGACTTTCACAACTATCTTCTACGTGATGGATATACAACCCGCCTACAGTTGTTTATTGGGTAGGCCATGGATTCACGCCGCTGGCGCCGTGACCTCCACCCTTCACCAGAAGTTAAAATATGAGTGGGAGGGTCAGATCGTTACAATCTGTGGAGAAGAGGACATTTTTGTCAGCCACCTGGCAACCTATAAGTACATTGAGATGGATGGGGAGATCCATGAAACAATGAGCCAGGGGTTTGAAGCCTTGAATGTGAATGAGACATCTGTTGTGCCTGGTACTTCAATATCATCATACCAACAAGCCCGGAAGGTTGTTGAGGGAGGAAATGCCCAGGGCTGGGGCAAACTGCTATCGGTGGAGAAGAAAGAAGACAGATTTGGGTTGGGTTACAAACCAACTCAACAAGATCAAACAGCGGCTGCGAAAGAGCCCAACTTTGTGAGTGGGGGGATGCTTACCCCTGATGCTATCAACTGTCTGGAAGACGAGCTGGAAGAGGAACGCAACCTGGAAAGCTGGATTCGTCCAAAGATCCCGGGGAGCAGTGTCTCGAACTGGTCTTCCCAGGAAATTATAAGAGTTACTCATGCAGAGTAATTATTATTTCCTGTATTTTTATAAGCATGCATCAAAGTCTTGCATCTTGCCCAAGATGACAAGACTCATTTTGTAATCGGGCCATCTGTACTTTTTGTGCAAACAAGATCAATTAATGAAATATCAGACATCTTTTTGCAAACGAGTCTTTTTCTTTTCCGTTCACTGTTTTTCTATTTTTTTCTTTTTGTACAAAAAATAAATGGCAGTGTTTTCAAAATGACAATTTTTTATTTTCATTTTTAAAACAAGATTAAAATCAAATCACTAAAATGAACCAACTGAACCCTTGCAGAGTGTGCCTTCCAGACAGCACTGACAACAGCACGGCTATGACTTCGTATGACTTTGACAATCCAATCAATCAAGCTGATGAAGGGGTTGATGAAGAATATGAGCTTCCTGAGGAGCTAGCCAGGTTGTTAAGACAAGAGGAAAAGGTTATTACTCCTCACCAGGAGGAGGTTGAAGTGATCAATCTTGGTACAGATGAAGACGTGAAAGAAGTTAAAATCGGGGCCGGCCTGCAAGACTCAGTGAAGAGACAACTGGTTGACCTGCTTCAAGAGTATGTAGATGTGTTCGCTTGGTCTTACCAAGATATGCCAGGGTTGGATACCGATATTGTCGTGCACAAGCTGCCTTTGAGAGAAGAATGCCCGCCAGTTAAACAGAAGTTGCGCCGTACTCGTCCGGACATGGCAATGAAAATCAAGGAAGAGTTACAAAAGCAGTGGGACGCCGGGTTCCTCGCTGTAACTAGCTATCCGCCATGGGTTGCTAACATAGTACATGTGCCTAAGAAAGACGGCAAAGTAAGAATGTGTGTTGATTACCGGGATCTGAACAGAGCCAGCCCGAGAGATGATTTCCCTTTACCTCACATTGATGTATTGGTTGATAATACGGCTCAGTTCTCGGTATTCTCCTTCATGGACGGATTTTCAGGATACAATCAGATTAAGATGTCACCCGAAGACATGGAGAAGATAACATTCATCACACCTTGGGGCACGTTCTGTTACAAAGTGATGCCATTCGGACTGAAGAATGCTGGTGCAACATATCAACGGGCTATGGTGACACTATTCCACGATATGATCCATAAAGAAATAGAATGTTATGTGGATGATATGATCGCCAAGTCCCTTACAGAGGAAGATCACCTGGTGAATCTGCTCAAGTTATTCAAGCGTCTGAGGAAGTACCAACTGAAGTTGAACCCCAACAAATGCACATTCGGGGTGCGATCCGGTAAGCTGCTGGACTTTATTGTAAGCGAGAAAGGGATTGAAGTTGACCCTGATAAAGTCAAAGCTATTCAAGAGATGCATGCACCGAGGACTGAGAAAGAAGTTCGAGGGTTCTTAGGTCGATTGAACTACATCTCAAGGTTCATATCTCACCTTACAGCAACCTGTGAACCCTTGTTCAAGCTGTTAAGAAAAGAACAGATGGTCAGGTGGAACGAAGACTGCCAAAGGGCTTTTGACAAGATCAAGGAATACCTGCAAGAACCTCCAATCCTCATGCCTCCAGTTGAAGGAAGACCTCTGATCATGTACTTGACAGTATTAGAAGAGTCAATGGGGTGTGTATTGGGCCAGCATGACGAGTCTGGTCGAAAAGAGTATGCAATATACTACCTAAGCAAAAAGTTTACCGACTGTGAACAACGTTATTCACTGCTCGAGAAAACTTGCTGTGCTTTAGCGTGGGCTGCTCGCCGACTGAGGCAGTATATGTTGACCCACACCACTTTATTGATCTCAAGGATGGACCCGGTTAAGTACATATTTGAGAAGCCAGCTCTTACCGGACGGGTTGCAAGATGGCAAATGATTCTCACAGAATATGACATCCAGTACACGTCTCAGAAAGCCATCAAGGGCAGTGTATTGTCCGAATATCTTGCTGAGCAACCCATTGATGATTATCAGCCTATGAGATTTGACTTCCCTGATGAAGACATCATGTTCATTAAAGCTAAAGATCATGAAGAGCCTATTCACACTGAAGGGCCCGACCCGGAAGAAGAATGGACTATGATGTTTGATGGGGCTGTTAACATGAATGGTCGTGGTGTTGGTGCAGTACTCATTACACCCAAAGGAGTTCACATGCCTTTCTCGGCAAAACTCACTTTCAACTGCACTAACAACGAAGCTGAATACGAAGCTTGTATTATGGGTCTTGAGGAAGCCATTGACCTCAGGATCAAGACTTTGACCGTATTCGGAGATTCAGCTTTGGTAGTCAATCAAACCAACGGAAAATGGTACACCCACCAGGATCATCTGATACCTTACAGGGATTATACAAGGAGGTTATTGACTTTCTTCACAACAGTCAAGCTCGAGTATATCCCTCGGGACGAGAATCAGTTCGCAGATGCTCTTGCTACCATTTCATCCATGATCAAAGTTCAAGCTGCCAACTTCGTACCTCAGATCTCAGTGTCCAGACTCGACAGACCAGCATATGTGTTCGCAGCAGATGTTGTTAAAGATGATAAGCCTTGGTTCCACGACATTAAGTGTTTCTTGGAGGATCAAACATACCCACCTGGGGCATCTTCCAATGATAAGAAGACTTTGAGAAGGCTTGCTGGTAGTTTCTTCCTGAACACTGATGGGTCTTTATACAAAAGGAACTTTGATATGGTACTCCTCAGATGTGTTGATAAGACAGAAGCAGACTTGTTGATGCATGAAGTGCACGAAGGATCCTTTGGTACCCATGCTGGAGGACATGTAATGGCTAAGAAGTTGTTAAGATCAGGCTATTATTGGATCACAATGGATGCCGACTGTTGTGCCTATGCCAGAAAATGCCACAAATGCCAGATCTATGCAGATAAAGTGCACGTGCCTCCGAACCCTCTGAATGTGATGTCTTCACCTTGGCCCTTCGCTATGTGGGGCATTGACATGATTGGTAAGATTGAGCCAACTGCTTCAAATGGCCACAGATTCATCCTGGTCGCCATCGATTATTTCACCAAGTGGGTTGAAGCAGCCTCATATGCAAACGTCACAAGGCAAGTGGTAGCCAGATTTCTGAAAAGAGATATCATCTGTCGGTATGGAGTGCCCGAGCGAATCATTACTGATAATGGTTCCAATTTAAACAACAAAATGATGGCAGAGCTGTGCCGGGACTTCAAGATCCAACATCACAATTCTTCTCCTTACAGGCCAAAGATGAATGGCGCTGTTGAGGCAGCTAATAAGAATATCAAGAAGATTGTGCAGAAGATGGTAGTCACCTACAAAGACTGGCATGAAATGCTACCGTTTGCCTTGCATGGGTACCGCACGTCAATCAGGACGTCCACTGGGGCAACACCGTATCAGCTTGTGTATGGAATGGAAGCAGTCCTACCAGTTGAAGTTGAATTACCCTCCTTGCGAGTGTTGATGGATGTCAAACTGAGTGAAGCAGAATGGGTTAGGTCCCGATACGAGCAGCTGAGTTTGATCGAAGAGAAGAGATTAGCTGCAATCTGTCATGGGCAGTTATATCAGAAGAGAATGAAGAAAGCCTTCGATCAGAAAGTCAGGCACCGAGAGTACCAAGTGGGAGATCTTGTGCTGAAAAGGATCCTTCCTCCGCATACAGACCACAGGGGCAAATGGACTCCCAATTATGAAGGACCATTTGTAGTAAAGAAAGTTTTCTCTGGTGGAGCACTGGTGCTCAGCACCATGGATGGTGAAGATTTCCCGTCCCCTGTGAATTCAGATGCAGTTAAAAAATACTTCGCATAAAAATGACCCGCTGGACACAAAAACAGAATGTAAGTCCAGGCAAAAATAGGGCATCCCGGCGAGTCAAAAACAGAATAGAAGACTCGGGCAAAAATAAGGGAAAATAAATGAAAAAAATGTACACCCGCTGAGTTGAAAAGCCGCATTGGACAGCTCAGGCAAAAATGGGTATACCGATGGATTGAAAACCCGAAAGGGCGATCCATGCAAAATAAGGGAATAAGCGAACAACTGCATTCTGAGTTCGTCTGTATCATCTACAACTTGGTAAACTTCAACAAGATCAAGCTTCAATCAGATTCAACATTCTTCAAAAGCAAGATGAGAAGAACGTCAAAAGTCATACGGGTCATAGTGAAGAGGAAGCTCTTTAAGGCGTCATCAACACTGCCAGCATTTTGTTTCTCAATTTGTAACAATCTCCTCATTTCAGGGGATTTGTTTCTTTGACTGTATCTTGCCAATTCAGGGCACATGAATTAATAAAATCAGTTTTGTCAGTCATGTTTCGTTTTGTACATTTTATCTTGCAAAGAATGTCTGATGTCTCTAAAAAAAAAAAAAAAAAAAAAAAAAAAAAACTGGTTGCGCGAGTACAGATGTTTCTCTCTAAGAAAAAAAAAAAAAAAAACACATGCTTGCAGGAAATATGCTTACTCTCAGAAGTATCCAAACTCCTATGACAGAATCCAGTAAAGGATACCTCGGGATTACCTTGCGCGTTTCTCTATCTTTTTCAGGATTGCAGGTATCCAGAATGCAACTTGGGGGCATGTAAGCTTCATCCCCAGCAAGATGACAAATCAATACTCAATTTTAGCACCCGAAGTGCTTTCTCCCCAGCCGAGTTGCCTTTTTATCCTCAGCCGGAGCACAAAAGTCAGGGAATCATCCCCCCACAGAGCTGCAGCCTCTATCCAGAAGAGCAACGCATGAAGGAGTCACAACAGAGTGAAGAAAGCTTCTACAAACCCCAGCTGGGTCTCTCATTTATTAGGATAGGTCTATCATTGACCCGTATCCCCAAGCAGATATCATATCATCAGATCTACCCGTGATCTCATCCCCAGCTGGGATGCCTGTTTCAAACAGATCAATCAAAAATCTTCGCAGCAACGGGACCCGGATCCCGGTTTGGTATCTTTGCATAATCATAGCATTCGCATCATATTCACCCACAAAGCGTAGCATTTCGTCTAATACGGAGCATTACGGCAAAAATCCAACACATAGCATAATCCTAAGCCATGTTCTGAATCAACACTTGTGAATAATAACCATTCATCAACAATGTACAGAAAAATCCCCACCAGAGTCCCCGGCAAAAACAGCTGCCTCACAATCACAAACACCAGTATATACTCATTTTGACACCCGTCCGTGTCATCTTTCCCCAGTAAAGTCGCCTGAACACTCTTTACAAACAAGGTCACCCGCACTACAAATACGTCCTGACACCCGTCCGTGTCATATCCCCAGCAGAAAGCCAAAGACATCCTCTTTGCACTCACATATACCTATATACACAATCCTTTGACACCCGTCCGTGTCATTTCCCCAGCGCAGTCGCCTACACTTTTACAATCCATATACTTGTTGATACTATTATTTTATCTTGACACTCCTCCGTGTCACACTCTCCCAGCAGATAAACACTCATCTATACAATACTCATACTCATTACTCATGTTACACCCATACAGATACTCGTCCGTATCTTGTATATACCATTCATATCCCCACAGATTCGACACTAGTCCTTGTTCTTTGTTAACCTCGTTGGTACTCGTCCGTACCATCATCTCAGAACACGCGTCTAAAGTTTGTTTCTACATGATACTCGCCCGTATCATAGTCTTAAGGATGCTCGTCCGCATCTTTAATCCATACACTGTGTCAAACACTTTTGTCTTCTTGAATAGAGATACTCGTCTGTATCTACTATCCCCAGAAGAGTTCTTTCAGATTCAACACTCGTCCGTGTTCTCTGTTAACCAGTTGATACTCGTCCGTATCATCATCTTTGAACATGTGTCAATTTGTTTCTACCCGATACTCGTCCGTATCGCAGTCTTAAGGATGCTCGTCCGCATCTTTAATCTACACACAATACCCAAACGCTCATACCCTTTGTTTCTTGGATGTGAACACTCGTCCGTGTTTACCATTCCCCAGTAGATCGCCAACAAGGCAATTTCTTTTATCTAACACTCGTCCTGTGTTACGATAAACCCCGAGAGCAGCCGTACCCTGCTGAGTGGTCGTCCTCCACTTCGTGATGGTCTTCCTCCATCATGCTCGTCCGATGGCCGTCCCCATCGTTGATTTTAGCAGCCGTCCCCTGCTAGGTGGTCGTCCTCCACCTCGTGATGATTTTCCTTCATCATTTTTATCCAATGGTCGTCCCCATTGTTGATTTTGGTTAACTGACATTCGTCCTATGTCATGACAAACCTTGAGAGCAGCCGTCCCCTGCTAGGTGGTCGTCCTCCACCTCTTGATGGTCTTCCTCCATCATGCTCGTCCGATGGCCGTCCCCATCGTTGACCTTTTATCCGATGGTCGTCCCCATCGTTGATATTTTCGGCAGCCGTCCCCTGCCAGGTGGTCGTCCTCCACCTTTGATGGCCGTCCCCATCATAATTCTTTTATTCCCCAACAGAGCAGCCGTCCCCTGCTAGGTGATCGTCCTTCACCTTTGATGGCCGTACCCCATCATCTGTTTATTTCATTTATTCTTTAACCCGATGGCCGTCCCCGTCGTGGTCCCTTTTCCTTTTCTTTTAGCCCGATGGCCGTCCCCATCGTCGGTTACCTTGCTTTATGAACTTGATGGCCGTCCCCGTCATGTTTCATTAATCCCCAGAGATTTTTACAGTTTTATCGTGATGGCCGCCCCCATCATAGTTTCTTATTGTTCCTAGCTAGTCGGCCGTCCCCGTCTTGGCTTTACCTTTTATCCCCAGCATGTCGGCCGTCCCCGTCATTGCTCTCTACCCAGCAGTCGCCCTCTGCTCGACGGTCGTCCTCCGTCGCCCACACTTTACAATATACTTTATTTTCCTTTTACAATCTATATCCCTTTTCTTCTTCGTTCTGTGAGTGCAAATTTTGGACTGTCTTTGGTATTCAACCACAAGTTATCTTGTTTGCCTGTTAAGTCGTTGCTTACATCCTGCACAACTAACTCATGTTTGAATAGGGGCAGCTGTAAACACCCCAAATTTGCCCTCACCCATTCACACCATGGCTTGTGATCATTTTATATGCATAAACACAATCATATCATCTCATATCTCATTTTTGATTCACTGCATAGTTTCTAAGTCATCTGCATCTAGGGTTTGTGATCTGAGCAATCCAAGAGCCTCTTGAGCCACTCCAAAGGCAACCAATCACTTCAAAGGGATCCATATGTGCTCTTGAATCATAGTCCATCCTCTCAAAGTCAAGATTTCAAAAGAATCACAAGAACTGAGGTTGGTGTGGAAGCAGAGCCAGGCTAGACTGCACAGTTGACCTAAAATTAGGGTTTTGGTTTCAGAGGCCATAACTCCAAAATTTTTGGTCATTCTTGTTTCCATTGGTCTCTATATGGTATAGGGAGTATGCATATCAATTTACATGAAGAAATTCCATGGGGAAGTCATCTGATCAAGAGTTGACTTTCTGGACAAGTCAGTGTAAAATCAGGGCATCTGAGGCCCCCAATGACCCAACCAATGGGTGATCTTCATCATTTTGAGTGTATATGATCTTTATTTGATCATGGAAGAAGGTTGAAGTCCACAAAAATCAAGAATTTGGAGTTTTTGCAAATGTTGACTTTTTGGGCATAGTTGACTTTTCAAGAATGCTTCATTTTAGGTCATTTTTCAAGCCTTGATTCTTGATCCAAAAATGCTTCAAATGGAAAAAACTTTGGTCATGAAAGTTGTAGATTACATCTTTCCCTTTCCAAAAAGTACAAGAACATGATCAAATTCTTCTTGGATCAAAAGTTATGGTGTGACAAAGTTGGCAAAAATCATTGATTTTCAAGATGTGCACCAAATGAGAATTTTGCAAAATCATGAACCAATGCCATTTGTAACTTCTAATTCACTTCCAACCATGACACAAACATTCTATAAGCCTTAAAAATCAGAATTGGACCAAAGATCACATGTTTGTAGTTTGTGTAACAAGGCTTTTTTCCATGAAATGCCAAAAGGTGCCAACTTGCAAGAACACTCATCACACTTCAACAACTAATTGCCTTGACTGCTGAACCTGCCTAGCATCACACACACATCATGCTGCACCAGCCCCATGCCTTGTACTAAGCCTAGAACCAAGCCATGCTTTCCTTACACAAAAATTGACTTTTGGCAAAAGCAAACATCCCAATCACCACAGGCCATGTCACATCCTCTGGCCACTTGGAATTGTTTATTATATCCTTTGGCAAGCTAAACATAACATGAGGCCAGGCTGAAACACTCTCAAGCATCACATATACAAACTCACCCCATTTTGCAAATAGCTTCGAATCTCTCTGCCCAGACTTCAAACATCCAAACCATTTTCACCAATCATCTCACCATGTCTCATTGAGTCAAAAGCAACCAAGAACCAGGCCTGAAACAAGCTGTAACCTCACTGCACCATTTTCACTCCAACCTGCAGTTTCATTCGAAACTCTCTCCACAGCTCACAAACATCAAAACAAACTCCATAAACCTTCTCTACTCATCATCTGGACCACAAACAACCTTTCACCCTTGCCAGAAATAGCCAGAATCATCATTGCCATGTTCAACTGAGTTTGAGCAGAAGTTACTCAAGCTCTTTACTCAGCCAATATAAATTTCTCCTGAGCACTCAAGCATCATCAAGAGGTCATAAGGAGTAGATTTCACCAAGAGAGGAAGTCAGAAAGTAGCTGGAGTGAAAGCTTCGAATCTCAGGTAGCTCAAGAACTTTTTTTCCAGAAATGGATTTTTAAGTTCTAAACTTGTTCTACATGTCTTCCTGATCATGAATATGCTTTTAGTTTTTGAAATGGTGATAAAATGAGAGTTTAATTGATCTCTGAAACTCATTTGACCTAGTTCTTATTTGTTTCGATTCAGCCTTGTTAGGAAATATAAATTTGTTTTGATAAGGGGTTTTGGTTCGTGAGTGAGTGGGGATCATTTCCCAGTTCTTAGATTTCGTTTTAGTTAGGTTTTTAGAGTTTTGGGGATTCTCAGGGGGGATGCTGGCCGGAGAAGACGACCGGAAGTCTTCTCCGGCAGCCTGAAAGTCATTTGTGCCCTAATCCTGTAATTAATTTCCATTTGAATTCTGGGCGTTGGATTGGTTGACCCAGTTGACTTACCGCGCGAATGAAAGGCCCAGATCATTTTGCTTAGCCCTAATCTTCATTATTTATTTAATTAATTGGGATTAACTCAGATGCAACCCCAGCCGTCCAGATGCGCGCTGGTCAACCAATTTAAACCCAGGATTCATCTCATCCCTCCATTCTGTTTACTTTCCTTTTATTTTAATTTATTTTCATTTCTTTTTCATTTAATTTGCATAATTTATTTAAAATAGCAAAAAATGTGTAAAAATTATGAAACTTTTTCTCATAAGTTTTATTAATTTTTATGACACAAAAATATTTTTATTTTTATTTTTATCATTAGAAAAACATTTTTAAATATTTAAAAGATTATTTTTAATTGATTAATGGAAATTAATTTATTAAAAATACTTTTAAGTATCTAAAAATCACCAAAAAATTCATGAAATGTTCTAAGACATTTAGAAACATTGTCCAACCTTCAAACCAAATTTCTTTTTTGATCTTGATGCTTTTTGAGAATTTTCCATTGAATTAAAATTATTTTTGGGCATTATTTTGATCATAAGTTCAAAAAATCATTTCTGCCTATCTATGAAGAGTTGGACTTTGATTCTTTTTGCATTGCATTGTGTTTAGCATGTAGCTTTTGAGGTAAAATGGCCATGATTTGATCTTGCATTTTTCAATTGTTTGGCATTTCTTTTGTTTAGGAACCCTAAAAACCCTAATAATCTGTAAAAATCATAACTTGAGATTGGTTAAGAGTTGAGATCTCCCCTTTGGGCATTGGTTTAGTATAGGTTTAGGGTTTCTTTGGGTGGAATTTTCCATTTTTTATCTTAGGGTTTGCTTCTGTTTTTGGTTTTTGTTTGTTGTTTGATCCATAAACCCTAATTTGGGCTTTCATATGCATCCATCTTGCATTCTCTTGCATTACATGACTTGCCTTGACATTTCAAACATCCATGTGATTCATTTGACATCATAAGACATATAGAAAGCATGTTTGATCATTGCATCATGTATTTGCCATGTTGTATGCCATGTATGCTTCATAACTTTTCATGTATGATCATGGTTCTAAACTTGCTTCTCTTGCATCCATTTGTTCCTGTGATCATCCTCATGCTTTGTTTCATGTTTATAGCACTCCATAGCATCATTATCATCATCAACATGCTTCTGGTTTTGTTTCTCATCATGTCATCTCATCCCATTTTGCATTGCATTACATTTCTTTTCTAACCTTTTCAGGTGGTAAGTGATTTTGAGAAGTGAATTTGCCTTCACTTCTCATAACTTTTCTTTTCATCTCTCTTGCATCCATTGCTGAATTTTTACACGTGTATGAGATTGGGTTTTCTCTTTCTTCTTCTTCTTACTTTCTTTCCTCAAGTGACTTGACTTCTTAAATGAAGCAAGTTACTTTGCTTCTCCTGATCCTTTCATCTGCTTCCTGGTGGTTCCATTGAAGACTTCTTCTTGAAAACCTCACAAACCTTAGGAACAACCAAGCATGACAATGATTAGGGTTTTGATTAGTCTCCCCTCTTAGTTTTACCTTTGTGTCTTCTTTGAGTCTTCTCTTCTCATCTCATAATCAGGGACTAAACCCTAAAGGCTTTTAGGCTTTGTGATTAAGCTTATGCCTGCATCCTTCTATTAGGATGGAGTGTATAACTTTAATCCTAAGTGTTAAACCCTTAATGTGTTTAACTCCTTTAATCAATTCACTTAATAATCATCAAGACATCACACTTGTAACTTGGGCCTTGCATTAGGGTTCTAATTCTTCCTTAATTGGTTAAGAAGGACTAACCCTAGTGTTAATGGACAAGTCCCCCTCAAGTTGTCTTACAAATCATAAAATCCACTTCATCATCATATCATTAAATAAAATCCACTTAATCAAAGGCTTGTTTTGTCATGAGTTTAATCCCTAATCATGGATTAAGTTGAGGAGCTTTCCTCAGCTTAAACATTCTCATCTATTATCCTTCTATTAGGATGGTGTAATGAGTCTGTTTAATCCTTGATTATGGCTTAACCTCATTACTTAACACTAAACAAAAACAACAAAAACACCTAAATAATCAACAAGTAGGTTAACGATCTTAATCCTACTCCATGGTGATTAAGTGTGAGAAGCTGACTTCACACTTAAGGTATTCTCATTACCCCTAATCAGAGGGAAGATGTGATGAGTTTACTAAATCCATTGGTTTAGGCTTAAGCTCATTAACTTATGATAAATTTTCAAAAAAAGCAATAAAAGACTGAAAACACAAAAAACAAACAATAATCGTCTCCTCCGGGATTCTTTTCTCATCACCTTCACTCATAACCGAGAACTTGCTTCTTCCGTCTAATGCAAGACAGTTTGCATCTGTGCCAGACAGATCATACACTTGAGCATAGGCAAGTAAGCAGTTCACAAGTCAATTCATCTTTCAGTCTCTCTGGGTCGAACTACAGTGTTCTGACTTCCTCATTGCACGAGAGGATACGTAGGCATAACTTAACAGTTATCGAACAAAAGTCTCTGTTCATTCCCCCTCTTTCTAGCTTTATTCTTTAAGCCTCATGATCTTGAGCATTCCATTCACTTCTTACACTGACACTTCATTTATACACTTCACATTCTTTCTTTACACTGACACCTGTACATCTTTTTCCAGCTATTTTATACACAGATTGCACTGACACTACCCCTTTAAAACACAAATCTCTTAAGCGTGGATCCCGTCGAGTACGGCGGACAATCTGGGTGCTAATACCTTCCCAGGTTGTAACCAACCCCCTTTCTCAGTCTCTCTGGTTCGCGACCGTCTTATCCATATCTTTCCAGGTCTATGCAGCATTGCCTTTCCTCCGGGATAGAAATGCCTAGCTGGAGACTCTTTTCTTCTCCAGTGAGTTCACGGCTGTGTGTTCTCATTGTCCCTTTCGCCGACCGTTCGCGTCTGTACCTTTATTTGGGCCGGTCCCATCTATCGGGAGCGACAGTTAGCTAATGAAACCTTGAAATTGCAGGGTAAACAAGAAGATGAGGATTATTGAAATCAAATCCTCATGCTTGTTTTTGAAGAGGATGAAGTGATTCAATTTTGGTGATGTAGTGTCGAAGGCTGGTGAATAATGATTGATGAATCTGATGTCATGAAGGTGGAAGTTGAATGAGAAAGATGAAGGAGATAGAAGAAGATGACAGAATGAATGATAGAGGCAAATGATGCAGAGCCAAGGTATCCACCCACGAAAATTATGCAGCAACTGGTTTTTATACCTGACTGAGGTGAGGGCACATTGATCTTTTTGATTTAATTTGATTAGAGTAATTAGGAATTAGTTATGAATCTGTTAGTCGGTTAGCTTTTCAGTTAGAGATTGGTTGGAATTCTGTTAGAGTTCGTTACGGTTGGTTAGAGATTGTAACTGCCTTTTTCTCTTTGTATTCGAATTCTCTCCTCCTCTATATTGACTGATTATTTCTGCTGGAAACTCAAGTATAAACTTTGATGAAAAATTGCTTATATATTGGCCATTCTCTTTCCGAGTCGATGTATTGTGCAAATGACATTTTTACTGATTTTCTGGTGTGGATTAGTTTTACGAACCCGCTCCTCTTCTGATTTCGCAATTGACCCTTAACATAGTTCACATTTTTGTGCATTTTTCTTTGCTTGGCAGGTTATGCGTCGATCTGCAATGGAGATGGTGTCGCGAATATGATGAAGGTGATAACAGTGCATTTTCGAACCTTAAGAAATCCTTTCAAACCTTGGAGGCAACAAGTGAAGAACTAAAGAACAGTCGGTTATTCCTCAAACTGCTTGAAGTTGTTCTCAGGACAGGAAACAGAATGAATGTTGGAACCAATCGCGGAGATGCTAAATCTTTCAAACTAGCTACACTTCTGAAACTTGCAGATATTAAAGGAACAAATTGAAAGACCACATTGCTCCATTTTGTTGTTCAAGAAATTATTAGATCTGAAGGTACAGATGGCAAATCCGCGAATCCGCAAATGAGGGTGTTGAAAACCAAACAAATTCCCAGTTCAATGAGGATGAGTTCAAAAAGAAAGGATTACAGGTTGTGGCTGGATTAGATTTTAGTAATGTAAAAAACAAAAAAAAAGGCAGCAGGAACGGACTCAGGTGTCTTAAGCAGCTATGTCATAAAGCTTGAAATGGGGCTTGATAAAGTGAGAT
The DNA here is from genome assembly GCA_963966055.1 of Lathyrus aphaca. Lineage (NCBI taxonomy): Eukaryota > Viridiplantae > Streptophyta > Magnoliopsida > Fabales > Fabaceae > Lathyrus > Lathyrus aphaca. The sequence continues at coordinate 93,106,516 of OZ014520.1, forward strand.
TGATTTTGCAATATGTAGATATGCTTCTCAAAGAAAATCAATGACGATAATGTTTTTTTCAAATTTAATTTCCCCTTTTCTATCATTAGTTCCTTAGGTGTATAAACAGGTTTTCTCCTAATTACAAGATAGAGAATACCATTCCATTGGTAATATAGTACAGGAAGACAGCTCTCGCCGAAATTTTGATACCATCCTAAGCTTGTAATAAAGATGAATTCTCTTTTATGCTTTCTTTATGCAAATTTGAGTGATACAAACACATGGGCCTGAGCATGCCACAATTGCACATGGGCCTGAAATTAAATTATGAAATAAAGCTTGGATTAAACTTTGGCTTAATGGAATTGAACTTTGGAATAGGATTTCTTTTTATTAATTTCTAGATAACAATGTGGGCCTTGGATTTTGGATATAGTTTAGGGTCAATTGGCTTCCAAAAAGAACATGGTACGTATTGACTTCTAAATTGGTAGCAATCAACGAGTAGATTCTGATGACTTGATTAAGAAAAAATATTCATGGCACGAAAAGAGAGATACCAATGTGAAAAAGTATGAAGCGTAGCTTGAATTCCGATAAATCCCTCTGAATAAACATTAACATGTCTGAATCACATCGACCTTCATATCCAAGCTAAACCCACATTTTTAATGAATCCTTAACTTCAATATCAAAACCATTAAGAAGTACCGAGTTCCTTATATCACGAATACCCCTACATCATTGTCATGAGAGCCCTAATCACAGTCTTTAATGAATACTAGTGAAACCAGCACAAGAAATAAGACCTTGGATCACCTCTTATAAAACTTAAATCACCCGGCATTCCTTAGTCCCACACCTTAGGAATTTGGTGCAAGTGTACGATTGTAAGTGTAGACGGATGGGAAGCATAAATCCAATTAGATGATAATTTAGAGGGCAAATTTTGGGGTGTTACAGCTGCCCCTATTCAATCACTGTAGACTTGAATGGATGACAGCAGTTGCTTTCAGACGTTTGAAGTATGCAGGGATTGAATACCAGAAACAACCAGAAAATTTGCACTCTATGGCAGAAGAACAGGGAAATAACCTCAACCGAACGAACTCTGCTTGAATATAATTATGATGTGAAGAATAGTAAACGGGGGATGCCTTTTGGATGATGTCAGATGGCTACTGACTTGCCACACGGTGGGTGGACTTGTGATATGATGCCACCCTTAGGATGGACTTTCGCCAATCTGCGGTTGGACTTCAAAATACATTGCCACACTACGGGTGGACTTTTGCTCACTACGGGAGACTTTTGCTCACTACGGGAGACTTTTGAAACTTGCCACCCGAAGATGGACTTTGGCCAGTCTGCGGCTGGACTTTTGCTCACTACGGGAGACTTTTTCTCACTACGGGAGACTTTTGCTCACTACGGGAGACTTTTGAAACTTGCCACCCGAAGATGGACTTTGGCCAGTCTGCGGCTGGACTTTGCATATGTTGAATTGCACGGCATGTTGCCCCATGACACTGGGGTTGCCATGTCTTGAGTATTGCTTATGAACTGGTATGAGTGTAAAAGAATTCCTGACGCGGAAGTAATAAGTCTCTGCCAACTCTGTGGGGAAACACAATGATCGCAAATTCGATCAAGTAGTTCCGTGGGGATAACATCTCTGTCGGAGAGGAGCGTGAATAATTCATTTGTCCTGAATTATCACCTTTGCCAAAAATAAATTGGACTTTTAGATTTGAGGACCGTGCCTGGGGACACCTTGAATATTGAGGAATACCCATTCTTATGGACCTGCTGGGGAGGAGAATGATTTATCTGAAATCTTCTAGGGGAATAGGAGTTGCCTTAGATCTGTTGAGGAACCGAGATCGAGGAAACCATCTGAAAGAAAAACTGCTGACTTTAGTGAGGAATACTTCCATTTGCCTGTTGGAGATGACAACACCGAGACACGTCCTGGTGAGGAGGAAAGATTTCAAGTTGTCTCGTGTTGGGGATTAGTTGCTTCTGTATGGACTTTACCTCAAGAGGATTTTACAAAAGACTTGGCGTCTTTAAACTCTTAGATATCATAACGACTGCATGAACCAGTGTAACAACCTTGCTGGGGAGGTAACCATTGCCAATGCGGATAAATTTGCATCTGTCAGAAGTGCTGAACGAGATAGTTGGCTTGACACGTGACCACGGTATTCTAAACTCCGGGTAAATGCTTTCGACCGTCTATCTTCGGGAAAGAATGAACTTTTGTACTGTTGGGGTGGCCTGCCCTAGTACGAGTATTTGAATAGCTTTGCGCCTGGCTGACTGATCTTCGCTCTTGGAGAGATCTGAATCTCGAAGTAATTGCCCTAGTTTGACTGAAGTTTGAAGAGATTGCTCGACTTAACTGCCCCGGATTGGCTAGCTCTTACCATGACTAGCTGGGAAAGTCCTTGCTCAATGAAGCTTTTTTGGAAAAGTGCACCTCGACGTGACAGTCTTTCAGAAGTTTTAGACTTCTCAACCTGGCAAGCTTGAGCTTCTGGATTGAATTTCCGCATGTGAACCATTTATGATGCTCAACAAATGTATGCAAGTGAGAAAATGTTTATTCTTAGAATGAAAATCCTAATTCAACAAACATGTTAATCTTGAAGTTTTGAAAATGGATCGTTAACCTTCGTGAGAGAATCACTGGTTAAGATAAGACCTTATTTTGAATGAGAGTATGTACATGCAATACCAACAAATGTCTCTTAGCACAACTCATAGGAGTCAGGAACGCGGTCTCGTAGTAGTATGCTTTCAAATTAACCCTGTTTCAGTTAGGACTTTTGAGGGTTGTATCGTGGCCTGGTTCACGGTTATAGAAACAAAGGATAGTAGGCTCGGAGTTTATTTGTGCCCACCCGCTCTTCGTGATGTTCTCCATTCCTATGTTCAACTAGTTTTCACAAGCATTCACCTTTCATAAGGGTTTCGTGTTGATTGAGGAACCATTGCTGCTATCAGTTCAAACGCCAATCAAGTTATTGTTGAGAGTCAGTCACTCCTCTATCTTTTGTGTTTGTGCCACACGACTTTATTCGGGGATCTTTCTTGTGTAATCCTTTTTGTCCTTCGCTTTTGCGTTATTTTTCTTATCCCTAACTTTTGCCTGGACTGATTCTTGTGAATCTTTGATTGTGTAGTCCAGCGGGATGCCCTAACTTTTGCCTAAGTCGCTTGTTTTCAAGTTTCGACTTAGCGGGCTTTTCTTTTCTTTTTTTTCTTTTTTTTTGCATTTTGAACAAGTCGCGTGACATTGTTTGTCTTGATTGCTTCGCGAGGGTTGTGACTGCCTCATTCTTTGGTCGACGAAGGATAACCATTGTGGTTTACAATCTTTGGACCTTTTGACTTGGATAACCATTGTGGTTTCGGGTCTTTGGACCTCTTGATTAGCATAGTAGAATGCAACGGATCTTCAAATACACTTCTTTATGGAAGTCTGAACGCTTGGTCTGACTAGCTGACGTCTACCCTGCCCCTGGGTTACATGTGTGGGTTTTTTTTTCATTTAAAAATAAACTCCTACTTCAAGGCTCAAAGGGGTTAACGAGGGTCTATCTTCCTTATATCTCCAGTGTTTAGGATTTGAAACAATGCCTGTACATCGTTAACAAGGTCTTACTTGAGAGCACATAATTAGAGACTTTGCGTTTATGTTTCGTCATCCTCCTTTCATAGAATTTAAGCATGACAATTGGTATTGCGATGTACACATGCAAAATTATAAGGGAATGCAAATGAAATTACTTCAAGAAAAACATGTGAGTTTTATTATTGCTAACATTCAAAAGCAAACAACTTTCATACATGTAGACAAATGTTTAGCATATAAAAGAAACTACAAATGGAAATGCAGTAAAGAAACTGAATATTGCCGTAGTTGAGGAGACTTGGCTCCGTCTGGACTTGTCAGTCTTGGATACTTTCAACGATCAATCACAGACTTGTAATCTTCAATTTGCAGCCGTATACCTAACCATGGCAGTGATACTTCCTCTTCTAGCTATTCTGACTCTGACACGAGACGTCTGAAGAAAAGAGTGAAACTGGGGAGTAAAGTTGCCCCAGAAGGTTGCTCGGAAAGACCTGACGATCTTCTGCCTACGTATCTCCATTGACTGATGACCAATGAAGAATCAGAGCGACGTAGTTCCCCTCAATAGGGATGAAAAACGAACAATGAAGAAAGGCAATCACATAAATGCCATCACTGAGAGTATTTGAATACTGCTGGCTTTATTTGCTTCATGAATACCCTAGCGTTCCGGGTGATCAGCTCGAAGACTTCAGCTTAACGTGCACCATCTGGTAGAATGACCGCGACACCGGTTCCATTATGACTAGGCATCGGATTATGGAGTACATTTGGGAGAGGAGCGAAATTGATCGCCTTGGAGTCAACTAAGTCCTGTACCTTGTTCTGAAAAGCCCAACACTTCTCAATACTGTGCCCCTGGGCACCTGAATGGAATTCGCACCTGGCGTTAGCATCAAAATTCGGAGGTAGATTGTCAGGAGCGGGAGGTCTCATGGTACGAAGCTCGACCAGGTTCAATTTTAGCAACTCCGGGAGCAATACGGCATATGGGCATGGGACGGGGTCGAGTCTGCAGTTTCTCGCTCTTGTTCTTTCTTGAAACTGTCTCTGTACCTGTTGTTGCTGACCCTGTGGTCGTTGTTGTTGAAACTGTGGTTGTTGTTGTTGAACCTGTGGTCGTGGTTGTTGAACCTGTGGAGTAATAGTCACTGCAGCCGTTTGGTAGTAACCTTGAGAATAACTTCTGTCTCGGCCCCTATACACAGCATTCGTCTCGCCTTCTCTTCTTCTTTGGCCGTTGCCAAAAGGTTTTCTCACACCGGAAGAACTAGCACTGCTTGCATCCTGGATCTTTCCCATTTTCAGAAAATTCTCTATCCTTTCTCCAGCAATGACGATATCAGAAAAACCAATGGACGGGCAGGCGGCCAGACGATCCAAGTAAACACCTTGCAAGGTGCCCATAAACATGTCGGCCATCTCCCGATCCAGCAATGGAGGTTGAACCTGTGCGGCCAGCTCACGCCACCTCTGGGCGTATTGCTTAAAACTCTCTTTAGGTCCTTGAGACAAGTTCTGCAACTGAGTACGATTCGGAGCCATATCAATATTGTATTGATACTGCTTGAGGAATGCCTCAGCTAGATCTTTCCAACTTCGAATAGAGACCCGACTCAGCTTCATGTACCAGCCCAACGAAGCTCCAGATAAACTATCTTGGAAGAAATGCATCCAAAGTTTCTCGTCATCAGTATGAGCCGAGATTTTTCCGAAGTACGCATGAATGTGAGTCCTAGGACACGTGCTGCCGTTGTACTTGTCAAATGATGGTGCCTTGAATTTTGGAGGGATTCTGACTCCTGGTACTAACCCGAGACTGGTTACATCTATGCCCAAAGAATTCTGACATTCCATGGCCTTGATCTTCTCTGATAGCTCCTCGTACCTGCGATTGTTGATCTCATTCATGTTACCCATATCAGCATCCAGTAGAGTGAACTGGTCTTCTTGATTGTCTTCTAAACCTGCATTACGTGTTGCGGTCCTATTTGGATGAGGCTCTCCGTTACGGGCAGCGTTAGAATCCACATTCTCAGCCGGTGTTCCCGTATTAACATTCCCATGAGGTTGCTCAACCATCAACCGGAGACGCTCCTGGTTCTGGGCCATGCCAGTCATCATTTCCATGAACTGATCCATCCTCTGTCGGAGCTCATTGAGGTCAGTCTGCATTCGATCAGCCATCCTTACTCGGTTTCTCTTAGTCGGATATCGGTGAATGCGTTGACCAGCTATATTGCCTGCAATCAAATAAGTTAGAAACCCTGGGTAACCTGCAAAAATACAAGAATATGGTATGCAGGAAATGAATGCTATGGCATGTTGATTCATTTTTAGGGCATCCCATCCCCTGATTCCAGTTTTGTGAGTTTGATGAAGACAGAAGCTCTTTTTGCTGTAAATAACAAGCGGTGTTGATAATATAAGGTGCGTGTGTGTAACAGACGTGCCAAACAATTCCAAGAATACGAAGGCCGACGTGTTTTTTGCAAATGTGTCAGATGTGTCAGTGATCATAAAGCGAGAGCGCACATAATGATAGTAAAGAGACCTTTTTATGATAAGAACTTTTGTTGATATAGTCAAAACACCAAAAGTGTGGATTCAATCAGAAGTACAATGATAAAAGGATTCCATCAACAGTCCTGATGGTAATCCTACAACATACAAGCAAACAGAAAGATGTCTTTGTCAATGCAATCCTCCATCTAGATCTGGGTCAATAATCGGTCCTGCTTCTACCAACTCCTTTGTCTGCACCTGGTTGTCTTCAAACCTCTTCAGCTTCTTATGATAGCAAATCATCATCCGCTTGTAGTAGGCAGCTTCTTCTCGGGCTTTAGCAAGTTCTTCATCTTTTCCTCTCAGCTTATCGGCCATCTCTTCGTCTTTCTCCTTTAGCTTACTCGCGATCTCTTCAGCTTGAACCTTGTCTTGTTCCTCTCTTTTGATCCTGTAAGCAGCATGTCTCTTTTTCATGTTCTCAAACATCAAGGTCTTCTGATCCAGTTGCCTTCTAGTGTCAATGTGTTCCTTGGAAGAACTCCTAGTAGCAAACTCGAACCTCTCACACCGAGCCAACTCAATTTCACACTGTTTCCTTTCAATAGCATGCCTCTCAGCATCTTCTTGAGCTTTCCACTCAATCTCAAGTCTAGCGTGATTAGCTTTAGCAAGCTCCTGACCCAACTATGCATTCTCCCTTAACAAACCGTCTCTTTCCGTCTTCATCTTGTTGAACTCTTCGATACTAACTGTGGTAGGTTGTTCAATGACCGTAGGATATAGAAGAGGCGCAGGCCCAAATGGTAACAGTAACACTTCAACCCGCTCTCTTAACCATTCTGCAAACGGTGGATACATTCGACAATTCCCTACTCCCAAAGTCTTCTTCCCTCTTGTCTTCCGACTATGCCAAGCATTAGAAGCTTTCTGGGCAATCTCGAATCCATCTGTTGATTAGAAGTACAAGGACTCTGTGATGTCCACAGCAGCTGGTGGTTCCTTTAAGGCATACCCAAACTGTCGAGTCGTGAGAGAAGGGTTGTAATTAATTCCCCCTTTCCTCCCGACCAATGGAACATTAGGGAATCCTCCGCAACTATGAAGAATGCCAATGCACCACAAACCTTGATTAACCCAGACAGTGTCCTTTGCTTGCAAACCCATCAATCGTTCAGACCATTCAAGAGTGTTCTTCGTCTTCTCAAAAGCTCCTGATTGTGGAAGAAAGCGTGTGAACCACTTGTAGAATACAGTCACGCAACAATTCAACATTCCACCCCTTCGCTTCTCATTCTTATAATGCACTGAGTGGTAGAGATCACCTAAGTGAGTAGGAATATGATTCTTTGCTATGAAAATGCGAATAGCATCAACATCCACGAAGTTCGGCATATTCGGGAACAAAGTGATTCCATAGATACACAAAGCTAGGATCGCATTGAAGGTACTCCAACTTTTTGCCTCAGCTGCTTTGGTAGCCTCATCTAACAAGAAACTCAAATGATATCCTCGGAAGCCTCCTTTGCTATCGATCCGGTCTTCCAATAATGACTTGCTCAAATAAAGAGCAGTTGCTACATCTTTGAAGTCAGGATCAATCTTGGTCCCAAAGAATGGTGCACAGTCCTTCACGGAAACTCTCAGGATGCTCGAATACTCCTCTAATGTAGGTGCCAACACGAAATCAGAAAGTACGAAACATCTGAGCTGTGGATCATAAAACTGTATCAAGGTGTGCATCCCTCTGAAAGCATAGTCACTGATGGGCTCTATGAAATACAAAATCCACCCGTAATCCTGCTTGAAGACATTCAGAACTTCTGGAGGAGCTAAGGCCTTCACTTTGAGGATTTCTTTCACAACAGGCTGATAAACCTTGTAGGAGATAATACACTTGGTCTTCTTCTTGGGTTCCATGCTCATAGATCAATACCCACAACCGGAATCAAGGATGTAATATGCAGCCCTGCAAATGAATAAACATGCGTTAGAAATGCAAGTATGCGGATGATGTGATGCAATGCAATGGCATGTGATCACTGTTGCATATACTGGGCACTGTTGTACTGCCTTCTGATTTTTCCTGAATACCGACTATCAAGAACACCAGATCATAAGTAGAAGAAAACCCAAGTATCAAGAACAAGGTAGGTTGAAGGTTTAGTTTTCCTGCAAACCTGTAAATCCCTCCCAATCTCACGGGTATTGCTACTACGGGTCAACATCACGGACTCTCAAAGCCGAATAGCAATAATACGTTTACCATTTCCGAGAAATGGCTCATGACCAAATCAGGGAATCGGTTTGGCATTATGTACTACTCAGGGAGGCCTCAGCTGAATTCCGGAAAAACAAGCATCCCTCATAAGTTCCCGGCTTCAAGCACTGAAGTCGAGAAACAATAGTACATTCATCCCGAAGGGTACAATACTACCGTCATACGACCAGTTGCTTTAACCAGGTTCCTACGAGAGAACAAGGTCATCCTATGCGATTTCCTAGTGGGCCCTCGGGTGCGAATGGGTTTGCCACGAAATGTGGTCTGCCACTGTCACCACTGGAGAGGGTTGTTTCCACTAAGGTCCTCGATGATCGGTTCCCAGTGTTAGCAGCTCAGGTGAGAATATTCTATGGTCTGCCTAGGCAGTATAGAACATATCCCAAGAGAGCCTGATCTGGGTGTGGGACTCGTGAAAACTACACGTGCTCAAGACCACGCAAGCCACACGACTGCCCACTCTAAATCCTATGTGTATACTCAAGCCGGGTATTTGGCTTATCTCACAATAATCCCATCCCGCCAAGGAAAACCAGAACAGCCAGTACAATATATGCCAGTATATGCAACAGTAAAGTAAGGTGCAGAAAGCTATAAATAAAGCTGTAAAGGAAAGCGATAAACTGTAATCAAAACAGTAAAGCTAAACTAAAGCATAACAGCGAATGAAAAAGCACCCAAAGAAAACAGAAACAGACAAGCGCTAGGATTGACTCTCGAAGGGGAAATTAGAATTTCTAAAGGTCCCCAGCAGAGTCGCCAGCTGTCGCTCCCGGGATTTTCATCCTAGTACAAACGCGAAAGTGGCGCAGAAAGGTTAGAGTCGCCAGCCAGACATTTTTATCCCGAATGAATGGGAAAGGTAATGTTGCACAAACCTGAGGAAGAAGGAAAAGGGCGAGGCCTTGCGAACCAAAGATCTGGATACGGGAGTCGGTTACGAATTGAGAAGGTATTAGCACCCCAATCCGTCCGCCGTACCCGACGGGATCCACGCTTATAAATCTGCTTTCAAAGGGTGAGAAATAATATGCTGTTTAACTGAAATAATGGCTATCTGGAATGAAAGGAAAATGAGAAAAGAAATGGGATTGACAAATGGAAATAAAAGGGAAAAAGTGTAGGGAAAAGAAAGATTGTGCTCGAATGGGCCCTACCCCACTGCCTACATACCTCATCGGGATCAATGAGGATCAGAGACGCCGTAGTTCGTCTAACTAAGGCTTACACTCGTTTGTGGTTTTTAGGATGACGTTGCCATAATTCTAGCTCAGGTGTTACCAGCTCTGACACGAGGGTGTTTACCGTATCGCTGTTTGAACTGTCGAGACAAGTCGTGAAAGGTATGAGATGAAATGAGAAGACGTGACTTCTTGGTTTGTTGTTTTTTAGAAGAAATGTTTTGAATTTGCGTTTATTGAATGTACAACACTAAAGACTATGACACAGGAGCGAATACTTTCCAAGATCGCCCCCAATGGAACGTTTGTAAAGCATCCTAGAAGAGTGAAGGAGACCTCCACTAATCATTTCCCGTATAGCTTAAGGCTCATGGCGCATTGTACACCTTTCCTTTATTAAATGTTTTTTGATTTTCTTTTGAGACGAGAAGAGACTCAAGTTATAAAAGGTAACGTTCTAAGGGAAACTAGACTTACCCTAAATTAGTTGAATTCATGGATAACCTACGGTTAATGAGGTTTACAATTGAATCTACCTAAGAAATATAAGACTAAACATGCAAGTAAAAGAAATCAATAATGAGCAATAGGGTCCTCCTAGGTCATGGTAGGAAAAAACGCATATGAAATGTAAACGGGATGAAACAATGAGGTGTGTGGGTCGGTTGCGTGGTGCTAAGACACACGACTTATGGTATGAAACATGCAAGGTTTGATTTTGGTTGAATGGAGTGGAACGAAGGTGATCGTGGAACCCTAAAATAATATGAACTTTATTTATTTATTTGAAAATATACTCGACGTTGGATCGAATACTCTATTTGTTTTTTTGAAGATTTGGTTTTCTATCGATTCGTTTTATCTTTTCTATCCTATTTATGGAAACTATAAAAGCATACAAATTCTAGGCTATTACAATCACAAAATACACAAAGTATAAAACACAATTAAGAAAATATCCAAGTCCAATAGGCCAATCCTTGAAAACATACCTTGCACAAAGAAAAAGCAAATAGTTAGTAAATGATATGGATTATGTACATGCATAATGTGAAGGAATGAATTAAAATGGCAAAAATATTAAAAGTCATGAGAAAAATATGAAATTAAATTCCTAAGGTCTTCAACCTGATTATATTATTGTGTTAAAAAATCTCTAAAAAATTCTTATTTTAACTAAGGCAAATACTCACCTAAATCTATGTAACGTTCCAACACAAATTTGCACAAATTACACTATCTAAACAATAGAAAAAATGCCCTAAAAAAAATACACAAAAAATATTATAGGTCCTTCTATTTGTCCTTTAATTATGGCAAAAAGAATGGGTCAAAAATGTTATGGAAGTGGCCTAAATAAATTGTACAATTTTATGTGTCCAATTGAAAATTCAATATAAGTCCATTAAATTAGAATTCGAAAATAAATTGAAAAAATGGTTAAAATTAGAAAATAAAAATTGGACATGGTTCTAAAATGTCTTATTATTCTAACATAATTTTTGCGGAATTTTAATAGGCTTTTTACTATTTATTTGTGAATTACATTAAAAAATACATAAAATAGAAATTGGAAAAAATGAGAATAGAAAGGGAGGTGAAAAAAGAAATTTTTATAAGTTAAAAGGAAACTGGGCCTAAAATGGGGGTCTTAACAGCAATTTTCTCTAAGTCCAATTCGTATAGAGCTTGAGGGTGCAAGTAGAAATGTTTTTTCAGTTAAAAATTAATGGGCCTCTACATGGGGGGTGCTGATGGTAATCCGAATAGGCCCAAAATGCATTAATCACATTTATCTCTAATTGACTTAATTTAATTCCCATTACTAATATAATAATGCTGCTATTAAGAACTTAATAAGTTACTGATTATATACATAATTAAAAGAAAATTAGAAGAAGAACAATAAAATAATAAGACAGTACAAAACCTAGTCTTCAACCTCGTCTCTCTCTCTACCACCCTTCATCTTCATCCTCTTGCTAACCCTAATGCCGCCGCCATCACACCATCATCACCATAGAAAACCACCTACGGCCACCGCTCTCCTCGGCTACCTCTCTCTCATGGAGCACGTCCCACCTTCATCTTCCCCACGGGAGAACCCTAGCTCCGCCGTCCTCATCCCCTAATCTCTCTCTCATTCTGCCCAAAACCCCAATTCCGCCGCCGGTCTCCCCCTTCCGTTCACTAAACTCAAGCTACTAACCCTTCTTACTTCGTGTTCTCCCTTTCTTCTACTCTCATCTCTCTCAAGTTCTCCTTCTCATCCTAACTCTACAAACAAGTTAACCTAAACTTATCCTACACCTATGAATCCACTAAATCAGAGACAAAATTGCAATAAGATTCGAGGATATTGAGGGTTTCGTACCTGTGTGCTATTGTTCTTGCGATTGAAGCGAAAATTTGAGCTCAATGTATAATCCTTACTATCGTTGCTTGAGCTTTTTCGGTTAATGGATTGTTGAGGTGCTGGACATTGATGAATCGTCGCGTAATGATTGCAGGTCGGATTAAGCTCATGCCGAAAACGTTGATGGTGACCGTACCACTTGCTTGAGTTCCGCCGCGATTCGGAAGGTTGGCTATGGCGAATCGAAGCTTCCTGTTGATGGCACAATAAAACTTTCAGGTGAGCTCAATTTGATTTCCTCCCCTCTAAATCTTCCTTTCGTCTCTAGAATCCCCTTTGCTTCTTTTGTAAATCTAAGCCCTATTATGGTTGTTTATTCCGAGCAATGATTGAATCTTTGAATCTTGCAGGTTGTTTTTCAGAGCCATGATTGGTGACGACGGCGATCCACGAAGTGGTTGAGGACGAGTATTAAAGAAGAAGAATGTTGACAGATTCTGATGGTGAGGTACAGAAGAGGTTGAATGTATTGTTGATGATGATTGGTCGAAGCTCTTGGATTCGTAATGATGAAGATGACAGAAATTTACGCCGAAGTTGCGTCTTCAAGTTGAAGATTGATAACAGAAGAAGAGTTGAGGATGGTTCAATCCTGAAGAAACAACAGTGATGCTACACTTTAGGTATAATACTCTTCAATCTCCTCCTCTTTATGCTTCTGAATGGTTGTTCGCAGGTTAGCTAATGAAACCTTGAAATTGCAGGGTAAACAAGAAGATGAGGATTATTGAAATCAAATCCTCATGCTTGTTTTTGAAGAGGATGAAGTGATTCAATTTTGGTGATGTAGTGTCGAAGGCTGGTGAATAATGATTGATGAATCTGATGTCATGAAGGTGGAAGTTGAATGAGAAAGATGAAGGAGATAGAAGAAGATGACAGAATGAATGATAGAGGAAAATGATGCAGAGCCAAGGTATCCACCCACGAAAATTATGCAGCAACCGGTTTTTATACCTGACTGAGGTGAGGGCACATTGATCTTTTTGATTTAATTTGATTAGAGTAATTAGGAATTAGTTATGAATCTGTTAGTCGGTTAGCTTTTCAGTTAGAGATTGGTTGGAATTCTGTTAGAGTTCGTTACGGTTGGTTAGAGATTGTAACTGCCTTTTTCTCTTTGTATTCGAATTCTCTCCTCCTCTATATTGACTGATTATTTCTGCTGGAAACTCAAGTATAAACTTTGATGAAAAATTGCTTATATATTGGCCATTCTCTTTCCGAGTCGATGTATTGTGCAAATGACATTTTTACTGATTTTCTGGTGTGGATTAGTTTTACGAACCCGCTCCTCTTCTGATTTCGCAATTGACCCTTAACATAGTTCACATTTTTGTGCATTTTTCTTTGCTTGGCAGGTTATGCGTCGATCTGCAATGGAGATGGTGTCGCGAATATGATGAAGGTGATAACAGTGCATTTTCGAACCTTAAGAAATCCTTTCAAACCTTGGAGGCAACAAGTGAAGAACTAAAGAACAGCCGGTTATTCCTCAAACTGCTTGAAGTTGTTCTCAGGACAGGAAACAGAATGAATGTTGGAACCAATCGCGGAGATGCTAAATCTTTCAAACTAGCTACACTTCTGAAACTTGCAGATATTAAAGGAACAAATTGAAAGACCACATTGCTCCATTTTGTTGTTCAAGAAATTATTAGATCTGAAGGTACAGATGGCAAATCCGCGAATCCGCAAATGAGGGTGTTGAAAACCAAACAAATTCCCAGTTCAATGAGGATGAGTTCAAAAAGAAAGGATTACAGGTTGTGGCTGGATTAGATTTTAGTAATGTAAAAAACAAAAAAAAAGGCAGCAGGAACGGACTCAGGTGTCTTAAGCAGCTATGTCATAAAGCTTGAAATGGGGCTTGATAAAGTGAGATTGATTTTGCAATATGTAGATATGCTTCTCAAAGAAAATCAATGACGATAATGTTTTTTTCAAATTTAATTTCCCCTTTTCTATCATTAGTTCCTTAGGTGTATAAACAGGTTTTCTCCTAATTACAAGATAGAGAATACCATTCCATTGGTAATATAGTACAGGAAGACAGCTCTCGCCGAAATTTTGATACCATCCTAAGCTTGTAATAAAGATGAATTCTCTTTTATGCTTTCTTTATGCAAATTTGAGTGATACAAACACATGGGCCTGAGCATGCCACAATTGCACATGGGCCTGAAATTAAATTATGAAATAAAGCTTGGATTAAACTTTGGCTTAATGGAATTGAACTTTGGAATAGGATTTCTTTTTATTAATTTCTAGATAACAATGTGGGCCTTGGATTTTGGATATAGTTTAGGGTCAATTGGCTTCCAAAAAGAACATGGTACGTATTGACTTCTAAATTGGTAGCAATCAACGAGTAGATTCTGATGACTTGATTAAGAAAAAATATTCATGGCACGAAAAGAGAGATACCAATGTGAAAAAGTATGAAGCGTAGCTTGAATTCCGATAAATCCCTCTGAATAAACATTAACATGTCTGAATCACATCGACCTTCATATCCAAGCTAAACCCACATTTTTAATGAATCCTTAACTTCAATATCAAAACCATTAAGAAGTACCGAGTTCCTTATATCACGAATACCCCTACATCATTGTCATGAGAGCCCTAATCACAGTCTTTAATGAATACTAGTGAAACCAGCACAAGAAATAAGACCTTGGATCACCTCTTATAAAACTTAAATCACCCGACATTCCTTAGTCCCACACCTTAGGAATTTGGTGCAAGTGTACGATTGTAAGTGTAGACGGATGGGAAGCATAAATCCAATTAGATGATAATTTAGAGGGCAAATTTTGGGGTGTTACACCTGGTACTTCAATATCATCATACCAACAAGCCCGGAAGGTTGTTGAGAGAGGAAACGCCCAAGGCTGGGGCAAACTGTTATCGGTGGAGAAGAAAGAGGATAGATTTGGGTTGGGTTACAAACCAACTCAACAAGATCAAGCAGAGGCTGCGAAAGAGCCCAACTTTGTGAGTGGGGGGATGCTCACCCCTGATGCTGTCAACAATGTGGAAGACGAGCTGGAAGAAGAGCGCAACCTGGAAAGCTGGATTCGTCCAAAGATCCCAGGGAGCAGTATCTCAAACTGGTCTTCCCAGGAAATTATAAGAGTTACTCATGCAGAGTAATTATTATTTCCTGTATTTTTATAGCATGCATCAAAGTCTTGCATCTTGCCCAAGATGACAAGACTCATTTTGTAATCGGGCCATCTGTACTTTTTGTGCAACAAGATTAATCAATGAAATATCAGACATCTTTTTGCAAACGAGTCTTTTTCTTTTCCGCTCACTGTTTTTCCATTTTTCTTTTTGTACAAAAAATAAATGGCAGTGTTTTCAAAATGACAACTTTATTTCACTTTTCTAAAACAAGATTAAAATCAAATCACTAAAATAAACAAACTGAACCCTTGCAGAATGTGCCTTCCAGACAGCACCGACAACAGCACGGCTATGACTTCGTATGACTTTGACAATCCGATCAATCAAGCTGATGAAGGGGTTGAAGAAGAATATGAGCTTCCTGAAGAGCTAGCCAGGTTGTTAAGGCAGGAGGAAAAGGTTATTACTCCTCACCAGGAGGAGGTTGAAGTGATCAATCTTGGTACAGATGAAGACGTGAAAGAAGTTAAAATCGGGGCCTGCCTGCAAGACTCAGTGAAGAGACAACTGATTAACCTGCTTCAAGAGTATGTGGACGTGTTTGCTTGGTCGTATCAAGATATGCCAGGGTTGGATACTGACATTGTTGTACACAAGCTGCCTTTGAGAGAAGAATGTCCACCGGTCAAACAGAAGCTGCGCCGTACCCGCCCAGACATGGCAATGAAAATCAAAGAGGAGGTACAAAAGCAATGGGACGCCGGGTTCCTTGCTGTAACTAGCTATCCACCATGGGTTGCTAATATAGTACCTGTGCCCAAGAAAGACGGCAAAGTAAGGATGTGTGTTGACTACCGGGATCTGAACAGAGCCAGCCCGAAGGATGATTTCCCTTTACCTCACATTGATGTATTGGTGGATAATACGGCTCAGTTCTCGGTATTCTCCTTCATGGATGGCTTTTCAGGATACAATCAGATTAAGATGTCACTTGAAGACATGGAGAAGACAACCTTCATCACACCCTGGGGCACGTTCTGCTACAAGGTAATGCCATTTGGGCTCAAGAATGCCGGTGCGACGTATCAACGGGCTATGCTAACATTATTCCACGATATGATCCATAAAGAAATCGAGTGTTATGTGGATGACATGATTGCCAAGTCCCTTACTGAAGAAGATCACCTGGTGAATCTGTTGAAGCTATTCAAGCGTCTGAGGAAGTATCAACTGAAGTTGAACCCCAACAAATGCACATTCGGGGTGAGGTCTGGTAAGCTGCTGGGATTTATTGTAAGTGAGAAAGGGATTGAGGTTGACCCTGATAAAGTCAAAGCCATCCAAGAGATGCCTGCACCGAAGACAGAGAAAGAAGTTCGAGGGTTCTTAGGTCGATTGAACTACATTTCAAGGTTCATATCTCACCTTACGGCTACCTGTGAACCCTTGTTCAAGTTGTTAAGAAAAGAACAGACGGTCAGGTGGAATGAAGACTGCCAGAAGGCTTTTGACAAGATCAAGGAGTACTTACAAGAGCCTCCAATCCTTATGCCTCCAGTTGAAGGAAGGCCTCTGATAATGTACCTGACAGTATTAGAAGAGTCAATGGGGTGTGTGCTGGGCCAGCATGACGAGTCTGGTCGAAAAGAGTATGCAATATACTACCTAAGCAAAAAGTTTACCGACTGTGAACAACGTTATTCACTGCTCGAGAAAACTTGCTGTGCTTTAGCGTGGGCTGCTCGCCGACTGAGACAGTATATGTTGACCCACACCACTTTATTGATCTCAAAGATGGACCCTGTTAAGTACATATTTGAGAAGCCAGCACTTACCGGACGGGTTGCAAGATGGCAAATGATTCTTACAGAGTATGACATTCAGTATACTTCTCAGAAAGCCATCAAGGGAAGTGTATTGTCTGAATATCTTGCTGAGCAACCCATTGATGATTACCAGCCTATGAGATTTGACTTCCCTGATGAAGACATCATGTTCATAAAAGCAAAAGATCATGAAGAGCCTATTCACACTGAAGGGCCTGACCCGGAAGAAGAATGGACTATGATGTTTGATGGGGCTGTTAACATGAATGGTCGTGGCGTTGGTGCAGTACTCATTACACCTAAAGGAGTTCGCATGCCGTTCTCGGCAAAGCTCACTTTCAACTGCACTAACAACGAAGCTGAATACGAAGCTTGTATTATGGGTCTTGAGGAAGCCATCGACCTCAGGATCAAGACATTGACCGTATTCGGAGATTCAGCTTTGGTAATCAATCAAACTAATGGCAAATGGTACACCCACCAGGATCATCTGATACCTTACAGGGATTATACAAGGAGGTTATTGACTTTCTTTACGACGGTCAAGCTTGAGTATATCCCTTGGGACGAGAATCAGTTTCCAGATGCTCTTGCCACCATTTCATCCATGATCAAAGTTCAAGCTGCCAACTTCGTACCTCAGATCTCAGTGTCCAGACTTGACAGACCAGCATATGTGTTCGCAGCATATGTTGTTAAAGATAATAAGCCTTGGTTCCATGACATTAAGCGCTTCTTGGAGGACCAAACATACCCACCTGGGGCATCTTCCAATGATAAGAAGACTTTGAGAAGGCTTGCTGGTAGTTTCTTCTTGAACACTGATGGTTCCCTATACAAAAGGAACTTTGATATGGTACTCCTCAGATGTGTTGATAAGACAGAAGCAGACTTGTTGATGCATGAAGTGCACGAAGGATCCTTTGGTACCCATGCGGGAGGGCATGCCATGGCTAAAAATTTGCTAAGATCGGGTTATTACTGGATCACAATGGATGCCGACTGTTGTGCTTACGCCAGAAAATGCCATAAGTGCCAGATCTATGCAGATAAGGTGCATGTGCCTCCCAATCCTTTGAACATCATGTCTTCACCCTGGCCCTTTGCTATGTGGGGCATTGACATGATTGGCAAGATTGAACCGACTGCTTCGAATGGCCACAGATTCATCCTGGTTGCTATTGACTATTTCACCAAGTGGGTCGAAGCAGCCTCCTATGCAAATGTTACAAGGCAGGTGGTAGCCCGATTTCTGAAGAGAGATATCATCTGTCGATACGGAGTCCCTGAGCGAATCATTACTGATAATGGTTCCAACTTAAACAACAAAATGATGGCAGAGCTGTGCCGGGACTTCAAGATCCAACACCACAATTCTTCTCCTTACAGGCCAAAGATGAATGGCGCAGTCGAGGCAGCTAACAAGAATATCAAGAAGATTGTGCAGAAGATGGTAGTCACCTACAAAGACTGACATGAAATGCTACCGTTTGCCTTGCATGGGTACCGCACATCAATCAGAACATCCACTGGGGCAACACATCAATCAGAACATCCATGGAAGCAGTCCTACCTGTCGAAGTTGAATTACCCTCTCTCCGGGTACTGATGGATGTTAAGCTGAACGAAGCAGAGTGGGTCCGATCCCGATACGAACAACTGAGTCTGATTGAAGAGAAAAGATTGGCTGCAATCTGTCATGGACAGTTGTATCAGAAAAGAATGAAGAAAGCCTTCGATCAGAAAGTCAGGCACCGAGAGTACCAAGTAGGAAATCTTGTGCTGAAAAGAATCCTCCCTCCTCATACAGACCACAGGGGCAAGTGGACTCCAAACTATGAAGGACCATTTGTAGTAAAGATAGTTTTCTCTGGTGGAGCACTGATGCTCAGCACCATGGATGGTGAAGATTTCCCGTCCCCTGTGAATTCAGATGCAGTTAAAAAATACTTCGCATAAATGACCCGCTGGACATAAAAACAGAATGTAAGTCCAGGCAAAATAGGGCATCCCGGCGAGCCAAAAAACAGAATAAAAGACTCGGGCAAAAGTAAGGGAAAATAAATAAAAAATGTACACCCGCTGAGTTGAAAAGCCACATTGGACAGCTCAGGCAAAAATGGGTATCCCGATGGATTGAAAACCCGAAAGGGCGATCCGTGCAAAATAAGGGAATAAGCGAACAACTGCACTCTGAATTCGCCTGTATCACTTACAACTTGGCAAGCTTCGAAAGGATCAAGCTTCAATCAGAATCAACATTCCTCGGAACGCAAGATGAGAAGAACGTCAAAAGTCATACGAGTCATAGTGAAGAGGAAGCTCCTTAAAGCGTCATCAACATTGCCAGCATTTTGTTTCTCAAATTGTAGCAATCTCCTCATTTCAGGGGATTTGTTTCTTTGACTGTATCTCGCCAATTCACGGCATATGAATTAATAAAATCAGATTTTCAGTCATGTCTCGTTTTGTACGTTTTATTTGCAAAAAATGTCTGATGTCTAAAAGAAACACTGATTGCATAAGAATACAGATGCTTATCTTCAAATAAAAACATGCTTGCAGGAGATATGCTTACTCTCAGAAGTATCTAGACTCCTATGACGGAATCCAGTAAAGGATACCTCGGGATTATCTTGTGCGTTTCTCTATCTTTTTCAGGATTGCAGGTATCCAGAACGCAACTTGGGGCATGTAAGCTTCATCCCAGTAAGCTGGCAAATCAACACTCAATTTTAGCACCCAAAGTGCTCTCTCCCCAGCTGAGTTGCCTTTCATGACTCCTCCCAGCTGAGTCGGCCATTTATTACTTATCCCCATCAGAATGGGCAGGTATCACAGGAGATGCCCATATCCCCGGCTGAGTCAAGAAGCTACCGTAACAGAACTTCTAGGGAGGTCTTTCAGTGATTCCTCTCTTTCTCCCCAGCCGAGTTGCCATTTCATCCTCAGCCGGAGTACAAAAGTCAGGGAACCATCCCTCCACAGAGCTCCAGCCTCTATCCAGAAGAGCAACGCACGAAGGAATCACAACAGAGTGAAGAAAGCTTCTATAAACCCCAGCTGGGTCTCTCATTTATAAGGATAGGTCTATCAATGACCTATATCCCCAAGCAGATATCATATCATCAGATCTACCAATGATCTCACCCCCAGCTGGGATGTCCATTTCAAACAAGATCGATCGAAGATCTTCGCAGCAACGGGACCCGGATCCCGGTTTGGTATCTTTTCACAATCATAGCATTCGCATCATGTTCACCCACAAAGCGTAGCATTCCGTTTTAACACGGAGCATTACGGCAAAAATCAAACACATAGCATAATCATAAGCCATGTTTTAAATCAGCACTTGTGAATAACGACAGTCCATCAACGTACAGAAAAATCCCCACCAGAATCCCCAGCAAAAACAGCTGCCTCTCAATCAACAACACCAGTATATACTCATTTTGACACCCGTCCGTGCCATTTTTCCCCAGTAAAGTCACCTGAACACTCTTTACGAACAAGATCACCCGTATTACAGATACGTCCTGACACCCGTCCGTGTCATACCCCAGCAGAAAGACAAAGACATCCTCTTTGCACTCACATGTACCTATATACACTTTCTTGACACCCGTCAGTGTCGTATCCCCAGCGCAGTTGCCTACACTTTTACAACCCACATACTTGTTGATATTATTATACTTTTCTCTCTTGACACTCGTCCGCGTCACTCTCCCCAGCAGATAAACACTCATCTATACGATGCTCATACTCACTACTCATGTTACACTCATACAGATACTCGTCCGTATCTTGTATATACCATTCATATCCCCACAGATTCGACATTGGTCCATGTTCTTTGTTAACCAGTTGGTACTCGTCCGTATCATCATCTCAGAACATGCGTCGAGAGTTTGTTTCTACTTGATACTCGTCCGTATCATAGTCTTAAAGATGCTCGTCCGCATCTTTAATCCATACACCGTGTCAAACACTTTTGTCTTCTTGGATATAGATACTCGCCTGTGTCTACTATTCCCCAGAGGAATCCTCTCAGATTCAACACTCGTCCGTGTTCTCTGTTAACCAGTTGATACTCGTCCGTATCATCATCTTTGAACACGCGCCAGTATTTGTTTCTACCCGATACTCATCCGTATCGTAGTCTTAGGGATGCTCGTCCGCATCTTTAATCTATACACAACATCTAAACACTTATACCTTCTGTTTCTTGGATGTAAATACTCGTCCGTGTTTACTATTCCCCAGTACATCACCAACTAACAAATTTCTTTTTATCTAACACTCGTCCTGTGTTATGATAAAACCTGAGAGCAGCCGTACCCTGCTAGGTGGTCGTCCTCCACCTCTTGATGGTCGTCCTCCATCATGCTCATCCGATGGCCGTCCCCATCGTTGATATTTAGCAGCCGTCCCCTGCTAGGTGGTCGTCCTCCACCTCTTGATGATCGTCCTTCATCATTTTATCCAATGGCCGTCCCCATTGTTGATTTTGGTTATCTGGCATTCGTCCTATGTCATGACAAACCTTGAGAGCAGCCGTCCCCTGCTAGGTGGTCGTCCTCCACCTCTTGATGGTCGTCCTCCATCATGCTCGTCCGATGGCCGTCCCCATCGTTGATATTTTCGGCAGCCGTACCCTGCCAGGTGGTCGTCCTCCACCTTTGATGGCCGTCCCCATCATAATTCTTTTATTCCCCAACAGAGAAGCCGTCCCCTGCCAGGTGATCGTCCTTCACCTTTGATGACCGTACCTCATCATCTGTTTATTTCATTTATTCTTTAACCCGATGGTCGTCCCCGTCGTGGTCCCTTTTCTTTTCTAGCCCGATGGCCGTCCCCATCGTTGGTTACTTTGCTTTTAAACTTGATGGCCGTCCCCGTCATGTTTTCCCCGGAGAATTTTACAACTTTATCTTGATGGCCGTCCCCATCATAATCTTATTTTTCCCAGCTAGTCGGCCGTCCCCGTCTTGGCTTTACCTTTTATCCCCAGCATGTCGGCCGTCCCCGTCATTGCTATTTACCCAGCAGTCGTCCTCTGCTCGACGGTCGTCCTCCGTCGCCCACACTTTACAATATAATTTATTTTCTTTTACAATCTATATCCCTTTTCTTCTTCATTCTGTGAGTGCAAATTTTGGATTGTCTTTGGTATTCAACCACAAGTTATCTTGTTTGCCTGTTAAGCCATTGCTTACATCCTGCACAGCTAACTCATGTTTGAATAGGGGAAGCTGTAAGCACCCCAAATTTGCCCTCACCCATTCAAACCATGGCTGGTGATCATCTCATATGCATAAACACAATCATATCATCTCATATCTCATTTTTGATTCACTGCATAGATTCAAAGTCATCTGCATCTAGGGTTTGTGATCTGAACAATCCAAGAGCTTCTTGAGCCACTCCAAAGGTCAACAATCACTTCAAAGGGGTCCATGTGTGTTCTTATATCATATTACATCCCCTCAAAGTCAAAAATGCAAAAGGATCACAAGAACTGGGATTGGTGTGGATGCAGAGCCAAGTTTGACTGCACAGATGACCTAAAATTAGGGTTTTGGTTTCAAAGGCCATAACTCCAAATTTTTTGGTCATTCTTGTTTCTATTGGTCTCTATATGGTATAGGGAGTATGCATATCAATTTTCATGAAGAAATTCCATGGGAAGTCATCTGATCAAGAGTTGACTTTTCAGACAAGTCAGTGCAAAATCAGGGCATCTGAGGCCCCCAATGACCCAACCAAGGGGTGATCTTCATCATTTTGAGTGTATATGATCTTTATTTGATCATGGAAGAAGGTTGAAGTTCACAAAATTCAAGAATTTGAAGTTTTTGCAAAGTTGGCTTTTTAGGGCATAGTTGACTTTTAAGGAATTTGTCAATTTAGGTCACTTTTCAAACCTTACTTATTGATCCAAAAATGCTCCAAATGAAAAAATATTGGTCATGAAAGTTGTAGAATACATTTTTCCCTTTTCAAAAAGTACAAAAACATGATCTAATTCATTTTGGATCAAAAGTTATGGTGTGACAAAGTTGACAAAAATCACTAAAATTCAAGATATGCACCAAAAGGCAAAGTTGCAAATTCTCCTTTCAAGGCCAATTCAGTCATCATATGGGCTCCTAATTCACTCAACATGATCACACAACTCCTAAAAATCAGATTTGAACCAAAACTTCTCATGTTTCATGGTTTGTGGGACAAGATCTTTCCATATGAACCAAGAAGGAACCAACTTGCAAAACCATCATCACATTCTCACCAACTTGCTGCATTGGCTATTGAACCTTTCTAGCTTCACTCACACACCATGCTGCGCCAGCCCCCATGCTTGTACTATCCTAGAACCAAGCCCATGCCTCTCTTACAACAAAGTGGACTTTTTGCAAAAGTGGACATCCCAATCACAGCAGGCCAGGTCACATCATCTGACCAATTGGAATTGTTTATACTATCCATTTGCAAGCAAAACACAACATCAAGCCAGCCTAAAGCAAGCCCTAGCAGAGCATACACAAACTCACCCCATTTTGCATTTCTCTTCGAATCTGTCTCCATAGCTCACAAACATTCAAACAAATTCCACTGCTCATCTCACCTTGCCTCACTGAGCCAAAACCAACAAGACTCAGGCCTGAACTAAGCAAGGATAGAGTTTCACCATTTTCCATCCTCAAAGCCAGAACCTTCGAATCTCACTTTCCAGCCATCAAACACCCCATTTCTCTTCACCAACAAGTCAGAAACATTCAAAGGAGCAAGAATCCACCATTGGAATAGCTTAAAACCTCACAAATCCTGACTGTGCAATCTGCTACATCAGAACTCTTCCTCTCAAATCAGCCATCCACAAGGACTTTGGAGCTTCTCTTTGAGTTCAAGGGAGTCAAAGAAGTTCATTTGCACGCAAAGGAGGCTCTGGAAGCTCAATATTGAAGCTTTCCAGCTCAGGTATGAACATGAACATTTTCTCCCAAAGCTTGCATTTTAAGTTATAAATCAATTACTTATGCTTTGCTGGTCATGGGGATACTTTTAGAATCGAAAATAGATGAGAAATGAGTTTGTATGGTCACTCTGAAATTTCACCCGTGAAATTTGTTTCTTTCGATTAGCTTGATTCTTGGTGTTTAAATGATGTTTGAAGCTGGATTCGTGACCTAGGTTGTTAGAGGATCATTTGGTTGTGTTTAATTTGTTGTTTAGATGCCTGAATCATGAATTAGGGTTGTGTTGCCGCCGGAGAAGATGACCGGATCTTCCCTCCGGTCACCTGAAAGTCATTTGCCCTAATCTCAGGTCATTAATTCCATTTGAATGTGGAGCGTTGGATTAGTTGACCCCATTGACCTCTCGCGCGCATGAATGGCCCAGATCCATTTGTTTAGCCCTAATCCCTTTAATTAGTTTAATTAATCTTAATTAAATTAATTAACTCAGAAGCAATCCAGACCCTTCATTCACGCGCGTGGTCAACCATTTCAAACCCAGACTCAATCCTGGCCCTCCATCCTGCATACTTCAGCCTATTTTCATTTTTATTTCATTTTCTTTCATTTAATTTGCATAATTTATTTAAAATAGTAAAAATTGTCAAAAAATTATGAAACTTTTTCTCAAGGATTTCATTAATTTTTATGACACAAAAATATTTTTATTTTTATTTTTAGCATTAAAAAAGTATTTTTAAATATTTAAAAGTTTATTTTTAATTGATTAGTGGAAATTAATTTATTAAGAATACTTTTAGGTATTTAAAAATCACCAAAAAATTCATGAAATGTTCTAAGACATTTAGAAACATTTTCCAACCTTCAAACCAAATTTATTTGTTGATCTTGATGCATTTTGAGAATTTTTCATTGATTTAAAATCATTTTTATGCATTAATTTGATCCAAAGTTCAAAAAATCATTTCTGCCTATCCATGAAGAGTTGGACATTGATTCTTCTTGCATTGCATTGTGTTTAGCATGTAGTTTTTGAGTTTAAATGGCCATGATTTGATCTTTAATTTTCAATTTGTTTGGCATTTCTTTTGTTTGGAAACCCTAAAACCCTAGAAAACTTAGGAAAATCATAACTTGAACTTGGTTAGGAGTTGAAACCTCTCCTTTGGGCATTGGGTTAATATAGGATTAGGGGTCCTTTGAGTGGCATTTTCAATTTTTTATCTTAGGTTTTGCTTCTGATTTTGATTTTTTGTTTGTTGCATTGATCATAAACCCTAATTTGGGTTACCATATGCATCCATCTTGCATTCTCTTGCATAACATGACTTGCCATGACATTCCATGCTTCCATGTGATTCATTTGACATCATAAGACATATTGAAAGCATGTTTGATCATTGCATCATGTATTTGCCATGTTGTATGCCATGTGCACTTCATAACTTTTCATGTATGTCCTTGCTTCTTAACTTGCTTCATTTGCATTCATAAGCTTGTATGATCATTTCCATGTGCTGCCTCATGTTTGTAGCATCTCATAGCATCATTAGCATCATGTAATTGCTTCTGGTTTTGTTTCTCATCATGTCATCTCATCCCATTTTGCATTGCCTTGCATTTCTTTCCTAACCTTTCAGGTGGTAAGTGACTTTGAGAAGTGAATTTGCCTTCACTTCTCATAACTTTATCTTCATCTCTCTCTTGCATCCATTGCTGCATTTTTGTTTGTGTTTGAGTTTGAGCTTGCTCATTCTTCTTCTTCCCACTTTCTTTCTTCAAGTGACTTGACTTCTTGAATGAAGCAAGTTGTTTTGCTTCTCCTGATCCTTTCATCTGCTTCCTGGTGGTTCCATTGAAGATTTCTCTTGAAAACCTCACAAACCTTAGGAACAACCAAGCATGACAATGATTAGGGTTTTGATTAGTCTCCCCTCTTAGTTTTACCTTTGTGTATCTTTTTAGTCTTCTCTTCTCACCTCATACTCAGGGACTAAACCCTAAAGGCTTTAAGGCTTTGTGATTAAGCTTATGCCTGCATCCTTCTCTTAGGATGGAGTGTATAACTTTAATCCTAAGTGTTAAACCCTTAATGTGTTTAAATCTCTCAATCAATTCACCTAATAATCATCAAGACATCACACTTGTAACTTGGGCCTTGCATTAGGGTTCTAATTCTTCCTTAATTGGTTAAGAAGGACTAACCCTAGTGTTAATGGACAAGTCCCCCTCAAGTTGTCTTACAAATCATAAAACTCACTTCATCATCATATCATTAAATAAAATCCACTTAATCAAAGGCTTGTTTTGTCATGAGTTTAATCCCTAATCATGGATTAAGTTGAGGAGCCTTCCTCAGCTTAAACATTCTCATCTATTATCCTTCTATTAGGATGGTGTAATGAGTCTGTTTAATCCCTGATTGTGGCTTAACCTCATTACTCAACACTAAACAAAAACCACAAAAACATCTAATTAATCACAAGTAGGTTAATGATCTTAATCCTACACCAAAGATGATTAAGTGTGAGAATCTGACTTCACACTTAAGGTATTCTCATTACCCCTAATCAGAGGGAAGATGTGATGAGTTTACTAACCCATTGGTTTAGACTTAAGCTCATTAACTTATGACAAAATCCAAAAACAATAAAAGACTGAAAACACAAAAACAAACAATAATCGTCTCCTCAGGGATTCTTTTCTCATCTCATTCACTCACAAACGAGAGCTCGCTTCTTCCGTCTAATGCAAGACAGTTTGCACCTGAGCTAGACAGGTCATACACTTGAGCATAGGCAAGTAAGCAGTTCACAAGTCAATTCACCTTTCAGTCTTTTTGGGTCGAACTACGGTGTTCTGACTTCCTCATTGCACGAGAGGATACGTAGGCATAACTTAACAATTATCGAACAAAAGTCTCTGTACATTCCCCATTCTTTTAGCCTCATGATCGTGAGCATACTCTCATCCTTACACTGACACTGTATATATCACACTTTGCACTTCTTTCAGCACTGACACCTGTACATCTTTTTCCAGCTCTTTGACACACAAATTGCACTGACACTACCCCTTTAAAACACAAATCTTTTAAGCGTGGATCCCGTCGAGTACGGCGGACAATCTGGGTGCTAATACCTTCCCAGGTTGTAACCAACCCCCTTTCTCAGTCTCTCTGGTTCGCAACCGTCTTATCCATCTCTTTCTAGGCCTATGCAGCATTGCCTTTCCTCCGGGATAAAAATGCCTAGCTGGCGACTCTATTCATCTCCAGTGAGTTCACGGCTGTGTGTTCTCATTGTCCCTCTCGCCGACCGTTCGCGTCTGTACCTTTATCTGGGCCGGTCCCATTTATCGGGAGCGACAATTACATAAGACCTGAACATCTTTTCAACCTGAAGTACTCCCCACAGAAGATGCTTATTGTAACACGGTGGGAGAACTGACTTTAGTTATGTTGCGGATAGCAAGAGTCGCCACCGACTTTTATTTTATCCAAAGGAAAGGCATAAAAGAACAGGAAAGACCTTTTAAAAGATATTTGGGTCCGGGGGGGTAGGTTATGTAAAGGGAAGGTGTTAGCACCCTTTACATCCATGGTTATCCATGGGCTCTTAGTTACTTGGCTCACTTTAAAATGTTTTTGAAATGTGAAGTGTGTGAATAGAAATTTTCTTAAGAGTTTGATAATGATCCATGTACGGATGCGTAAAAAACCTTTGTTTTGAAAATTGTTTTGAAGAGTGAGCAAGTACATAAGAGGAACCTACCCTAAATTAAGTCTTTTCTGTTCTTGAATCCTTTAAATGGTAAGACTATCCCTATTATTAAGGAATAGGTAGTCATTACCTTGGATGTGAGGGACAAGTAAGGGTCATTTGTTTAATGTAGGCAACTGTAGGGTGTATTAAGCAATTTTTGGAGGGACTGTCATCATTATTCGAAAGGGACAAGATCATTATGAAGGCAACCATTAAGGGACTTGATCTTTTTGTTAAGGGACTATATGAATTTACTTTGAGGGACTTTTTGCTTCATACACCCTACTTGACCTTTTGATTAGGCAACAATGAGAGGTAACCCTAGAAAGTGAGATGGCGATCAAAGATCGACTTACGTGTGTGAGTGTACAGTTTTAATATTTATCTTTAAATTTAAATGACCTAAATTAATTTTAAATAAACATACATGTTACACTCCCTATTTTTACTAACCATGGCATAAAATAAATAATTTGAACATTATAAAATATTACATCCAGGAGCAATTACAATAATAAGAATAAAAGCAATTTAAATAAATAAGCAAAATAAATAAATAAGCAAAATAAATAAATAAGCAAAATAAATAAGTAATTATAATAGGGTTAGTAGAAATAATAATAACAATTTAAAAAATAAATGGGGTTAGTAATAAACATGATTAATAATAATAATAATAAGCAAAAATATTATAATAAAAATTTTAAAGGGTTAATAGGAGAATATGAACAATTATATTAATTATTGAAATTATATGTAAATTATAAAATTTAAATCAATTATGAACATATTATGAAAAATAAATTATAATTATTAAATTAGTAATTTTTACTTATTTTTAAACATATAATAAAATTATTTACATGCAAAATTAAATTATAAACAATAAATTAAGCATTTTAATTTTTAATTATACAAAAATTTAAATTATAAACAATTTATGTATTAATCAAATATTAATTCAAGAATTTTAATGAATTTTAAGACTATAAATAAAAGAAGGAAATTAGAGTTTTGAAAAGAATATATTTTTAAGGTTTTAAAATAATATTAACTTAATAACTAAATAAATTTATACCTATTTTTAATTTTAAATATATAATAATAAAAACTAGGTTTTTTTAAAAAAAAAACAAATTAGAAAATATTTACATATTATTTTTTCTAGAATTATTTAAACATACACTAAACATGATTATATTTAATTAATAATAATATAATTAACAAAACAATTAAATAAAACAAAAAAAAATTGAAACTTACCTGGCTGGGAATTGAACCCAGCACACTCTGCTTGCAAATACTCAGGCCAGCAACCTCTACCACTAGGCCAACGCGCGCGCAGACAGTACAAAGGGGGTTTGAATTGGTTTTGTTGTATCATTCCTGAAAAATCACAAAAAGAAAGAAAAAGCAAAAGGCTTGGGGGGAATCGAACCCAGGACCTTCACAATATCACACAAACACGTTACCATTCCAGCTGGGAGAGTGCACCTGTACATAACTTCATCATAAATCATAATATATTATAACGTCTAATTATCTGGAAAAACAACAAAAATGTGGTGAAGCCAGGATTCGAACCCCTGCCCATAAGCAATACACGCGCATAGCATACCACTGGGACAAGCACAAGCTTGTGATATAAAACAGAAACAATATTATAATAAAATAAGTTCAATATTCAAATTATATTTTTCGCGCCAGGCCAGCTTCATCTTCTTCAAATTTCCTGCGAAAATAACTAGGGATTTTGTTGCGTGTTTTCCTGCGAAATTCCTCATACCCAGAACCTACGAAACTGGACAAGCATCAAAACAGTAAAATTTCTCAACAATGATTAGTGTTTCATAATCCCCAAGGTCCCTGGAGTTGTCCTATGTTCTTAGATTTTATTTATATTAGGTTTAAGTCCAAGCCCCAAATCCATGGCCGAAACCCTAGCCATGGTGAAATTCGCATCTGCTCATGAAAACCAAATCAAACCATCCAGAATTCATCCAAAGCTTCACACAATAACAAATCAACAGACAAATTTCATTAATAATGGTTAAACAATTGAAATCGAAAAAAATAATTTCAAGAACAAAAATGGATTCGGTTTGTATGATTCAAGGTGTTATGGATGCATATGAACATTGGTACACATTCAGTGAAGCCTAGGGATCATTGCTGTGTCTTTAGAATACCTTCAAATGCCCTCAAATGGAGAAACCGAAAATTGATTTTTGGATGATTTTTGGTTTTTGAAACTTACTCTTGGGAGGCCAGAATTCGTGTTCTCTTGTTAGGGTTATGTAATGTACTTATAGAGCAATGAATTTAGGCCAATCATCATGATCCTCTTACCTCTTTGATTCCAATCAAATTTATGAATTTCTAGAAGCTTGATCTTTTTTAAATCTTAGACTTTTATATTTTTTTTAATTTAAAATGATTTTTAATAAATTAAATCAAAATAAATAAAAATAAAATGATAAAAAATCTGATTTTTGTTGACTTGGGTCATGCATGACGTTATAGTATGGATTGGGTCATCATATGGCAAGCCCATTTAGAAAAAATTGGTCTTAGACCTCCATTTTCTTCATAAACCAACCAAAAATTTCCCAACTTTGCAAGGGCACACATCCTTTAATTTTAATGCTATGAGGGTGTTCTTGGACATTTTGGAAATCTTGAAGAGTCCTCTAACCAACCCCACTAGTTTCATGTTAATATCATTCACCATTCTCAAGTTATGCCCTTTTGAAGTTGTTGACTTTTTGTTGACTTTCAAAAGGACCTATAATGTCTTAGCTCATACCTTCAAAATGAAGCATTTTTGGGCTTGGCTTGTGAGACACAAAGTTGTAGAGAATTCAATTTCCTTAAAAATGAGCTTTGGATGGAGACTTGGTGATGAAGCATGTGAAAGTTATGGCTGGTCAAAGTTCAATTGACTTTTACTGAGGAAACCCTAATTTAGAAACTCCTGATTCTTGATGATCTGAAATCTCCTTGATGAATCATGATCAACCCTTGATAAAATGATGAATTTTACTTCATATACTTGATGTTGGCAAAAAATCATGAAGTTTGACTTTGGTTTGACCACAGTTGACCTCAGTTTGACTTTTTAACTGCTTTGACTGATTTTGACTTATCTGATCATCTGACTGAGCAAACTTTTGAGAAAAGTCTTGAAACTTGTCATGGGGATTCTTACACACATATAAGATGTTATGAAGCTCACTTGAAGTCTTGGAAATCCATTTAGCCTGATTAAAGTCAAAACCCTAGTTTTGGATGCACTGCTTAGGAGGTGCATTGTATGAGGGAATTGTCAACTCTTCTGACTATTTGTGAACTTTGTGAACCTTGTGAACCATCATAAGATGTCTTGTGAACCTTGTGAACCTAATGGGAGGTCTTGTGAACCTTGTGAACCTCATAAAGTGACTTGTAGACTCCATGAACCTCATGAAAGGTCTTGTAAGTATTGTGAATCTTGTGAACCTTGTGAACCTCATAAAGTGACTTGTAGACTCCATGAACCTCATGAAAGGTCTTGTAAATATTGTGAATCTTGTGAACCTTGTGAACCTCATAAAGTGACTTGTAGACTTCAAGAACTTCATGAAAGGTCTTGTGAACCTTGTGAACCTTCTTAGCACACAAAGTCTTGTATTGTGAGGGCAAATTTTGGGGTGCAACACTTATACCATTTTCCAGGCACCTTTGTCTTTCCAAGTCAATGTTTGTCATTTTTCCGTGGCTTGATTCACTCAGCAGTCGCATGTTTTCTTTGTGGCTTGATTCACTCAGCAGTTACATTGTGGAGTCCCATTCCGCTAATGGTCTCCTTAAGCCCTGTTTCGCCAACAGGCACTTTCTGTGGCTTGATTGGCTCAGCAGTCGCGTGTTTTCTTTGTGGCTTGATTCGCTCAGAAGTCACATTGTCGAGTTCTGTTTCGCTAACGGTCTCGTTTTTTAAGCCCTGTTTCGCCAACAGGCACTTTTCGTGGCTTGATTCGCTCCGTAGTCGCGTGTTTTCTTTGTGGCTTAATCAGCAGTCACATTGTCGAGTCCCATTCCGCTAATGGTCTCGTTAAGCCCTGTTTCGCCAACATGCACTTTTCGTGGCTTGATTCGCTCAGTAGTTGCGTGTTTTCTTTGTGGCTTGATTCGCTCAGCAGTCACATTGTCGAGTCCCATTCCGCTAATGGTCTCGTTAAGCCCTGTTTCGCCAATAGGCACTTTCTGTGGCTTGATTCGCACAGCAGTCGCATGTTTTCTTTGTGGCTTGATTCGCTCAGCATTCATGGTTTGAGTCCCATTCCGCTAATGGTCTCGTTAAGCCCTGTTTCGCCAACAGGCACCTTTCTTTGTGACTTGATTCGCTCAGCAATCACATTGTCGAGTTATGTTTCGCTAACGGTCTCGTTAAGCCCTGTTTCGCCAACAGGCACCTTTCTTTGTTGCTTAATTCGCTCAGCAGTCACATTGTCAAGTTCTGTTTTGCTAACGGTCTCTGTTAAGCCCTGTTTCGCCAACATGCATCCTCTTTGTGGCTTAATTCGCTCAGCAGTCGCATTACAGGTTATTGTTATTTACAATGATTCTATTCCACCTGGTTCTATTTCCGCCACCTATTAAAAAAAAGATAATAAAAGGCATATGGCATTTCTCTTATCCACCGAGTTCAAATTTCCAGGTTTTATTCGAGTATTCAATCACTCCATACCTTGAACGTCTAAAAGCTTTTTCAATTATTCGTTCAGGCCTGCAGATGATTGAACAGGGGCATCTGTAATACCTCAAAATTTTCCCTCTCATTCCTTCAACTTTTTTTGCATAGTATTTTGCATACATAAGTTCATGAAATAACTAACAACATTGCATCATATTCAACATAGCTGAGGCATAGGTATGTGATCAATGATTGGAGCAACTGAAGGCTATACAAAGGCAATCAAAGGGCCACAAAGCTTCTCAACATTGTGTAAAGGGTTCACAACATCCCACAAGTCTTCATTTGAAGCCACAAGCCATGGAAAGATTTGATTTGATCAAAGGAGGCAAGCAGTTTAAAATCTCCTGATGAAAAAGGCAAAATTAGGGTTTCACTTCTATGGGGCTTCTCCATGAAGTTTTGAATTCAAAGTGGATTCCTTTGTCTTATATATGATGTCAAGTGCCTAGGGTTCAAATTTCATCCACAAATTCATTTTGGAAGAGGTTCAACTGGCCAGATGACTGAAAATCAAGGAATCGGGAAAAAGGCAACTGAGCTAGGTAAAAAAGGTCGACTCCTGACTTTTAAGATCAGAATCGTGAAATTAGGGTTGCAATGATCCTATGGTTCAAATTTGGTCAAGAAATGATAGAGGAATCATAAAAAAATCAAGGGAAGAAAGATCATTTGAAAAATGGTTGATTTCACCTTTCCCTCCACTTTTCCTTCCACTTTCCTTCCATATTTCCTTTCATTCTTTAGCTCTTGTTTTTCCATTTCAATTTCACTCCATTTCCCTTGGATGCTTCTACCATGTTCCACAACCTTCTAGAGTATTCCATGGAATATTCCCTCTCCAGCCCTAACCCTAACTAACTATAAACCTAACTCCATTCCTAAACCTAACTCCATTCCCAAACCTAGATCCAAGTCTAGCCCCTATATAATCCCTAATCACTTCAATGCAAAAGGTTCCCAATTTTTTCACACTCTCACAATTTCTAGAATAACTTTTTCTCTCTCACTTTTCCTCTATTTCCCTTTTCACCAAAGCTTTTTTTGAAGAAGCTCTTCAAGTTTCACATTGAAACTTGAAGATCTTAAAGCTTAGCCTCCAACCTCCATTGAATTGTGGATTGTAGAAGAAGAAGCTACTGATTTTTGTGAAGATTTTGACTTATCGGAAGTGCTAGAAGGCTCAAGCATCAAGAATGCATTTATTTTGCGGATTCGCGGTTTTCTTGGTTTTCTCTTCGATCAAGCTCCGATTCTTGCAACATTTATCGAAGCACTTCTCCGCTTCGTAGGTTGGTAATCTAAAAACATTCTAGCTTTAAGTTATTCTTTCCATCTCGCCATTTCGGCATTCTTTAAGTGCTTTTCATATTACTTGTGGTTGATTATGTTTTCGTTACGTTTTGCTTGCGATTTGTGAATTTTAATGGATTAGAAGTTAGGTTGTAGCTTGTTATAGGTTTTAGCATGTGTTAATAAGTCATAATTGAGTAGAAATTCGTGATAATATGATTAGATGTGTGTTAGGGATGTTTAGAAGTAAGTTTGTGGCAAAAAGCACTTATTTCAAAACAATTTTTCACTTTCTGTTCAGTGTTAACCGGTTAACGCTTTGGTTAACCGGTTAACACATGCGTTTTTGGCCATTTTTAGTGTTGTCTGGGGTGCGTTAACGGGTTAACCACTTGGTTAACCGGTTAATGCTGTAGAAATTCAGAATTTTAGCTTATTTGCTTGCTTGTTCTTGCTTCTTTGTACCTCTAATGTTCATACATGCTTAGGTACTAATTTTAGGGAAATTTCTAGGTTGGTTTCGACATCTCATTCCCCCATTTCGAGTCGTTTCGACGCGTTTCCGTTCATATTGCATATTATGTGTTTATATGTTCATTTGTGTATAATTTGACTTCTTGCACTTTGTTGCTATGTCCACACACTTTTTGTCATGTAAATAATCATGTTACATTCTGTTTTTGCATATTTCGCACAATTCGTTAACTCATTTGCATTTCATTGTATCAATATATATGTTGCATTTCACATAACCATGTATGTATGTGCAGTTGGTTGCATGTTTGATCATATCATTCACATCAATTCAATTCTGAATTTTGCATTGAGCTTGACATTCTTGTTGATCTATCATGTTGCATATTCATGATCAATGCTCATTATGTTCATATGCCATGTTCATGTGCCATATTTTGCATACTTGTTGCATAATAAATCATGTGGTGCATTATTGCATAATCCCTAAAAAATGCTCATGTTCATTCAATTATGTATGTTGATCTATGTTCAAATGCATATTCATGTTTAATTGGTACATTCTTCATTGAGTTTGTGCATTAAAAAATGAAAATAATCAAATCTGCATTTTACATTTCACAGCTGACTTTGCATATAGGTGTTGTAAAATACATGCTGTTTGTTATGTTGTTCATGCTGTATGTGACTTTCTACACCTATCTTTTCTTGTTGTATGTTGGCTGTAGAAAGTTGCTTGTGCTTTGCCTTTTGTTGGGTAGCTATTTGTGCATTTAGGGGTTGTAGTAGGTGCTGAATTTTTGTTTTAGCATATTTTTTAGTTCCTCTAGAATTAAGATAGAGTTAGATTGAGTCCTGGAGTTATTAGGATTTAATTGGTATGAGTTTGCCTTATTATTTTTAATAAAATGCACACTAATCTTTGTTTTGTAGGGAGGAAAAGGTATGTTTACTTACACCTTATCCTTTTTATTTTTTATGCATTTTCTTTATGCATTTAATTCACCTTTTACTTCCATATTTGTGATTGGTAGGATTTCCCCCTTTGTTAGGACCAACTTATCTTCCTTAGGAAGTAAGTTGCATCCTTTTTCTTCTCTCTTTTCCTTTTGCTCTTTAGGATTAGAAAAGCCTCACTCACCATTAGGACCACCATTTTAATAAATAACTTAGGGTTGTGTCTTAGTCCCCCTTAATTTTTGTCCTTTTCCGACTTGAGTCTTTCTCTTCTCATTTTCAAACAAATCCAAAAAAAGACTTAATAAATGCATGAAAGGATCCCTTGTGTATAGCCTTATTCCATGGGGCACTTGCATTCATTCCATCTTGGAGTGGTGTAGGTTTGTCTAGCATGATGTACAAGTCTTATCAAGGGGTTATTTCACAAAGAAAAATCTAAAAGACATTTCTTCACAAAAGCAACAAAAACATGTAATAAAATTCAACAAGCTAGTGAATGTAGACCCTGATCCTTGGAAAAAAGTCTTGGATAAATTCTCCTTACTTGGTGTGCTTGTTCTATTATTCCATCTTGGAATGTAGTATCAAGTACACATTCCATGGAAAAGAGTTTGAATTCACTTCCTTGTGCCAAATTCATAAAAAACTCTTAAAAAAGAAAACAACAAATAATAAGCGACTTTCCAGCGGGAATTATCTTCTCACCTCATTCACTCT
The DNA here is from genome assembly GCA_963966055.1 of Lathyrus aphaca. Classification (NCBI taxonomy): domain Eukaryota; kingdom Viridiplantae; phylum Streptophyta; class Magnoliopsida; order Fabales; family Fabaceae; genus Lathyrus; species Lathyrus aphaca. The sequence continues at coordinate 93,142,399 of OZ014520.1, forward strand.
CAACGCGAACTCGCGACGACTTGTCTCACATGCAAGATGGTAAACGCACTCGTACCAGACGAGCCTGCAACACCTGAGCATAGACATACGCAGTTCCAACCATAAAAAACACAAACAAATAGTTCCCGCCTGGTTAGGCTAACTACGTCGACTTTGATCCTCATTTTCCCGATGAGGTACGTAGGCAGTGGGGTAGGGCCCATTCGAGCACATTCCTTATTTTCCCTACATTTCCCCTATTATTTTCATTCTTTTCGTTCCCTTTTTCCATTCTCTTTTTCCTTTGTCATTTCCCATTCCCATTCCAGTTAGCAGTTCATTTGTTCAGCAACACTTTATTTCTCACCATTTGAAACAAACAAGCAAGCGTGGATCCTATCGGGTACGGCAGACGGTCTGGGGTGCTAATACCTTCCCAGGTCGTAACCGACTCCCGAACCCAGATCTTTGGTTCGCAGGACCTTGTCCTTTCCTTCTTCCTCAGGTTTGTGAATCATTACCTTTCCTGTTCCTTCGGGATAAAAATGCATGGCTGGCGACTCTACCTTTTCCGTGCCACTGATAACGAGAAAATGTATCGATTATATTGCTAAGTTTTATTACCGTTTTATCGCATAATCGTCGTTTTAACACCCGATTCCTCGAGTTTTCCTTACCATTTTGCAGGTACATCGTATACAAAGCTAAATCATGAACCAAGAGCAAAAGGAGCGAAAACAACCATAAAAAGATGAAGAAATGAAGAATGCTGCAAAACCTGCATATTTTGTAACACTCACGGTCGTCACCTAGGTGTCACGACCGTGACACCCCAAAAGGAGCAATCACGACCGTGACATGTCCCTCACGACCGTGACACTTAAATTACACATGACACAAACGTGATGCCCTTGTCACGACCGTGACAAGGGAAAAATAGGTTATATTGACTGAGACTTGGTCACAAGGCTACGTGCATGTGAAACTGCTACTTTCCAGCTGACCATGTATCCACGTTCCTAGATTTCCTCAAAATGCTCTCCGAAGACCAAGCAAACAAGTTCAACCACCAGCCCATTAAATGTTCTATAAATAGCTTAAATTTTATGAAGAAAGGACAGAGCATTATTTTTATCAATTTCCTGCGGAAGCTCTGCCGAATTATTTTACAACCTTATTTTTGTTTCAGCTTTATTTTCATTGTTTATTTTTATTGTATCCAAACCCAACCTATAACAATTTCCAACATCAGGAAATTGATATAAATTTATTGTTTCAAAGCCTTCAGAATTTTTAGTTATTTTCGATTCCGCCAAATACTTCGAGCTTTCCGGTTTGTGGAAGAAGGAGTCTGCCATTTTATTGTTAACCAGGTTTATATTAATTACAATTTTATATTTATGTTATTTATTTATTTTTCTGCCATGAATATTTTGTTTATTGTTTCTCTGCCTCTGTCTGGTTCAACAAAAATGAGTAGCTAATTACCTTAGGGAGGTATGTAATTAAAACAAACTAAATCGGTAAAATCAACTATAGGCTTAAAATAATTAATAGCTTAGTATTCTGGCTGATGCTTTTTATTTAAAATCGACCTTTTTGTTACGAGAGTAAGGAAAGTGTATTAGGTTAGGTCAAGACCACGAGAGTGTGAGATTTTAACCAGATAGCTAAAGTTAGGCATTTAAATTAAACACAGCGAGAGCGCTTTAAAATAAATTAGAATTACTAAGTTTCCAAAAATTATCTCTAAACACTTATGGGCTAGCGAGAGCAGGCATAGGGCTTTAGGGGTAAGATCTGAGATAAGACCACGAGAGTGTGAGTTAAAGGTATTCAAACTGGTAACCTCTACAGAATAGATTAAGTGAACTATCCTTATAAGCCTAGGTTAGATTGACCCGCCTAAGTTAGCATAATTACATACCGACCGCCTTAGTATTATTTTATTAAACTTAAATTTAATTCCCGCCTTTAATATTTTAAAAACAACAAAAAATCGTGACAACCCTTCACCTTAGCTAAACTAGAAGTTCATCTAGCACTAAGTAACCATAGAGTCCCTGTGGATCGATAATCTTAAATATTACTTCGATAGGCTGTGCACTTGCAGTTAAGATACCGCTAGACACATAATTAGATACGTCTTTAGCCCATCAAGTTTTTTGGCGCCGTTGCCGGGGACCTTAATTTAGTTACTAGTGCACTTTAGGTAGCATTGTCTAGACTAAGGTATCAACTATTTTCTTTTCTTAATCTAAATTCCCGAGTGTATGCCAAGTACTCGCTCTAAAGGCGAACACTTGCAACCTCTAATCCCAAAATCGGAACGCTTCTTACACGTAAGAAGACGGGTATTCGATTACGAACAAAGTTACAATATTCCAGATCCACCTAAACCAGTCGTAACATCAAAGGACGCAGAGATGGCTGAAGAACAGAATCACCCACTCAAGTATTACGCTAGTCCTTCGCAAGCTGAACCGCATTCCAGCATTGCCGCACCGGCTATCAACCGAAATGATTTTGAACTAAAACCTTCGTTGATATCAGCCGTGCAACAAAATCAATTCGCCAGGAATCCTACCGAGGATCCGAACCTTCATCTTTCGATCTTTGTGCAATACACAGATACCGTAAAAGCCAATGGAGTTACCCAAGAAGCTATTAGACTACGTTTGTTTCCTTTTTCACTTCGAGACAGAGCAAGAGCCTGGCTTCAATCTCTGCCTTCGAACTCAGTAACTACGTGGGAGGAACTAAAGAGAGTTTTCTTGACCAAATATTTCCCACCTAGCAAGACAGCTATGCTGAGAGCTCAGATCAACGGATTTAAGCAAAGGGAAAACGAATCACTATTCGAAGCTTGGGAACGCTATAAGGATATGCTGAGACTTTGTCCACATCACGGATTAGTAGAATGGATGGTCATCCATACCTTCTATAATGGACTCTTGTACAATACAAGAATGACAATTGACGCTGCCGCAGGCGGTGCACTGATGGACAAAGAATATAATGATGCCTATGCACTTATCGAAAGTATGGCTCAAAACCATTATCAATGGGGAAGCGAGAGAGTCGCAACTGAGAAACCAACAAAAGGAGGTATGTACGAAGTGAGTAGTATGGACCAAGTCAATGAAAAGTTTGACCAACTAAACCAAAAGATCGACAACTTGGCCATAACACCAACAGCCACCGTGGCTGCAGTAACACCTAACTGTGAGTTATGTGGAGTTCCAGGACATGAAGTTCCTGATTGTCAACTATTGACAGGAATTCCCACAGACCAAGTGAATTATGCTCAAGGTAACCCATACTCAAACACATACAACCCAGGTTGGAAGAATCATCCGAACTTCTCCTATAAGAATAACAATGCTTTATACGCACCAGGTCAAGCACCTGCTACTCCACCAGGATATCAAAAGACTGCTCCTAACGTCCCTAGAAAATCAAACCTTGAGTTGATGATGGAGAACTTTATAGCTAACCAATCTCAGACAAACAAGGACTTCTTAAACCAAAACATTCACACTAGTGAGCAGATTAAGCAATTAGTAAGCAAAGTAGATGCATTAGCTACACATAACAAAATTCTTGAAACTCAGATTTCACAAGTAGCTCAACAACAAGCACCTACTGCTGCACCAGCTGGAGTATTTCCTGGACAACCTCAACCTAATCCGAAAGGACAGGCCAATGCTGTGATATTAAGAAGTGGCAAGGAACTTGACGGACCTACCGATCCAAGACTTGACAATCCAGCCATGTACCAAAAACCAGATAAACCAACTGAAGTGGTGAACGATCCAGAAGAAAAGGAAGATGATAATCAAGAGGCAGTGGAGAAAGAAAAGCCTTATGTGCCTCCACCACCCTATAAACCACCAATTCCGTACCCTCAGAGATTAACCAATTCCAAGACGACGGGTCAGTTTAAGAAATTTGTCGAACTTCTGAAACAGTTGAATATTACTATTCCGTTTACAGAAGCGATCACTCAAATACCCTCGTATGCTAAGTTTTTAAAAGAAATCTTATCTAATAAGAAAAAGATAGAGGATAACGGAACAGTTACACTTACTGCTGAGTGTAGCGCCATAATTCAGAATAATATGCCTCCTAAGCTAAAAGATCCAGGAAGTTTCTCTATACCCTGTGTAATAGGAAAATTCGTCATTGACAAAGCTCTATGCGATTTAGGAGCCAGTATCAGTGTTATGCCCTTAACGATTTGCAAAAGGCTGGACATGGGAGACCTAAGACCAACTAAAATGTCTGTTCAACTAGCCGATCGCTCTGTTAAATATCCTGAAGGCATACTAGAAAACGTCCCAGTACGTATAGGACAATTCTATATCCCTACTGATTTCATAATCATGGACATCTCTGAAGACTCCACTACACCTATCATACTAGGAAGACCATTCTTAGCTACCGCCGGAGCTATAATAGACGTAAAAAGAGGAAAGCTAACCTCTGAAGTAGGTGAAGAGAAAGTTGAATTTATTTTAAGACAATTCTTACAATCACCAGCTATAGAGGATACATGCTATCTATTGGACGTAATTGACGAATGTGTAAGAAAAATGGAACTGAAAGAAATACCTATTCTAAAATTATGAAAATTCAAACCCCTCCGATTTTCGAAGATGATAATTGGCGTGCACCGTATAAAGACGATAGTCTAAGCGAAAGTTTAGCACTTACACCGGATCCCATGCCAAGTAAAGATAAACCTACATTAGGATTAAAAACTTTACCTAATAACCTAAGATACGAATTCTTAGACATTGAATGTAAAAGACCAGTTATAATAAATTCCAGTTTAGGAACTATCGAAACAAAGAAACTTTTGGATGTCTTAAAGAAATATCCAACTGCATTAGGATATAACATATCTGATCTCAAAGGAATATGCCCTTCAATCTGTATGCATCGTATTCTGCTAGAAGAAGATTGCAAAACCTCCAGAGAATCTTAAAGAAGAATTAACCCAATCCTTAGCACTGTAGTAAAGGAAGAAGTTAAGAAACTACTAGATGCCGGAATAATATATCCAATCTCTGATAGTAAGTGGGTTAGTCCAGTACATGTAGTGCCAAAGAAAGGAGGTATCACTGTAGTGAAAAACGCTCAAGGCGAATCGATATCGCAAAGAGTAGTGACAGGACATAGAGTGTGCATAGATTATCGTAAACTAAACAAAGCCACTCGAAAAGATCATTTCCCACTACCCTTTATAGATCAAATGTTAGAACGATTAGCCAAGCATTCATATTTTTGTTATCTTGATGGTTACTTAGGATTTTTCCAAATCCCTATCCATCCAGATGATCAAGAGAAGACTATATTCACATGCCCCTATGGAACGTTCGCTTATAGACGAATGCCCTTTGGATTATGCAACGCTCCTGCAACCTTTCAAAGATGTATGATGTCAATCTTCGCAGATTTTATAGACAACATCATGGAAGTGTTCATGGACGACTTCTCTGTATGCGGGCAAAGTTTTGAAGGATGCCTATCAAATTTAGAAATGGTGTTAGAAAGATGTGTAAAAGTAAACCTCGTGCTTAACTGGGAGAAATGTCATTTTATGGTCAGAGAAGGAATCGTATTAGGCCACGTCATATCCGACAAGGGAATTGAAGTTGATAAAGCTAAGATAGAAGTCATAAAAGATCTTCAACCCCCTAAAACAATTCGAGAAATACGAAGCTTTTTAGGACACGCCGGTTTTTACCGACGATTCATCAAAGATTTCTCGAAAATCACTAAACCTCTTACTGGTTTATTAATGAAAGATGCTGAGTTCATATTCAATGAAGATTGTCTTAAAGCATTCGAAACTCTAAAAACAGCCCTCATCACCGCACCAATCATGCAACCCCCTGACTGGAGATTACCTTTCGAAATCATGTGCGATGCGAGTGACTATGCTGTAGGCGCAGTTCTAGGCCAGAGGAAGGAAAAGAAACTTCATGCGATTTACTACGCCAGTAGAACCTTAGATTCTGCTCAGATGAACTACGCCACTACTGAAAAAGAACTGTTAGCAGTTGTCTTTGCGCTTGACAAATTCCGTTCTTACCTAGTAGGAGCGAAAATAATCGTCTATACAGACCACGCTGCTATCCGATATCTATTAACTAAGAAAGATGCTAAACCGAGACTCTTGAGATGGATTTTACTCTTACAAGAGTTTGATCTCGAAATAAAAGATAAGAAAGGTACTGAAAACGTCATAGCGGACCATTTATCTAGAATAGAAGGTATTAAACCCGAACAAGTGCCGATTAACGATGATTTTCCGTATGAACAACTGATAGCACAAATAAGAAGCGACCCAATCCAGTTAGACATAAATGAACCAGAACCCGTGGAAACAATCCAAACGACTGTAGGACTTCCATGGTACGCTGACATTGTTAACTACCTAGCCGCAGGAGCTCTTCCACCTGATTTAACCTATCAGCAGAAAAAGAAATTCTTTCACAATCTAAAACATTATTATTGGGATGAACCATTATTGTTCAAAAGAGGACCCGATGGAATCTTTCGTCGATGTATTCCCGAAGAAGAAATAGAAGATGTCATTGCTCAATGCCATTCATCTCCTTATGGTGGACATACAAGTACTTCCAAGACTTGTGCAAAAATCCTACAAGCCGGTTTATTCTGGCCTAATCTATGGAAAGATGTCCACATCGCTGTTATAAATTGCGATCGGTGCCAACGCACCGACAATATTTCAAGAAGAGATGAAATGCCTCAAAAAGGAATATTAGAAGTAGAAATCTTTGACGTCTGGGGAATAGATTTCATGGGACCATTCCTATCATCTTTCGGTAATAATTACATACTCGTAGCTGTTGATTATGTTTCAAAATGGATCGAAGCTATAGCTTCTCCTACAAACGACACACGAGTAGTAATAAAGCTTTTCAAAAATATAATCTTTCCCAGATTTGGTGTGCCTAGACTCGTCATAAGTGACGGTGGCTCGCACTTCATTTCAAAAATCTTTGACAAATTACTATCTAAGTATGGAGTAAGACACCGTGTGGAAACACCATATCACCCACAAACAAGTGGACAAGTCGAAGTCTCAAACAGAGAAATCAAACAAATCTTAGAAAAGACTGTCGCCATATCTCGGAAAGATTGGTCATCTAAACTTAATGAAGCTTTATGGGCTTATAGGACCGCTTACAAGACACCCATAGGTACTACACCTTTCAAATTAGTTTATGGAAAATCTTGTCACCACCCGGTAGAACTAGAACACAAAGCTTATTGGGCGATCAAAACTCTCAATATAAACTATAATGCTGCAGGAGAAAAGCGAATCCTAGATATTAACGAATTAGAAGAATTAAGGCTAGATGCTTATGAGAATGCTAAGATATATAAAGAAAGAACTAAGCGATGGCATGATAAACGCCTATCTAGGAAAGAATTTAGTGTGGGAGACGTTGTACTCCTCTTTAATTCAAGACTTAGGCTCTTTCCTGGAAAATTAAAATCTAGATGTTCAGGACCCTTTGAAATAACTAAAGTGTTCCCGAGCGGAGCAATAGAAATTAAGGGTAGGAATAGTGAACCATTCATAGTAAACGGACAACGTTTAAAAAATTATCATAAAGTTGAAAATAGAGATTATGCAAATAGTCTAAGGCTTTTAGAGTTGTCCACTAATTCCCCTGATTAATCTACACCTAAGCATTACGTCAGGCTTTTGACGATAAAAACAGCGCTTAGTGGGAGGCAACCCATTTACTCATTTAATTATTTAATTATTTAAATCATTTTTTATTTTGTCATTTATCGTTTTACTATTTATTTATTTGTTTTGTCATTTTATAGTTTTATTTCAATATTACTATTATTGTTTTTAATTTATGCATTTTATTTCCTTATTTTTCCTTATTTTAATCTAAAATCACTTTTACAGATTTTCTAAAGTCTTTTCCATTTTCCTTCTCCCCCTGATTTGTTTCCTCCATATTTGCACTGACCATGGCTAACCAATCGATAAACCATATGGAAACCAAATTTAGAGGTAGGAACCAAAGAATGAAATTTGAAGAGTTATCACAGAGGCCAATGGATTTGACCCTGTACCCGGATGATCTGACTATGGAAACCCTAGGTATACATGATAGCATCCTGTACTTGTTTAACCGACTTGGATGGGAGAATGCACTGATTCAACATAAGTTTGTGACTTATGTCGCTCCCACTAAATGAAACAGGGTCAAATAGGGTACAGACGCGAACGGTCGGCGAGAGGGACAATGAGAACACACAGCCGTGAACTCACTGGAGATGAATAGAGTCGCCAGCTAGGCATTTTTATCCCGGAGGAAAGGTAATGCTGCATAGACCTAGAAAAAGATGGATAAGACGGTTGCGAACCAGAGAGACTGAGAAAGGGGGTCGGTTACAACCTGGGAAGGTATTAGCACCCAGATTGTCCGTCGTACTCGACGGGATCCACGCTTAAAAGATTTGTGTTTTAAAGGGGTAGTGTCAGTGCAATTTGTGTGTAAAATAGCTGGAAAAGAATGTACAGGTGTCAGTGTAAAAGAGATGTGAAGTGTGATATGTATAAATGATGTGTCAGTGTAAAAATGAGAATGAATTGCTCAAGAATATGAGGCTAAAGAATGAAACTGGAAGGAGAGGGAATGTACAGAGACTTTTGTTCGATAACTGTTAAGTTATGCCTACGTATCCTCTCGTGCAATGAGGAAGTCAGAACACCGTAGTTCGACCCAAAGAGACTGAAAGATGAATTGACTTGTGAACTGCTTGCTTGTCTATGCTCAAGTGTATGACCTGTCTGGCTCAGGTGCAAACTGTCTTGCATTAGACAGAAGAAGCGAGCTCTCGTTTGTGAGTGAATGAGATGAGAAAAGAATCCCGGAGGAGACGATTATTGTTTGTTTTTGTGTTTTCAGTCTTTTATTGCTTTTGAATTTGTCATAAGTTAATGAGCTTAAGCCTAAACCAATGGGTTAGTAAACTCATCACATCTTCCCTCTGATTAGGGGTAATGAGAGTACTTTAAGTGTGAAGTCAGATTCTCACACTTAAACACCTTTGGTGTAGGATTAAGATCATTAACCTACTTGTGATTATTTAGATGTTTTTGGTGTTTTTGTTTAGTGTTAAGTAATGAGGTTAAGCCATAATCAGGGATTAAACAGACCCATTACACCATCCTAATAGAAGGATAATAGATGAGAATGTTTAAGCTGAGGAAAGCTCCTCAACTTAATCCATGGTTAGGGATTAAAATCATGACAAAACAAACCTTTATTAAATGGATTTTATTTAATGGTACGATGATGAAGTGAGTTTTATGATTTGTAAGACAACTTGAGGGGGACTTGTCCATTAACACTAGGGTTAGTCCTTCTTAACCAGTTAAGGAAGAATTAGAACCCTAATGCAAGGCCCAAGTTACAAGCTTGATGTCTTGATGATTATTAAGTGAATTGATTAAGGGAGTTAAACACATTAAGGGTTTAACACTTAGGATTAAAGTTATACACTCCATCCTAAGATAAGGATGTAGGCATAAACTTAATCACAAAGCCTTAAAGCCTTTAGGGTTTAGTCCCTGATTATGAGATGAGGAGAGAAGACTCAAAGAAGACACAAAGGCAAAACTAAGAGGGGATACTAATCAAAACCCTAATCATTGTCATGCTTGGTTGTTCCTAAGGTTTGTGAGGTTTTCAAGAGAAGTCTTCAATGGAACCACCAGGAAGCAGATGGACAGGATCAAGAGAAGCAAAGTGACTTGCTTCATTCAAGAAGTCAAGTCACTTGAAGGAAGAAAGTAAGAAGAACAAGGATGAGCAAGCTCAAACTCAAACACATATAAGAATGCAGCAATGGATGCAAGAGAGATGAAAAGAATAGTTATGAGAAGTGAAGGCAAATTCACTTCTCAACATCACTTACCACCTGAAATGTTAGAAAAGAAATGCAATGCAATGCCAAATGAGATGAAATGACATGATGATAAACAAAACCAGAAGCATGTACATGATGATAATGATGTTATGAGATGCTTCAAGCATAAGGCAAGGCATGGAGATGTTCATACAAGATCATGGATGCAAATGATGCAAGTTGGAAGCATGGATACACATGAAAAGTTATGAAGCACACAAGGCATACAACATGGCAAATACATGATGCAATGATCAAACATGCTTTCTATATGTCTTATGATGTTAAATGAATCAAATGGAGGCATGGGATGGCATGGCAAGTCATGTTATGCAAGAGAATGCAAAAGGGATGCAAAAGAAAGCCCAAATTAGGGTTTATGAAACAAATATCAAACAAAACTCAAAATCAGAAGCAAACCCTAAGATAAAAAATGGAAAATTCCACCCAAAGAAACCCTAAACCTATATTAAACCAAAGTCCAAAGGGGAGGTCTCAACTCTTAACCAATCTCAAGTTATGATTTTTCTAAGTTATTAGGGTTTTTAGGGCTCTTAAACAAAAGAAATGCCAAACAAATGAAAAATGCAAGATCAAATCATGGACATTTAATCCTAGAAACTACATGCTAAACACAAAACAATGCAAAAAGAATCAATGTCCAACTCTTCTCAAATAGGTAGAAATGATTTTTTGAACTTATGATCAAAATAATGCACAAAAACTGATTTAATTCAATGAAAAATTCTTAAAATGCATCAAGATCAAAAAAGAAATTTGGTTTGAAGGTTGGACAATGTTTCTAAATGTCTTAGAACATTTCATGAATTTTTTGGTGATTTTTAAATACCTAAAAGTATTTTTAATTAATTAATTCTCATTAATTAATTAAAAAGAAACTTTTAAATATTTAAAAATACTTTTTTAATGCTAAAAATAAAAATAAAAATATTTTTGTGTTCTGAAATTAAATAATAACTTGTATAAAAAATTTCAGAATTTTTAAATTAGTTTTACTATTTTAAATAAATTGGAGAAAAGAAATGAAATAAAATGCAAAATAAAATGGATTTATGGAGAAGTCAACGCATCCAATGGCCTGTATTTGAATAAAAAGGGAGGGAATTGACGCGCGCGAGATTGGAAGGCCAGGATTCATTCTGGGGGATTCAAAATTAATCCCAATTAATTAATTCAAATAAACAGGATTAGGGTTTAATGAGAGATCTGGGCCATTGGTTCACGCGGGAGTCAACTAAAGTCAGCCAGATCAAGGGTCCAAATTCAAACTTGCATTAATTACGCTGGTTAACCCTAATCTTTTTCAGGTGGCCGGAGAAGACCTCCGGTCGTCTTCTCCGGTGGGGAGTCCACCTGAAAATCTCCAAACTCCCTCAAAACGTAACAAAAACAAAACCTAAAAACATGGAAATGAATCCCAATCACTCACGAATCATAACCCTCACTCAAAACCAATTTATTCTTCCTGGAATTCATGAATCGAACAAAACAAATTTCTAGGTCACAGAGTTTCAGAAGCTAATTAAATACTCATTTCAACACCATTTCAAAAACCAAAAGCACCAGGATACTCAGCGAAGCATAGAGAACAAGTTTATAACATGAAAAACGATTTCTGGAAAAATAATTCTTGAGCTACCTGAGATTCGAAGCTTTCACTCTGATGACTTTCTGGCCTCTCCTCTTGATGAAAACCACTCCACTTAACCCTCTGGTGATGCTTGAATGCTCAAGAAGAATTTATGTTGGCTGAATGAAGAGTTTGAGCAGCTTCTGCTCAAGCTCAGTTGAAAATGGCAATGGAGTTTCAGGCTGTTTCTGGCAATGGTGAAGGGTTGTTTGTGGTCCAGATGATGAGTGGAGAAGGTCTATGGAGTTTGTTCTGATGTTTGTGAGCTGTGGAGAGAGTTTCGAATGAAACTGCAAGTTGGAGTGAAAATGTTGCAGTGGGGTTACAGCTTGTTTCAGGCTTGTGTTCTTGCTGGTTTCTACTCAATGAGGCATGGTGAGTTGAATGGTGAAAATGGTTTGAGTGTTTTGTGGCTGGGCAGAGAGATTCGAAGCAATTTGCAGCTGGGGTGTGTTTTGTGAATGTGATTGTATCAAGTGTTTCAGCCTTGCCTCTTCATACCTTTGGCTTGCCAAGGGATATTGTATTTTAATCCTATAGGTCAGATGATGTGACCTGGCCTATAGTGATTGGTAAGTTTGCTTTTGCTCAAAGTCCACTTTTTGTGTAAGAGAAGTATGGCTCATGATCTAGGCTAGTACAAGGCATGGGCTGCGCAGCAAGGGTGAGGGGAAAGGCTAGCCAAAGTCAGCATCCAAGGTTGCAAGTTGTAGGAAGTGTGATCATGAGTTTTTTGCAAGTTGTTGCTTTATGGTTCACATGTGATTTCCTTATCCCACAAGCCATAATACATGAGCATTCTTGGTTCAATTCTGATTTTTATGACTTATAGAATGTTTGTGTCATGGTTTGAAATGAACTAGAGGTTACAAAAGACATTGGTTCATGGTTTTGCAAAATTCTCACTTGAAGCATGCCTTGAAAATCAATGATTTTTGCTAACTTTGTCACACCATAACTTTTGATCCAAGAAGAATTTGATCATGTTCTTGTACTTTTTGAAAAGGGAAAGATGAGATCTACAACTTTCATGACCAAAGTTTTTCCATTTGGAGAATTTTTGGACCAAGAATCAAGGCTTGAAAAATGACCTAAAATGAAGCATTCTTGAAAAGTCAACTATGCCCAAAAAGTCAACATTTGCAAAACTTCCAAATTCTTGATTTCTATGAACTTTAACCTTCTTCCATGATCAAATAAAGATCATATACACTCAAAATGATGAAGATCACCCATTGGTTGGGTCATTGGGGGCCTCAGATGCCCTGATTTTACACTGACTTGTCTGAAAAGTCAACCCTTGATCAGATGACTTCCCCATGGAATTTCTTCATGAAAATTGATATGCATACTCCCTATACCATATAGAGACCAATGGAAACAAGAATGACCAAAAAATTTGGAGTTATGGCCTCTGAAACCAAAACCCTAATTTTTAAGTCAACTGTGCAGTCAAACCTGGCTCTGCATCCATTCAAACCCTAGTTCTTGTGATTCTTTGGAATTTTTGACTTTGAGAAGATGCAATATGATACTTGAACACATATGGATCCCTTTGAAGTGATTGGTTGCCTCTGGAGTGGCTCAAGGGGCTCTTGGATTGCTCAGATCACAAACCCTAGGTGCAGATGACTTAGAACCAATGCAGTGACTCAAAATTGAGATATGAGATGATATGATTGTGTTTATGCATATGAAATGATCACAAGCCATGGTGAAATGGGTGAGGGCAAATTTGGGGTGATTACAGCTGCCCCTATTCAAACATGAGTTAGCTGTGCAGGATGTAAGCAACGGCTTAACAGGCAAACAAGATAACTTGTGGTTGAATACCAAAGACAATCCAAAATTTGCACTCACAGAATGAAGAAGAAAAGGGATATAGATTGTAACGGAAAATAAAGTATATTGTAAAGTGTGGGCGACGGAGGACGACCGTCGAGCAGTGGACGACTGCTGGGAAAAGAGTAATGACGGGGACGGCCGACATGCTGGGGATAAAAGGTAAAGCCAAGACGGGGACGGCCGACTAGCTGGGGAAAATCAAATTATGATGGGGACGGCCATCAAGATAAAGTAAGATTCTCTGGGAATTAATGAAACATGACGGGGACGGCCATCAAGTTCACAAAGCAAAGTAACCAACGATGGGGACGGCCATCGGGTAAAAAGAAAAGGGACCACGACGGGGACGGCCATCGGGTAAAAAGAAAAGGGACCACGACGGGGACGGCCATCGGGTTAAAGAATAAATGAAATAAACAGATGATGAGGTACGGTCATCAAAGGTGAAGGACGATCACCTAGCAGGGGACGGCTGCTCTGTTGGGGTTAAGATGAGGGACGGTCATCTAAGGTGGAGGACGACCACCTGGCAGGGTACGGCTGCCGAAAATATCGCGACATAGGACGAATGCCGGATAAAAGGTCAACGATGGGGACGACCATCGGATGAGCATGATGGAGGACGACCATCAAGAGGTGGAGGACGACCACCTAGCAGGGGACGGCTGCTCTCAAGGTTTATCATGACGTAGGACGAATGTCAGATAACCAAAATCAACAATGGGGACGGCCATTGGATAAAATGATGAAGGACGATCATCAAGAGGTGGAGGACGACCACCTAGCAGGGGACGACTGCTAAAAAATATCAACGATGGGGACGGCCATCGGATGAGCATGATGGAGGACGACCATCAAGAGGCGGAGGACGACCACCTAGCAGGGTACGGCTGCTCTCAAAGTTTATCATGACACAGGACGAGTGCCAGATAAAAGGAAAATTGTTTGCTGGGGAATAGTAAACACGGACGAGTGTTTATATCCAAGAAATAAAAGGTATAAGTGTTTAGATGTGTATAGATTAGAGATGCGGACGAGCACCCCTAAGACTATGATACGGACGAGTATCGGGTAGAAACAAATACTGACACGTGTTCAGAGATGATGATACGGACGAGTATCAACGGGTTAACAAAGAACACGGACGAGTGTTGAATCTGAAAGAATTCTTCTGTGGAATAGTAGACACAGACGAGTGTCTATATTCAAGAAGACAAAAGCGTTGGACACAGTGTATGGATTAAAGATGCGGACGAGCATCCTTAAGACTATGATACGGACGAGCATCATGTAGAAACAAACATTAGACGCAATGTTCTGAGATGATGATACGGACGAGTACCAACTGGTTAACAAAGAACAAGGACTACTGTTGAATCTGTGGGGATATAACTGGCATATACAAGATACGGACGAGTATCTGTATAAGAGCGAGTGGTGTATAGATGAGTGTTTAACTGCTGGGGAGAGTGACACGGACGAGTGTCAAAAGGAGAAGAGTGTAATATAAACAAGTATCTGATATACAAAGTCTAGGCGACTGCGCTGGGGATATGACACGGACGAGTGTCAAGAAAGTGTATATATAGGTATATGTGAGTGCAAAGAGGATGTCTTTGGCTTTCTGCTGGGGTATGACACGGACGGGTGTCAAAGGAGTATGTACTGGTGTTTGTGATTTGGTGGGGGCAACTGCTCTTGCTGGTAACTCTGGTGGGGATTTTTCTTCTGTATGTTGATGAACTGTTATTATTCACAAGTATTGGTTCATAACATGGCTTATGATTATGCTATGTATTTGATTTTTGCCGTAATGCTCCGTATTAGACGGAATGCTACGCTTTGTGGGTGAATATGATGCAAATGCTATGATTATGCAAAGAGGCACAAATCTGGGATTCGGATCCCGCTGCTGCAGAGATCCCTAGTTGATCTGTTTGAAATGGACATCCCAGTTGGGGAGGAGATCATTGGTAGATCTAATAAGATGATATTTGCTCGGGGATACGGGTCACTGATAGACCTATCCTAATAAATGAGAGGCCCAGCTGGGGTTTGCAGAAGCTTTCTTCACTCTGTTGTGATCCTTTCCTGCGTTGCTCTTCTGAATAGAGGCTGAAGATTCTGTGGGGAGATGATTCCCTGACTCCTGTATTTTACTGAGGAAGAATGATTGGTACTATGGCTGGGGAGAATTGTTGGTAACTCAGCTGGGGAGAAAGCACCTTGAGTGCTAAAATTGAGTGTTGATTTGCCAACTTGCTGAGATGCATCTTGCATGCCCCAAGTTGCGTCCTGTATACCTGCAATCCTGCGAAGATAAGGAAACGCACAAAAGGTTCCGAGGTATCCTTTACTGGATTCCGTCATAGGAGTTAAGTACTCTCGAGAGTAAGTATATTCCCTGTAAGCATGTGTTTTATTATTATTATTTTTGGGAGAAAAGCATCTGTACTTATGCAATTGATTCTTTTTTAGAGACATCAGACATCCTTTGCAAATAAAAAATATACAAGATGAAACATGACTGAAAAATCTGATTTTATTAATTCAAATGCCCTGAATTGGCAAGATACAGTCAAAGAAACATATCTCCTGAAATGAGGAGATTGTTACAAATTGAGAAGCGAAGTGCTGGCAGTGTTGACGACGCTTTCAAAGGAGCTTCCTCTTCCGCTATGACTCGTATGACTTTTGACTTTCTTCTCGTCTTGCTTTCTGGAGAAAGTTGATTCTGATTGACGCTTGATCCTTTGGAGTCTTTAACCAAGTTGCTGACAATACAGACGAATTCAGAATGCAGTTGTTCGCTTATTCCCTTATTTTGCATGGATCGCCCTTTCGGGTTTTCAATCCATCGGGATACCCATTTTTGCCTGAGTTGTCCAATGCGGCTTTTCAACTCAGCGGGTGTACGTTTTTTCCATTTATTTCCCTTATTTTTGCCCGAGTCTTTTGTTCTGTTTTTTGACTCGCCGGGATGCCCTATTTTTGCCTGGACTTACATTCTGTTTTTATGTCCAGCGGGTCATTTTATGCGAAGTATTTTTTAACTGCATCTGAATTTACAGGGGATGGAAAATCTTCACCATCCATGGTGCTGAGCATCAGCGCTCCACCAGAGAAAACTTTCTTTACCACGAATGGCCCTTCATAATTCGGAGTCCATTTGCCCCTGTGGTCTGTATGAGGAGGGAGGATTCTTTTCAACACAAGATCTCCCACTTGGTACTCTCGGTGCCTGACTTTCTGATCGAAGGCTCTCTTCATTCTCTTCTGATATAACTGCCCATGACAGATTGCAGCCAATCTCTTCTCTTCGATCAGACCCAGTTGCTCGTATCGGGACCGAACCCATTCTGCTTCACTCAGTTTAACATCCATTAAGACTCGCAAGGAGGGTAATTCAACTTCAACAGGTAGGACTGCTTCCATACCATACACAAGTTGATAAGGTGTTGCCCCAGTGGATGTCCTGATTGATGTGCGGTACCCATGCAAGGCAAATGGTAGCATTTCATGCCAGTCTTTGTAAGTGACTACCATCTTCTGCACAATCTTCTTGATATTTTTGTTAGCCGCCTCAACAGCACCATTCATCTTTGGTCTGTAAGGAGAAGAATTGTGATGTTGGATCTTAAAGTCCCGGCACAGTTCTGCCATCATTTTGTTGTTTAAGTTGGAACCATTGTCAGTAATGATTCGCTCGGTGTCGCTCCCGATAAGTGAAACTAAGTCCACATAAGGGTACAGACGCGAGCGGTCGGCGAGAGGGACAATGAGAACACACAGCCGTGAACTCACTGGAGAATGAATAGAGTCGCCAGCTAGGCATTTTTATCCCGGAGGAAAGGCAATGCTGCATAAGCCTAGAAAGAGATGGATAAGACGGTTGCGAACCAGAGAGACTGAGAAAGGGGGTTGGTTACAACCTGGGAAGGTATTAGCACCCAGATTGTCCGTCGTACTCGACGGGATCCACGCTTAAAAGACTTGTGTTTTAAAGGGGTAGTGTCAGTGCAATCTGTGTATAAAATAATTGGAAAAGAATGTACAGGTGTCAGTGTAAAGTGTATAAGTGATATGAAGTATGAAAGTGTCAGTGTGAGAATGAAAAAGAACTGCTCATGATCATGAGGCTAAAAGAATGAAGCTAGAAGGAGGGGGAATGTACAGAGACTTTTGTTCGATAACTGTTAAGTTATGCCTACGTATCCTCTCGTGCAATGAGGAAGTCAGAACACCGTAGTTCGACCCAAAGAGACTGAAAGATGAATTGACCTGTGAACTTCTTACTTGTCTATGCTCAAGTGTATGACCTGTCTGGCTCAGGTGCTTACTGTCTTGCATTAGACGGAAGAAGCGAGTTCTCGTTTGTGAGTGAATGAGATGAGGAAAGAATCCCGAAGGAGACGATTATTGTTTGTTTTTGTGTTTTCAGTCTTTTATTGCTTTTGAAAGTTTGTCATAAGTTAATGAGCTTAAGCCTAAACCAATGGATTTGGTAAACTCATCACATCATCCCTCTGATTAGGGGTAATGAGAATTACCTTAAGTGTGAAATCAGATTCTCACACTTAATCGCCTTTGATGTAGGATTAAGATCATTAACCTACTTGTGATTATTTAGATGTTTTTGTGGTTTTTTTTGTTTAGTGTTAAGTAATGAGGTTAAGCCATAATCAAAGATTAAACAGACTCATTACACCATCCTAATAGAAGGATAATAGATGAGAGTGTTTAAGCTGAGGAAAGCTCCTCAACTTAATCCATGATTAGGGATTAAACTCATGACAAAACAAGCCTTTAATTAAGTGGATTTTATTTAATGATATGATGATGAAGTTAGTTTTATGATTTGTAAGACAACTTGAGGGGGACTTGTCCATTAACACTAGGGTTAGTCCTTCTTAACCAATTAAGGAAGAATTAGAACCCTAATGCAAGGCCCAAGTTACAAGTGTGATGTCTTGATACTTATTAAGTGAATTGATTAAAGGATTTAAACACATTAAGGGTTTAACACTTAGGATTAAAGTTATACACTCCATCCTAAGAGAAGGATGCAGGCATAAGCTTAATCACAAAGCCTTAAAGCCTTTAGGGTTTAGTCCCTGATTATGAGATGAGAGGAGAAGACTCAAAAGAGACACAAAGGTAAAACTAAGAAGGGGGGACTAATCAAAACCCTAATCATTGTCATGCTTGGTTGTTCCTAAGGTTTGTGAGGTTTCATCAAGAAGATCTTCAATGGAACCACCAGGAAGCAGATGAACAGGATCAAGAGAAGCAAAGTAACTTGCTTCATTTAAGAAGTCAAGTCACTTGGAGAAAGAAAGTGGGAAGAACAAGAATGAGCAAGCTCAATCTCAAACTCATATAGAAATGCAGCAATGGATGCAAGAGAGATGAAAAGAAAAGTTATGAGAAGTGAAGGCAAATTCACTTCTCAAGTTTACTTACCACCTGAAATGTTAGAAAGAGATGCAATGCAATGCTAAATGGGATGAAAGGGTACGAAGAAAAAAAAAACCAGAAGCATGTTGATGATGATAATGATGCTATGGAGTGCTACAAACATGAGGCAAGGCATGGATATGCTCATACAAGTTCATGGGTGCAAATGGTGCAAGCTTAGAAGCATGGATACACATGACAAGTTAGGAAGCATACAAAGCATACAACATGGCAAATATGTAATACAATGATCAAACATACTTTCTACATGTCTTATGATGTCAAATGAATCAAATGGAGGCATGGAATGGCATGGCAAGTCATGTTATGCAAGAGAATGCAAGAGGTATGCAAATGAAAGCCCAAATTAGGGTTTATGGATCAAACAACAAACAAAAACCAAAAACAGAAGCAAAACCTAATTTAAAAAATGGAAAATGCCACCCAAAGAAACCCTAAACCTATACTAAACCAAAGTCCAAAGGGGAGGTCTCAACTCTCAACCAATCTCAAGATATGAATTTTCTAAGTTATTAGGGTTTTTAGGGCTCTTAAACAAAAGAAATACCAAACAAATTGAAAATGAGGAAACAAATCATGGCCATTTTACCCTAGAAACTACATGCCAAACACAAAACAAAGCAAAAAGAATCAATGTCCAACTCTTCTCAAATAGGCAGAAATGATTTTTGAACTTATGATCAAAATAATGCACAAAATATGATTTAATTCAATGAAAAATTCTTAAAATGCATCAAGATCAAAAAAGAAATTTGGTTTGAAGGTTGGACAATGTTTCTAAATGTCTTAGAACATTTCATGAATTTTTTGGTGATTTTTAAATACCTAAAAGTATTTTTAATTAATTAATTTCCATTAATCAATTAAAAATAATCTTTTAAATATTTAAAAATATTTTTTTAATGATAAAAAATAAAATAAAAATATTTTTGGGTCATAAAAATTAATAAAACTCAGAAGAAAAAGTTTCATAATTTTTATGCATTTTTTTACTATTTTTAAATAATTATGCAAAACAAATGAAATAAATATGAAAATAAATGAATTTTAAATGAATTAAGTGAAAGTATGCTGATCCAACGCGTGAGATTTAAAGTGGCCAGGGCGGGAATTGACTTGGCGCCAGATCTCACGGTCCAAATTCAAATTCGCTAATTAATGCTTAAAACCCTAACCCTGCCGTTAATCACTCTCAGATGACCGGAACAGTGTTCCGGTCATCTTCTTCGTTCACCTCAAAATGCCATCTCTCTCCCCAGGCCAAATCAGAAGCTCCAAACCTCCAGAAACCATCTACCAACTACCCTAAGCACGAATCCATCATCAAATCATGTTTAAACTCACACACAAACAAGAATCGAAGCAATGAAATTTCTAGGTCAAACTTTCAGAACACCATAACATACTCATTTCTGGCTTATTTTCAAAAGTAAATAGATCCCAATGATCAGTGCAACATGCTAAACAAGATTCTAACAAGAAAATGGAGTTCTGGAAAAAAAGTTCATGGTGTCACCTGAGATGGAGCTTTTGATTTAGGAGCTTTCTGGATGATTCTTTGGCTCAATCAGGTCCCAATGATCCACCTTTGAAGCTTTGGATGCTTAGTTGGAGTTTAAACAACCTCTGGAGTGAGTTTGCAGAAGCTCTGACCAAGGGCATGTGAAAATCGTATTTGAGACATGGGGTGTTTCAGGCCAAAACAATGGTTGGTTTCTGGTCAGTGAGGTGAGTAGAGATTGTTGGTGGAGTTTGTTCTTGTGTTTGAGGTTTGTGGAGAGAGATTCGAAGGAAAATGCAGGCTGAGGTGAAGAATGGCAATGGGGTGTTCTTGCTCAAATCAAGCCTGGCTCTTGGTGCTTTGAGGTCTATGAAGTATGGTGAGTTGAAGTGTGGAAATGGTTTGAGTGTTCTGAGCTTGTGGAGGCAGATTCGAAGGCTTATGCAAAAAGGAGTGTTTTTGTGAATGTGTTGGATGAGTGAGTTTCAGCCTTGCTAGATGTATGGAATGGCTTGCTCTTTGTCCACATAAACCTCTCTCATTGGTCAGATGATTGGACATGTGCTTTATTGATTGGTAAGTCACCTTTTGCAAAAAGTCAAATTTTGTGTAAGGAAAGTATGGGTTGATCTATAGCTAGTACATGGGCTGGTTCTGGTGCAGCAAGGTGAGGTGAGAGGCTAGCCAAAGTGCAGCATCCAATGCATCAAGTGGGTGAAGTGATCATGATGATTTTGCAAGTTGTTGGCTTTTTGGTTCATATGGAAAGACCTTGTCCCAAAAGTCACGAAACATGAGCAATGCCTAGTTCATTCTGAATTTTAGGACTTACATGATGTTTATGTGATGGTTTGATGCCAATTAGAAGTTGCATTTTGCCTTGGTACATGATTTTGCAACTTTCACACTTGGTGCATATCTTGAAAATAAATGATTTTTGCTAACTTTGTCACACCATAACTTTTGATCCAAAAAGAATTTGATCATGTTCTTGTACTTTTTGAAAAGGGAAAGATGAGATCTACAACTTTCATGACCAAAGTTTTTCCATTTGAAGCTTTTTTGGATCAATAATCAAGGCTTGAAAAATGACCTAAAATGAAGCATTCTTGAAAAGTCAACTATGCCCAAAAAGTCAACATTTGCAAAAACCCTAAATTCTTGATTTTTATGAACTTCAAACTTCTTCCATGATCAAATAAAGATCATATACACTCAAAATGATGAAGATCACCCATTGGTTGGGTCATTGGGGGTCTCAGATGCCCTGATTTTACACTGACTTGTCTGAAAAGTCAACCCTTGATCAGATGACTTCCCCATGGAATTTCTTCATGAAAATTGATATGCATACTCCCTATACCATATAGAGACCAATGGAAACAAGAATGACCAAAGAAATTGGAGCTATGGCCTCTGAAACCAAAACCCTAATTTTAGGTTAACTGTGCAGTCAAACTTGGCTCTGCATCCATTCAAACCCTAGTTCTTGTGATTCTTTGGAATTTTTGACTTTGAGAAGATTTAATATGATACATTAACACATATGGATCCCTTTGAAGTGATTGGTTGCCTCTGGAGTGGCTCAAGGGGCTCTTGGATTGCTCAGATCACAAACCCTGGGTGCAGATGACTTAGAAACTATGTAGTGAATCAAAAGTGAGATATGAGGTGATATGATTGTGTTTATGCATATGAAATGATCACAAGCCATGGTGAATGGGTGAGGGCAAATTTGGGGTGTTTACAGCTGCCCCTATTCAAACATGAGTTAGCTGTGCAGGATGTAAGCAACGGCTTAACAGGCAAACAAGATAACTTGTGGTTGAATACCAAAGACAGTCCAAAATTTGCACTCACAGAATGAAGAAGAAAAGGGATATAGATTGTAAAAGAAAACAAAGTATATTGTAAGGCGGGCGACGGAGGGCGACCGTCGAGCAGAGGATGACTGCTGGGCAAGGAGCAATGACGGGGACGGCCGACATGCTGGGAACAGTGTGTGAAGTAAAGCGATGACGGGGACGACCGACATGCTGGGGACAAGGTAAAGCTAAGACGGGGACGACCGACTAGCTGGAAAAATAAGAAATTATGATGGGGACGGCCATCAAGATAAAGCTGTAAAATTCTCTGGGGATTAATGAAACATGACGGGGACGGCCATCAAGTTCATAAAGGTAAAGTAACCAATGATGGGGACGGCCATCGGGCTAAAAGGAAAAGGGACCACGACGGGGACGGACATCGGGTTAAAGAATAAATGAAATGAACAGATGATGGGGTACGGCCATCAAAGGTGAAGGACGATCACCTAGCAGGGGACGGCTGCTCTGTTGGGGATAAAAGAAATATGATGGGGACGGCCATCAAAGGTGGAGGACGACCACCTGGCGGGGTACGGCTGCCGAAAATATCGCGACATAGGACGAATGCCGGATAAAAGGTCAACGATGGGGACGGCCATCGGATGAGCATGATGGAGGACGACCATCAAGAAGTGGAGGACGACCACTCAGCAGGGGACGACTGCTCTCAAGGCTTATCACGACACAGGACGAGTGTCAGATAACCAAAATCAACAATGGGGGACGGCCATTGGATGATGAAGGACGATCATCAAAAGGTGGAGGACGACCACCTAGCAGGGGACGGCTGCTAAAAAGATCAACGATGGGGACGGCCATCGGATGAGCATGATGGAGGACGACCATCAAGAAGTGGAGGACGACCACTCAGCAGGGTACGGCTGCTCTCGGGGTATCATAACACAGGACGAGTGTTAGATAAAGGAAAAATGCTTTGTTGGTGATCTACTGGGGATATAGTGAACACGGACGAGTGTTCACAACCAAGAAAGGAAAGTATAAGTGTTTGGTATTGTGTATAGATTAAAGATGCGGACGAGCATCCTTAAGACTATGATACGGACGAGTATCATGTAGAAACAAATACTGACACGTGTTCAGAGATGATGATACGGACGAATACCACCTGGTTAACAAAGAACACGGACGAGTGTTGCATCTGAAGGGACTCTTCTGGGGAATAGTAGACACGGACGAGTGTCTATATCCAAGAAGACATAAGTGTTTTACACAGTGTATGGATTAAAGATGCGGACGAGCATCCTTAAGACTATGATACGGACGAGTATCATGTAGAAACAAACATTAGACGCAATGTTCTGAGATGATGATACGGACGAGTACCAACTGGTTAACAAAGAACAAGGACTACTGTCGAATCTATGGGGAGATAAGTGATGGTGTATACAAGATACGGACGAGTATCTGTATAAGTGTATCGTGAGTAGTGAGTATATATAGATGAGTGTTTTAACTGCTGGGGAGAATGACACGGACGGGTGCCAAGAGAGAAAAGTGTAATATGAACAAGCATCTGCTATACAAAGTCTAGGCGACTGCGCTGGGGATATGACACGGACGGGTGTCAGGAAAGTGTATATATAGGTATGTGTGGGTGCAAAGAGGATGTCTTTGGCTTTCTGCTGGTAATATGACACGGACGGGTGTCATGAAGTATCTGTAATACGGGTGATTTTGTTATAAAGAGTGTTCAGACGACTTTACTGGGGAGTGATGATACTGACGGGTATCAAAAAGGAAATATGCTGGTATTTGTGAATATGGGGCAGCTGTTTTTGCTGGGACTCTGGTGAGGATTTCTGTACAATGATGATGAACGGTTATTATTCACAAGTGTTAATCCAGAACATGGCTTATGATTATGCTATGCGTTTGATTTTTTTGCCGTAATGCTCCGTATTAGACGGAATGCTACGCTCTGAGGGGATATTATGATGCAAATGCCATGATTATGCAAAGATATCAAACCGGGATTCGGATCCCGTTGCCGTGAAGATCTCTGGTTGATCTGTTTGAGGTGAACCTCCCAGCTGGGGATGAGATCATTGGTAGATCCGGAGAGATGTATCCACTTGGGGATATAGGTCACTGACTAGCATATCCTTGTAATACGGGACCCAGCTGGGGTTTGCAGAAGCCTTCTGTACTCTGTTGTGACTTCTTCGTGCGTTGTTCTTCTGGATAGAGGCTGAGGACCTCGTGGGGAGATGATTCTCTGATTCCTGCATTTGCCGAGGAAGAATGATTGGTACAACAGCTGGGGGATGATGTTGGTAGCTCAGCTGGGGAGAGTAACAAGAGGCAACTCAGCTGGGGATAGAGCATTTCGGATGCTGAGATCTTTTGTTGATTTGCCAGCTTGATGAGATGTAGCTTGCATGCCCCAAGTTGCGTCCTGTATACCTGCGATCCTGCAAAGATAAGGAAACGCACAAAAGGTCCCGAGGTATCCTTTACTGGATTCCGTCATAGGAGTTAAGCATTTTCGAGAGTAAGTATATTCCCTGTAAGCATGTGTTTTATTATTATTATTTTTGGGAGAAAAACATCTGTACTTATGCAATTGATTTTTTAGAGACATCAGACATCCTTTGCAAATAAAAATATACAAAACGAAACATGACTGAAAAAATCTGATTTTATTAATTCATGTGCCCTGAATTGGCAAGATATAGTCAAAGAAACATGTCTCCTGAAATGAGGAGATTGTTACAAATTGAGAAACAAAGTGCTGGCAGTGTTGACGACGCTTTGAGGAGCTTCCTCTGCTGCTATGACCCGTATGACTTTTGACTTTCTTCTCGTCTTGCTTTCTGAAGAAGACTGATTCTGATTGAGGCTTGATCCTTTGGAGTTTTAACCAGGTTGTAAGTGATACAGACGAATTCAGAGTGCAGTTGTTCGCTTATTTCCTTATTTTGCATGGATCGCCCTTTCGGGTTTTCGATCCATCGGGATACCCATTTTTGCCTGAGTTGTCCAATGCGGCTTTTCAACTCAGCGGGTGTACATTTTTCATTTATTTCCCTTATTTTTGCCCGAGTCTTTTATTCTGTTTTTTGACTCGCCGGGATGCCCTATTTTTGCCTGGACTTACATTCTGTTTTTATGTCCAGCGGGTCATTTTATGCGAAGTATTTTTTAACTGCATCTGAATTCACAGGGGACGGGAAATCTTCACCATCCATGGTGCTGAGCATCAGTGCTCCACCAGAGAAAACTTTCTTTACCACGAATGGTCCTTCATAGTTTGGAGTCCATTTGCCCCTGTGGTCTGTATGAGGAGGGAGGATTCTTTTCAGCACAAGATCTCCCACTTGGTACTCTCGGTGCCTGACTTTCTGATCGAAGGCTTTCTTCATTCTCTTCTGATACAATTGTCCATGACAGATTGCAGCCAATCTCTTCTCTTCAATCAGACTCAGTTGCTCGTATCGGGACCTAACCCATTCTGCTTCACTCAATTTGACATCCATCAAGACTCGCAAGGAGGGCAATTCAACTTCAACTGGTAGGACTGCTTCCATACCATACACAAGCTGGTACGGTGTTGCCCCAGTGGATGTTCTGATTGACGTGCGGTACCCATGCAAGGCGAACGGTAGCATTTCATGCCAGTCTTTGTAGGTGACTACCATCTTCTGCACAATCTTCTTGATATTCTTATTTGCCGCCTCAACAGCGCCATTCATCTTTGGCCTGTAAGGAGAAGAATTGTGATGTTGGATCTTGAAGTCCCGGCACAGTTCTGTCATCATTTTGTTGTTTAGATTGGAACCGTTATCAGTAATGATTCGCTCGGGCACTCCGTATCGACAGATGATATCTCTCTTCAGAAATCTGGCTACCACTTGCCTTGTGACATTTGCATATGAGGCTGCTTCAACCCACTTAGTGAAATAGTCGATGGCGACCAGGATGAATCTGTGGCCGTTTGAAGCAGTTGGCTCAATCTTGCCAATCATGTCGATGCCCCACATGGCAAAGGGCCATGGTGAAGACATGATGTTCAAAGGATTCGGAGGTACATGCACTTTATCTGCGTAGATCTGGCATTTGTGGCATTTCCTGGCATAGGCACAACAGTCTGCATCCATTGTGATCCAATAATAGCCTGATCTTAACAACTTCTTAGCCATCGCATGTCCTCCAGCATGGGTACCAAAAGAGCCTTCATGCACTTCATGCATCAACAAATCTGCTTCCGTCTTGTCAACACATCTGAGGAGTACCATATCAAAGTTCCTCTTGTATAAAGACCCATCAATGTTCAGAAAGAAACTTCCAGCAAGCCTTCTCAAGGTCTTCTTATCATTGGAAGATGCCCCAGGTGGGTATGTTTGATCCTCCAAGAAGCACTTAATGTCATGGAACCAAGGCTTATCATCTTTGACTACATCTGCTGCAAATACATATGCTGGCCTGTCGAGTCTGGACACTGAAATCTGAGGTACAAAGTTAGCAGCTTGAACTTTGATCATGGACGAAATGGTAGCAAGAGCATCTGCAAACTGATTCTCGTCCCGAGGGATATACTCAAGCTTGACTGTTGTGAAGAATGTCAATAACCTTCTTGTATAATCCCTGTAAGGTATCAGATGATCCTGGTGTGTATACCATTTCCCATTGGTCTGATTGACTACCAAAGCTGAATCTCTGAATACGGTCAATGTCTTGATCCTGAGGTCAATGGCTTCCTCAAGACCCATAATGCAAGCTTCGTATTCAGCTTCGTTGTTAGTGCAGTTGAAAGTGAGCTTTGCTGAGAAAGGCATGTGAACTCCTTTGGGTGTAATAAGTACTGCACCAACACCACGGCCATTCATGTTAACAGCCCCGTCGAACATCATAATCCATTCTTCCTCCGGGTCAGGCCCTTCAGTGTGAATAGGCTCTTTATGATCTTTTGTTTTAATGAACATGATGTCTTCATCAGGGAAGTCAAACCTCATAGGCTGGTAATCATCAATGGGTTGCTCAGCAAGATATTCAGACAATACACTGCCTTTGATGGCTTTCTGGGATGTGTATTGGATGTCATACTCTGTAAGGATCATTTGCCATCTTGCAACCCGTCCGGTAAGAGCTGGCTTCTCAAATATGTACTTGACTGGGTCCATTTTTGAGATTAACAAGGTAGTGTGGGTCAACATATACTGCCTTAGTCGGCGAGCAGCCCACGCTAAAGCACAGCAAGTTTTCTCGAGCAGTGAATAACGTTGTTCACAGTCGGTAAACTTTTTGCTTAGGTAGTATATTGCATACTCTTTTCGACCAGACTCGTCATGCTGGCCCAGCACACACCCCATTGACTCTTCTAATACTGTCAAGTACATAATCAGAGGTCTTCCTTCAACCGGCGGCATAAGGATTGGAGGTTCTTGCAGATATTCTTTGATCTTGTCAAAAGCCTTCTGGCAATCTTCATTCCACCTGACCGTTTGCTCTTTCCTTAACAGTTTGAACAAAGGTTCACAGGTTGCCGTAAGGTGAGATATGAACCGTGAAATGTAGTTCAATCGACCTAGAAACCCTCGAACTTCTTTTTCAGTTTTTGGTGCAGGCATCTCTTGAATAGCTTTGACTTTATCAGGGTCAACTTCAATCCCTTTCTCGCTTACAATAAATCCCAGCAGCTTACCAAATCTCACCCCGAATGTGCATTTGTTGGGGTTCAACTTCAGTTGATACTTCCTCAGACGTTTGAACAATTTGAGCAGATTTACCAGATGGTCTTCTTCCGTAAGGGACTTGGCGATCATATCATCCACATAACATTCTATTTCTTTATGGATCATATCGTGGAATAATGTCACCATAGCCCGTTGATATGTTGCACCGGCATTCTTGAGCCCAAATGGCATTACTTTGTAGCAGAACGTGCCCCAGGGTGTGATGAATGTTGTCTTCTCCATGTCTTCAGGTGACATTTTAATCTGGTTGTATCCTGAAAATCCATCCATGAAGGAGAATACCGAGAACTGAGTCGTGTTATCAACCAATACATCAATGTGAGGTAGAGGGAAATCATCTTTCGGGCTGGCTCTGTTCAGATCCCGGTAGTCAACGCACATCTTTACTTTGCCGTCCTTCTTAGGCACAGGTACTATATTAGCAACCCACGGCGGGTAGCTAGTTACAGCAAGGAACCCGGCGTCCCATTGCTTTTGTACCTCTTCCTTGATTTTCATAGCCATGTCTGGACGAGTACGGCGCAGCTTCTGTTTGACTGGAGGGCATTCTTCTCTCAAAGGCAGCTTGTGCACAACAATGTCGGTATCCAACCCTGGCATGTCTTGATACGACCAAGCAAACACATCCACATACTCTTGAAGTAGATCAACCAGTTGCTTCTTCACTGAGTCTTGCAGGCAGGCCCCGATTTTAACCTCTTTCACGTCTTCCTCTGCACCAAGATTAATCACTTCAACCTCCTCCTGGTGAGGGGTAATAACCTTTTCCTCTTGTCTTAACAACCTGGCTAGCTCTTCAGGAAGCTCATATTCTTCTTCAACCCCTTCATCAACTTGATTGATTGGATTGTCAAAGTCATACGAAGTCATCGCCGTGCTGTTGTCAGTGCTGTCTGGAAGGCACTCTCTGCAAGGGTTAAGTTGTTCATTTTAGTGATTTGATTTTAATCTTTATTTAGAAAAAGTGAAATGAAGTTGTCATTTTGAAAACACCGCCATTTATTTTTTGTACAAAAAGAAAAATGGAAAAACAGTGAACGAAAAGAAAAAAGACTCATTTGCAAAAAGATGTCTGATATTTCATTAATTGATCTTGTTTGCACAAAAAGTACAGATGGCCCGATTACAAAATGAGTCTTGTCATCTTGGGCAAGATGCAAGACTTTGATGCATGCTTATAAAAATACAGGAAATAATAATTACTCTGCATGAGTAACTCTTATAATTTCCTGGGAAGACCAGTTCGAGACACTGCTCCCCGGGATCTTTGGACGAATCCAGCTTTCCAGGTTGCGCTCCTCTTCCAGCTCGTCTTCCAGACAGTTGATAGCATCAGGGGTAAGCATCCCCCCACTGACAAAACCAGGCTCTCCAGCAGCCTTTGCTTGATGTTGAGTTGGTTTGTAACCCAACCCAAATTTGTCTTTCTTCTCCTCCACAGCTAAAACTTTGCCCCAGCTCAGGGCAGTTCCTTCCTCAACAACCTTCCGGGCTTGTTGGTATGATGACATGGAGATCCCAGATACAGCAGATGCTTCATTGACATTCAAGGCTTCAAATCCTTGGCTCATTGTTTCATGGATCTCCCCATCCATTTCAATATACTTATAAGTAGCCAGATGGCTAACAAATATATCCTCCTCCCCACAGATTGTAACAACTTGGCCTTCCCACTCATATTTTAACTTTTGGTGAAGGGTAGACGTTATTGCGCCGGCGGCGTGAATCCAGGGTCTACCCAACAAACAGCTGTAGGCGGGCTGAATGTCCATCACATAAAAGATAGTTTTAAAGGTCTGTGGGCCAATTGTCACAGGTAGCTCAATCTCTCCCAGAACCGATCTCTTAGAACCATCAAAGGCTCTTACTACCAGGTTGCTGGGTCTCAATGCCAGTCCATCATATTCTAACTTCACCAGAGCCTTCTTTGGTAAGACATTCAGGGACGAACCTGTGTCTACCAGCACATGGGAAAGGACAGCTCCTTTGCATTCCATGGTTATGTGCAAGGCTTTGTTGTGGTTGCGGCAATCCGCTGTCAAGTCAGTATTGGTGAACCCTAGCCCATTGCTAGCAGTAACATTTCCAACCACGGTTTCCAACTGGTTGACAGTAATCTCTTCAGGCACGTAAGCTGCGTGCAAGACTTTGAGTAATGCATTCCGATGGGCTTCGGAACACATCAACAGTGAGAGGATAGAGATCTTGGATGGCGTCTGGTGAAGCTGATCCACAATTTTGTAATCACTCTTTTTGATGATTCTCATAAACTCATCAACTTCTTGATCGAACGGTGTCTTCAAGGTTTCTTTAACAGTTTGATCTTCCTGCACCGGGCTCTTTCCTTTTGCCTTGGCAGCAGCTTCTGCTTCGGCAGTAGGTCTTTGCATTGGTGGAGCAAAGAGACGTCCGCTTCGAGTGAAGCCTCCGCCTCCCCCCACATTATCTACTTGTGGTGCAGGTGTTGATGTTTCCAGAGTGATTCTTTTTCCCTCGCAGTACACGTCTGAGCCATAGTGCCAAGGGATGGCCCTATTGCTTTCATATGGTACTGGTCCAGGCACCGTGACAGTGACTGGACTGATTGCTGCTGCTGAAGGGACTGTAATTGTTTGTGGATCATAAAAGATTGTAACTGGTGCTCTGGTGGGAGCAGCACCTTCTGAATGGTAGGCAGAGTTATTCTCAGGATCATAAAATATGGTGACAGTAGAGACATCTTCATGATTTGTTGCTGGAGTTGTAGGAGATATTGGCGGAAGAATGGATGTTGTCGTTGTAGGAGTCTCGAAGTGGAGTGAAGCTGAAGTTGTAGCAGGAAGATTTGTTGTAAACTGATCAGTTGGGATGATGGATGACGTACTTGTTGATGAAGCCGAAGAATTGTCAGGAACAATAGTTGCTGCAGTTGTAGGAGGTTCTGAAACCGTTGCTGATGATATTGTTGGATTTGTTGGAAATGATGTAGTGATCTGGAGCTGGCCGCTCTGAATAAGGCCATCTATGCCATTCCTCAAATTATCGCACCCATTTACTGAGATATAACAGTAAGCACACCCCAACTCACACCCCGGGAACATGTTGCATTCCAAGAGCTGAGCCTTAATTTCTACCAATGGTGTCCTGATCTGTCCCACACTGGTTATTAAATAAGACGGTTTGTCTTCTTCAATAGCGTTAATTCGGGGACCACCATGATTTGGCATTGGGTTTTTATTGACATTGGGCGGTGGTGCGAAATTCAGAGCCTTGGAGTCTACCAGGTCTTGTACCTTCATATGCAGAGCCCTGCATTTTTCTGTACCGTGGCCAGGTGCGTTTGAATGAAAAGCACACCTAGCATTGGAGTCATAATTCCTTGGTAGACTGTTGGGATCCGGAGGTGCCAACGTTCTTAGCTCAACCAGGTTGAGTTTCAGAAGCTGTGGCAGCAAAGTAGCATATGGCATGGGGATCGGATCAATCACTCTGTTAGCTTGAGATGGCCTTTGTTGGAACGGCCTTTGCTGGTTATTGTTGTTGTTGCTGTTGTTGTAATTTCTTGGAGGATACTGATTTTGCTGATGATACTGAGGTTGCGGCTGATAGTTTTGTTGAGGAGGTTGATAGACTGGCTGAGGATGAGCTGGAGCAGGGATGGTGACTGCTGCTATTGACCTTTGAGCATATTGGGGCCTGCCCCTGTTGGTGTGGATGGCATTGGTCTCGCCAGTTCTTCTCGGGCCTGCAAAAGGCTTTCTTGCATTACTGGACGAGCTGGCACCATTATCAGAGATCTTACCCATTTTCAACAGGCTTTCAATTCTCTCCCCAGCTATGACAACATCTGCAAAGCTAGTAGAAGAGAAAGCAGCCAACCTGTCAATATATGTTCCCTGAAGGGTGTTCATGAACATATCTGCCATTTCCCGTTCAGACATAGGTGGTTGAACAGCAGCAGCCAGTTGCCTCCATCTCTGGGCATATTCTCGGAAACTCTCCCTTGAAGACTGTGACATTCCCATCAGGAGGGTCCTGTTGGGTGCCATGTCTAGATTATACTGATACTGTCTGATGAAGGCCTCTGCCAGGTCCTTCCAGCATCTAATAGTTGCTCTTGTCAGATGGGAATACCACTCCCTCGAAGCTCCAGTCAAGCTATCTTCAAAATAGAACATCCACAATTTCTCGTCCATGGTATAAGCTTTTAATCTCCCGAGGAAAGATTGTAGATGGGTTCGAGGACAAGAAGTCCCATTATACTTTTCAAAACATGGAGGCTTGAACTTGTGGGGAATCCTAACCCCGTCTACCAAGCCCATATCCATGACGTCGAAGCCCAAAGAGTTTTGAGATTCTAAGGACCTCAACTTCTCAGCTATCTCATCCAATCTCCTATCATAAGCTTCTTCCCCAGCACCCATTACTGTAAACTGGTCCTCTTGGGGGTCTTCTTGAAGTACCCTAGCTGCGGTGGCAGTCCCTTGAACATTTGCTGGAATATTGACCTCAGGATGGAGGTGTGGCCCAAATACCGGGGGGTTGACGTGAGGTTGTACCCTCTCATTGTTACTGGTACCGGCAGTCCCTATATGTGGATCCTCTTGATTTTGCCTTTCCACCATGGCTCTCAATCTTTCCTGGCTCTGAGCCATGTTGTTCATAACTTCCATAAACTGAGTCATTTGGTTCCTCATTTCTAGCCTTTCATTTGCCATTTGATTTCTGACCTCAGTGAGGTCCTGCTGCATCTGATCCATTTGAATCCCCGGAAGGTTGTTTCGGGTTGGATAACGGTGCGGACGGTTGAGGGGAAATACTCGGCGCCTAGCAATAGTTCCTGAGGTATCACAACAGAGGTTAGCAACAATAAAACAAAACCTACAAAACAAACAAAGGGTTAGCATGCAATGCAGTTATGCTTATTTGCTCTCAAGGTATCCGGTTTGGTCTTCAGTTTTGACCCTTCCAGACCCTTTGAAGATATTGTCGTTGTTGCTTGAAGAAAACTCAGGTGACGCAAACTAACATAAATATATTACAGAAGGTGAAATGATACAATTTGTTCGTTTTACAACACAAGACCTCTAAGGGGTCAAAATACATTATAAGAAAATAAAAGTACACGGAAAGAAGGCAACAACAAACAAATGGTCAAACACCAAGACCAAACTCATCCTCACGAACTTCCTTGAGAAGTGCTTCGGTCACAGGATCGGCCGGACGCTCCGTGTGATTCCTGATGAGGAGATTCCGGGTTGCAATAGCTGCTGCTAGTTTCTTGTGCTGAGTTTGGTCCTTGGACCTCTTCACCCCTGCTTTGATCTTCAATTCTGATATCTCCCTCTGGGCTGCTGCCAGGGCTTCTTGTTGTTCTTTTGCACTTGCTTCTAGTTGCTCCATCTTGTCTTGAACTCTCTTGTCTTCCAGGGTACGAGCCTCGGTGATCCTGACCCACCGGGCTTGACTCTCCTTCAAGTACAAGTCTGTTCTTGCTCTCTGGAACTGGGATTCTTTGCAAGCATTCTTCAGAATTTGTTCACCAGCCTTAGACTTTTTGATATAATCCCCAGACTTTTCAAAAATGCTCCACTCTCAACTTCTCCAATCTCTCAATCTCCCTCATACCTTCACTCCTCTCCCAGAGGGTCTTCTGCAAAGCCTGGGTTAGCTTCTCATTTCTTTCCTTCAAGCTCTCAAACTCCTCCAAAC
Source organism: Lathyrus aphaca (assembly GCA_963966055.1). Taxonomy (NCBI): domain Eukaryota; kingdom Viridiplantae; phylum Streptophyta; class Magnoliopsida; order Fabales; family Fabaceae; genus Lathyrus; species Lathyrus aphaca. The sequence continues at coordinate 93,176,101 of OZ014520.1, forward strand.
TGATGGTGGCAGGGGGTGGTGCTGAAGATGACTCAGGCATGTCTTCTATGGTAAAGGGCATTCCGGAGAATTGGGCCCTGGCACGGGACCACTCATAATATTGTGCTAATGCCACATTATTACACTTCCCCAGAATGGTGACTCCCTTGGTTTGAACATTATCCCAGGCCCAGGCAGCCTGCCTAACAACAGCCAAACTAATCTTGTTCTCACAATAAAGGGTCTCCACCAAGTCCTGTGCCCTAGGAGTGTGGACCAGTGCATAGCCCAATTGCCTCCTGAACAGCAGAGGGTTGTAATTGATACTTCCCTTAACTCCTATTAAAGGCACATTGGGAAAATGTCCACAACTGGTGATGATATCCCTGCCCTTGGTGCTTTGAGTGCACCATCTGATATCGGCTGAAGTTAGGACAGTGAGTCTCTTAGCCCAGTTGCTTTGCTGATGAGGGTTTAAAAATGCATCTGTCCTGGGTAGATGCCTGAGAAGCCAAGTGTGGAACAATGGAGCACAACACCTCACTAACCTTCCCCTCTGCTTCTCATTCCTCTGATGCACTGAATAGTAAAGATCCCCCAATAAAGTTGGCACTGGGTTCTTCAAGATGAACAGATGGATTGCATTCTTGCTAATGAATCGAGGCTCATCTGCAAACAACACAATTCCATATACACTTAGGGCCAACAAAGCACAAACAGCTTTCCACTCCCCCAGGGAAGCCTTTAGACTAGCTTGAGAAATTAAGAAGTCCAGATGAAAACCAGGGATTCCAGCTTTAGAGGTCATATGCTGCTCAACCAAAACAGGTTCCAGATGCAAAGCTTTTTCTACTTCTCCATTAGCAGGAAAGACCATCTCAGGGTTGAAAGGGATTCCACCCCTGATAGGCAAACCAACCAATGATGAGTATTCTTCTAACAGAGGGCCCAACTGAAAGTCTTGAAAGGTGAAACATCTCAGTGGGGGATCATAGAACTGAATGCAGGTGTGGATGAGGCTTCTTTGTGATGGGTCCAGATCCATAACCATGTCAAGTATATCCCCATAATGCTCCCTGAACAAGGGTATGTGATCTGGAGTGATCAGGGTCTGAATCCTCCTGATGTATGATAACTCTGGTTGGAAGAAGTGATAGGTGATGTTGCTCTTTTTAGGAGCCATGATGCTGAGACTGAGTAGAGACAGGTACTGATGCTGATGCTGAAGAAGAGGGCCACTGACTGGCTGGTGCAGGTGATAACTGAAGCAGGTGTTGATAACTGAAACAGGTGCTGGTGAAGATAGGTCAATACTGAAGATGGGGTCAAAACCAAAACCAAATGAAGATGGATACCCTGAAACAAATAAGCAAATGTCAATATGATGTAATGATTATGTATGCAAATGATATGCAAAGGGTCTGTGACTGAGCTGGATCTGATCAAAATGCCCTGATATAGGTCCAAGTGTGTTCAAGAATTCCAGATGGAGGTCTATAGATCCAGTAACCAAGGTAGGGGGCTCAAATAAAGAGCCATATGTCCAGGGTTTTAGAATCACAAGAACTGTCCAACATGGAGTACTCTTAACAAATCAAAGTAACAGGGTATTCTGAGGTCAAGGTACCTGCAAACCTGTAAACAGCCCAACCCTCTCACAGGTGGTGTTCTAGAACAAGGATCCTCAGACTTGGATCAGTTATGAGAAGTGTAAACATTTCCAACCCGGAGGTACAGTGTTTACAATAACCATAACAATTCCTCCTCTAATTCACCTCAGTTTCTGAAGGTCAATACTAAAGGTCATCCAGACTTAGCAGGCTTCCCAGATAGCCCTAGCATTGCAGGAAATCTGCAACACAGAGTTCTCAAGAAGAAACCCACATCTGAACCGTGTTTCATATTCCCGCACCAGACCGAAATGGAATGGGAAAGAATATGATTCACTCTAGCCTAGGTGTCACTCAGGTCCCAGGTATAGGACCTTAACTCTCAATAGAACCCCACCCACCAAAGCAAACAACAGATCCAGCCAGCAACATGACAGTATGATATATACAAATGCACTAAAGAAAAGCAGTAAAGCAAACTGTACATAAATCAATAAACAAAAATAAATACAAGCACAAATAAGCACATAACACCCCAGTAAACACAAATCAATCAAGCGCTAGGAGGAACCCACAAAAAGAACCAGAAGCCCTGGTTGCAATATAAGGTTCCCCAGCAGAGTCGCCAAGCTGTCGCTCCCGATAAGTGAAACTAAGTCCACATAAGGGTACAGACGCGAGCGGTCGGCGAGAGGGACAATGAGAACACACAGCCGTGAACTCACTGGAGAATGAATAGAGTCGCCAGCTAGGCATTTTTATCCCGGAGGAAAGGCAATGCTGCATAAGCCTAGAAAGAGATGGATAAGACGGTTGCGAACCAGAGAGACTGAGAAAGGGGGTTGGTTACAACCTGGGAAGGTATTAGCACCCAGATTGTCCGTCGTACTCGACGGAATCCACGCTTAAAAGACTTGTGTTTTAAAGGGGTAGTGTCAGTGCAATCTGTGTATAAAATAATTGGAAAAGAATGTACAGGTGTTAGTGTAAAGTGTATAAGTGATATGAAGTATGAAAGTGTCAGTGTGAGAATGAAAAAGAACTGCTCATGATCATGAGGCTAAAAGAATGAAGCTAGAAGGAGGGGGAATGTACAGAGACTTTTGTTCGATAACTGTTAAGTTATGCCTACGTATCCTCTCGTGCAATGAGGAAGTCAGAACACCGTAGTTCGACCCAAAGAGACTGAAAGATGAATTGACCTGTGAACTGCTTACTTGTCTATGCTCAAGTGTATGACCTGTCTGGCTCAGGTGCTTACTGTCTTGCATTAGACGGAAGAAGCGAGTTCTCGTTTGTGAGTGAATGAGATGAGGAAAGAATCCCGAAGGAGACGATTATTGTTTGTTTTTGTGTTTTCAGTCTTTTATTGCTTTTGAAAGTTTGTCATAAGTTAATGAGCTTAAGCCTAAACCAATGGATTTGGTAAACTCATCACATCATCCCTCTGATTAGGGGTAATGAGAATTACCTTAAGGGTGAAATCAGATTCTCACACTTAATCGCCTTTGATGTAGGATTAAGATCATTAACCTACTTGTGATTATTTAGATGTTTTTGTGGTTTTTTTTGTTTAGTGTTAAGTAATGAGGTTAAGCCATAATCAAAGATTAAACAGACTCATTACACCATCCTAATAGAAGGATAATAGATGAGAGTGTTTAAGCTGAGTAAAGCTCCTCAACTTAATCCATGATTAGGGATTAAACTCATGACAAAACAAGCCTTTGATTAAGTGGATTTTATTTAATGATATGATGATGAAGTTAGTTTTATGATTTGTAAGACAACTTGAGGGGGACTTGTCCATTAACACTAGGGTTAGTCCTTCTTAACCAATTAAGGAAGAATTAGAACCCTAATGCAAGGCCCAAGTTACAAGTGTGATGTCTTGATACTTATTAAGTGAATTGATTAAAGGATTTAAACACATTAAGGGTTTAACACTTAGGATTAAAGTTATACACTCCATCCTAAGAGAAGGATGCAGGCATAAGCTTAATCACAAAGCCTTAAAGCCTTTAGGGTTTAGTCCCTGATTATGAGATGAGAGGAGAAGACTCAAAAGAGACACAAAGGTAAAACTAAGAAGGGGGGACTAATCAAAACCCTAATCATTGTCATGCTTGGTTGTTCCTAAGGTTTGTGAGGTTTCATCAAGAAGATCTTCAATGGAACCACCAGGAAGCAGATGAACATGATCAAGAGAAGCAAAGTAACTTGCTTCATTTAAGAAGTCAAGTCACTTGGAGAAAGAAAGTGGGAAGAACAAGAATGAGCAAGCTCAATCTCAAACTCATATAGAAATGCAGCAATGGATGCAAGAGACATGAAAAGAAAAGTTATGAGAAGTGAAGGCAAATTCACTTCTCAAGTTTACTTACCACCTGAAATGTTAGAAAGAGATGCAATGCAATGCTAAATGGGATGAAAGGGTATGAAAAAAAAAAAAAAACCAGAAGCATGTTGATGATGATAATGATGCTATGGAGTGCTACAAACATGAGGCAAGGCATGGATATGCTCATACAAGTTCATGGGTGCAAATGGTGCAAGCTTAGAAGCATGGATACACATGACAAGTTAGGAAGCATACAAAGCATACAACATGGCAAATATGTAATACAATGATCAAACATACTTTCTACATGTCTTATGATGTCAAATGAATCAAATGGAGGCATGGAATGGCATGGCAAGTCATGTTATGCAAGAGAATGCAAGAGGTATGCAAATGAAAGCCCAAATTAGGGTTTATGGATCAAACAACAAACAAAAACCAAAAACAGAAGCAAAACCTAATTTAAAAAATGGAAAATGCCACCCAAAGAAACCCTAAACCTATACTAAACCAAAGTCCAAAGGGGAGGTCTCAACTCTCAACCAATCTCAAGATATGAATTTTCTAAGTTATTAGGGTTTTTAGGGCTCTTAAACAAAAGAAATACCAAACAAATTGAAAATGAGGAAACAAATCATGGCCATTTTACCCTAGAAACTACATGCCAAACACAAAACAAAGCAAAAAGAATCAATGTCCAACTCTTCTCAAATAGGCAGAAATGATTTTTGAACTTATGATCAAAATAAGTCACAAAATATGATTTAATTCAATGAAAAATTCTTAAAATGCATCAAGATCAAAAAAGAAATTTGGTCTGAAGGTTGGACAATGTTTCTAAATGTCTTAGAACATTTCATGAATTTTTTGGTGATTTTTAAATACCTAAAAGTATTTTTAATTAATTAATTTCCATTAATCAATTAAAAATAATCTTTTAAATATTTAAAAATATTTTTTTAATGATAAAAAATAAAATAAAAATATTTTTGGGTCATAAAAATTAATAAAACTCAGAAGAAAAAGTTTCATAATTTTTATGCATTTTTTTACTATTTTTAAATAATTATGCAAAACAAATGAAATAAATATGAAAATAAATGAATTTTAAATGAATTAAGTGAAAGTATGCTGATCCAACGCGTGAGATTTAAAGTGGCCAGGGCGGGAATTGACTTGGCGCCAGATCTCACGGTCCAAATTCAAATTCGCTAATTAATGCTTAAAACCCTAACCCTGCCGTTAATCACTCTCAGATGACCGGAACAGTGTTCCGGTCATCTTCTCCGTTCACCTCAAAATGCCATCTCTCTCCCCAGGCCAAATCAGAAGCTCCAAACCTCCAGAAACCATCTACCAACTACCCTAAGCACGAATCCAGCATCAAATCATGTTTAAACTCACACACAAACAAGAATCGAAGCAATGAAATTTCTAGGTCAAACTTTCAGAACACCATAACATACTCATTTCTGGCTTATTTTCAAAAGTAAATAGATCCCAATGATCAGTGCAACATGCTAAACAAGATTCTAACAAGAAAATGGAGTTCTGGAAAAAAAGTTCATGGTGTCACCTGAGATGGAGCTTTTGATTTAGGAGCTTTCTGGATGATTCTTTGGCTCAATCAGGTCCCAATGATCCACCTTTGAAGCTTTGGATGCTTAGTTGGAGTTTAAACAACCTCTGGAGTGAGTTTGCAGAAGCTCTGACCAAGGGCATGTGAAAATCGTATTTGAGACATGGGGTGTTTCAGGCCAAAACAATGGTTGGTTTCTGGTCAGTGAGGTGAGTAGAGATTGTTGGTGGAGTTTGTTCTTGTGTTTGAGGTTTGTGGAGAGAGATTCGAAGGAAAATGCAGGCTGAGGTGAAGAATGGCAATGGGGTGTTCTTGCTCAAATCAAGCCTGGCTCTTGGTGCTTTGAGGTCTATGAAGTATGGTGAGTTGAAGTGTGGAAATGGTTTGAGTGTTCTGAGCTTGTGGAGGCAGATTCGAAGGCTTATGCAAAAAGGAGTGTTTTTGTGAATGTGTTGGATGAGTGAGTTTCAGCCTTGCTAGATGTATGGAATGGCTTGCTCTTTGTCCACATAAACCTCTCTCATTGGTCAGATGATTGGACATGTGCTTTATTGATTGGTAAGTCACCTTTTGCAAAAAGTCAAATTTTGTGTAAGGAAAGTATGGGTTGATCTATAGCTAGTACATGGGCTGGTTCTGGTGCAGCAAGGTGAGGTGAGAGGCTAGCCAAAGTGCAGCATCCAATGCATCAAGTGGGTGAAGTGATCATGATGATTTTGCAAGTTGTTGGCTTTTTGGTTCATATGGAAAGACCTTGTCCCAAAAGTCATGAAACATGAGCAATGCCTAGTTCATTCTGAATTTTAGGACTTACATGATGTTTATGTGATGGTTTGATGCCAATTAGAAGTTGCATTTTGCCTTGGTACATGATTTTGCAACTTTCACACTTGGTGCATATCTTGAAAATAAATGATTTTTGCTAACTTTGTCACACCATAACTTTTGATCCAAAAAGAATTTGATCATGTTCTTGTACTTTTTGAAAAGGGAAAGATGAGATCTACAACTTTCATGACCAAAGTTTTTCCATTTGAATCTTTTTTGGATCAATAATCAAGGCTTGAAAAATGACCTAAAATGAAGCATTCTTGAAAAGTCAACTATGCCCAAAAAGTCAACATTTGCAAAAACCCTAAATTCTTGATTTTTATGAACTTCAAACTTCTTCCATGATCAAATAAAGATCATATACACTCAAAATGATGAAGATCACCCATTGGTTGGGTCATTGGGGGTCTCAGATGCCCTGATTTTACACTGACTTGTCTGAAAAGTCAACCCTTGATCAGATGACTTCCCCATGGAATTTCTTCATGAAAATTGATATGCATACTCCCTATACCATATAGAGACCAATGGAAACAAGAATGAACAAAGAAATTGGAGCTATGGCCTCTGAAACCAAAACCCTAATTTTAGGTTAACTGTGCAGTCAAACTTGGCTCTGCATCCATTCAAACCCTAGTTCTTGTGATTCTTTGGAATTTTTGACTTTGAGAAGATGTAATATGATACTTGAACACATATGGATCCCTTTGAAGTGATTGGTTGCCTCTGGAGTGGCTCAAGGGGCTCTTGGATTGCTCAGATCACAAACCCTGGGTGCAGATGACTTAGAAACTATGTAGTGAATCAAAAGTGAGATATGAGGTGATATGATTGTGTTTATGCATATGAAATGATCACAAGCCATGGTGAATGGGTGAGGGAAAATTTGGGGTGTTTACACTCGGGAACTCCATATCGGCAGATGATATCCCTTTTCAGAAATCTGGCTACCACTTGCCTTGTAACATTTGCATACGAGGCTGCTTCAACCCACTTGGTAAAATAGTCGATGGCGACCAGGATGAATCTGTGGCCGTTCGAAGCAGTTGGCTCGATCTTGCCAATCATATCAATGCCCCACATGGCAAAGGGCCAGGGTGAAGACATTATGTTCAAAGGGTTGGGAGGCACATGCACTTTATCTGCATAGATCTGGCATTTGTGACATTTTCTGGCATAGGCACAACAGTCAGCATCCATTGTGATCCAATAATAGCCTGATCTTAACAACTTCTTAGCCATTGCATGTCCTCCGGCATGGGTACCAAACGAGCCTTCGTGCACTTCATGCATCAACAAATCTGCTTCCGTCTTGTCAACACATCTGAGGAGTACCATATCAAAGTTCCTCTTGTATAAAGACCCATCAGTGTTCAAGAAGAAACTACCAGCAAGCCTTCTCAAAGTCTTCTTATCATTGGAAGATGCCCCAGGTGGGTATGTTTGATCCTCCAAGAAGCATTTAATGTCATGGAACCATGGCTTATCGTCTTTGACTACATCTGCTGCAAATACATATGCTGGCCTTTCCAGTCTGGACATTGAAATTTGAGGTACAAAGTTGGCAGCCTGAACTTTGATCATGGATGAAATGGTAGCAAGAGCATCTGCAAACTGATTCTCGTCCCGAGGGATATACTCAAGCTTGACTGTTATGAAGAAAGTCAATAACCTCCTTGTATAGTCCCTGTAAGGTATCAGATGATCTTGGTGGGTGTACCATTTCCCATTGGTTTGATTGATTACCAAAGCCGAATCTCCGAATACAGTCAATGTCTTGATCCTGAGGTCAATGGCTTCCTCAAGACCCATAATGCAAGCTTCGTATTCAGCTTCGTTGTTGGTGCAGTTGAAAGTGAGTTTTGCCGAAAAAGGCATGTGAACTCCTTTGGGTGTAATGAGTACTGCACCAACACCACGACCATTCATGTTAACAGCCCCGTCAAACATCATAGTCCATTCTTCTTCCGGGTTAGGCCCTTCAGTGTGAACGGGCTCTTCATGATCTTTTGACTTTATGAACATGATGTCTTCATCAGGGAAGTCGAACCTCATAGGCTGGTAATCATCAATGGGTTGCTCAGCAAGATATTCAGACAATACACTGCCCTTGATGGCTTTCTGAGAAGTGTACTGGATGTCGTATTCTGTAAGAATCATTTGCCATCTTGCAACCCGTCCGGTAAGCGCCGGCTTCTCGAAAATGTACTTGACTGGGTCCATTTTTGAGATTAATAAGGTAGTGTGGGTCAACATATACTGCCTTAGTCGGCGAGCAGCCCACGCTAAAGCACAGCAAGTTTTCTCGAGCAGTGAATAACGTTGTTCACAGTCGGTAAACTTTTTGCTTAGGTTGTATATTGCATACTCTTTTCGACCAGACTCGTCATGCTGGCCCAGCACACACCCCATTGACTCTTCTAATACTGTCAAGTACATGATTAGAGGTCTTCCTTCAACTGGAGGCATAAGGATTGGAGGTTCTTGCATGTATTCCTTGATCTTGTCAAATGCCTTCTGGCAATCTTCATTCCACCTGACCGTTTGCTCCTTCCTTAGCAGTTTAAACAAGGGTTCACAGGTGGCTGTGAGGTGAGATATGAACCGTGAAATGTAGTTCAATCGACCTAAGAACCCTCGAACTTCCTTCTCAGTTTTCGGTGCAGGCATCTCTTGAATGGCTTTGACTTTATCAGGGTCAACTTCAATCCCTTTCTCGCTTACAATAAAGCCCAGCAGCTTACCAGATCTCACCCCGAATGTGCATTTGTTGGGGTTCAACTTCAGTTGATACTTCCTCAGACGTTTGAACAACTTGAGCAGATTCACCAGATGGTCTTCTTCAGTAAGGGACTTGGCAATCATGTCATCCACATAACACTCGATTTCCTTATGGATCATATCGTGGAATAACGTTATCATAGCCCGTTGATATGTTGCACCGGCATTTTTGAGCCCGAATGGCATTACCTTGTAGCAGAACGTGCCCCAGGGTGTGATGAATGTTGTCTTCTCCATGTCTTCAGGTGACATCTTAATCTGATTGTACCCTGAAAATCCGTCCATGAAGGAGAATACCGAGAACTGAGCCGTATTATCAACCAATACATCGATGTGAGGTAATGGGAAGTCATCTTTCGGGCTGGCTCTGTTCAGATCCCGGTAGTCAACACACATCCTTACTTTGCCGTCTTTCTTAGGCACAGGTACTATGTTAGCAACCCACGGTGGATAGCTAGTCACAGCAAGGAACCCGGCGTCCCATTGCTTCTGTACCTCTTCCTTGATCTTCATTGCCATGTCTGGACGAGTACGGCGCAACTTCTGTTTGACTGGAGGGCATTCTTCTCTCAAAGGTAGCTTGTGCACAACAATATCAGTGTCCAACCCTGGCATATCTTGATAAGACCAAGCGAACACGTCCACATACCCTCGAAGCAGGTCAATCAGCTGTCCTTTCACTGAGTCTTGCAGGCAGGCCCCGATTTTAACCTCTTTCACGTCTTCCTCTGTACCAAGATTAATCACTTCAACCTCCTCCTGGTGAGGAGTAATAACCTTTTCCTCCTGTCTCAACAACCTGGCTAGCTCTTCAGGAAGCTCATATTCTTCTTCAACCCCTTCATCAGCTTGATTGATCGGATTGTCAAAGTCATACGATGTCATAGCCGTGTTGTTGTTGGTGCTGTCTGGAAGGCACTCTCTGCAAGGGTTAAGTTGGTTCATTTTAGTGATCGATTTTAATCTTGCTTTAGAAAAGTGAAATAAAGTTATCATTTTGAAAACACCGCCATTTATTTTTTGTACAAAAAAGGAAAATGGAAAAACAGTGAACGAAAAGAAAAAGACTCGTTTGCAAAAAGATGTCTGATATTTCATTAATTAATCTTGTTTGCACAAAAAGTACAGATGGCCCGATTACAAAATGAGTCTTGTCATCTTGGGCAAGATGCAAGACTTTGATGCATGCTTATAAAAATACAGGAAATAATAATTACTCTGCTCGAGTAACTCTTATAATTTCCTGGGAAGACCAGTTTGAGGTACTGCTCCCCGGGATCTTCGGACGAATCCAATTCTCCAGATTGCGCTCCTCTTCCAGCTCGTCTTCCAGACAGTTAATAGCATCGGGGGTAAGCATCCCCCCACTGACAAAACCGGGCTTCTCAGCAGCCTTTGCTTGATGTTGAGTTGGTCTGTAACCCAACCCAAATTTGTCTTTCTTCTCCTCCACAGCTAAAACCTTGCCCCAGCCCAGGGCAGTTCCTTCCTCAACAACCCTCCGGGCTTGCTGGTATGATGACATGGAGATCCCAGATACAGCAGATGCTTCATTGACATTCAAGGCTTCAAATCCCTGGCTCATTGTTTCATGGATCTCCCCATCCATCTCAATGTACTTATAAGTAGCCAGGTGGCTAACAAATATATCCTCCTCCCCACAGATTGTAACAACTTGGCCTTCCCACTCAAATTTTAACTTTTGGTGAAGGGTAGACGTTATTGCGCCGGCGGCGTGAATCCAGGGTCTACCCAACAAACAGCTGTAGGCGGGCTGAATGTCCATCACATAAAAGATAGTTTTAAAGGTCTGTGGGCCAATTATCACAGGTAGCTCAATCTCTCCCAGAACCGATCTCTTTGAACCGTCAAAGGCTCTTACCACCAGGTTGCTGGGTCTCAATGCCAATCCGTCATATTCTAACTTCACCAGAGCCTTCTTTGGTAAGACATTAAGGGATGAACCCGTGTCTACCAGCACATGGGAAAGGACTGCTCCTTTGCATTCCATGGTTATGTGCAAGGCTTTGTTGTGGTTGCGGCCATCCGCTGTCAAGTCAGTATTGGTGAACCCTAGCCCATTGCTAGCAGTAACATTTCCAACCACGGTTTCCAACTGGTTGACAGTAATCTCTTCAGGCACGTAAGCTGCGTGCAAGACTTTGAGTAGTGCATTCCGATGGGCTTCGGAGCACATAAGCAGTGAGAGGATAGAGATTTTGGATGGCGTTTGGTGAAGCTGATCCACAATTTTGTAATCACTCTTTTTGATGATTCTCATAAACTCATCAACTTCTTGATCGAATGGTGTCTTCAAGGCTTCTTTAACAGCTTGATCTTCCTGCACCGGGCTCTTTCCTTTTGCCTTGGCAGCAGCTTCTGCTTCGGCAGTAGGTCTTTGAATTGGTGGAGCAAAGAGACGTCCGCTTCGAGTGAAGCCTCCGCCTCCGCCCACATTGTCTACTTGCAGTGCAGGGGTCGATGATTCAAAAGTGATTCTTTGTCCTTCACAGTACAAGTCAGAGCCGTAATGCCAGGGGATGGCATTACTGCTTTCATAAGGTACCGGTCCAGGCACCGTGATGGTGACTGGACTGATTGCAGCTGTTGAAGGAACTATGATAGTTTGTGGATCGTAATAAACTGTGACTGGTGCCCTAGTGGTAGCATCACCTTCGGAGTTGTAGGCGGAGTTGCTTTCAGGATCATAGAATATGGTGACAGTAGAGACATCTTCATGATTGGCTGCTGGAGTTGTAGGAGACATTGTCGGAAGTATGGATGTTGTTGTTGTAGGAGATTCGAAATGGAGTGAAGCTGAAGTTGTAGCAGGAAAATTTGTTGAGAACTGATCAGTTGAGATAATGGATGAAGTACTTGTTGATGAAGCCGAAGAATTGTCAGGAACAATGGTCGTTGCAGTTGTAGGAGGTTCTGAAACCGTTGCTGATGAGATTGCTGGATTTGTTGGAAATGATGTGGTGATCTGAAGCTGGCCACTCTGAATAAGGCCATCTATACCATTCCTCAAATTATCGCACCCATTTACAGAGATATTGCAGTAAGCACAGCCTAACTCACACCCCGGGAACATCTGACATTCCAAGAGCTGAGCTTTGATTTCCACCAATGGTGTCCTGATCTGTCCTATACTGGTTATTAAATAAGACGGTTTGTCTTCTTCAATAGCGTTAATCCGGGGACCACCATGGTTTGGCATGGGATTTTTGTTGACATTGGGTGGAGGTGCGAAATTCAGAGCTTTTGAGTCTACCAGGTCTTGTACCTTCATGTGCAGGGCTCTGCACTTTTCTGTACTGTGGCCAGGTGCATTTGAATGAAAAGCACACCTAGCGTTGGAGTCATAATTCCTTGGTAGACTGTTGGGATCCGGAGGTGCCAACGTTCTTAGCTCAACCAGGTTGAGTTTCAGAAGTTGTGGCAGCAAGGTAGCATATGGCATTGGGATCGGATCGATCACTCTGTTAGCTTGAGATGGCCTCTGTTGGAATGGCCTTTGCTGGTTATTGTTGTTGCTATTGCTGTTGTTGTAATTTCTTGGAGGATACTGATTCTGTGGATGGTACTGAGGTTGTGGCTGATAGTTTTGCTGAGGAGGTTGATAGACTGGCTGAGGATGAGCTGGAGCAGGAATGGTGACTGCTGTTATTGACCTTTGAACATATTGGGGCCTGCCCCTGTTTGAATGGATGGCATTGGTCTCGCCAGTTCTTCTCGGGCCTGCAAAAGGCTTTCTTGTACTACTGGACGAGCTTGCACCGTTGTCTGAGATCTTTCCCATTTTTAACAAGCTTTCAATCCTCTCCCCGGCTATGACAACATCTGCAAAGCTAGTGGAAGAGAAAGCAGCCAACCTGTCAATATATGTTCCCTGAAGGGTGTTCATGAACATATCTGCCATTTCCCGTTCAGACATAGGTGGTTGAACAGCGGCAGCCAGTTGCCTCCATCTCTGTGCATATTCTCGGAAACTTTCCCTTGACGACTGTGACATTCCCATTAGGAGGGTCCTGTTGGGTGCCATGTCTAAGTTATACTGATACTGTCTGATGAAGGCCTCTGCCAGGTCTTTCCAGCATCTAATAGTCGCCCTTGTCAAGTGAGAGTACCATTCTCTTGACGCTCCGGTTAAGCTGTCTTCGAAATAGAACATCCAGAGCTTCTCATCCATTGTATAGGCCTTCAGCCTTCCCAGAAATGACTGTAAATGAGTCCGGGGGCATGAAGTCCCGTTGTATTTTTCAAAACAAGGAGGCTTGAACTTATGGGGGATCCTGACCCCGTCTACCAAGCCCATATCCATGACATCGAAGCCCAAAGAGTTTTGAGATTCTAAGGACCTCAACTTCTCGGCTATCTCATCCAACCTTCTATCATAAGCCTCTTCCCCAGCACCCATTACTGTAAACTGGTCCTCTTGGGGGTCTTCTTGAAGTACCCTGGCTGCAGTGGCTGTCCCTTGAACATTTGCAGGAATATTGACCTCAGGATGGAGGTGTGGCCCAAAGACAGGGGGGTTAACATGAGGTTGTACCCTTTCGTTGTTACTGGTACCGGCAGTCCCTATATGTGGATCCTCTTGATTTTGCCTTTCCACCATGGCTCTCAATCTTTCCTGGCTCTGAGCCATGTTGTTCATAACTTCCATAAACTGAGTCATTTGATTCCTCATCTCTAGCCTTTCATTTGCCATTTGATTTCTGACCTCAGCAAGGTCCTGCTGTACCTGATCCATTTGAATTCCCGGAAGGTTGTTTCGGGTTGGATAACGGTGCGGACGGTTGAGGGGAAATACCCGGCGCCTAGCAATAGTTCCTGAGGCATCACAACAGAGGTTAGCAACAATAAAACAAAACCTACAAAACAAACAAAGGGTTAGCATGCAATGCAGTTATGCTTATTTGTTCTCAAGGTATCCGGTTTGGCATTCAGTTTTGACCCTTCCAGACCCTTGAAGATGCTGTTGATGCTGCTTTCGAAGTGAACTCAGATGGAACAAACTAACACATATATTACAAAAACAAAATGGTACATAGTTTGTTTTACAAATACAAGCCCTCTGAGGGGTCAAAATATTACAGGAAAACAAAAGTACACGGAAAGAAAACAACAACAAACAAATGGTCAAACACCAAGACCAAACTCATCCTCACGAACTTCCTTAAGAAGTGCTTCGGTCACAGGATCAGCCGGACGTTCCGCGAGATTCCTGATGAGGAGATTCCGGGTCGTAACAGCTGCTGCTAGCTTCTTGTACTGACTTTGGTCTTTGGACCTCTTCACCCCTGCTTTGATCTTCAGCTCTGATATCTCCCTCTGGGCTGCTGCCAGGGCTTCTTGTTGTTCTTTTGTATTAGCTTCAAGTTGCTCCATCTTGTCTTGAACTCTCTTGTCCTCCAGGGTACGAGCCTCGGTGATCCTGACCCACCGAGCTTGACTCTCCTTCAAATACAAGTCTGTCCTCGCTCTCTGGAACTGGGCTTCCTTGCAAGCATTCTTCAGAATTTGTTCTCCAGCCTTTGACTTTTTGATATAATCTCCTGACTTCTCAATCTTAGTCAAATGCTCCACTCTCAACTTCTCCAACCTCTCAATCTCCCTCATACCTTCACTCCTCTCCCGGAGGGTCTTCTGCAAAGCCTGGGTTAGCTTCTCATTTCTTTCCTTCAAGCTCTCAAACTCCTCCAAACTGATAGTGGCAGGGGGTGGTGCTGAAGATGACTCGGGCATGTCTTCTATGGTAAAGGGCATCCCGGAGAAATGGGCCCTGGCACGGGACCATTCATAATATTGTGCCGATGCCACATTGTTGCACTTCCCCAGAATGGTTATTCCCTTGGTTTGAACATTATCCCAGGCCCAGGCAGCCTGCCTAACAACAGTCAAACTGATCTTGTTCTCACAATAAAGAGCCTCAACCAAGTCCTGTGCCTTAGGAGTGTGGACCAGTGCATAGCCCAGTTGTCTCTTGAACAGCAGAGGGTTGTAATTGATACTACCCTTAACTCCTATAAGGGGCACATTGGGAAAATGCCCGCAGCTGGTGATGATATCCCTGCCCTTGGTGCTTTGAGTGCACCATCTGATATCTGCTGAAGTTAGAGCAGTGAGTCTCTTAGCCCAGTTGTTCTGCTGATGAGGGTTCAGAAATGCATCTGTCCTGGGTAGATGCCTGAGAAGCCAAGTGTGGAACAGTGGAGCACAACACCTCACTAATCTCCCCCTCTGCTTTTCATTTCTCTGATGCACTGAGTAGTAAAGATCCCCCAATAAAGTTGGCACTGGGTTCTTCAGGATGAACAGATGGATTGCATTCTTGCTAATGAATCGAGGCTCATCTGCAAACAACACAATTCCATATATGCTTAAGGCCAGCAAAGCACAAACAACTTTCCACTCTCCTAGAGAAGCTTTCAGGGTAGCTTGAGAGATTAAGAAATCCAGATGAAAGCCGGGGATCCCAGCTTTAGAAGTCATATGCTGCTCAATCAGGACAGGTTCCAGATGCAGAGCCTTTGCTACTTCTCCATTGCTAGGAAAGACCATCTCTGAGTTGAAAGGGATTCCACCCTTGATAGGCAAACCAACCAATGATGAGTATTCTTCTAATAGAGGGCCCAACTGAAAGTCTTGGAAAGTGAAACATCTCAGTGGGGGATCATAAAACTGAATGCAGGTGTGGATCAGGCTTCTCTGTGATGGGTCCAGATCCATAACCATATCAAGTATATCTCCATAACTTTCCCTGAACAAAGGTATGTGATCTGGAGTGATCAAGGTCTGAATCCTCTTGATATCTGATAGATCTGGCTGGAAGAAGTGATAGGTGATGTTGCTCTTTTTAGGAGCCATGATGCTGAGACTGAATAGAGACAGGTGCTGATGATAATACTGAAGAAGTGGGCCACTGACTGGCTGGTGCAGGTGATAACTGAAGCAGATAGCTGATGAAGATAGGTCAGTACTGAAGATGGGGTCAAAACCAAAACCAAATGAAGATGGATACCCTGAAACACAAATAAGCAAATGTCAATATGATGCAATGATTATGTATGCAAATGATATGCAAGGGTTTGTGACTGAGCTGGATCTGATCAAACTGCTCTGATATAGGTCCAAGTGTGTTCAAGAATTCCAGATGGAGGTCTATAGATCCAGTAACCAGGGTGGGGGGATCAAATAAAGAGCCACAAGTCCAGGGTTTTAGAATCACAAGAACTATCCAACATGGAGTACTCTTAACAAGTCAAAGTAACAGGGTATTCTGAGGTCAAGGTACCTGCAAACCTGTAAACAGCCCAACCCCCTCACAGGTGGTGTTCTAGAACAAGGATCCTCAGACTTGGATCAGTTATGGGAAGTGTAAACACTTCCAACCCGGAGGTACAGTGTTTACAATAATCACAAAAGTTCCTCCTCTAATTCACCTCAGTTTCTGAAGGTCAATACTAAAGGTCATCCAGACTTAGCAGGCTTCCCAGATAGCCCTAGCATTGCAGGAAATCTACAACACAGAGTTCTCAAGAAGAAACCCATATCTGAACCGTGTTTCATATTCCCGCACCAGACCGAAATGGAATGGGAAAGTATATGATTCACTCTAGCCTAGGTGTCACTCAGGTCCCAGGTATAGGACCTTAACTCTCAATGAATCACCCACCCACCAAAACAAAGACCAGATCCAGCCAGCAGCATGACAGTATGATATACAAAAGCAATAAAGAAAGCAGTAAAGCAACATAAAGCAAAAATAAATACAAGTATACCAACACAAATAAGCACATAACACCCCAGTAAACACAAATCAATCAAGCGCTAGGAGGAACCCACAAAAAGAACCAGAAGCCCTGGTTGCATTATAAGGCTCCCCAGCAGAGTCGCCAAGCTGTCGCTCCCACTAAATGAAACAGGGTCAAATAGGGTACAGACGCGAACGGTCGGCGAGAGGGACAATGAGAACACACAGCCGTGAACTCACTGGAGATGAATAGAGTCGCCAGCTAGGAATTTTTATCCCGGAGGAAAGGTAATGCTGCATAGACCTAGAAAAAGATGGATAAGACGGTTGCGAACCAGAGAGACTGAGAAAGGGGGTCGGTTACAACCTGGGAAGGTATTAGCACCCAGATTGTCCGTCGTACTCGACGGGATCCACGCTTAAAAGATTTGTGTTTTAAAGGGGTAGTGTCAGTGCAATTTGTGTGTAAAATAGCTGGAAAAGAATGTACAGGTGTCAGTGTAAAAGAGATGTGAAGTGTGATATGTATAAATGATGTGTCAGTGTAAGAATGAGAATGAATTGCTCAAGAATATGAGGCTAAAGAATGAAACTGGAAGGAGAGGGAATGTACAGAGACTTTTGTTCGATAACTGTTAAGTTATGCCTACGTATCCTCTCGTGCAATGAGGAAGTCAGAACACCGTAGTTCGACCCAAAGAGACTGAAAGATGAATTGACTTGTGAACTGCTTGCTTGTCTATGCTCAAGTGTATGACCTGTCTGGCTCAGGTGCAAACTGTCTTGCATTAGACGGAAGAAGCGAGCTCTCGTTTGTGAGTGAATGAGATGAGAAAAGAATCCCGGAGGAGACGATTATTGTTTGTTTTTGTGTTTTCAGTCTTTTATTGCTTTTGAATTTGTCATAAGTTAATGAGCTTAAGCCTAAACCAATGGGTTAGTAAACTCATCACATCTTCCCTCTGATTAGGGGTAATGAGAGTACTTTAAGTGTGAAGTCAGATTCTCACACTTAAATACCTTTGGTGTAGGATTAAGATCATTAACCTACTTGTGATTATTTAGATGTTTTTGGTGTTTTTGTTTAGTGTTAAGTAATGAGGTTAAGCCATAATCAGGGATTAAACAGACCCATTACACCATCCTAATAGAAGGATAATAGATGAGAATGTTTAAGCTGAGGAAAGCTCCTCAACTTAATCCATGGTTAGGGATTAAAATCATGACAAAACAAACCTTTATTAAATGGATTTTATTTAATGGTACGATGATGAAGTGAGTTTATGATTTGTAAGACAACTTGAGGGGGACTTGTCCATTAACACTAGGGTTAGTCCTTCTTAACCAGTTAAGGAAGAATTAGAACCCTAATGCAAGGCCCAAGTTACAAGCTTGATGTCTTGATGATTATTAAGTGAATTGATTAAGGGAGTTAAACACATTAAGGGTTTAACACTTAGGATTAAAGTTATACACTCCATCCTAAGATAAGGATGTAGGCATAAACTTAATCACAAAGCCTTAAAGCCTTTAGGGTTTAGTCCCTGATTATGAGATGAGGAGAGAAGACTCAAAGAAGACACAAAGGCAAAACTAAGAGGGGAGACTAATCAAAACCCTAATCATTGTCATGCTTGGTTGTTCCTAAGGTTTGTGAGGTTTTCAAGAGAAGTCTTCAATGGAACCACCAGGAAGCAGATGGACAGGATCAAGAGAAGCAAAGTGACTTGCTTCATTCAAGAAGTCAAGTCACTTGAAGGAAGAAAGTAAGAAGAACAAGGATGAGCAAGCTCAAACTCAAACACATATAAGAATGCAGCAATGGATGCAAGAGAGATGAAAAGAATAGTTATGAGAAGTGAAGGCAAATTCACTTCTCAACATCACTTACCACCTGAAATGTTAGAAAAGAAATGCAATGCAATGCCAAATGAGATGAAATGACATGATGATAAACAAAACCAGAAGCATGTACATGATGATAATGATGTTATGAGATGCTTCAAGCATAAGGCAAGGCATGGAGATGTTCATACAAGATCATGGATGCAAATGATGCAAGTTGGAAGCATGGATACACATGAAAAGTTATGAAGCACACAAGGCATACAACATGGCAAATACATGATGCAATGATCAAACATGCTTTCTATATGTCTTATGATGTTAAATGAATCAAATGGAGGCATGGGATGGCATGGCAAGTCATGTTATGCAAGAGAATGCAAAAGGGATGCAAAAGAAAGCCCAAATTAGGGTTTATGAAACAAATATCAAACAAAACTCAAAATCAGAAGCAAACCCTAAGATAAAAAATGGAAAATGCCACCCAAAGAAACCCTAAACCTATATTAAACCAAAGTCCAAAGGGGAGGTCTCAACTCTTAACCAATCTCAAGTTATGATTTTTCTAAGTTATTAGGGTTTTTAGGGCTCTAAAACAAAAGAAATGCCAAACAAATGAAAAATGCAAGATCAAATCATGGCCATTTAATCCTAGAAACTACATGCTAAACACAAAACAATGCAAAAAGAATCAATGTCCAACTCTTCTCAAATAGGCAGAAATGATTTTTTGAACTTATGATCAAAATAATGCACAAAAACTGATTTAATTCAATGAAAAATTCTTAAAATGCATCAAGATCAAAAAAGAAATTTGGTTTGAAGGTTGGACAATGTTTCTAAATGTCTTAGAACATTTCATGAATTTTTTGGTGATTTTTAAATACCTAAAAGTATTTTTAATTAATTAATTCTCATTAATTAATTAAAAAGAAACTTTTAAATATTTAAAAATACTTTTTTAATGCTAAAAATAAAAATAAAAATATTTTTGTGTTCTGAAATTAAATAATAACTTGTATAAAAAATTTCAGAATTTTTAAATTAGTTTTACTATTTTAAATAAATTGGAGAAAAGAAATGAAATAAAATGCAAAATAAAATGGATTTATGGAGAAGTCAACACATCCAATGGCCTGTATTTGAATAAAAAGGGAGGGAATTGACGCGCGCGAGATTGGAAGGCCAGGATTCATTCTGGGGGATTCAAAATTAATCCCAATTAATTAATTCAAATAAACAGGATTAGGGTTTAATGAGAGATCTGGGCCATTGGTTCACGCGGGAGTCAACTAAAGTCAGCCAGATCAAGGGTCCAAATTCAAACTTGCATTAATTACGCTGGTTAACCCTAATCTTTTTCAGGTGGCCGGAGAAGACCTCCGGTCGTCTTCTCCGGTGGGGAGTCCACCTGAAAATCTCCAAACTCCCTCAAAACGTAACAAAAACAAAACCTAAAAACATGGAAATGAATCCCAATCACTCACGAATCATAACCCTCACTCAAAACCAATTTATTCTTCCTGGAATTCATGAATCGAACAAAACAAATTTCTAGGTCACAGAGTTTCAGAAGCTAATTAAATACTCATTTCAACACCATTTCAAAAACCAAAAGCACCAGGATACTCAGCGAAGCATAGAGAACAAGTTTATAACATGAAAAACGATTTCTGGAAAAATAATTCTTGAGCTACCTGAGATTCGAAGCTTTCACTCTGATGACTTTCTGGCCTCTCCTCTTGATGAAAACCACTCCACTTAACCCTCTGGTGATGCTTGAATGCTCAAGAAGAATTTATGTTGGCTGAATGAAGAGTTTGAGCAGCTTCTGCTCAAGCTCAGTTGAAAATGGCAATGGAGTTTCAGGCTGTTTCTGGCAATGGTGAAGGGTTGTTTGTGGTCCAGATGATGAGTGGAGAAGGTCTATGGAGTTTGTTCTGATGTTTGTGAGCTGTGGAGAGAGTTTCGAATGAAACTGCAAGTTGGAGTGAAAATGGTGCAGTGGGGTTACAGCTTGTTTCAGGCTTGTGTTCTTGCTGGTTTCTACTCAATGAGGCATGGTGAGTTGAATGGTGAAAATGGTTTGAGTGTTTTGTGGCTGGGCAGAGAGATTCGAAGCAATTTGCAGCTGGGGTGTGTTTTGTGAATGTGATTGTATCAAGTGTTTCAGCCTTGCCTCTTCATACCTTTGGCTTGCCAAGGGATATTGTATTTTAATCCTATAGGTCAGATGATGTGACCTGGCCTATAGTGATTGGTAAGTTTGCTTTTGCTCAAAGTCCACTTTTTGTGTAAGAGAAGTATGGCTCATGATCTAGGCTAGTACAAGGCATGGGCTGCGCAGCAAGGGTGAGGGGAAAGGATAGCCAAAGTCAGCATCCAAGGTTGCAAGTTGTAGGAAGTGTGATCATGAGTTTTTTGCAAGTTGTTGCTTTATGGTTCACATGTGATTTCCTTATCCCACAAGCCATAATACATGAGCATTCTTGGTTCAATTCTGATTTTTATGACTTATAGAATGTTTGTGTCATGGTTTGAAATGAACTAGAGGTTACAAAAGACATTGGTTCATGGTTTTGCAAAATTCTCACTTGAAGCATGCCTTGAAAATCAATGATTTTTGCTAACTTTGTCACACCATAACTTTTGATCCAAGAAGAATTTGATCATGTTCTTGTACTTTTTGAAAAGGGAAAGATGAGATCTACAACTTTCATGACCAAAGTTTTTCCATTTGGAGCATTTTTGGACCAAGAATCAAGGCTTGAAAAATGACCTAAAATGAAGCATTCTTGAAAAGTCAACTATGCCCAAAAAGTCAACATTTGCAAAACTTCCAAATTCTTGATTTATATGAACTTCAACCTTCTTCCATGATCAAATAAAGATCATATACACTCAAAATGATGAAGATCACCCATTGGTTGGGTCATTGGGGGCCTCAGATGCCCTGATTTTACACTGACTTGTCTGAAAAGTCAACCCTTGATCAGATGACTTCCCCATGGAATTTCTTCATGAAAATTGATATTCATACTCCCTATACCATATAGAGACCAATGGAAACAAGAATGACCAAAAAATTTGGAGTTATGGCCTCTGAAACCAAAACCCTAATTTTTAAGTCAACTGTGCAGTCAAACCTGGCTCTGCATCCATTCAAACCCTAGTTCTTGTGATTCTTTGGAATTTTTGACTTTGAGAAGATGCAATATGATACTTGAACACATATGTATCCATTTGAAGTGATTGGTTGCCTCTGGAGTGGCTCAAGGGGCTCTTGGATTGCTCAGATCACAAACCCTAGGTGCAGATGACTTAGAACCAATGCAGTGACTCAAAATTGAGATATGAGATGATATGATTGTGTTTATGCATATGAAATGATCACAAGCCAT
The DNA here is from genome assembly GCA_963966055.1 of Lathyrus aphaca. Taxonomy (NCBI): domain Eukaryota; kingdom Viridiplantae; phylum Streptophyta; class Magnoliopsida; order Fabales; family Fabaceae; genus Lathyrus; species Lathyrus aphaca. The sequence continues at coordinate 93,198,227 of OZ014520.1, forward strand.
GGTGAAATGGGTGAGGGCAAATTTGGGGTGATTACAACTTACCGCGAGCTCACCCTTGAGTTCCTTAGCTCCTTAGTTTACCTACCTGAGCGCGGTTTTGGATTCAGGAAGGGATTTATCAGTTTCCGCCTATTTGGAATAGAATATGACTTTAACCATAAAGAGCTAGCTGACTTATTAGGATTCCCTAGTGGACCCTTTGCTTTTACTACCACACAGGTAGAATTGATGGACATTGAGCTGGATTTCTTTTGGGGAACATTAATCGGAAACTACCACCCTGAACCAAATAGCATGAACAATGATGAGATCCATAACCCAGCTATCTGTTACTTCCATAAGATTCTTGCCCACACCTTCTTTGGAAAAGAAGAAAACCTTACCGGAGTATCTAAAGATGAGATATTCATTATGTCATGTTTCACTAATGGACAGCCTGTCAATGGTGTGCCTTTCATGATGCAAACCTTCACCCGAATCCAAGAAGAACCTGAATTACCTATATTAGTAGGAGGTCTTGTAACCATGATTGCTGATGCCTTAGGACTTAGATACCAATTGCACAGGTGCAACCGTTTAGGTACCATCCGTCCTATGAATCTAAACTTTTGCTTCAATCGCCATATCATAAGGAATTTAGGACATCCACCTTTCGAGTACCTAATCCGGAATGAGGTAGTAACCCTGTTCACACTACCGAACCATGCTAGAGTAAGTGTTCACAATAAGGATAAATGGCTTTATGAGTTAGCCCAACCTGATTATCCATCTACTCCTGAAACACCTCAGTCTTACAAGATAAAAGATGATATAATGACCGATGTCGAAACTGACCTTGAGACACCTCCTGGTTACCATGACATTGATAACACTGACGAAGTGATTGAAATCCCTGAAGTGAATCAAGGAGATTATGCTAACAACTTACAGAATATCATGAACACTCTTGAAGCTTACCAAACTGATATAAATACATTTAAGGATGAGATTAAGAGCATGCGATTGGACATTATAGGTTTGACTGACATAACCTGTGAACAATTCTATCACCTGAACTCCGCAATCGAAGATTTGAAGAAACACTTTTGAAAATGCTATAAGTGATCTAGTTTATTTTACTTATTGTTTTCGCTTCTAGTTAGTTTTACTTTTCGCAAAAAATTTCGTACTGTATTTTCATTAATGTAATTTCATTTCAATTACCATATGAAATGCACTTCTAGTTTACAAATTTTTCTCTTTTAATCAATTTATATGTTTTCATTCTATATACTGTTATGCTTGAATCAATTCATATTCTATACAATCTCTCGTGTCATGGAAATTTACAAGTACTATGTTGAAATTATTTATTATATGGTGTTTATATTTAATATTGAGTGAGAAGTGATCAAAAAAATATTATATAAAGTATATGAAGCGTGAGAGATAATGCTTTCTGGAAATTATTCAAGGACATAAATCCTCACGGTCGTCACATCCCCCTAACGATCGTGACAAGCTAATTTAGCGTGTCACGACCGTCATCTCCTTGTCACGACCGTGACAACCCTAAATATAGAATTCGTGAGAAACAGAACTGTTTCTCTTTCGAAACCTCTTCTTCTTCTTCCTCCATAACTTTCAAAACCACTCATTATCTCCTCCAACTTCCGTAACCTTCCATTACCAAATTAAACCCCATTTACCTCTCCATTATCACCACACCTATCACATTCTCACCTTGCAATATTAATCCGAACCATTATTTCTCTCATTTTATCACTTTTTCACAAAAAATCCAAACTCATCATCTCCCACTTTAGTTCTTGCATGCAATGGATGCTATACAATTCAGAGAGGGTGAGAATGGAGAAAACCAGAGAGAAAGATTCATCCGATTCCAGAACCGTGGCGTGCAACCCACGCGATATGTCGACACTGTCTGTTTGAGAGAATTGGGAATGCTTAACAGTGTCAAGAGCCTGCTTCAAAAAGTCGGTCTGTGGGATCTTTGCAGTCAGCCCCAGCCCACATTCGAGCTTCTGACATTGGAATTCCTAAGCTCATTCCATTACATCACTCCTACCGGTTATCAGAGTCAACTCACTGGTTTCGCCAAATTCAGATTGCATGGCCGGGAGTTCGAACTTTCGCAAAACAGGATAGCCGAGCTGCTAGGCTTCGATCATGGGAATGAAGCTCACCTCCGCGTGCCGGATAATTTCAGTGAAACTGCTTTCACTTTATGGCACGACATAACCAACACCCGTGCCTCAGCCTTCCAGAGCCTTAACGCTACCCACATCCACAACCCGACAATCCGATATTTTCACCGAATCATTTGCAACACCATCTTCGCACGAGAGAGTAACCATAAGCTTAACTCCAAGGAGCTTCTGTTCTTGCACTGCGCTCTAAATGACGAGCCAATCAACGCTGCCCCGTTCATGCTTTCTCACATCCAGGCCATTGCGCAAAGAGGCTCAACCCCATTTTTCATAGGCGGCATTGTCACCACACTCGCCATTCAGTTGGGGCTTGGTGACTTGGTCGTAAATCAGCCTTTCAGAGACGCCGAGTTCCTAACCAAGAACTATTGCAGGTCCACTCACCTGATTGCGCAGAGAGAGGATGGCAGGTACAACCCTGTTATCCACGACACTGTTTATCACCACATCATCCTGCCGTCCCGTGACCGCATCGATCCATCTAGCCGAGCCAACTGGCTCTTTGCTTTACCGGATGCTGCCGGCCACGCCCCCATTCATGATGATCAGGCCGATCCTCCAGCGGATGAGATGCAAGACGCTATGGATGCAGCTGAGCCTGTCCAGGACATTCCAGAGTCATCTACCCGACAGCCTCCTGCACAAGAATTCACTCTTGATGACGTCCTCCGTGCGATTCATCAGCAAAATCAGATGAATGCCGCACTAGAGCGAAGGCAGAAGGAGCATCATGATGCTTTACTCCGCACTATTGCAACCAACCAGACAGCTACTGATGAGAAGCTCGGAGAAATGTTTAGCGATCTAGAGGCCTTACGCATTGACATCACTGCTGTTACCGGTACCGGTTCTGATCCTGAAGCGACTCCGACCAGACGCTCCCGCACCAGAAGCCGAGCCCGCGGTCCTCAGCAGCCTTAGTTTTAGTTGTTGCTTATGTTTGTTTTTCGTTTTCGTAGTTTGTATTGTGCTTTTACCGCTATTATATCACAACATTGAGGACAATGTCTGATATAGTGTGGGAGAGGTACCTTTCATTTTTCGCATTTTTCCATTCCGTTGTATTTCTTTTCGTAAGTTAATGAAACGAGCAATTTTTGTGCTATTTCTTTAGTTTCGAACTTTCCCCGTTTACTTAGCCATACCGGAAAAAAAATCTTTAATTCTTCGCATTACCCGTCTTACCTACGAAATCATAATTAGGAAGCTGAGAACGATTCAACAAGATCAATACAGTCTTGACACCTTAGACTTCCCACTTAAGCGATTCCATTACAATTATCGTTACGAGTACACCTTAAGTTTCAGTTCAAAAGTAACCCCTAGTAGTTTATACTAGCAGTCAGCACCGTCTGAACACAAACCACGTGGGGAGCCGATGAATATAAGCGTTTGATGCCTAATCTAAAATAATCCTTCATATCTCGATGCAAATGAAAAGAAATTGCACCAAAGTACACAGTCGCATATAAGAAACGAGAATTATGAGAAGGAGTCCATTGCGGGTTGGTTCAGAGGTACTGGTTCTGAACTTGGTAGGGCGTGCTACGGCTCGATCCCCCACAACCTCCAAATCGGATAATGTATGTAGGGTTACCGCACTCGTGTACCAGACCCCGTGCTTAAAAAGGATCAAATTCGCTAACCGGCTACACCACTACGTGCGTGCTAAGGCAAAGGGCTTAATGTGATTGCGCTAGAATGAAACCGGGCGAAATAAGATCGAAGGACTCTAGGTGAAATCGTAAAGGAAATTGCTGATTGTTTCGTTTAACGGGAAGTCGACGACTTAGATTGTTGCTTGTGTCATTAATGTATCGTTAGTGTTTTATCATAGTACCGGTTTGTCCGACAAAATGATCCCTCGTACGGTTTGTTACGTGTTTGCGTCGATAAAAACTTGTCCGCCGATTTTCAACCGACTATTTGCTTGAGGACAAGCAAAGGTTTAAGTTTGGGGAAGTTTGATAACGAGAAAATGTATCGATTATATTGCTAAGTTTCATTACCGTTTTATCGCATAATCGTCGTTTTAACACCCGATTCCTCGAGTTTTCCTTACCATTTTGCAGGTACATCGTATACAAAGCTAAATCATGAACCAAGAGAAAAAGGAGCGAAAACAACCATAAAAAGATGAAGAAATGAAGAATGCTGCAAAACCTGCATATTTTGTAACACTCACGGTCGTCACCTAGGTGTCACGACCGTGACACCCCAAAAGGAGCAATCACGACCGTGACACTTAAATTACACATGACACGAACGTGATGCCCTTGTCACGACCGTGACAAGGGAAAAATAGGTTATATTGACCGAGACTTGGTCACAAGGCTATGTGCATGTGAAACTGCTACTTTCCAGCTGACCCTGTATCCACGTTCCTGGATTTCCTCAAATGCTCTCTGAAGCCCAAGCAAACAAGTTCAACCACCAGCCCATTAAATGTTCTATAAATAGCTTAAATTTTATGAACAAAGGACAGAGCATTATTTTTATCAATTTCCTGCGGAAGCTCTGCCGAATTATTTTACAACCTTATTTTTGTTTCAGCTTTATTTTCATTGTTTATTTTTATTGTATCCAAACCCAACCTATAACAATTTCCAACATCAGAAAATTGTTATAAAATTTATTGTTTCAAAGCCTTCAGAATTTTTAGTTATTTTCGATTCCGCCAAATACTCCGAGCTTTCCGGTTTGTGGAAGAAGGAGTCTGCCATTTTATTGTTAACCAGGTTTATATTAATTACAATTTTATATTTATGTTATTTATTTATTTTTCTGCCATGAATATTTTGTTTATTGTTTCTCTGCCTCTGTCTGGTTCAACAAAAATGAGTAGCTAATTACCTTAGGACGGTATGTAATTAAAACAAACTAAATCGGTAAAATCAACTATAGGCTTAAAATAATTAATAGCTTAGTATTCTGGCTGATGCCTTTTATTTAAAATCGACCTTTTTGTTACGAGAGTAAGGAAAGTGTATTAGGTTAGGTCAAGACCACGAGAGTGTGAGATTTTAACCAGATAGCTAAAGTTAGGCATTTAAATTAAACACAGCGAGAGCGCTTTAAAATAAATTAGAATTACTAAGTTTCCAAAAATTATCTCTAAACACTTATGGGCTAGCGAGAGCAGGCATAGGGCTTTAGGGGTAAGATCTGAGATAAGACCACGAGAGTGTGAGTTAAAGGTATTCAAACTGGTAACCTCTACAGAATAGATTAAGTGAACTATCCTTATAAGCCTAGGTTAGATTGACCCGCCTAAGTTAGCATAATTACATACCGACCGCCTTAGTATTATTTTATTAAACTTAAATTTAATTCCCGCCTTTAATATTTTAAAAACAACAAAAAATCGTGACAACCCTTCACCTTAGCTAAACTAGAAGTTCATCTAGCACTAAGTAACCATAGAGTCCCCGTGGATCGATAATCTTAAATATTACTTCGATAGGCTGTGCACTTGCATTTAAGATACCGCTAGACACATAATTAGATACGTCTTTAGCCCATCAGCCACTTTCGCGTTTGTACTAGGATGAAAATCCCGGGAGCGACAGCTGGCGACTCTGCTGGGGAACGAACCCATAATCTCTGGTTTCCCTTTTAGAGTCAATCCTAGAACTTGTTTGTTTTGTTTCTTTGGGTGTTTACATGTATGTTGTTGTGTGCTTATTTACTGTTCTCGTTTACAGTTTACTTTACAACTTTATTTACTGCTTTCAGTATTTATTTTGACATGCATCAGATACTGGACTGTGCTAGTTTCATTTTTTTTCTGCGGGATGGGCTTTGTTACTATGAGATAAGCCAAATACCCGGCTTGAGTGCACCTAGGATTTAGAGTGGTTCCACTTTGGATTCATGGCATCTTGCTATGTTGGTATTAGTGAGTTCCACGCCTTGACTAGCGACCTTCTCGGAAATGTATTGACGCCAGAATGTTTCTTGGGCAATGCACTACCTTGATAGTTATGTGCAGTCAAGGGACCGATCATTGAGAACCATTATGGAAACATCCCTCTCTAGTGATGACAATCGCAGGCCACATTTGTTGGCAAACCCATTTGCATCCGAGGGCCCACTGGGAACTCGCATAGGATGGCCTGGTTCTCTCATAGGAATCCATTTAAGGCAAATTGTTCGTATGACGATAGTATTGTACCCTTCGGGATGAATGTACTATTGTTTCTCGATTCAGTGGTTGAAGCTGAGGACTTATGAGGGATGCTTGTTTCCTTGGATTCAGCTTAGACCTCCCTGAGTAGTACATAATGCCAAACTGATTCCCTGATTCGGTCATGAGCCATTTCTTGGAAATGGTGAACGTATTATTGCTATTCGGCTTTGAGAGTCTGTGATGTTTGACCCGAGTAGCACACCCGTGAGATGGGGAGGGGTTTACAGGTTTGCAGGAACCCTAAACTTCAACATACCCATTATTCCAGCATACTTCAGTGATATGATTTTGTTTTGTTAATTATGGATTCTGAAATCATGAACTCTTGATCAGAAAGATACTTGTGATGATGTTGTGGCCTTGTACAGACACTTGATTACCTGATTCACTACATAGACACATCACTGATCACATGCCTTGTCTTGCATAACATCATAACATCATTAATCATTTGTGTTCTTTTTATTCTCAGGGTTCATTACCTCTTATTCCTTGTCATATTTTCTGCTTCAACATGGAGATTCCAAGGAAGAGAAATGTTCATTATACTTTCCCACATCCAGAAATAGATGGTATTCAGAAGTTAATTAGCTTGATGGGTGACAAAGTGCTTGATGATTTTAGAAAAGAGTTTGGAAAGATCCTAGACTATGTGAATAAGCCAACCACTGACCAGAGGGATAGCTTGCATTCTCTACTGCAATTCTATGATCCACAACTGAGGGTCTTTGTTTTCCCTGACTATATCTTAGCTCCCACATTAGAAGAGATATATAGCATCCTCAGAATTCCCGTAAAAAATTGTGCTCCTTACTATGGATTAGAGAAGATGCCTTCATCCAAAGATATAGCTGACTCCTTTCTTTTGGACTTATCCAAGGTTAGCAGAGGACTGGATGCCACCAAAGGTAAAGGACTTTTCTTGGATTTTCTTATCAAGGAAGCTCAGGATCTGGCCTCTGAAAACAAGTGGGCTAAATTCAACACCTTTCTTGCTTTGATAGTGTATGGGATCAGTTTGTTTCCAGGAGAAAAGGGTTTGATCAGCATGGAAGCTATCATTATATTTTCTAGAAGGAATCCAGTGCCTACTTTTCTAGGTGACTTTTACTATGGAGTCCACCACAGGAATGAGAAGAGAAAGGGACATGTGAATTATTGTGCTCCCCTGCTTGCTGACTGGTTTGTAAGGCAACTCCCTAAATCAGGGCCTTTTCAGGATTTGAAACAATCTTGGAAGTGGTCCAAAAGATTAATGGGCTTAACCTCAGTTGACATTTCTTGGGCATTCAACAAAGATCTTGTAGGAAAAGAGATCTTGGTAAGTTGTGGGAGTTTCCCAAATGTGCCCTTGATAGGAAGGAAAGGTGGGATCAGCTACAATCCTATCTTATCCAGGAAACAATTTGGTTACCCCTTAAGAGCTGTACCTTTGATTGAGGATATGAGTGAGTCTTTATACTTTCCAGCAGAAGGAAATCTCAAGATGGGTATACTAGCATCCCAGGCTTGGGAGGTTAGAGTGATGAAGGGGAAGAAAGACTTTGGGAGAGTAGATCCCAAGACTTATGATCCTTTTGCAACCTGGTTGGAAAATTGTGTGGAGACTTTGTTACTCTCATTCTCTAAGGAACCACCTCTTTACCCTAAGGAGGTAACATCCACAACTCCAATGACTCTTCAGGAATATAAAAAATTAGAAGCCCTGGTTAAGCAACTCAGGTTGGAGAATCAGGAAGCCTACAATTCATGCTGTAAACACCCCAAATTTGCCCTCACCCATTTCACCATGGCTTGTGATCATTCCATATGCATAAACACAATCATATCATCTCATACCACAATTTTGAGTCACTGCATTGGTTCTAAGTCATCTGCATCTAGGGTTTGTGATCTGAGCAATCCAAGAGCTTCTTGAGCCACTCCAAAGGCCATCAATCACTTCAGAGGGGTCCATGTGTGTTCAAGTATCATATTATACTCCCTCAAAGTCAAGAATATCAAAGAATCACAAGAACTGGGATTGGTATGGAAGCAGAGCCAGGTTTGACTGCACAGATGACCTAAAATTAGGGTTTTGGTTTCAGAGGCCATAACTCCAAATTTTTTGGTCATTCTTGTTTCTATTGGTCTCTATATGGTATATGGAGTATGCATATCAATTTTCATGAAGAAATTCCTTGAGGAAGTCATCTGATCAAGGGTTGACTTTTCAAGCAAGTCAGTGCAAAATCAGGGCATCTGAGGCCCCCAATGACCCAACCAAAGGGCATTCTTCATCATTTTGATTGTATATGATCTTTATTTGATCATAGAAGAGGGTGGAAGTTCACAAAATTGAAGAATTTCAAGTTTTTGCAAAGTTGACTTTTTAGGCAAGTTTGACTTTTAATGAAATTGCCATTTTAGGCAACTTTTTCAACCTTTACTTTTTGATTCAAAAAAGCTTCAAATGGAAAAACTTTGGTCATGAAAGTTGTAGAATGGATCATTCCCTTTTCAAAAAGTACAAGAACATGACCTAATTCATTTTGGATCAAAAGTTATGGCTCATCAAAGTTGGCAAAAATCACTAAATTTCAAGTCATGCACCAAAGAGGCAAAGTTGCAAATTCATTTCTCAAGGCCAATTAAGTCAGCAAATGGGCTTCTAATTCACTCAACATGATCACACAACATTCAAAAATCAGAATGGGGCAAAGAATGACATGTTTTATGGCCCATAGATCAAGTTTCCTTCATGAAAACCAAAGGCAAAGCCAAGTTGCAAAACTCATGATAACTTCTCATCCACTTGCTAGCTACTTTGCTGATCAACCCTAGCCTTTTCCCTCACCATGCTGCGCAGCACACTCTCCATGTACTAGCCTAGAACATGACCCATGCTTCTCTTACACAAAAGTTGACATTTTGCAAAAGTAACCATACCTATCACAAAAGGACATGTCACATCTTCTGACCAATGAGCATTGTTTATACAAATCAATTGCAAGCCAAACCACACAAGAAGCAAGCCTGAAACACTTCATAGCACAACATCCACATTTTCACTCTCACTGGCAAAAGCTTTCGAAAATCATCATACAAGCTTCAAACACTCCAACAAACTCCACCAACCTTCTCAACACATCACCCTGATCGCAAAGCACCCCTAAAATCAACCTGAAACTCAAAGAATCAAGAACACGATTCTCACCTGAGCTTGAACAGAACTTCTGTAAACTCTCAAACCAGCCCAAATAAATTTGTTCTAAGCCTTTCAGAAGCATAAGGGAGGTCATAGGAGTGGATTGCACAAAGAGAAGGGGCCAGAAAGTTGCAGACTGAAGAGCTTCAAACTCAGGTAGCTTCATGAACTTTTTTTCCAGAAATGGATTTTTAAGTTCTTAATAGCTTCTCCATGCTTCCCTGATCATGAATATATGATTGTTTTCGAAAATGAGTGAGAAATGAGTATGTATGCAGTCTCTGAAACTTTTTGCCCTAGAACATGTTTGATTCGATTCTCCTTATTTCTGAATGATAAATGTTGTTTGAATGGGGGGTTTAATTCGTTTTTGAGTGGGGAAGAGTTCTGGGCTGTTGGATTTCATTTTCATTACGTGTAGAGTGAGTTTGTGATTTTGGGTGATCGGAGAAGATGATCGGAACACTGTTCCGGTCACCTGAGAGTCATTAAGGCTGGATTAGGGCTAATTAATTAGGGTTAGTGAGTTTGAATTCAGGCCGTCCAGATGCGCGCCAGGTCCACTCCCGCGCGTGTGAGTTTGAATCTGGACCCTTAGATGTGTTGACTTTTCTTTTTTCAGCTTTAATTCATTTTTATTTTTCATATTAATTCATTCCTTTTATCCATTTTATTTAAAATAGCAAAACAATTTTAAAAATTCTGAAAATTTTTGTATAAACTTTTATTAATTTTCAGAAACCAAAAATATTTTTATTTTTATTTTTTGCATTCAAAAAATATTTTTAAATATTTAAAAGTTTATTTTTAATTAATTAATGAGAATTAATTTATTAAAAATACTTTTAGGTATTTAAAAATCACCAAGAAATTCATGAAACATTTAAAAACATTTAGAAACATTGTCCAACCCTCAAACCAAATTTATTTTTTGATCTTGATGCATTTTGAGAATTTTTCATGGAATTAAAATCATTTTGATGCATTATTTTGATCCAAACTTCTAAAAATCATTTCTGCCTAACCATTGAGAGTTGGACTTTGATTCTTTTTGCATTGTGTTTAGCATATCATGTAGTTTGTGATATTAAATGGGAATGATTTGATCTTTCATTTTCCATTTGTTTGACATTTTTCTTGTTATGGAACCCTAAAACCCTAGAAAACTTAGGAAAATCATAACTTGAACTAGGTTAAGAGTTGAGACTTCTCCTTTGGGCAGTGAGTTAGTATAGGTTTAGGGATCCTTTGAGTGCATTTTCAATTTTTTTATATTGATGATTGCTTCTGATTTTGGTTTGTGTTTGATGCATTGATCATAAACCCTAATTTGGGCTTCCATATGCATCCATCTTGCATTTGCTTGCATAACATGACTTGCCATAGCATTTTATGCATTCTTTTGATTCATTAGACATCCTAAGATATATTGAAAGCATGTTTTATCATTGCATCTTGCATTTGTCATGTGGTATGCCATTTGCACTTCATAACTTTTCATGTATGTTCATGCTTCTTAACTTGTTTCATTTGCATCCATGAGCTTGTATGATCATCCCCATGTGCTGTTTCATGTTTGTAGCATCTCATAGCATCATTAGAATCATGTATGTGCTTCTGGTTTTGTTTCTCATCATGCCATTTCATTTCATCTTGCATTGCATTGCATTTCTTTCACTAACTTTTCAGGTGGTAAGCAACTTTGAGAAGTGAATTTGCCTTCACTTCTCATATTTTCCTTTCATCTCCTTCATGCATCCTTGCTGCATTTTGTTTTGTGTATGAGATTGAGCTTGCTCTTTCTTCTTCTTCTCACTTTCTTTCTTCAAGTGACTTGTCTTCTTAAATGAAGCAAGTTGCTTTGCTTCTCTTGATCCTTTCATCTGCTTCCTGGTGGTTCCTTTGAAGACTGCTCTTGTAAACCTCACAAACCTTAGGAACAACCAAGCATGACAATGATTAGGGTTTGGATTAGTCTCTCCACTTAGTTTTTACCTTTTTGTCTCATTGAGTCTTCTCTTCTCACCTCATAATCAGGGACTAAACCCTAAAGGCTTTAAGGCTTTGTGATTAAGCTTATGCCTGCATCCTTCTATTAGGATGGAGTGTATAACTTTAATCCTAAGTGTTAAACCCTTAATGTGTTTAAATCTCTTAATCAATCCACTTAATAATCATCAAGACATCAAGCTTGTAACTTGGGCCTTGCATTAGGGTTCTAATTCTTCCTTAATTGGTTAAGAAGGACTAACCCTAGTGTTAATGGACAAGTCCCCCTCAAGTTGTCTTACAAACCCTAAAAAACACTTCATCATCTTATCATTAACTAAAATCCACTTAATAAAGGCTTTGTTTTGTCATGAGTTTAATCCCTAATCATGGATTAAGTTGAGGAGCTTTCCTCAGCTTAAACATTCTCATCTATTATCCTTCTATTAGGATGGTGTAATGAGTCTGTTTAATCCCTGATTATGGCTTAACCTCATTACTTAACACTAAACAAAAACACCAAAAACATCTAATTAATCACAAGTAGGTTAATGATCTTAATCCTACATCATGGTAATTAAGTGTGAGAAGCTGACTTCACACTTAAGGTATTCTCATTACCCCTGATCAGAGGGAAGATGTGATGAGTTTACTAAATCCATTGGTTTAGGCTTAAGCTCATTAACTTATGACAAACTTCAAAAAGAAATAAAAGATTGAAAACTCAAAAACAAGCAATAATCGTCTCCTCCGGGATTCTTTTCTCATCTCATTCACTCATAAACGAGAACTCGCTTCTTCCGTCTAATGCAAGACAGTTTGCACCTGAGCCAGACATGTCATACACTTGAGCATAGATAAGCAAGCAGTTCACAAGTCAATTTATCTTTCAGTCTCTTTGGGTCGAACTACGGTGTTCTGACTTCCTCATTGCACGAGAGGATACGTAGGCATAACTTAACAGTTATCGAACAAAAGTCTCTGTATATTCCCCCTCTTCCAGCTTTATTCTTTTAGCCTCATTATCATGAGTATTTCATTCCTGATCTCACACAGACACCATACATTTATACACTTCACACTTCTTTTACACTGACACCTGTACATTCTTTTCCAGCTCTTTTTTACACAAATTGCACTGACACTACCCCTTTAAAACACAAATCTTTTAAGCGTGGATCCCGTCGAGTATGGCGGACAATCTGGGTGCTAATACCTTCCCAGGTTGTAACCAACCCCCTTTCTCAGTCTCTCTGGTTCGCAACCGTCTTATCCATCTTTTTCTAGGTCTATGCAGCATTGCCTTTCCTCCGGGATAAAAATGCCTAGCTGGCGACTCTTTTCTTCTCCAGTGAGTTCACTGCTGTGTGTTCTCATTGTCCATTTCGCCGACCGTTCGCGTCTGTACCCCATTTGACCCGGCTTCATTTGGTGGGAGCGACAGCTTGGCGACTCTGCTGGGGAACCTTATACTGTAACCAGGGCTTCTGGTTCTTTTTGTGGGTTCCTCCTAGCACTTGATTGATTTGTGTTTACTGGGGTGTTATGTGCTATTTATATTTGTTTTGTTTTAACTTTATGTACAGTTTGTTTTACTGCTTTCTTTATAGCTTTACATATATCATACTGTCATACTGTGCTGGCTGGATCTGTTTTGTTGCTTTGGTGGGTGGGTTTCTATTGAGAGTTAAGGTCCTACACCTGGGACCTGAGTGACACCTAGGCTAGAGTGGTTCATATTCTTTCCCATTCCATCTCGGTCTGGTGCGGGAATATGAAACACGGTTCAGATATGGGTTTCTTCTTGAGAACTCTGTGTTGTATATTTCCTGCAATACTAGGGCTATCTGGGAAGCCTGCTAAGTCTGGATGACCTTTAGTATTGACCTTCAGAAACTGAGGTGAATTAGAGGAGGAACTTTTATGGTTATTGTAAACACTGTACCTCCGGGTTAGAAGTGTTTACACTTCTCATAACTGATCCAAGTCTGAGGATCCTTGTTTTAGAACACCACCTGTGAGGGGGGTTGGGCTGTTTACAGGTTTGCAGGTACCCTTGACCTCAACATACCCTGTTACTTTGTTCGATTAAGAGTACTCCATTTTGGAACAGTTCTTGTGATTTAACCCTGGATATGTGACTCTTTATTTGAGTCCCCCACCTTGGTTACTGGACTTCTGAACCTCCATCTGGATTTCTTGAACATACATGGACTTATACCAAGGCAGTAATCAGATCCAACTCAGTCACAAACCCTTGCATATCATTTGCATACATCATCATTGCATCATTTTAACATTTGCTTATTTGTGTTTCAGGGTATCCATACTTTATTTTTGGCTTGGTTTTGACCCCATCATCAGCACAGACCTATCTTCATCAGCATCTACTTCAATTATTTGCTACCTGCTTCAGTCACCTGCATCATCAGTCTCAGCCTGTCAGTGGCCCATTTTCAGTGTTATCATCAGCACCTGTTTCAACTCTTCTTCAACAACATGGCACCTAAGAAGAGTAACATCTCCTATCACTTCTTTCAGCCTGAGCTAGCTGACATCAGGAGGATTCAGACCCTGATTACTCCAGACCATATACCACTGTTCAGAGAACACTATGGAGGCATACTTGATGTGGTTATGGATTTGGACCCTTCACAGAGGAGCTTGATTCATACTTGCCTGCAGTTCTATGATCCCCCTCTGAGGTGTTTCACTTTTCAGGATTTTCAGTTGGGCCCTTTATTAGAGGAGTATTCATCATTGGTTGGTATACCTATCAGGGGTGGAGTCCCCTTCAACCCTGAGATGGCTTTTCCAAGTAATGAGGAAGTGGCAAAGGCATTATATCTGGAACCTGTTCTGATTGGGCAGCATATGACCACCAAGGCTGGAGTCTCTGGTCTACATCTGGATTTCTTGATATCTCAGGCTACTTTGAAGGCTTCTTCAGGAGAATGGAAAGCAGTATGTGCTTTGTTGGACCTGAGCATATATGGGATTATGTTATTTGCAGATGAGCCTAAGTTTGTTAGTAAGAATGCAATCCATCTTTTCATCCTGAGAAACCCAGTGCCCACCTTACTGGGATATTTCTACTACTCAGTGCACTAGAGGAATGAAAAGAAGAGGGGAAGATTAGTGAGGTGCTGTGCTCCTTTGTTCCATACTTGGCTGCTCAAGCATTTGCCAAAGACAAATGCGTTTTTGAATCCTCATCAGCAGAGGAACTGGGCTAGAAGACTCACTGCTCTGACTTCAGCTAATATCAGGTGGTGCACTCAAAGCACCAAGGGCAGGGATATCATTACCAGTTGTGGGCAGTTTCCCAATGTACCCCTGATAGGAGTTAAGGGTTGCATTAATTACAACCCTCTGCTGTTCAAAAGACAACTGGGCTATGCATTGGTCCACACTCCTAAGGCACAAGACTTGGCTGAGACTCTTTACTATGAGAACAAGCCTAATCTGGCTATTGTCAGGCAGGCAGCCTGGGCCTGGGACAATGTCCAGACTAAAGGAGTAACCATTCTGGGGAAGTGCAACAATGTGGCATCAGCGCAGTACTATGAGTGGTCCCATGCCAGGGCTCAATTTTCTGGGATGCCCTTTACCTTGGAGGATATGCCTGGACCATCCTCAGCACCACCTCCTGCCACTGTCAGCTTAGAGGAGTTTGAGAGTTTGAAAGAGAGAAATGAGAAGTTGACTCAGGCTCTGCAGAAGACCCTCTGGGAGAGGAGTGATGGTAGGTTGGATATTGAAAGGTTAGAAAAGCTAAAAGTGGAGCATCTGGCTAGGATTGAGAAGTCAGAGGATTATATCAAGAAGTCTAGGGCTGGAGAACAGATCTTGAAGAATGCCTGCAAGGAAGCCCAATTCCAGAAGGCCAGGACTGATTTGTATCTGAAGGAGAGTCAAGCTAGGTGGGTCAGGATCACCGAAGCTCGTACTCTGGAAGATAAAAGGACTCAGGACAAGATTGAGCAGCTGGAAGCTAATGCAAAGGAGCAACAGGAAGCCCTGGCAGCAGCCCAGAGAGAGATTTCAGAGTTGAAGATTAGAGCTGGAGTGAAGAGGTCAAAGGACCAGAGTCAACACAAGAAGCTAATTGCAGCTGTTACTACCAGGAATCTCCTTATCAGGAGTCTCACAGAGCGTCCGGCTGATCCTGTGACTGAAGCACTTCTCAAAGAAGTTCAGGAGGACGAGTTTGGTCTTGGTGTCTGACTTTTGCTTGTTGTTGCTTTCTTTTCATGTACTTTTATTTTTTATGTTGTATTTTGACCCCTCAGAGGGCTTGTATTTGTAAACAAACTATGTGTCAGTTACTTTTTGTAATATATGTATCAGTTTGTTCCATCTGGGTTTCTTTCAAAGCAACATCAACAGTATCTTCAAGGGTCTGGAAGGGTCAAAACCAAATGCCAAGCCGGATACCTTGGAAACAAATAAGCATACTGCATTGCATGCTAACCTTTGTTTGTTTTGTAGGTTTGTTTTTGTTACTAACTCTGTTGTGATATTCAGGAACTATTGCTCGACGTCGGGTATTTCCACTCAACCGTCCACACAGATATCCAACCCGTAACAATCTTCCAGGCATACAGATGGACCAGGTACAGCAGGACCTTACAGAGGTCAGGAACCAAATGGCCAATGAAAGATTGGAAATGAGGGCTCAGATGACACAATTTATGGAAGTGATGAACAATATGGCTCAGAGCCAAGAGAGATTAAGGGCAATGGTAGAGAGGCAGAATCAAGAAGATCCCCATCTAGGGACTACTGGGACAAGCAACAATGAGAGGGTCCAACCTCATGTCAACCCCCCTGTATTTGGACCCCACCTTCACCCAGAAATCAACATTTCTGCTAATGTGCAAGGGACTGCCACTACAGGCAGGGTACTGCCAGAAGACCCCCAGGAGGATCAGTTCACAGTGATGGGAGCTGGGGAGGAAGCCTATGACAGAAGGCTGGACGAAATTGCTGAAAAATTAAGATCCTTGGAGTCTCAAAACTCTTTGGGTTTTGATGTTATGGACATGGGCTTAGTGGACGGGGTCAGGATTCCCCATAAGTTTAAGCCTCCTTGTTTTGAAAAGTACAACGGGACTTCCTGCCCGCGGACCCACTTGCAATCCTTTCTGGGGAGGTTGAAGGCATACACCATGGACGAAAAGCTATGGATGTTTTATTTTGAGGATAGCTTAACAGGAGCTTCAAGGGAATGGTACTCCCATTTGACTAGAGCAACCATCAGGTGTTGGAAGGACTTGGCAGAGGCCTTCATCAGACAATACCAGTATAATTTGGATATGGCACCCAACAGGACCCTCCTGATGGGAATGTCACAGTCATCCAGGGAAAGCTTCCGCGAGTACGCCCAAAGATGGAGACAGCTGGCTGCTGCTGTCCAGCCACCTATGTCAGAGAGGGAGATGGCAGATATGTTTATGAACACCCTCCAAGGGACATACATTGGCAGGCTGGCTGCTTTCTCTTCTACCAGCTTTGCAGATGTCGTTATAGCTGGAGAAAGAATCGAGAGCCTGTTAAAGATGGGCAAAATTTCTGACAACGGTGCCAGCTCATCCGGAAACACAAGGAAGCCTTTTGCAGGCCCAAGAAGAACTGGAGAGACCAATGCTATCCATACCAGCAGGGGCAGACCCCAATATGTTCATAGGTCTGTGGCAGCAGTCACCATTCCCGCTCCAATTCATCCACAACCAGCTTATCAACCACCGCAACAAAGTTATCAGCAACAAAATCAGTATCCTCCTCAGAGAAACTACAACAATACCAACAACAACAGTCAGCAAAGACCTTTCCAACAGAGACCCTCTCAGGCCAATAGGGTGATCGATCCGATCCCTATGCCATATGCCACATTATTGCCACAACTCCTAAAACTCAACCTGGTTGAGCTAAGGACGTTGGCACCTCCGGATCCTGCTAGTCTACCCAGAAATTATGACTCCAGCGCCAGATGTGCTTTTCATTCAAATGCACCTGGCCATAGTACAGAGAAGTGCAGAGCTTTGCACATGAAGGTACAAGACTTGGTAGACTCTAAAGCTCTGAACTTTGCACCACCACCAAATGTTAACAAGAACCCTATGCCAAACCATGGTGGTCCCAGAATCAATGCTATTGAAGAAGACAAGCCGTCGTACTTGATAACCAGTGTGGGTCAGATTCGGACACCGTTGGTAGAGATCAAAGCTCAACTCCTTGAATGTCAAATGTTCCTGGGATGTGAGCTAGGGTGTGCTTATTGCAACATTTCAGTGAATGGTTGTGATAACTTGAGAGATGGCATAGATGGTCTCATCCAGAGTGGCCTGCTTCAAATCACAACATCAATTCCTACCAATCCAGCAATCTCATCAACAACAATTCCCATGTCTTCTACAACTGCAACAACCATTGTTCCGAACAACTCTTCGATGTCATCAACAAATGCTTCACCTGTTACTTCAACGGACCAAATATCAGCAAACATCCCTTCTACAACTTCAGCACCCCTTCATACAGAGTCTCCTACAACAACAACACCCATCCTTCCAACAATGTCTTTTACAACTTCAGCAGCAAATGTCTCAACGGTTACAATTTATTATGATCCTGAAAATGATTCTGCCTACAACTCACAAAGTGCCACTCCCATCAGAGCACCAGTCACAATATACTATGATCCACAGACTATCACAGTCCCTTCTGCAACTGCCATCAGTCCAGTCACTATCACAGTGCCTGGACCAGTGCCTTATGAAAGCAGTAATGCCATCCCCTGGCATTACGGCTCCGATTTATACTGCGAAGGACAGAAAATCACTTTTGAATCATCAACCCCTGCACCACAAATAGATAATGTGGGAGGAGGCGGAGGCTTCACTCGAAGCGGACGTCTCTTTGCTCCACAAATTCAAAGACCCACTGCCGAAGCAGAAGCTGCTGCCAAGGCAAAAGGGAAGAGCTTGGTGCAAGAAGAGCAGATTGTTAAAGAAGCTTTAAAAACACCCTTTGATCAAGAAGTTGATGAATTCATGAGAATCATCAAGAAAAGTGATTACAAAATAGTGGACCAGCTTCACCAGACGCCTTCCAAGATCTCAATCCTATCATTGCTTATGTGCTCCGAGGCTCATCGGAATGCATTACTAAAAGTCTTGCACGCAGCTTATGTGCCCGAAGAGATCACCGTCAATCAGTTGGAAGCTGTAGTTGGAAATGTTAATGCTAGTAATGGGCTAGGATTCACCAACACTGATTTGACTACAGAAGGCCGCAATCATAACAAGGCTTTGCACATTACCATGGAATGTAAAGGTGCAGTTCTTTCCCATGTGCTGGTAGACACAGGGTCATCCCTCAATGTCTTACCTAAAAAAGCCCTCGTGAAGCTAGAGTATGAAGGATTGGCATTACGTCCCAGTAACCTGGTAGTGAGAGCTTTTGACGGTTCTAAGAGATCGGTTCTGGGAGAAATTGAGTTGCCTATAACGATTGGCCCACAAACCTTCAAAACGACCTTCTACGTGATGGATATACAGCCTGCCTATAGCTGTCTATTGGGTAGGCCATGGATTCACGCCGCTGGCGCCGTGACCTCAACCCTTCACCAGAAGTTAAAATTCGAGTGGGAGGGTCAAGTCGTTACCATCTGTGGAGAGGAGGATATTTTTGTTAGCCACCTGGCTACCTACAAATATATTGAGATGGATGGGGAGATTCACGAAACGATGAGTCAAGGGTTTGAGGCCTTGAACATAAATGAAACATCTGCTGTACCTGGGACCTCAATGACATCATACCAACAAGCCCGGAAGGTTGTTGAGGAGGGGACTGCCCAGGGTTGGGGCAAGTTATTACCTGTGGAGAAGAAAGAGGATAGATTTGGGTTGGGTTACAAACCAACTCAACAAGATCAAGCAGAGGCTTCTAAGGAGCCCAATTTCGTCAGTGGGGGGATGCTCGCCCCAGATGCCGTAAACAATTTGGAAGATGAGTCGGAAGATGAGCGCAACCTGGAGAGCTGGATACGTCCAAGGATCCCGGGGAGCCGTATCTCAAACTGGTCTTCCCAGGAAATTATAAGAGTTACTCCTGCAGAGTAATTATTATTTCCTGTATATTTTAAGCATGCATCAAGTCTTGCATCTTGCCCAAGATGACAAGACTCATTTTGTAATTGGGCCATCTGTAATTTTTGTGCAACAAGATTAATCAATGAAATATCAGACATCTTTTGCAAATGAGTCTTTTTTTTCTTTTCCGCTCACTGTTTTTCCATTTTTCTTTTTGTACAAAAAAATAAATGGCAATGTTTTCAAAATGACAACTTTATTTCACTTTTCTAAACAAGATTAAAATCAAATCACTAAAATGAACAAACTGAACCCTTGCAGAGTTTGCCTTCCAGACAGCACCGACAACAGCACGACTATGACTTCGTATGACTTTGACAATCCAATCAATCAAGCTGATGAAGGGGTTGAAGAAGATTACGAGCTTCCTGAAGAGCTAGCCAGGTTGTTGAGACAGGAGGAAAAGGTTATTACTCCTCACCAGGAGGAGGTTGAAACGATCAATCTTGGTACAAATGAAAATGTGAAAGAAGTTAAAATCGGGGCTTTCTTACAAGACTCAGTGAAGAGACAACTGATTGATCTGCTTCAAGAATATGTGGACGTGTTTGCTTGGTCTTATCAGGATATGCCAGGGTTGGACACCGACATTGTTATGCATAAGCTGCCTTTAAAAGAAGACTATCCACCGGTTAAACAGAAACTGCGTCGTACTCGCCCAGACATGGCAATGAAAATAAAAGAAGAGGTACAAAAGCAATGGGACGCCGGGTTCCTTGTCGTGACTAGCTATCCACCGTGGGTTTCTAACATAGTACCTGTGCCTAAGAAAGACGGTAAAGTAAGAATGTGTGTTGATTACCGGGATCTGAACAGAGCCATCCCGAAAGATGATTTCCCATTACCTCACATTGATGTATTGGTTGATAATACGGCTCAGTTCTCGGTATTCTCCTTCATGGACGGATTTTCAGGATACAATCAGATTAAAATGTCACCTGAAGACATGGAGAAGACAACCTTCATCACACCCTGGGGCACATTCTGTTACAAGGTGATGCCATTTGGACTGAAAAATGCTGGTGCAACATATCAACGGGCTATGGTGACATTATTCCACGATATGATCCATAAAGAAATTGAATGTTATGTGGATGACATGATTGCCAAGTCCCTCACAGAAGAAGACCACCTGGTAAATCTGTTGAAGTTATTCAAGCGTCTGAGGAAGTACCAACTGAAGCTGAACCCCAACAAATGCACATTCGGGGTGCGATCCGGTAAACTGCTGGGATTTATTGTAAGTGAGAAAGGGATTGAAGTTGACCCTGATAAAGTCAAAGCCATTCAAGAAATGCCTGCACCGAAGTCAGAAAAAGAAGTTCGGGGTTTTTTAGGTAGATTGAACTACATTTCACGGTTCATATCTCACCTCACAGCAACTTGTGAACCTTTGTTCAAGCTGTTGAGAAAAGAACAAACGGTCAGGTGGAACGAAGACTTCCAGAGGGCTTTTGACAAAATCAAGGAATACTTACAAGAGCCTCCAATCCTTATGCCTCCAGTTTAAGGAAGACCTCTGATAATGTACTTGACAGTATTAGAAGAGTCAATGGGGTGTGTGCTGGGTCAGCATGACGAGTCTGGTCGAAAAGAGTATGCAATATACTACCTAAGCAAAAAGTTTACCGACTGTGAACAACGTTATTCACTGCTCGAGAAAACTTGCTGTGCTTTAGCGTGGGCTGCTCGCCGACTGAGACAGTATATGTTGACCCACACTACTTTGTTGATCTCAAAGATGGATCCAGTTAAGTACATTTTTGAGAAGCCAGCGCTTACTGGACGGGTTGCAAGATGGCAAATGATTCTTACAGAATATGACATCCAATACACATCTCAGAAAGCCATCAAGGGCAGTGTATTGTCAGAATATCTTGCTGAGCAACCCATTGATGATTACCAGCCTATGAGATTTGACTTCCCTGATAAAGACATCATGTTCATAAAAGTAAAAGATCATGAGGAGCCTGTTCACACTGAGGGGCCTGACCCGGAAGAAGAATGGACTATGTTGTTTGATGGGGCTGTTAATATGAATGGTCGTGGTGTTGGTGCAGTACTTATTACTCCCAAAGGAGTTCACTTGCCTTTCTCGGCAAGACTCACCTTCAACTGCACTAACAACGAAGCTGAATACGAAGCTTGCATTATGGGTCTTGAGGAAGCCATTGACCTCAGGATCAAGACGTTGACCGTATTCGGGGATTCAGCTTTGGTAATCAATCAAACCAACGGTAAATGGTACACCCACCAGGATCATCTGATACCTTACAGGGATTATACAAGGAGGTTATTGACTTTCTTTACAACAGTCAAGCTTGAGTATATCCCTCGGGACGAGAATCAGTTTGCAGATGCTCTGGCCACCATTTCATCAATGATCAAAGTTCAAGCTGCCAACTTTGTACCGCAAATCTCAGTGTCCAGGCTTGACAGACCAGCATATGTATTCGCAGCAGACATTGTCAAAGAGGATAAGCCTTGGTTCCATGACATTAAGTGCTTCTTGGAGGATCAAACATACCCACCTGGGGCATCTTCCAATGATAAGAAGACTTTGAGAAGGCTTGCTGGAAGTTTCTTTCTGAACACTGATGGTTCCTTGTACAAGCGAAACTTTGATATGGTACTCCTCAGATGCGTTGATAAGACAGAAGCAGATTTGTTAATGCATGAAGTGCACGAAGGATCTTTTGGTACCCATGCTGGAGGGCATGCAATGGCCAAGAAGTTGCTAAGATCAGGCTATTACTGGATCACAATGGATGCTGACTGTTGTGCCTACGCCAGAAAATGCCATAAATGCCAGATCTATGCAGATAAAGTACATGTGCCTCCCAATCCTTTGAATATAATGTCTTCACCCTGGCCCTTTGCTATGTGGGGCATTGACATGATTGGCAAGATCGAACCGACTGCTTCGAATGGCCACGGATTCATCCTGGTTGCCATTGACTATTTCACCAAGTGGGTCGAAGCAGCCTCATATGCCAACGTTACAAGACAAGTGGTAGCCAGATTTCTGAAAAGAGATATCATCTGTCGATACGGAGTTCCCGAGCGAATCATTACTGATAATGGTTCCAACTTGAACAACAAAATGATGGCAGAGCTATGTCGGGACTTCAAAATTCAACATCACAATTCTTCTCCTTACAGGCCAAAGATGAATGGCGCTGTTGAGGCAGCAAATAAGAATATCAAGAAGATTGTGCAGAAGATGGTAGTCACTTACAAAGACTGGCATGAAATGTTGCCGTTTGCCTTGCATGGGTACCGCACGTCAATCAGAACATCCACTGGGGCAACACCATATCAGCTTGTGTATGGTATGGAAGCAGTCCTACCTGTCGAAGTTGAATTACCCTCTCTACGGGTACTAATGGATGTTAAACTAAGTGAAGCAGAGTGGGTTCGGGCCCGATACGAACAACTGAGTCTGATTGAAGAGAAAAGATTGGCTGCAATCTGTCATGGACAGCTGTATCAGAAAAGAATGAAGAGAGCCTTCGATCAGAAAGTCAGGCACCGAGAGTACCAAGTAGGAGATCTTGTGCTGAAAAGAATCCTCCCTCCTCATACAGACCACAGGGGCAAGTGGACTCCAAACTATGAAGGACCATTTGTAGTAAAGAAAGTTTTCTCTGGTGGAGCACTGATGCTCAGCACCATGGATGGTGAAGACTTCCCGTCCCCTGTGAATTCAGATGCAGTTAAAAAATACTTCGCATAAAATGACCCGCTGGACATAAAAACAGAATGTAAGTCCAGGCAAAAATAGGGCATCCCGGCGAGTCAAAAACAGAATAAAAGACTCGGGCAAAAATAAGGGAAAATAAACAAAAATGTACACCCGCTGAGTTGAAAAGCCGCATTGGACAACTCAGGCAAAAATGGTATCCCGATGGATTGAAAACCCGAAAGGGCGATCCATGCAAAACAAGGGAATAAGCGAACAACTGCATTCTGAATTCGTCTGTATCGGTTACAATTTGGTAAGCTTCAAAAGGATCAAGCTTCAATCAGAATCAGCCTGCTTCAGAAAGCAAGATGAGAAGAAGAACGTCAAATGTCATACGAGTCATAGCAAAAGAGGAAGCTCCTTAAAGCATCGTCAACATTGTCAGCATTTTGTTTCTCGATTTGTAACAGTCTCCTCATTTTAGGGGATATGTTTCCTCGACTGTATCTTGCCAATTCAGGGCACATGAATTAATAAAATCAGATTTCCAGTCATGTTTCGTTTTGTACATTTTATTTGCAAAAATGTCTGATGTCTTAAGAAAAACTGATTGCATAAGTACAGATGCTTATCTTCAAAAAAAATATAAAATAAAAGTCACATGCTTGCAGGAAATATATTTACTCTCAGAAGTGTCTAAACTCCTATGACCGAATCCAGTAAAGGATACCTCGGGATTACTTGTGCGTTTCCTTATCTTTGCAGGATTGCAGGTATCCAGAACGCAACTTGGGGCATGTAGGCTTTACCCCAGTAAGCTGGCAAGTCAACACTCAATCTCGACACTCAAAGTGTTACTCCTCCCCATCAGAGTTGCCAGGCATCACTTCTCCAACAGGGCAGTACCAGAAGGCGCCCATATCCCTGGCTGAGTCAAGAATCCTCCTCAACAGAATCTCCAGGGAGATCTTTCAGTGATCCCTCTTCCTCCCCAGCCGAGCTGCCATTTCATCCTCGGCCGAGTACAAAAGTCAGGAAACCATCTCCCCACAGAGCTTCAGCCTCTATCCAGAAGAGCAACGCATGAAGGAATCACAACAGAGTGACGGAAGCTTCTACAAACCCCAGCTGGGTCTCTCATTTATAAGGATAGGTCTATCATTGACCCATATCCCCAAGCAGATATCAACTCATCAGATCTACCAATGATCTCATCCCCAGCTGGGATGTCCTTTACAAGCAGATCGACCAGAAATCTTTACAGCATCGGGATCCGAGTCCCGGATTGGTATCCTCGCATAATCATAGCATTCGCACCATATTCACCCACAAAGCGTAGCATTCTGTCTAAAACGGAGCATTACGGCAAAAAATCAAACATGTTGCATAATCATGAGCCATGTCCTGAATCAAACACCTGTGAATAACGACAATCCATCAACATACAGAAAACTCCCCCCAAATCCCCAGCGGAGATTCCCCAGCAAACACAGTTGCCTTCATTCACAAACACCAGTATATGCTCTCTTTAACACCCGTCCGTGTCAATACTCCCCAGTAAAGTCGCCTGAACGCTCTTTGCAAACAGTACCACTCGCATTACAGATACTTTCTGACACCCGTCCGTGTCATATCCCCAGCAGGAAGCCAAAAGACATCCTCTTTGCACTCACATATATTCATATATACATTTCCTTGACATCCGTCCGTGTCATTTACCCCAGTACAGTGGCCTAAACGCTTTGTATATCAGATACTTGTTTATACTATACTTTTCTCCTTTCGACACTCGTCCGTGTCACTCTCCCCAACAGTTAAACACTCATCTATACACCATTCACACTTATACGGGTGCTCGTCTGTATCTTGTATACACCATGTATATCCCCACAGATTCGACACTAGTCCGTGTTCTTTGTTAACCAGTTGGT
Organism: Lathyrus aphaca; assembly: GCA_963966055.1. Taxonomy (NCBI): domain Eukaryota; kingdom Viridiplantae; phylum Streptophyta; class Magnoliopsida; order Fabales; family Fabaceae; genus Lathyrus; species Lathyrus aphaca. Next base: position 93,223,571 of record OZ014520.1, read on the forward strand.
GCTCGTCCGTACCATCATCTCAGAACATGCGTCAAGCGTTTGTTTCTACTAGATACTCGTCTGTATCTTAGTCTTAAGGATGCTCGTCCGCATTTTTAATCCATACACGCGTCAAACACTTTTGTCTTCTTGGATATAGACACTCGTCTGTGTCTGCTATTCCCCAGAAGAGTCCTTTCAGATTCAACACTCGTCCGTGTTCTCTGTTAACTCGTTGATACTCGTCCGTATCATCATCTCTGAACACGTGTCAGTATTTGTTTCTACCAGATACCCGTCCGTATCGTAGTCTTAAGGATGCTCGTCCGCATCTTTAATCTATACACAAACATCTAAAACACTTATACCTTTTGTTTCTCGGATATAAACACTCGTCCGTGTTTACTATTCCCCAGTAGATCGTTACCATAGCATTTCCTTTTTATCTGACATTCATCCTGTGTCATGATAAACCCTGAGAGCAGCCGTACCCTGCTAGGTGGTCGTCCTCCACCTCTTGATGGTCGTCCTCCATCATGCTCATCCGATGGCCGTCCCCATCGTTGATTTTCTATCCGACATTCGTCCTATGTCGTGATATTTAGCAGCCATCCCCTGCTAAGTGGTCGTTCTCCACCTTTTGATGGTCGTCCTCCATCATTTTATCCAATGGCCGTCCCCATTGTTGATCTTTGGTTATCTGACATTCGTCCTATGTCATGATACACCTCGAGAGCAGCCGTCCCCTGCTAGGTGGTCGTCCTCCACCTCTTGATGGTCGTCCTCCATCATGCTCGTCCGATGGCCGTCCCCATCGTTGACCTTTTTTCCGGCATTCGTCCTATGTCGCGATACTTTCGGAAGCCGTACCCTGCCAGGTGGTCGTCCTCCACCTTAGATGACCGTCCCTCATCTTATACCCAACAGAGCAGCCGTCCCCTGCTAGGTGATCGTCCTTCACCTTTGATGACCGTACCTCATCCTCTGTTTATTTCATTTATTCTTTAACCCGATGGCCGTCCCCGTCGTGGTCCCTTTTCCTTTTTAGCCCGATGGCCGTCCCCATCGTTGGTTACTTTACTTTATGAACTTGATGGCCGTCCCCGTCATGTTTCATTAATCCCCAGAGAATTTTACAGCTTTATCTTGATGGCCATCCCCATCGTAATTCTTTTATCCCCAGCATGTCGGCCGTCCCCGTCATCGCTTTATTTCCCGCACCTTTTCAGCATGTCGGCAGTCCCCGTCATTGCTCTTTGCCCAGCAGTCGTCCTCTGCTCGACGGTCGTCCTCCGTCGCCCATACTTTATAATATACTTTATTTTCTTTTACAGTCTATATCCCTTTTCTTCTTCATTCTGTGAGTGCAAATTTTGGATTGTCTTTGGTATTCAACCACAAGTTATCTTGTTTGCCTGATAAGCCGTCGCTTACATCCTGCACAGCTAACTCATGTTTGAATAGGGGCAGCTGTAAACACCCCAAATTTGCCCTCACCCATTTCACCATGGCTTGTTATCATTCCATATGCATAAACACAATCATATCATCTCATACCACAATTTTGAGTCACTGCATTGGTTCTAAGTCATCTGCATCTAGGGTTTGTGATCTGAGCAATCCAAGAGCTTCTTGAGCCACTCCAAAGGCCATCAATCACTTCAGAGGGGTCCATGTGTGTGCAAGTATCATATTATACTCCCTCAAAGTCAAGAATATCAAAGAATCACAAGAACTGGGATTGGTATGGAAGCAGAGCCAGGTTTGACTGCACAGATGACCTAAAATTAGGGTTTTGGTTTCAGAGGCCATAACTCCAAATTTTTTGGTCATTCTTGTTTCTATTGGTCTCTATATGGTATAGGGAGTATGCATATCAATTTTCATGAAGAAATTCCTTGAGGAAGTCATCTGATCAAGGGTTGACTTTTCAAGCAAGTCAGTGCAAAATCAGGGCATCTGAGGCCCTCAATGACCCAACCAAAGGACATTCTTCATCATTTTGATTTTATATGATCTTTATTTGATCCTAGAAGAGGGTGGAAGTTCACAAAATTGAAGAATTTCAAGTTTTTGCAAAGTTGACTTTTTGGGCAAGTTTGACTTTTAATGAAATTGCCATTTTAGGCAACTTTTTCAACCTTTACTTTTTTATTCAAAAAAGCTTCAGATGGAAAAACTTTGGTCATGAAAGTTGTAGAATGGATCATTCCCTTTTCAAAAAGTACAAGAACATGACCTAATTCATTTTGGATCAAAAGTTATGGCTCATCAAAGTTGGCAAAAATCACTAAATTTCAAGTCATGCACCAAAGAGGCAAAGTTGCAAATTCATTTCTCAAGGCCAATTAAGTCAGCAAATGGGCTTCTAATTCACTCAACATGATCACACAACATTCAAAAATCAGAATGGGGCAAAGAATGACATGTTTTATGGCCCATAGATCAAGTTTCCTTCATGAAAACCAAAGGCAAAGCCAAGTTGCAAAACTCATGATAACTTCTCATCCACTTGCTAGCTACTTTGCTGATCAACCCTAGCCTTTTCCCTCACCATTCTGCGCAGCACACTCTCCATGTACTAGCCTAGAACATGACCCATGCTTCTCTTACACAAAAGTTGACATTTTGCAAAAGTAACCATACCTATCACAAAAGGACATGTCACATCTTCTGACCAATGAGCATTGTTTATACAAATCAATTGCAAGCCAAACCACACAAGAAGCAAGCCTGAAACACTTCATAGCACAACATCCACATTTTCACTCTCACTGGCAAAAGCTTTCGAAAATCATCATACAAGCTTCAAACACTCCAACAAACTCCACCAACCTTCTCAACACATCACCCTGATCGTAAAGCACCCCTAAAATCAACCTGAAACTCAAAGAATCAAGAACACGATTCTCACCTGAGCTTGAACAGAACTTCTGTAAACTCTCAAACCAGCCCAAATAAATTTGTTCTAAGCCTTTCAGAAGCATAAGGGAGGTCATAGGAGTGGATTGCACAAAGAGAAGGGGCCAGAAAGTTGCAGACTGAAGAGCTTCAAACTTAGGTAGCTTCATGAACTTTTTTTCCAGAAATGGATTTTTAAGTTCTTAATAGCTTCTCCATGCTTCCCTGATCATGAATATATGATTGTTTTCGAAAATGAGTGAGAAATGAGTATGTATGCAGTCTCTGAAACTTTTTGCCCTAGAACATGTTTGATTCGATTCTCCTTATTTCTGAATGATAAATGTTGTTTGAATGGGGGGTTTAATTCGTTTTTGAGTGGGGAAGAGTTCTGGGCTGTTGGATTTCATTTTCATTACGTGTAGAGTGAGTTTGTGATTTTGGGTGATCGGAGAAGATGATCGGAACACTGTTCCGGTCACCTGAGAGTCATTAAGGCTGGATTAGGGCTAATTAATTAGGGTTAGTGAGTTTGAATTCAGGCCGTCCAGATGCGCGCCAGGTCCACTCCCGCGCGTGTGAGTTTGAATCTGGACCCTTAGATGTGTTGACTTTTCTTTTTTCAGCTTTAATTCATTTTTATTTTTCATATTAATTCATTTCTTTTATCCATTTTATTTAAAATAGCAAAACAATTTTAAAAATTCTGAAAATTTTTGTATAAACTTTTATTAATTTTCAGAAACCAAAAATATTTTTATTTTTATTTTTTGCATTCAAAAAATATTTTTAAATATTTAAAAGTTTATTTTTAATTAATTAATGAGAATTAATTTATTAAAAATACTTTTAGGTATTTAAAAATCACCAAGAAATTCATGAAACATTTAAAAACATTTAGAAACATTGTCCAACCCTCAAAACAAATTTCTTTTTTGATCTTGATGCATTTTGAGAATTTTTCATGGAATTAAAATCATTTTGATGCATTATTTTGATCCAAACTTCTAAAAATCATTTCTGCGTAACCATTGAGAGTTGGACTTTGATTCTTTTTTCATTGTGTTTAGCATATCATGTAGTTTTTGAGATTAAATGGGAATGATTTGATCTTTCATTTTCCATTTGTTTGACATTTTTCTTGTTAAGGAACCCTAAAACCCTAGAAAACTTAGGAAAATCATAACTTGAACTAGGTTAAGAGTTGAGACTTCTCCTTTGGGCAGTGAGTTAGTATAGGTTTAGGGATCCTTTGAGTGCATTTTCAATTTTTTTATATTGATGATTGCTTCTGATTTTGGTTTGTGTTTGATGCATTGATCATAAACCCTAATTTGGGCTTCCATATGCATCCATCTTGCATTTGCTTGCATAACATGACTTGCCATAGCATTTTATGCATTCTTTTGATTCATTAGACATCCTAAGATATATTGAAAGCATGTTTTATCATTGCATCTTGCATTTGTCATGTGGTATGCCATTTGCACTTCATAACTTTTCATGTATGTTCATGCTTCTTAACTTGTTTCATTTGCATCCATGAGCTTGTATGATCATCCCCATGTGTTGTTTCATGTTTGTAGCATCTCATAGCATCATTAGCATCATGTATGTGCTTCTGGTTTTGTTTCTCATCATGCCATTTCATTTCATCTTGCATTGCATTGCATTTCTTTCACTAACTTTTCAGGTGGTAAGCAACTTTGAGAAGTGAATTTGCCTTCACTTCTCATATTTTCCTTTCATCTCCTTCATGCATCCTTGCTGCATTTTGTTTTGTGTATGAGATTGAGCTTGCTCTTTCTTCTTCTTCTCACTTTCTTTCTTCAAGTGACTTGTCTTCTTAAATGAAGCAAGTTGCTTTGCTTCTCTTGATCCTTTCATCTGCTTCCTGGTGGTTCCTTTGAAGACTGCTCTTGTAAACCTCACAAACCTTAGGAACAACCAAGCTTGACAATGATTAGGGTTTGGATTAGTCTCCCCACTTAGTTTTTACCTTTGTGTCTCATTGAGTCTTCTCTTCTCACCTCATAATCAGGGACTAAACCCTAAAGGCTTTAAGGCTTTGTGATTAAGCTTATGCCTGCATCCTTCTATTAGGATGGAGTGTATAACTTTAATCCTAAGTGTTAAACCCTTAATGTGTTTAAATCTCTTAATCAATCCACTTAATAATCATCAAGACATCAAGCTTGTAACTTGGGCCTTGCATTAGGGTTCTAATTCTTCCTTAATTGGTTAAGAAGGACTAACCCTAGTGTTAATGGACAAGTCCCCCTCAAGTTGTCTTACAAACCCTAAAAAACACTTCATCATCTTATCATTAACTAAAATCCACTTAATAAAGGCTTTGTTTTGTCATGAGTTTAATCCCTAATCATGGATTAAGTTGAGGAGCTTTCCTCAGCTTAAACATTTTCATCTATTATCCTTCTATTAGGATGGTGTAATGAGTCTGTTTAATCCCTGATTATGGCTTAACCTCATTACTTAACACTAAACAAAAACACCAAAAACATCTAATTAATCACAAGTAGGTTAATGATCTTAATCCTACATCATGGTAATTAAGTGTGAGAAGCTGACTTCACACTTAAGGTATTCTCATTACCCCTGATCAGAGGGAAGATGTGATGAGTTTACTAAATCCATTGGTTTAGGCTTAAGCTCATTAACTTATGACAAACTTCAAAAAGCAATAAAAGATTGAAAACTCAAAAACAAGCAATAATCGTCTCCTCCGGGATTCTTTTCTCATCTCATTCACTCATAAACGAGAACTCGCTTCTTCCGTCTAATGCAAGACAGTTTGCACCTGAGCCAGACAGGTCATACACTTGAGCATAGATAAGCAAGCAGTTCACAAGTCAATTTATCTTTCAGTCTCTTTGGGTCGAACTACGGTGTTCTGACTTCCTCATTGCACGAGAGGATACGTAGGCATAACTTAACAGTTATCGAACAAAAGTCTCTGTATATTCCCCCTCTTCCAGCTTTATTCTTTTAGCCTCATTATCATGAGTATTTCATTCCTGATCTCACACAGACACCATACATTTATACACTTCACACTTCTTTTACACTGACACCTGTACATTCTTTTCCAGTTCTTTTTTACACAAATTGCACTGACACTACCCCTTTAAAACACAAATATTTTAAGCGTGGATCCCATCGAGTACGGCGTACAATCTGGGTGCTAATACCTTCCCAGGTTGTAACCAACCCCCTTTCTCAGTCTCTCTGGTTCGCAACCGTCTTATCCATCTTTTTCTAGGTCTATGCAGCATTGCCATTCCTCCGGGATAAAAATGCCTAGTTGGCGACTCTTTTCTTCTCCAGTAAGTTCACTGCTGTGTGTTCTCATTGTCCATTTCGCCGACCGTTCGCATCTGTACCCCATTTGACCCGGCTTTATTTGGTGGGAGCGACACATGCCAGAAATTGCAAAACCAGAAATTGGAAGAAAGGGCTCACAAAGCTGAAGAAATGGTCAGGCTCAAGCAGCAAGACTTTCAAGAGAGAGAGAGAGAGCTCTACTTCAAGAAAAGGGGATTAGCTGAAACTCACAAGGCAGCCCAGCGCCGAAAAGAGAAGAAAGAGTTGAATGAAGCTAATGAAGCTATCACCTTATGGCAAGAGAAGTGGGAAGACAATTTGAAGAAGCAGAAAGAGCTGGAAGTCAAGCACAAGTTAGAAATCAAGAGTCTTCAAGATTCTTTGGATGGATAGAGAGAGCTCCTTCAGAAGGCTTATCATCAAGAGAAGAGTCATCTCCAAGGTCTAGCAGAAAGTCAACAAGCAGTAAAGGAAGCTCAGAAAGAAATAGAAGAGTTGAAATTGAAAGTTGATGTCAAGAGAACCAAGATTGATTCCACTACAAGCCAGGAAAGTGAAAAGGTGTTCTTACAACAGATTGAGGAATTGCATGCCTCCTTTGACCTTAGGGATATCTTGATTCAGAAGCTTGTACAGGAACCTACACATCCAGATATAGCTCAACTGTTGCAAGGTGTCAAGCGCCTTAGGTGGAGGTTACAGGATGTAGATTTTCCTAAGCTTTAGTCTTGTGTTCATATGACTTGGATTACCCACAGGCTTGTTGTGGGAGTCCTCTCTCTCTTGATGTACCTTTTAATGTATGAACATGTACCCATTGAGGGTTTTTGCTATTATAGTTTCCTTTTGATTCACCTGAAGTCTCTGATTGTTTATCTGTCGCACGGGCACAAGATATTGAATGCTGCCACTGCACATCTGAATGTCACACAATGTCTTCTTCTTCTCAACAACGAAATTGGAAAGTGTAACACCCCAAAATTTCCCTTTTCATTTTAATCATCATATCACATCATATTCATCATGAACATATCATTTTCTTAGCATCATATCATGGAAAGATGAGACATAACATTCTTCATGTCCTAGCATCAAGCATATGGTCATCTGTGGAGATTCTTGAGGCACCACAATCCATGACAAGGGTCCAAATGGTTTTTTATAAGTCCTATGGTGAATCTACACTCCATTTACAAGTTCAAGTCCATGTGCAAAAGCTCAGAAGATTGCATGATCATCAGAGATCTCAGGACAAGGCAAAGCTCCTATACAAGGCACCCAAATTAGGGTTTGAGATTCAAGCACCAAGATCTCACAACTTTGGCCATTTCATTTGGGCAAAGTCTTATATATGTTAAGAGGATCCTATGTGTCAATTTTCATGAGAAACATCCATGTGGAAGTCAGATAATGCCTCAGTTGCTTGTAGATGAAGTAATTGGCCAATTGTTCCCTGAAAAAGTCAACTGTGTGATTTCAAGGGGTCTAACCCAATTTTTTTGGCCAAGAGG